>JAESUZ010001426.1:1200000-1908829 GCA_017311185.1 Proteles cristata cristata | reverse complement strand
ACTTTCCATTTTCCTAATGACTAAGGATGTTGAATATATTTTCATATGCTTATTTGCCATCTGTGTATCTTCTTTGGTGAACGTGTATTCAAATATTTTGCCCATTTTTAAAATGAGGTTGTTTTTTTTCCTTATTATTGAGATTTTTACGAGATCAACGTTGCTAAAGAGTCATTTACATATATTTCCATGAGGTTTGAAAAACTTACACATTTTAGTAGCTTCCACCGCAATCAAGATGCAGAGCATGACCATCACCTGAAAAGTCCTACTTTCTTTTGGAGGGTCCATCCCTCTCCCTCAGTGTTCAACCTTTGTGAAATGACAGGTTTATTGAGATATAATTCATACACCAAGCAAGGTGCTCACTTAAAGTGTGCAAATCAGTGGTTTTTAGTTTATTCCCGGATTTTGAAATATCACCATAATCAACTTTCTGCATTTTTAACACCTCAGGAAGAAACTCCATACCCATTAGCAGTCACTCCCCACCTCCCCTCCCCCTTCCTCTACTCCCTACCGCCAACCACTACCTTATTCTCTGCCTCTATAGATTTGCCTATTTATGGACACTTCATATACATGAAACCATATATTAAGTAGCCTTTTGTGACTGGCTTATTTCTCATAGCATGTTTCCAAGGTTCATCCTTGTTATAGCATACATCAGTACTTCATTTATTTTTATTGCCACATAATATTCAATTATAGATATGTCACAGTTTATTTACCCATTTATCAGTTGGTAGACATTTGGCTTTTCATTTTTTGACTATTATGTATAATGCTGTTATGAATATTTGTGTACAAGCTTTTTTGTGGACTTTTGAGAAATCTTAGAAAATATAAGTATTGGCCTCTTCCCCCAGTTCCCAGGGCAGAGCTCCTCCTGAAAGCTTTGTAATTTTCTAAGTGGTGAAAGTCCTATTCTCTTGTTCTCATATTTGGTCTTCGGCCTTATCACTGACACAGGGCTCCTAAATCCCTTGCCGATTTCTAGGCATTAAGAACACTGAGAGCATCTTCTGTTCTAATAAGGAGTTTCAGGGGCGCCTGGGTGGCTCAGTTGGTTAAGAATAGGACTTCTGTTCAGATCATGATCTCAAGGTCCATGAGTTTGAGCCCTGTGTCAGGATCTGTACTAACAGCTCAGAACCTGGAGCTTGCTTCAGATTCTGTCTCTCTGTCTCTGTCTCTGTCTCTCTGCCCCTCCCCCACTCATGCTCTGTCTCTATCTTTCAAAAATAAACATTAAAGAATTAAAAAGAAATAAGAAGATTCTGATTTGGCTCCTGGATGGAGGCTGGTCCCATAGAGGTCCCATGCCATAATTAGCAACTTGGAATTGTAAAAGCTCCCCCACCACTCAGTTTTCCAGAGTAGGGACAAGGAAGCTAATAATTGATCATGCCTCCATAAGGAAGCCTCCATGAAGTCCTATGGGGTTTGGTGAGCTTCAAGATTGGTGAACACATTCACAGACCAGGAGGGTGACATACCCCATCTCCATGGGGTCAAAAACTCCTGCCCAAGGGACCTTCTCAGACCTCATCCTTTGTATTTCTCTGTCTGACTATTCATCTGTATCTTTTGTCATATTTTTTAATAAACAGGTAAACATAAGTAAGTGTTTCCCGGAGTTCTGTGAGCTGCTCTAGAAGAGTAATTGAATTGAAAAGTAATTGAGGGGTGCCTGGGTGGCTTAGTCGGTTAAGCGTCCGACTTTCGCTTAGGTCATGATCTCGCCGTTCGTGGGTTAGAGTTCCCCGTCGGGCTCTGTACTGACAGCCAGCTCAGAGCCTGGAGCCTGCTTCGGATTCTGTGTCTCCCTCTTTCTCTGACCCTCTCCTGCTCACGCTGTCTCTCTCTCTCTCTCCTAGAAATAAATAAAAATATAAAAAAAAAAAAAGAAAGAAAAGAAAAGTAATTGAATCCAAAAGGGGAGGAGATCATGAAAACCGGTTTATATCCAAGTCAGACAGATGTGAGTAACCTGGGGACCTACCACAGTTGACTCTTGAATAACATGAAGGTTAGGGGTGCTGACCCCCATACAGTTGAAAGTCTGCGTATAACTTTTGACTCTCCATAAACTTAACTAACAATAGCCTACTGTTGACCTTAATGATAACATTAAACAGTTGACTAACATTTGACTAACACAATTTTTAAAAATTGTCTTATGTTTGTTTTTGAGAGAGAGAGTGTGTGTGTATGTGTGTGTGTGTGAGAGAGAGAGAGAGGGAGAGAGAGAGAGCAAGTGGAGGAGGGGCAGAAAGAGGGGGAGACACAGAATCTGAAGCAGGGTCCAGGCTCAGAGCTGTCAGCATAGAGCCTGACACAGGGCTGGAACCCATGAACCGCTAGATTCTGACCTGAACCAAAGTCAGACGATTAAATAACTGAGCCACCCAGGCACCCCAACACAGTTTTTTAATATACTGTATTCTTACTATAAAGTAAGCTAGAGAAAAGAAAATGTTATTAAGAAAATCATAAGGAAGAGGAAACACACTTACAGTGCTGTACTGTACTTATCAAGAAAAAATCTGCTTGTAAGTGGACCCACATGGTTTAAACACGTTTTGTTCCAGGGTCTACTATATCTGTGATTGGCCTCTGAAGTGAGGGGCAGTCTTGTGGAACTGAGCCCTCAACCCGTGAGATCTGGCAGTACCTTCAGGTAGATAGTGTCAGAATTGAGTAGGACACAATTTAGTAGGACACCCAGCTGGTGTCATGGAGAATTGCTTGTCGCTGTGGGGAACCTCCGCACATATTTGATGCCCAGAATTGTTAGAAATCTAGTGTTCCGTGTTAAAGTAAAAGAGACATAGGAGGGAGGACTGGGTTTTTCCAATACAATTCTGGTTTGTGTGTGTGTGCACATACCTAGGAGAGGGATATCTAGGCCATATGGTAATTCTATATTTAACAATTGTTTTAGATGTTGACAGACTGTTTTTTAAAGATCTATACCATTTTGCATTCCAGCCAGCAGTGTGTGAGGTTTCTGGTGACTTCACACCCTCAAAGACGCTGATTATCTGTCTTTTTTTATTACAGCCATCTCAGTGGGTATTAAGTGGCAACTCACTGTGGGTTTTATTTGCATTTCTCTGATGGCTAATAAGATTGAGGATCTTTTCAAGTGCCTATTGGCCATTTGCATATCTTCTTTGGAGAAATGTCTAACAAATCCTTGGCCTATTTTTACACTGAGTACTTTGTTTTTATTATTATTACTGAGTTGTAAGTGTTCTTTATGTATTCTAGATATAAGTCCTTCATCAAACATCATTTGCAAAAAGTTTCTCATGGGTTGTCTTTTTCTTTTCATGGTATTGTACTTCGAAGAATGAAAATTTTCCTTTTGTTGATGTCTTATCACAGAGATTGAAGAGTTCTACGCATATGCATATATTCTACATATATATTATTTATCTTTATATATACTTTATAAATATTTTTCCCAGTCTGATTTGTCTTTTTATTCTCCTAACAGTATTGTTTGAAAAGAAGAAGTTTTAATTTTCATAAACTTAAATTGATCAATATATTCTTTTATAGGTTATCCTTTTGGTATATTATCTCTGAAAATTTGCCTAATCCAAGATCACAAATATTTCATACTATATTTTCTTTTAGAAGTTACATAATTTAGATTTTAAATTTAAGTCTATGATCCATTTGAGTTAACTTTTCTATATCATGCAAGGTATAGATTGAAACATTTTTTTCTTTCTTCTTCCTTCCTCCTACCCTCTCTGCCTCCTCCCTCCCTCCCTCCCTCCCTCCCTTCCTTCCTTCCTTCCTTCCTTTCTTCCTTCCTTCCTTCCTTTCTCCTTCTCTCCCTCCCTCTCTATATCTCTCCCTTTCTTTCTCTCTCTTTCTTTCTTTCTTTCTTTCTTTCTTTCTTTCTTTCAACTTGACAGCAACATACTCTGCTCTCTCTCTCTTAACAACAACAACTTTCTCTCTTTCTCTCTTTCTCTCTTTCTTTCTCTCCTTCTCTCTTCCTCTCTCCCTCCCTCCCTCCCTCTCTCCCTCCCTCCTTCCTTCTACCTTCCTTCCTTCTCTTTCCTATAGATATCCCATTGCTTAGCATAACCTACTAAAGACTATCCTTTTTCTACTGAGTTGCTTTTTAAACATTGTCAAATAAGTTGCTCATGAGGTGCCTAGGTGTTTCAGTCGGTTAAGTGGCCGACTTTGGCTCAGGTCATGATCTCCTGGGTCATGAGTCTGAGCCTCGTGTCGGGCTCTGTGTTCACAGCTCAGAGCCTGAAACCTACTTTGGATCTGCGTCTCCCTCTCTCTGCCCCTCCACTGCTCATGCTCTGTCTCTCTGTCTCTCACAAATAAATAAACATAAAAAAAATAATAAGTTGCCTAGATGTGTGTAGGTCTATCTATAGATTCTTTCCTATTTTCCATTGATATATTTGTCTATCTTTAAACTAATATCACACTGTCTTGATTACTGTAGTTTTATTACCCTTGAAACAAGGTAGTATGAGCCTTTCAACTTTGTTCTTTTTTAGATTTTTGACTGTTCTAGAATCTTTGCATTTCTAGTGAATTTTAAAGTCAGTTTATCAACTTGTACAAAAAAACCCTGCTGGGATTGCACTAAATCTATAAATCAAATTAAGAACATTGACATATTAATACTATCGAGTCTTTTGGCACATGATAAAGTATATCTCTTTATTTATTCAGGTCTTTAACTTCTCTAAACAATCTTTTGTAGCTTTATTGTACAGGATTTTCATATCTTTTATCAGATTTGTCACTAAGTATTTCATATTTTTGATACAATTGTAAATGTTACAGTAGCTTAATTTCAATTCCATTTATGCATTGCTAGTGTATGAAAATGTAACTGATTTTTATATATTAATCTTATTTCTTAAAATCGTGCCAAACTCACTAATTAGTCCTAGTAGTATTTTTATAGATTCCATCAGATTTTTCTGTATCAGTGGTTCTAAACGAGGGGTGGATTTTACCCACTGAGGGTCATGCAGTAATGTCTGGAGATATTTTGGGTTTTCCTGCTTTGGGTTCAGGACATGGGCAGAAACACTGGCATCTAGTAGACAGAGACCAAGGTTACTGCTAAACATCCTACAAGCCACAGGACAGTCCTCCACAATAAGAAAAAAAAAATATTAGACTCAAAATAACTAGCAGAGATTGAAAAAAAATGTTCTATATAAACAAACATATCATCTGCAATAGACTTTTACTTCTTCTTTTCCAATCCTCATGATTTTCACTTTTTCTTTTTTTTTGCATGTTTGTGCTAGACTAATCTTCAGTGTTAAATAAGAAGAGGAGAAGGTGGACATATTTGTCTTGTTATTGATTCCAGGGGGAAAGTAGTGAGTCTTTCACTAGTAACTATGATGTTAGCTATAGGCTTTTTTGTAGATGGCCTTTATCAGGTTGAACACATTCCCTCAATTCCCAGGTTGCTGAGAGTTTTTTAAGGAATGGTTGTTACATTTTGTCACATGATTTTCTGCATTTATTGAGATGATCATATAGTTTTTTGTTATTACTTTGATAATATGGTGAATTACACTAATTGATTTTCAACTCTTAAGCCATCTTTACTTCCCTATGATAAATTCCACTTATCCAATATATTCTTCTTCCTTTTTATATTGTTGGATTGGATTGGATGAAAATTTGTTTAAAAATTTTTCATCTGTGTTCATGAAAGATATTTGTCTATAGTTGGTTGGTTTGTTGTTTTACCTTTCATGTCTTTTGCTAGTTTTGGTATCAAGATAATACTAGCTTCAAAAAATGAGTTGAGAAGTATTTTTTCTCTTCAATTTTCCAGGCAATTTATGTAGAATTGATGTTATTACTTCCATAGTGTTGGGGAGAATTCACCGGGGAAGCCACCCGAGACTACAGTTTTCTTTGTAGAAAGATGTTTATATATTCTTTGTCTTTTTTGATATATGGCTACTCAGATTATCTATTTCTTTTTGATGGGCATCAGTAGATTGTTCTTTTCAAGAAATTTTTCGGTTTCATCTAAGGTGTCAAAATTATAAGAGTAAAGTTGTTCACAATGCTCCCTCATTACCCATTTAATATCTGTAGATGTGTAGTGAGGTCACCTCTGATTTCTAATATTGGTAAATGGTGTTCTCTCTGCCTTCTGAGCATGTGACTGATTCTTGGAGATTGATAAAAACGAAAAACCTCTAGTCAGACTGTTTTCTATTTTGATGATTTCTGCTTTGATATTTATTACTTTCTTTTCTTTCACTTTAGATTTAGGTGCCCTTCTTTTCCAAGTTTCCTTTTAACACAGAAAGTGAGAGCATATGGTTTAGACTGTTTTTTCCTAATATACATGTTTAGTGTTATAATTTCTTCTCTAAAGACTGCTCTAGGGGCGCCTGGGTGGCTCAGTCGGTTAATCGTCCGACTTTGGCTCAGATCATGATCTCATGGCTCATGGGTTCAAGCCCCGTGTCGGGCTCTGTGCTGACTGCCAGCTCAGAGACTGGAGCCTGTTTCAGATTCTGTGTGTCTCTCTCTCTCTGACCCTCCCTGCTCACACTATCTCTCTTTCTCTCTCAGAGATAAATTTTTAAAAATTTTTAAAAAGACTGCTATAGAGCATCCCACAAATTCTAATATAGTATGTACTTAGTTTTATTCAATTCAAAATACTTCTGATTTTGTCACTGACCAATGGGTTATTTAGAGGTGCATTATACAGTGTCTAAATCTTGAAGGATTTTTCAGGTATCTTTCTGTTATTGATTCTTTATTTAGTCCACTGTGGTCAGAGAACATATATTGTCAGGCTTGAATTATTTTATATTTATTGAGACTTGTTTTCTGGCCCAGAATATAGTCCATCTTAACAATCTGCAATAGCAAGCAAGCCCCAGTCACAGAACAAGCATTTAAAGGTAGGTTTCTGTCCCTAAGAAAAACTTGACCATGCTCCATGTAAACAAAAAAGAATATATATTCGGATGTTATTGGGTGGGGTTGGTCTGTAAAGGTAAATCAGTCAATTGGTCAATAGCATTGTTCAAGTCTACCTCATCCGTACTGATTTTCTAAGATCTTTAACTTTGTAGTTTTCATCAACTTTAGGAAAATAATTGTCAATTCTGTCTCCAAATATGTTTTTGACTCCCCTTTCTTTTTCATCAGGGACTCCAGTCACACATATATCAGGATGCTTGAAGTTGTCCCACAGCTATTTCTATTTTTAAATTCCTTTTTTCTCAGTATGTTTCATTTCATGTAGTTTCACTTGCTATGTCTTCATGTTTAAAAATCCATTCTTCTACAATGTGTAATCTGCCATTAACCCTATCCAGTGTATTTTTCATATCAGATATTATGAATTTTATATCTAGAAGTTCAAAATTTGTTTTGGATGCTTTGTATACCTTCCAGGTTTCTACTTAACTTTTGAACATATAAATACAGTTAAATGATTGTTTTATTGTCTTTGTTTACATCTATCATCTAGATCAGTTCTTGATCATTTCTAATTGATTTATTTTCCTCACTATATGTCATATTTCCCTGGTTTTTGTTTTGTTTTTGTTTTTTTGTATGCCTGGTAACCCTTGACTAGATTCCAAGCACTGTGAACTTTATTTTGCTGGATGTTGTATTTTCAAAATTCCTATAATTATCCTTGAGCTTTGTTTCCAGGAAGAGTTGAGTTACTTGAAAAACAGTTTGATCTTTTTCTGTCTTACTCTTAAGATGTGTTAGGTAAGACTAGGTCAGGGCTCAGTCTAGAACTAGTTATTTTCCACTACTGAGTTAAGACCTTCCTGGGTATGCACCTTATGCCTTATTTATTTTGGGATTTTCCAGCATGGGTAGTAGCAATGGGCACTACTTGCAGCACTGTGTGAACACCAACACTATTCTCTATAATATTTTTAGATGACTATTTATTGGCCTCAAGTATTTTCCTACCATACATGTGTTTAATAATACTTTGCTAAATACTTAAGAAGGACCCTCTGCAGATCTCTGGGATTCACTCTCTGTGTCTCTTTTCCTTACCACTTCTCTGTCTTGTAAACTGTGGCTACCTTGAACTTCTTGGATTTTTTATTAGTTTTTTCAACTTAGGAAGTTCACTAAGTTCTGCCTGGATTTCCCTGCCTATGTCACAGACTAGAAACTCCTCAAGGTATTAAGCTGTGTCATTGTAGCTCTCATCTCACTTATTGCCCCCTCTTGGGGATCACAGTCCTTTATTGCCAGATGCCCAATGTCTCAAAACCAGATTTTCATATATTTTGTCTGTTTTTCCTTTGGTTGTTTCAGACAGGATGGCAAAATCAATCCATGTTTCTCCATCTTATCCAGAACAGAAGTCTCTAACTACATTGTCTTTTAGGTCTTACAACCTCTTGGTAAGTACTAAATTAGTATTGAAATTGTATTTATTTAATAGAAAGATAATTTGAAGGACAGAGAGGTTAAACTTGTTTAAGCTTGCATAGCTCTTGAGTAAACGATTCAGGATTCACACATAACCTCTGTGACACCAGGGTCTGTACCCAGAGCCATCATAACACATATCTCTCCAGGCTTTGTTACCTATGACCAACCCCAAGTTAGTTTCACTTGAAGTCCAATTCTAACCACACTCAGACATTCTGTTACTTCTTTAATTTTGGCTCATTCAAGCAATGAGCAGAGAGGGACAAAGGGATCTGAATAGTCTCAGATCCCAGCAAGTAAGTGAAGTTGGAAAGGAGGCCCCTGCGTAAGTGATACCTAGTCCCATCTCTGCCATCTGCAATAGAAAACGGCCTCCCAGCCCCAGGACAGCCATTCAAAGGCATCTCATCCACAATAATAATAATTTTTAAAAAGCTCGGTAAAATGAAAAGCAAGGCTAGAGAAAAACTTGGAGCAGGATCAAAATAAAATTATTGTTTTCTAATATGGTTCACGGAACTGTAATTGGGCACAGGATAAAGGCAAGAGCTGTTCTCAGAACAGGTGTGCCATGGATGAGGGGGTGTGTGGAAAGGGAAAATGAAGTGCCAGAATTAGTACTAGGCACCATATCCTCAGCCAGAATAAAAAGGAAAATGACTCAGTGCTAAACCACCATAAGATGCGAGATGGGTTGTGTCCTTGATCTAGGTCAGGATCTGAGAAGTCGGCTAAGAGGAAGAAAAGAAGAAATAGCAGAGACCAGTTGTGGAGAAGTAGAAATGACCCTGCCATGGTCACCTGGGTAAGCTCCGTGGAAACATTTGCCTTGGTGACAGAGGTTGAGGGAGATAATGGAGTCAAGGATCCACAGATAAAGAGTGCAGGCATCGAGAGCAGCTCAGTATGTGAGGCTGTGGTGACAACCCCACAGGGTTGTGAGCATGTGAGGGGGCACTTTTTGTACAGAAGATGTGCACAACTGAGGAGGCCTGCAAGGCCTATGCTATTGCCAGAGTTTTCTGACTTGGGATGGGGATTTGAAGGCTCAGGGGAGAAGGAACCCTTAGAGCTGCCTCAATTCATAGAGACCAGCAGTGAAGTTCATGTGTCAGACCAGTTCCCAGGCCAATTGTCCTCCGAGGCAATGGCAAGGAGGAAGGAGGGAGGAGTGAAGGGCCATGAGCCCAAAGGTGGTCACTATACACCTTGGGGGATATGGTCTAGGTCTGTACACCCAGCAGAAGAATATTAGGAAGTGCCCTTGTAATTCTGGGAGTGCTTGACAAATAACATTGGAGTTCCTCAAGGTCATCTTGTGGCTGGATGATTCTCATGCTTCAGTTCTCTGCTCAAATGTCTTCCTCAGAGAGGCCTTCCCTCGCCATCTATTCTACAAGACCTTCTCTACTGGCTTCCTGACTCCTCTAGCTGTGTGCACATAATACATAGCTAAGAGCATGGGTCCTGAAGCCCAGTTGCCTATATTTGAATCAGATTCTGTCACAAACTTGCTCTACAACTTTGAGCAACCTACTTATTCTTGCTAGTCTCCACATCCTGTAGATTAAATGGGTCATAGAAGTTCCTACCAAATAAATACATTTTTTTTGAAAAAATGCATAATGCCTGTATCCCTACCCTTGTAATGAATGGCCACGGGATTCTGGGTGGAAATCATATACCTGCGACTAACAAGACCCACATTCTTTTTTTTTTTTTTAATGTTTTTTATTTATTTCTAGGAGAGAGAGAGAGACAGCGTGATCCGGGGAGGGTCAGAGAGAGAGGGAGTCACAGACTCTGAAACAGGCTCCAGGCTCTGAGCTGGCAGTCAGCGCAGAGCCCGATGCGGGGCTCGAACCCACGAACCGCGAGATCATGACCCAAGCAAAAGTCGGATGCTTAACTGACTAAGCCACCCAGGCACCCCAGGACCCACATTCTTAACTGATGTGTCTCTCTGGAGAAGTTAAGGACAAAAGTAAGGGCTGCAGGGTTCTGATCCCACACACACACCCCTTCTTGCTTGTGCTCTCAGCCCCCACTAGCTTTCATAGGGCTTGAAAGAGCTGGCTGTTGTTCCCTGTGGCCTGCAGTATAGTCACATGCTACTGGGTGAGAGAAACAATCCTCATTTTCCCCAAAGATGCAGAATTGCAAAATAAATAAATAAATGAGAAATATACCCTCATTTCTGTGTGTTTGTTTGATGGTCTGGATTTGTATATTCCTCTGCCATAATGATGGGGGTGAGCCAGGCTTTGGAGCCAAGTTCAAGTTCCCATCTCTATCTGGATTGCCTGGGAGCCAGCCTGGTGGGACAATGAGTGAACAGGACCACAGTGGGTCTCAGAGCCCCTTATTAAATACATGCCCCAGGATCTAGCAATCCACTTTTTTTTTTTTTTACAGAAATGTGGCTTTTGTACCGGCTAATCTGTGCCAGCAGGTAGCTTGGCATTGTAGTAAAGCACCAGCATTTTCCTTGATGGTGTCCTTAAAACTTGGCCATAAAACTTGCCAAAGAGCGGGCCCTGGGCTCCTGGGAGAGCTTCTGACCACAGAGCCCAGTGTGCCCTCTCTATGCACTGGATCCTCTTCTTCACTTTGAAGAGGAGCATTTAAAAAAAACAATGAAAAAACTCACTCTGATTTGCCTCTCTATCGATGCTTCTTGGAGGCAAGATGCAGGCTGGGTTTGTCCCTTTATGGGAAGGCTTTGTGGTATCATTACCCTAACATCTGTGCAGACTCCCAGTGGTCCCAGAACCAGCGGTCTCAGCCACAGCTCCCAGGTCCAGAAAGGCAGTTAAGGGAAGTCAGACTGTGTGTCTATTAGACCTTGTAATGGGTCTTTCGGGTATTTTGTTCCTCTCTCCACAGATATCTGTGTCTCTATGTTTCTCCTACATATTGTCTCTTTTTTCTGTTGCATTGATAGCTTCCCGTACCTTTTTATCTCCTCCAGAGTCTCCTCCTCTGGCATCACTCTACTTTGACATCTGGACGCAGCATCCCCACATAGCCCCAATTTAATTTTTTGCCCCTCACTCTCTGCCTCCCTGCACCATCTCTTCAGGCCAGCTAAGTGTGTATCCCCTCTCAAATACTCCACATCCTTGTTATATCTCTCAGTTCCTTCATCATCCCATTTCCTCTGCTGGAAATTGTTTTCCTGATATACTTTTGTCAAATCTCAATGCACCTTGTACACTCGAGCCCGGCTCTCCAAAAATACTTTATCCCTTCCCCTGGAAGCACTTTAATATTATAGTGCAATTTCTTACAATTTTCCTACTGGAATGACTGCTCCTCCAAAGAAGGGACTGTGTTTCATTTCTCTCCATGACCCTTGTTTCAAGTAATGGAATGTAGCTACTAGTAGGTAGCCAAATAATAAAATAGTAGATACTCAGTTCATTGAATGAATGAATGAAAGAATCTCAGATCTGCTGAATATCAAATACTTTCCCTGAAATGTACAGTGCTAAGATTCTCCCCAAACTCTTGCCTCTCTTAATGTAGCATCCTGAAGAAGAAAACCTCACTTACAGACATTCTTGAGCTTTTATTTTTCACTTTATTGCACCCAGTATTAGTCTTCTAATGTGTAGAAAACAAAATGGAAGGGAAAACAAAATGGAAGGGCTGACCCTCAAATGGACTGTCCCCATCATTACTGACAGTTCTCTACCAGAGATCATCTGTCCCCTTAGCCCTTCATCCTTACACATGGAAGTGCTAGACTGCTTCTTTCAAAAGTGGATCTCCTGCTCTCAGTAGTTGTCCAGTGTGAGGAACTTTGCCTTTTAGTTGGATGAAAAGATTCTCATACTAGAAAGGAGGCAGTTGCTAACCTTCCAAAGGAACAAACAACTCATTGCCCTGAATGACTCCAGGTCCACATGGCCCCCACCCTCCAAACATAATTCTTGTGAGTTCTTACTTACTTGTAAGTCTGTATTAACCATGGAAGGCCTCGGTTCTCTCACCAGCCACATTCAGTTTCTGCAATTTCATTATGTTTTTCCACTAAATAGCATTGGCCACGACGTTGACTCCATTCAGATGGAAAGACTAGGTTTTGTTATGTGGCTGCTTCTCTTCTGGCATTTTGACACTTAGCCCATCCCCAGACTCACTATTCATCTCAGATTGCCAAGGGCAGTCCCAATTTACACACGTTGTCCCAGTGTAATTATTAATAGCACCCCCTTTCATTCCCATAAATGTCACAATGTGGATGATAAATTGTATGGTCACCCTACCCATCTCTGGTTTTTCCTTCTTGTGTCTCTGAACTGACAGCTCACTCCCTTGTCACACCCACCTTGTAATATGCTGAGATGGGACAATTCCTGTCCTGACCTACTTCTGTCTGTTCCATAGCATTTGGGCTGCCGTGCAGAGAGTCAGTGAATATGCTAGAAAGAAATGCTAGCCTTCTGTCCATGCTCCACAAACAAGTATGTCCATACTTAATACACACACACACACACACACACACATGCACACATACACACACCACATCCCCAGTTGAAACAACATTAGCATTCTGTTTTTAACAAAGAGATCTCCATGTAGTAGGAAGGGAGGGAGAAAATTGTCTGGCGGTATTATAATGATAGATGTCAAACAGTGACATAGAAAAGAATTATAAAGGACCAGAAAGACAGGGCTAGCCAGTGATCAAACCCTTTTTATCCAATGGGATGTCATTTTCCTTTCAAATCCCACACTATAAGGGGAATAGATATTTTTGCACAGACAGTGATACAAATAATGCTCACAAGGTCTTCCCAGCAGATGCTCATTACCTAAGCTGGGCACCAAAGAGTTCCCACCTAAGTTACACCCCGTGAACTGCTCACCTCAAGCCAAAAGGGAACATTTGCCTGTTAGTGGTGTTTCATCAGTGTGGCTTCCCATTCTGCCTCCTCTGAAACCTGGAGAAGCCTAGAGGCATTTGATCTGTTAAGCATTTTTTGCTGAAAATATCTCTTATTTAAAATGGCTTCATTATCCCTCCAGAATGACCCCAAATAGCACTTCAGGGCTGCAGGCTTGTCTGTGAATTCCAACTTGGGGTGGGGAGCCATTCCCTAAACATTGCTGAAAATCTAATTCTTCCAAGAAGCCTTCCCTGACCAAGTGGGTTCAAAGTGAGATGACATTTTTTCTTCTAGCAACCACTTCTAACCAACACCTCCTTTGAGGAGTCACATCAGCACTGATAAATAGAGACATAATTCTGACCTCAAATCCAACCAAAGTGAAAGACAATCTTATGTCCAGCTCCGTGCTTTTGTCTGAATGCCAGAACTTCTCAACCTATGCATGCATGAGTTGCCGGTGTGCCAAAGTATCAATAGATCCTCAGCTCCTCAGGTAGCCAGGCTGGGACCCGAAGCAGCCAGAACTTATGACTAATTATCTCAGGGATTAAGAAGCCTCATTGGCTTTACCCCATCATACTCTCCAATAGCAACATTTACTGTGTGTGCCATAGCATAAAAAGGTTAGGAAGCATTGCCCATCAATCAACACATGGTCCTGGAAATCAAATATGGACTTAGAGGTGAATTAAAAGGAAAAATGTGTTGTCATTTGTGTGAAAATAAATAAGTAAAAATAACAACAACATGTAAAAAAATGGATGAATACTGTAAAACATATCAGTTCTTCCTTCCTTCCTTTTCTTCTCTTCTCTTTTCTTTTCTTTTCCTGTCTTTTCTTCCTTCCTTCTTCCTTCCTTCCTTCCTTCCTTCCTTCCTTCCTTCCTTCCTTCCTTCCTTCCTTCCTTCCTTCTTCTTCTTTCTTTCTTTCTTTCTTTCTTTCTTTCTTTCTTTCTTTTTTCTTTCTTTCTTTCTTTCTTTCTTTCTTTCTTTCTTTCTTTCTTTCTTTCTTTCTTTCTTTTTCTTTCTTTCTTCCTCTTTCTTTCGTGCTGAAACCCAGGATAAAGTTTATCAGTTCTACACAGAGTAATGAATACCTTGGGCGGTAACACTGAAAATAAGTCGTAAGTGTCCATTTGTCACTGAATCTCATCATGTCTCACTTTCATTATTGGTCAGACTTGCACCACACTGTCTCCTGACATCACATTCCCCCTGATGCCTCCCAAGGGATACAACAGGAAGGCAACTTGATGTAAAGAAAGAGTACTATCCAGAAACTAGCCTGTCTTTGATGATGATGGTGAGGCTGTGGACAAGTCACAACCTTTCCAGGTCTCAGTCTTCCTATCCTTTCCAGTAGGGGTTTGATTTAGTCCTTTTAGTACTGAAATCCTATGACTGTTGGACCATTTGTAAATATCACTATACCTAGAAATAAAAATCAGTGCTATGCATATTGGGTTTACTTAAAAAAAAACCAACTCTATCATTCCATATAGATCTATGTCACGAATCCAACCTACAGTAACGACATAATACAACAGTAGTAAAGACTTCCAGGGCTCACCCATGACCAATTCTCCCCTCCTTCTAGGCATACAAGAGGGTTAGAAGGTTATACTCCCTCAACTACTTGTAGTTAGGCAGACCATGTGACTGGTTCTGGCCAATAGACTATGACTGGATGTGCTTCCTTTTTGAGTCAAAGAATGTCATTGCCAGTGAGAGACCCTCCAGCAGACTCTTCTTCTGCCAGAACTATTGATGAGTCGTGTGTTCTGGGTGGTGCTGCAACAAACTTGAGCTTCATCAGCCTGGGTCCCTGAGTAGCTATGTAATGTAGACTTCTCCCTTGGCTTTCATGAGAAATACGCTTTGTTTTTTGGAGATCTGGGAATTGTTCATTTCTACAGCATAACCTAACTTAATACATGTTGACTAATATATGAACCCCACCCAATCACCCAACTGCACTCACTTTCCACTGTTCTTTTTGCTTGTTTGTTTCTTTTCTTTAGAGAACAAGCACCCGGGGGGGAAGCAGAAGAAGAAAAGGAAAACAGTTCATGTCCCCGTATTTTTATTTGTTTGCTATGTTGAGTTGTGCAGTGATTGTACAGTGAAATTGAGACTACCACTCACAATATGAGTTGATGATTCTGATAACAATAGAAAACTCACTGTTTGAGCTAAGATTACTAGAAGGAAAAATATAAAAGAGAAGGAAGAATGTAATCATATTTTTTATTATTGCAAAACACTCATCTTTGGTTCCCATCACCCAGTGTCATACTTTTGACCCTTTCCCTAGTGAAGACCAGGAGTGGCCCTGATACATTTGTCTTTTGCTTCCCTGCACTTCCATTATGATGTGGAATTCTAATGCTAGAGCCCCCATCAGCACCTCTGCTCAGTGGTTCGAAGTGGGTTGAATTGTAGCCGGCGGCAGGGGGTGATAAATGTAGCGTGAGCTGCCTTTCCCCCAGCAAACTGCAAATTGCCTGAGCAGTACAGCCCACAAAAGGTTCCTGTGGAGTGAATTTATCTTGCATTGTTGAGTGGAGAGGGAAAGAGGAGAGACCAGGCATTCTATTTTTGCAAAGTCACATTCGATCTTGTTCAACGTGCAGGCCACACATCTTTTAAAGGGGGCTCCAATGGAAAAGAATACCAACCCAGGAATGTAGAACAGATAAAGGGATTTATTTTTAACGCTGTTGGAGTTCACAACCGTGTGAGCATTTCAATTTCAAGTCACTCGCTCCTGAATAATAATAATGTGTTCTGCTAGAGTGCATGTTATGTCACCCAATAACTCAGGATGGAGAAGACCATGCCATGGACCAGAGGATGCAACCAACAAAAGGCAAGCTCTTCTTTCCATCATATCACCTATTTGTTCAGAAGAGGAAAGCTATGCTTCTATCAGCTGCCCAAGGTTTCCTTGATCCTTGCTTCTGAGTTGGCATGCCTAAGTAAATTATTTCCTTCTAGACAAAATTCCATTAATATTTCATGGGTCTGTCAAAGCAGCCACCATTTTGGAGTCTTCCCAAGTGTTGAAAAGTAATAAGAACCTTGGTATCTGACTAGCTTCATTACACTGGGCTTTAAAATGAGGTCTTCAGGGCAAGTCTTTCAGATATAGATCTTTCCCTGTCTCCTGGATAAGTGATAACAATAACAGCTTTTCCTGAGAAAGCTACTGGTCAGAAGATATTCTATTATATGACACTCCTGGCTTTCTTTCCTTTTTTTTTTTTTTTTTTTGTTTCGTTTTATGTTTCAGATAAGTCTGGTGGAAAGGTGTTTGGTTTTGTTTTTTTTGATTTGTGCTTTTGTTTTTGTTTTTTAGTTTTCCTTGCTATCTAGAAAGCATCCTCATCTTTAAAGCTTTGGCCAAATCCTCTCCCATTTTTCTAGACCCACCAACTCCATAATTACTTCCCTGTCAACTCCAGCTCACAGAGATTTCTCTTCCATGAAAGACTGAGTCCTTCTGAACTCTGAACCACTGTCTTGACCCTGTTATAAACACATGCAATCACCCCTTGCATCCCACACAGCATATGGAGTAGGTAATAAAACCTAAAGTTTCTCAGCCAGGGTAGCAATTAATACACTGGCTGTTGATAGCGGGGGCTTGGGAACCACACAAAATCAGGCTGAATCCCAGGTCCTTTAATTACTTGTTCGGGCAAGTTAGTGATCCTCTTCATATTTCAACTCCCTCATTGTAAAGTGGAAATAATGATCATAATATCTACATCATAGGGTCATTGAAAGGATTAAGTGAGATAATGCATTTAAAGGGCTTAGCACAATGTTCAAAAATATTTGTAATCCCTAGTAAGTGTTAGTAGCTATTATCATCCCTAATTATAATTTATGGACCCTCCCTTTGTTGTGATTATGACCTTCCACCAGCAGCTTTTTTAACTGGAGCCATTCTGAATCATAGCAGTGACTCCAGTCCAGAATTTATTATTTCTAAGGTTGGATTTATGGAAACTAAAGGCAAAAGTTTCTTGTTACCACATTCTGGTACATTTGGTTAGAAGAATGTCTCTGGGAAATGTGAGTAAAATGGTAACATAAGGAAATCACCCAAGACAGAGTAGTCAGACAAATTCCTGGCCGAAACGAAAATTACTGAGTGTTCCTAATTCAGACAGGGCTCCTGAATTCAAGCTGTTGCCTAATTGAATCGGAAAAAGCCATCACCTAGGTTATAAAACTCACTTTCATAACTTCTGCACATGTGCTAAGAGCTGCGACAACTCACCAGCCCAACAAGTTGCTCACAGGCAGACGTCTTCAGGAGAATCCTGTGGCCGGCCCTGAGCAGATGTATTTCTTCTCTGTCTGGGTGAAAACGGATAGGCCTCACAGTTCACTGTGGGGTAAGATGGGGCAAAATCCATATTCCATGGTGATTGGTTATTACCTATAACTATTTTATAAAAGTGGGCATGTATCCATCAATGCCCATTTTCCCCCCCAAATACTATAGCTGGGGAGGAAGATAATTTTCTACACCATGGGTTTGGAAAACAATAATAGTCAAAATCAATTCTGTTGCTTCACTTCAAGTCAGAGGCAGTTCCATGATGACCATTCAACCCCCAAACAAGGTATTGTGCTGTCTATACTCGCTGAGGAGAGAGAAGCTCCTTATCAATTACCTCAAATCAGCAAAACTCTGGCTCCAAACACCAGTTGGTCTAGCAGGGATCTCTTTACTCTTGAAAACAACAGATCTCCTTCATTCTCGCCACCTCAAGCCATAGAACCTGACTCCCCATCCCAGCAGACTACTGTCGGTCATTCACTCCAGCATCATTCACTCTCCCCTGCGAGACCCAGCCTCTAAGGAGTTTGCCTCTTGAGCTGCGTGGCCATTTTGAATTAATGATTTCCAAAGCAATAAATATTAACTTGAAAAATTTTACAAATCAGAATGAGGAACAGCATTACTGTTTGAATACACTGCCCTTTGGGTATGCCGGAAACCACAAGGAGACCATAGCCTATTTACAGCCTTTCAAATATAATATATCAACAACCTTTATAATTAACAAGGTTAAGAATGAAGAAATGAAAAGTAATCCAACTGAGTTACAGAGTGAAACTGTTTCATTATTTCGATGGTGTTTGAATTCACCAATTTCTAACTCCATGAAATACTTTAGTAAATTAAATGCCTTTTGTTTTTAAGTTATGAATCATGCATTCTGCACATATAAGAAAATTCCATTTGTCAATGTGCAGGCCGACTGACCCATTTATAATGGTCTTTTCCCTGCACAAAAGTGACTTGTGTGACTCACTACCATGTTTTTCTGGTAGTGGAGATGGTGTGACAGGGAGTCAGACCCCTCACCTCTCTGATACTTTCCCCTCTGGGACCAATCGATGGTGAGGACATAGACTTATTGCCCTGGAGGCACAGATGGAGGGACACTGGGATGTAACCAGACCAGGAGCAAAGCCGCAACCCTAATGACAGTGATATTCTCTAAGCAGTGGGGCCAACTATTGGCCAGAGTGATCAAGACTAAACCAAGGCAGGGCACCATTGCATGGTAGGGAGGCTTATAACATCTTTTGGTAATACAGAGAAGAAGAGGGGAAAATGAAGGGTAATCACCCCAGTGTGTGACAAAAGTGTGTGTTATTTGTCAGTGATTCTCTCCCATGGGCACAATTTTCATTGTTAGCTTTAAGATGGAGAGGGTTATGAGCCAAGGAATGCAGTGGCTTCTGGATGGAAAGAATGACTTCCATCAACAACCAGCAAGCAATGCCCTGAAGGAGCTAAGAAGGAGATTCCCCCCCATCCTGAGCCCCCTGGTGAGAACTGAGGCCAGCGTACACATGGATTTCAATCTAGTGAGACCCTTAGCAGAGAAGCCAACAGCGTCTGGGGAACTCTTGACCTACAGAAACCATGAGATACAAAGTCTGTGTTGTTTAAAACTTCTTTGTTTGTAGTAATTTGTTAAGGCAGCAATAGAAAACCAGGACAGTCAGCAAGATTCTATGGGATACACACAAGGGTCCATACCTATAGAGGGAGAGGTGGTGATGTAAAGAGAGGGAACAGAGAAGCAAAAAATAATGGAATAAGATATAGAGGATGATATTAACATTGTGTCATTGAGGATGCTGATTATCTCAGTTCTGTGAATCTGACATCAAAGAACATTACACAAGAAAAAATACTTGGTAACTATTCATCCAAAAAATTTCAAAAGCACTCTCTGGTCTACTGAAGGTGCCATTCTGCATGGAAGAACTGAGTTAGACTCATAAGAATGAGTTAGACTCATGTCTGGCCAGGCTTCACATTCTCAGGCTCTGGGATTCTGAGGTCTTACTTTCCTGGTTGTGTATGCGGGAAAGTCCAGCAGGCTGACCTGAGGTCTCAGGCTCATTGAGAGTATCCCTCTTTGAATTCTGTCTCTCTTATCTCCTTCCCCAGTTTCATCCTTCTCTCTGCACTTTATCACAACAGCCTAGCCCATGACTAGTAGGTTTCATTCCTCTTTCTAACATAACCCTCAACCACACACAATTTCAGAGGTACCCTTCTTGGTCTTCCAAACAGGTACATATCTCTGCTCACAAGTAAATGTGGACAATTAGAGTGAGGTTTGAGTAATTCGAAGTCAAGTCCTCTGTATGTTGTGGCTTATATAATGTAACCTACCAGGGCACCTGGGTGGCTCAGTTGGTTAAGTGTCCAATTTTGGCTCAGATCATGATCTCTTAGTTCATGGGTTCGAGTCCCATGTCGGGCTCTATGCTGACAGCTCAGAGCCTGGAGCCTGCTTCAGATTCTATGTCTACCTCTCCCTCTTCTCCTCCCCCACTCATGCTCTGTTTTTCTCTGTCTCAAAAATAAATAAACATAAAAAATAAAAATGAAATGAAATGAAATGTAACCCACCAAAGCTTCTGGCTGGATATCAGTTATTATTTCTTAAGTGAGAGAAGGACCTGACGATTTCACTGAGCAATGGCAAGGCACATGCATAGGCACACGCACAGACATCCCCACAACTACCAAGGCAGTCCAAGAGCCCAAAGGCAAGGAAAAATCTGTCTTAGATTTCTGGAATCCCCAAGAGAAATCTCTGTTCTTTTCATTCAGGAAGTGACTTCCTTCTGTCAAATCCAGGAAAATCCTGTGAGCTCTGAGCCCTCTGCTGATTTGTGCCTCAATCCCAGATGGAGAAAGCAACCCAGAGCACCCGTCTGATCGCATTCGTGACAGTAATTATCCAGGAATCAGACACCAAGTCATTACCAGTGAATGAATTATTACTAGAAACAGTTAGTGTCCAATAATGAAGTTAATGGGAGGTAATATGACAGTCATTAGACTGACATTGCTCTTTTCATTGTTGAAGAAAGAGGAACAGCCATCAAAGGCTGGCAACAGGCAGGCAGGCTTAATCTATGTCAGGCAATGTTTATGACACATCTCCTGGACTCTGTTCTTGTGGCCTCAGAAGTGGGCTGAGTTACGGTTAGGGTTCCAACTTCCTGTTAGAAGTCAGGACCGGCTGGTCAGAAGAGAGCTCCCTATGATCTCATAATGCTGAGGGTCTTACAATTCTTTGGCCACAGAATGACCTCACACAAGGATATGTTTTTGCAAAAGCTCTTCCCTCTGCCCACATCTTTTCTTCCAACTTTACAATTCCTGTGCTTCATTCTATCCTTATTACAAATACTACTTCTAGAGAATATTTTCTATTAATGTTCCAAGAGGATTGAGGCTTCCCCACCTCTGATGTCCCACAGTGCCTTACTTAAACATCTATTGTTCCTTTCCAACATTGCATTCTACTGAAGTGTTAACCTTGTCTGTGCTTCCTCTTTCACCAAGAGCGCCTCAGAGGCACAAGTTATGTGCTCACCATCCCTGTACTGTCCGCACCTAGGAAAGTACCCCTGGGCTCCCTACAAACAGCTAATGAAACAGTAAAGGGAGATGGAAAGACAGGAGCATGGAAGGAAAGCAGGAGAGGAAGGAAGAAACGAAGAAGGGAGGGGAAAATAAAAGAAAAAGGAAGAGAGGAAGGAACAAATTTTCTCATTCAGACTCTGCCAGGTCGGACTGACAACAAATCACTTAGTCCTAAATCTCTTCATATTCCACAGGAGGGGCATCACCCTTACTGCTCTGACCTTATGGGCCGAGGGGTAGATAAATGAGATAAAGTAGATATCGAATAGCACTCTGGGCTCAGATGAAAGAATTTATAAACACAAAGGATTTTTATCTCCACGTCATGCCGGATAGAGACCAGATCTTTTTGACATTGTATAAAAATATCCTTCAGTGTGATTCCACGCCTCCCTGTGCATACCTATGTATATTCATTGATGGGTCTGAGAACACACAAACCCAGCTCGACTCAGCAGAAAGAGCCAGAGCTGTAGGAGTAGCCAGTGATATTCCTGTTCCTGGAGAGTTTTCTCTCCCTTTAGCCTCATTCACCGCGGTTGGTACAAAGTGAAAATCTTTAAAGAAAAATGTCTAGTTAATGGCAAAACCTTTTGGTAAGACAGAGAAGAAGAGGGAAAAAGAAGGGTAATAATTCTTCCTCTTTATTGGTGTTTGCTTATGGTGGTGTGTTTCTGACGGCAGTTCCCTACAGGGCCACAAAGTAAGACCTCATTTTCCAGCTGATCCACCGAGCCCTGGGAATTGAAGCCATAGAGTTCCCCTGAAGAAGATCCTGAAATGAGGAGGCTCCAGGGTCTCTTAGGTAGCCTGAAGGGGCTGAGGAGTCAGAGAATGGAAGACTTCCTATCATCTTAACCTCTAACCATCAACCTATAACAGGAGCTTTCTGATGGCCAGGCCTGGGAAAGGATGAAAAGAGACATGTCCTGATCTCTTTAGAGCTGAGAGCACACCACACCATGGCATTTGAAAAGCAGAGGCTAATGTTTTCTTGAACACCAACTGGGCTTATGTAGTAGTCCGAGTTCTCCAGATAAATAAGGCCAATAGGATGTGTGTGTTGGGGCTGGGGTTGGGAGGTAGGGAGAAAGAGAAGGGAGACTTTTTTTTTTATAAGGAACTGGCTCACACAGCTACAGAGGCTGAAAAGTCCCAGTATCTGCAGTTTGCTAGCTGGAGACCCAGGGGAGCTCCAGTCTGAGTCTGAAGAACCGAGATCCATGAGAGCCAATGATGTCAGCTTCAGTCTAAAAGCCAGAAGGCTCAAGACCCAGAAAGAGTCAATGTTTCAGTTTGAGTCTCAAGTTTAGAAAAGATCAGTGTGCCAGCTCAAAAGCTAGACAGACATCCACTCCATCTCACTCAGGCTTCTGGTCTTATTGGGGTCTTCAACTGGTGGTCTGAAACTCACCCACTTTAGGGAAGGCAATCAGCTTCACTCAGTCTACCATTTCAAATGTTAATCTTTTCCAGAAACACCCTCACAGACACACCCAGAATAATGTTCGGCCAAAAGTCTGGGGACCCATAGCCCAGTCAAGTGGATGCATAAAATTAACCATCACAGCTTAGAACTCCCTCCTACCAGGCCCTGCACTATGGCAGTACCAACCACCATGGGTGGACATTCTAGGGCGTGGAGGTATTGGGTGTCCTAGCTCTAGTGCACATGGTATCTCCTCTAAATGCTACTGCCTGGCTTTTATCTAAGTTATTCCCTGGGCCTGCAATGTCCCCCTCAGCTCTACATCTTCCACAGCCCAGCTTAAATGCCACCTGGTAACTATAATGACATCTACTATTTGTAAGCTTATCCAGTGAGTTACCAGCATGGTGACCGTGATGGTTAATTTTATGTCAACTTGACTAAGCTAAGGGATGCCTAAAGAGCTGGTAAAATACTATCTCTGGGTGTCTATGAGGGTTTTTTTTTTTCAGATGATATTAGTATTTGATGAAGTACACCGAATAAGGAAGATCACCCTCCCCAATGAGTGGTCATCATTCAGTCTGTTCAGGACTCAAATAGAAGAAAAAGAAAAAGAAAGGCAAGAAAAGGGTGAATACTCTTCAAGCTGGGACAGCAATCTTTTCCTTCCCATGAACAGTGGCATCCCTGGTTCTTAGGCCTATGGGCTTGGACTGGGGCTTATATCTTCTTAGTTGTCCTGGTTCTCAGGCCTATGGTCTTAGACTCTATCTATATCATCAGGTTTCCTAGGTCTCTAGCTTAAAGAAGCCAGACAGTAGAACTTCTCAGCCCCCATAATCACATAAGCCAATCCCACATAAAAAAAAAAAAATGTCTTTCTACACATTTCTCCATATTCTGATGGTTCTGTTTCTCCGGAGAACTCTAACACACACAGTGGTACAATAGGATCTCATCCTAGCTCGCAGCTTCCGTGTTGAGTACTTAGCATGCCCTGGGCCGGATATAGTCTCCTACACTGGGTTGTGAGAATTAGGCTGCAGCCCTGACAATTGTGTGTTCCTCTCTGCTTGATTATTTTTCCTTGGTCCTAAGTATACAAGTGTCCTTCTATTTTTCCCTGGGTTCTAAATATACAAGTACTCCAGGGCCAAGAGGCAACCCCTGAACTCCAGTTTCTACCAACCTGTGAAGGTATAGACCAGGTCAGGCCAGTGGGTTGAGCAGGAAGCAGGAACCCACTGCCCTGGCACTCATACTAAGCTTCTATAAGAAAGAAAACAGTCTATTAAAACCCAGGTCAGCTCTATACAGGGAACTCTTGAGTGACATCGCTGTAGGCTTCTACAAACTTGGCTAAGTCAAGACCAGAGATGGCCTCGCACTTCAATTTGTGCAGAGCTAAGGCAAAACTATCAAGCCACTACATGGACCTAGTCCTGCCTTGGCAACTCCTTATGTACTTGAGTGAATGGGTGATGGTATTAACTTTCCAGAGGCCAAGGGACCCAGGGATGGGCATGTGAGTATTCCCATGAAAGCACATATTCTTGGCGTAGCACTAAAGGCCCTAAGGTGGGTCGCATCTTATCAAGTCCTCATCTACGCAAAATTGCAAAGGATGCCCTCAGTAACTGCTTTCATACCAAAATCACTTAACAACATGACTTTATTTACAGCCACAGGCATGACTCTGGGCAATGGCATCCTCCTCTAGGGTGGCTGCGGTGCCTGTGACCCCAGCTCTGACGATGCAGCCAGCTTGGGCCATTGAATAGGGAATTGGCATTGGCCCGAGACAACCCATTTGT
The DNA here is from genome assembly GCA_017311185.1 of Proteles cristata cristata. Taxonomy (NCBI): domain Eukaryota; kingdom Metazoa; phylum Chordata; class Mammalia; order Carnivora; family Hyaenidae; genus Proteles; species Proteles cristata. Next base: position 1,884,244 of record JAESUZ010001426.1, on the reverse strand, counting down.
AATGACTAGAGCATTAATTATAAGTAATTTGGAAACTGTCTTGGTAACTATGCATGCATTGAGTGGAACCAATTAAACTGGTGAAGCCAGGCACTTAGGAGGCCAGGCAGCTGCCTTCGCAGAGGGCTCAGGTGGGAAGGGAGCCGAGCACTGTCTACCCAGTGCCTGACTGCCCTGCATTAGCAGGAAATGTCCTCTCACCGAGGCTGACTGAGGCTGAGTTGGTGATGTTAAGCAGAAGGGAATGAAGCATGGAATGGGGTCCAAGAGGAGAAGAAAGCCCGCAATATTTTTGCAAAATGAAACACACTTCTGAAAGTACTAAGGCTATTACTAGCTATTATCTGACATTAATATACAGGAGCTGATAATGGAAAGGGGTTGGTGAACTCTTAGACTAAATCGGCATATACATAAGCAAGACACTTCTAAAAAAAAAGGCAAGGCAATTAGCAAATCAGGTCAATGCAGATGCATCCCATCTAACCCATGATGGAATTTTTCAACCTTGCTTGTGATCCCCTAAGTTTCCTAGCGGGGAAAGCAAGTATTCGGCTGATAACTCTTCTACCGACGCTGTTACCTGTGCAGCAATTGAAACTACACTGACATCTCCAAATTTCCAAACTTCCAAGAAGTTATATTTCAACTGAATTCCTATTTCCTTTTCATTTTATGGCGTATTTTTGGTACCAATGAATAGGTATCGTGCTTTGACATCTTTTAGATTCCAGTATATTTCATACCCACATTTCATAAGTCTTTGCTTTTTCTCTCAGCTGCCTGTTTTCCAGTACTTGTTTCCTATAGCAGGCTTCAGCAAACTTTTTCCTAAAAAGGGTCATTTGGTAAAATGGCTATTTATTTCCTAAAATGGTCATTTGGCTAAAATTTTAGGCATTACAGATGATATGACTTCTGTCACAGCTCTTCAGCCCTCCCCTTTTAGCACAAAAGCACACACAGACAATAAATCAAGAAAATAAGCATGGTCCTGTGCCAATTAACCTTTTTGTACAAAATCAGGTGGGTGTAGATTTAGCACGTAGGCAAGAGTTTGCGACCTCTGTCCTATAGGAACTGAATAAGAGAGAAACCTGTCCATCCTTAGGGACTTCCATGTTCAAACACACATTCCCTGCCACCAGAGATTTCATGCAGAGTAGATGACCCACACTGGCCCCGACCCTAATGATAATGCTGGCTCAGAGACATTTTGTTGAAGCAGAAGTCAGATCAAATCACTCTTCTGCTCAGAACCCCAAGCAGTGACCCCATCTCACTTAAACAATAAAGGCAGGGTGCCTGAGTGGCTCAGTTGGTTAAGTTGCTAACTTTGGCTCAGGTCATGATCTCATGGTTCCTGAGTTTGATCCCCATGTCAGGCTGCGTGCCAACAGCTCAGAGCCTGAGGCCTGCTAGAGATGCTGTGTCTCCCTCTCTCTCTCTGTCCCCCTCCTCTTAAAAATGAATAAACATTAAAAACAAATTTTAAAGAGAATAAGGGCTCCACATCACCTGCATATCCCCACCCACTTCCTTCTGATCTCAGTTCTTTCCACTCTCCTCACTGGCCTCCTCCCATTCTGTGAGGAAAGCCAAGGAAACATCTGCTTGGGAGCTGTGTCCTTGTAGTTGATTCTGCCTGCAAGGTTCTTTCTCCAAAAATCTACTTGTCCCACTCTCTCATGTCCCTCAGATCTTTACTCAGAAGCTACCTTCCCGGTGAGGTCTTCCCTGTTCATCATTTCCTTCATCTTAACCTGGCATCACATATCCCTCTCTGCTTCATGTCTTCTCTCCTCCCAACTTACCGCTATTTAGCATTCCATACATGTATCTTTGCACACTTAGCATTATCTATCTATCTATCTATCTATCATCTATCTATCTATCTATCTATCTATCTATCTATTCACTGACTTTGTTTTTTTAAATTTTTTAAAATGTTCTTTATTTATTTCTGAGAGAGAGAGAGAGAGAGAGAGAGAGAGTGAGCAGGGGAGGGTTAGCGAGAGAGGGAGACACAGAATCTGAGGCAGGCTCCAGGCTCTGAGCTAGCTGTCAGCACAGAACCAGATGCAGGGCTCCAGCCCACAAACTGTGAGATCAGGACCTGAGCTGAAATCAGACGTTTGACCGACTGAGCCACCCAGACACCCCTATATTCATTTACTTTGTGTCCCTCCATTTCACCTGTGTTTAGGCTTCTCAAGGGCGGTTTGCTTTGTTTACTGTAATATCCCCATTACCTAGAACAGCGTTCAGAACATAATAAATATTTGTTAAGTGAATGCATCCTGGACCATAATCCTAAGAGGATCCTCATTAAACTGAGGCATTTTAAATTAAATGAGGCTTCTCTTTTGTCTGAATACACATTCCTCTACTCCCCACTCTCAGCATCTGCCTGCACGGGAAAGATTAGAAATTGTTATAGAGTGAATATAAAGAAAAAAAAAATACTGAGGTAACAGTCAATTCTGAAAGTCAAAATCTAGATGGGTGAAGCTCTGTAATAACTAGGAGAAGGCCAGGCTATTGTCTCCTGACAGGATTACTGAAATCTCTTTCTCCTTCTCCAGCACTTGGACACCTAGTCTCAGTCAATGCTGGGGCTCCATTTTAGGTGTTTTCCTAGGCGTGAAGTGAAGGCCTGTTCTGTGGGGGAGGCGCTAAGGCAGAGAGAGGAAGAGGAAAAGTCCACCCCTTGTTGGATTCTGGGGAAGGTAAGAAGGAAGGAGATGGGGCACACAGCCTAGCATGGGCTCCCCACTTCCCCTCTCTGGACTTAATTACAGAGATGGAGGAGGTACATTAGGTAGGATGACAGAAGCATTAATGGGAGGTGGCATCCATCCTGTTCCTCTTTTGAAACTCTGGAAAGAATCTTACTGGGGTGCCCAGGTGGCTCAGTCGGTAAATCATTGGTCAGACTATTGATTTCAGCTCAGGTCAAGGTCTCGTGGCTTGTGAGCATGAGCCCTGCATCAGGCTCTGCACTGTCAGCACGGAGACTGGGATTCCCTCTTTCTCCTTCTTCCTCTGCCCTTCCCACATGCATGCACACTCCCTCTCCCTCCCTTCCTCCCTCCCTCCCTCCCTCTCTCTCTCTCTCTCAAAATAAATAAATAAATATACTTAAAAAGAACAGAGTGTTGCTAATAGGCAGCTTCCCACTTGCCAGAGATAACTCCTGAGGTATGGTCAAACAGAGGGTGGCTCTGAGTTTAGGTTGACTCAACCACCCATAGTCCCTGGGTACCTATGGCTGTTGAGCTGATTTCCTGTATCCCCTACAGCAATGCAAGATGACTCCACGGTAGGGGCTGGGAGCGAAACTTCTAAGCCAGCCCGCTGACCACAGACAGAGTGTGAGGCTCAGTAGCAAGTGCCAGTGGGAGTCAAGGCGAGGTCAAGTCAGCAGGGAGTCCACTGGAAACATAGACTGAGCCAAGACAAAAGATACTGAGTTGCATCAGAAGTAGATGAGGGTCATTAACCCAGTGGCTAGGCAGACCGGGAGCTGGCAGCCAGCCCTCACAGGAGAAACTAGCTTCAGGGCTGGGGAGAAATGCTTCCCTGTAGCAAACTCTGTCTAGATCCTACCACGCTTGTGGCCTGTTTTGAGCCCAGAGGCAAACTACATTTCTTAGCTCTCCATTCAGCTCAGCCGAGACCTTGTGACCAGGTTCTGGAAAATGGAGCAGTATTAGTATTAGCTCTGGTAAATGAGCAGTATTCATGTTCACCCCTGCACAATCCCTTCATTCATTCTCCTTCCCAGAAAAAGGCTAAGATCATGTATTGGAGAGAAAAGGATGTTTTAGAGGAAAAACAAAGCAAAGAAATATAAGGAGTCTGAATTAAAGTCACCATTTTGTGAAAAGCTGCCATTCTTACATCAAATGTGACTTGAAGGGGAGATAAACTTTGTATTAAGCCAATGAGTGGTCTTTTTTTTTTTTTGAGGCAGACTGTTTGATATAGAAGCTAGCATTATTTGTCCTAATATATCTGCCTGACACCCCTCCTCCATGTACCCAAATTCCCAAGAAAGAGAAAAGCTCTGGGGCTCCCAGACTTTGTTTTTTTCTTAGAGTGAAATTAACATATTACCTGAAGCCTTTATTTAACTTTTTAACTTTAAAAATTGGACTAAGGTTATATAAGACTGGACATTTAGCTAATTTATTTTCACACTGGCTAAGTGGAAGCTCAGGAGAAGGAACAAGTTAATTACAGACAAAAGTAAAATTTCATATCTTATTCTTTTGCACGTCTGTGTTAAGTTGGGAGTTAAATTTGTGATCCCATTATGCTCAATTTTGGAGAAAGGTTTGAATAGCAATTCTAAGATTCTAATTTGAGCTTCTGAGATCCTAATAGCTAGAGGATGACTCGGATACAGGAGAGCATAGACATGAGGAATGTGCACAGGGGTGATTCACAAGGCGCAGCTTTGGCCACATATGAATGTGTGATCTTGAGAAAGTCATTTAATGAATTTGAACCTCGTTTTCCTCCCTTAAATGGAGATGATGCTACCTCTGTTGGAAGGGGTAGGCATTGTATGGTGTATAAATCACTTAGCCCAGAGCCTAGCAGAGCAGACCTGGACAATGATTACCAGCTAAAACAATCATAAAAATCAACAGAAAGGGAAGTCTGCGAGAATCCTGGAGTTGAAAGGAAACTCTTGTGTTTTAGGTCCTGCCTCTTGAAGGGAGGTCATATTTTTCAATGCTTAAGAATAAACTTCTCTCCTCTCTAATCTATGTCTATCTATCTGTCCATTTCTTCTCTCTGTCTCTGTCTCTCTCTGCTTCTCTCTGTCTCTCTCTGTCTCTCTGTCTCTCTCTCTCTCTCTCTCTTTCTCTCTCACACACACACACACACACACACACACACACACACACACACACACTCAGTCCCCTATAACAATTTTATTGGTTTTCAAATGTGCTGCTGAAACCTTGTGCAAAAATCATCAGGTCCTAACGTGGAGCCTTATGTGACATCATAACCTCACATCCTTCCAAATAGTCATTTGGGACAAGTGGCAACACCCCAGCTTCAATAATAAACAGGTCTATTTTCCCTTAGGTGGAATGCGATCCCATGGGACCCCTAAAGGGACTGATATCACTAAAGATGCACATTCAGGGAATGGATGACGGCCCATATGAGGCGTTGGGAGAGAGAGATAATCATACTTTTTTTTCTGACTGCCTTTAATCTGCCTGGTCTGTGAGGAACAACCTTTTGCTCTCTGCCGACCCAGAACCATTTGTTGCTAAATAGAGAGCCTGCTCTCAAAATCTAGGGGAGCCCATTCCCCAAATAAATGGTGTCAGCCACATCTAGGGTGGGATTTGCTGCTAGGAAGCACCTGGGCGCTGGAATGTAGCCTTCTTTCTGCTCCCACTAAGTTCTCTTCTGTCTGGTACTTGGCTCTTTACACCATTTCCAACACCTCTTGGAAACTCAAACCTGAGCCCAACTGACCAGAGACTCTGCCCCGTGGTCCAGCTCTTTCCTAGAGATAGGTCCGGCTCCACAGCCTCAACTGGAATTTGAACAGATCTCCTTGAGAACAATGCAGTTATAAAGGAAGTATTGCCCAGAAGCCACTCTACAATTCCATGTCCTTGGAGTTTACCCAGGCCTGGATCCACCTGAAATTCTGATTCTTCCACCTCCTGGCCTGTGGTCTTGGCTCATGTCCCTTCCTTAACAAAACCAGCAGTGTACCCACCACTGCAAGTACAAGGATAGAAATAGCCTTTGAGCAGATGAACACACAAAACCTTGTGCTACCTGCTTTCCTCAACGACTATATTTCTCAGGCTCTTTTAGTATATGACACCCTTTCTAATATAAAAAAAAAAATTTACTTCAATATGATAGTATTTTGAGTATTTGCTGGTTGAAAAATACATAATGACCAGGGGTTACTAGGAATTCAATTATGTCTTTAAATGACTTTTTATTTTAGGGGCACCTGAGTGGCTCTGTCCATTGAGTGTCTAACTTCAGCTCAGGTCACAAACTCAACTCACTGTTCATGTGTTCGAGTCCCACGTCGGGCTGTATGCCAACAGCTCAGAGCCTGGAGCCTGCTTCAGATTCTGTGTCTCCCTCTATCTCTCTCTGTTTCTCCCCCACTTGTACTTTGTCTCTCTCTCAAAAATAAATAAAGATTTAACTTTTAAATAAATAAATAAATGCCTTTTTATCAATCTCAACAGCACACACACACACACGCATATTTGAAAATAAGTTGTGCAAGGAAAACATTTTTTTTTTTACTCTTTCTGAAAGCAATGCTTAGCATACTGCATCTAGAATTATCTTTGCTCTCTCAGAGGACCATAGCTCATGGGTAGATTCTTTGCCACTAAGGTGGGGAGTCAGATGAGTGGTGAGGGCCTCACCTGGTTTCCCCACCATCTTGCCCTTGACCTCTGACATTTTCCTGCGCAAATCCAGGTTGTGCCCAATTCCTTCCTCACTAATTAACTCTACCTTTTCTCCCTCCTGTAGACACCATGTAAAAATGAAAGCAAGAGTGGCATTAATTCAGAGATAACCTTTATTGTACGTTAATCTCTAGAAAATAACTTACCATTTACAAATGTTGGTATTTTCATTATTTTTTAAAGGAATTCTATGCCTCACAAGTGGTTGTGACACACAGAGTATCATGACAACAGACCTGAAGCCACTGCCTGTGTGGTTTTTATAACGGCACAGCACCATTTATTGGATGTCACTTTCGCCTGGCAGGTGATTACATTACATTGTCTCACTTGATCCTTCCCATAACCCTGTGGGGAGTTCACCAGAAAGGGGATCAGGCTGAGAGAGGTTAACTATCAGCTCCAAATCCTAGGGTGATTAAATGGTTTCAAACTCAGTTCTGTTACCAAAACCCTTGTGGTTAACTGTTATTCTTTACTTGTATTTCTTAGGATAGTCCTAAAGGGAAAGGGATTTTGACCACCACTAAATTTTGTTGAGTTTTTGTCATTTGAACCCATTCTTGATAGAGAGGACTCAGTGAGGTCAGCTATTAAGATTCTGCCACTGAGTAAAATTGGTAACACACAGATCTGGGTTCCCCACTGGGTCACTCAGGAAGTCCACATGTTTCTCTCCCTGTTCACTTCAGTAACTTCAATGCAATGTGTGTAGTGATTCAAGTCAGATTCTAGAGCCAGACTGCCTGGATTAAAGTCTTGACGTTACCTCTGAGAAACTGACAAGGCCTGAGCAAGTTACTGGACCTTTTCATGACTCAGTTTCTTCCTCCTAATGAGAAGAAGGGTAGTACCTCCCTTACAAGTTAATCTATGTAAGTGCTTAGGACATTGCCTGACACATGATAGGAGCTATATAGGTCTTAGCTATTCTTTCTAGGCACCAAGAAATACTTTGCACTGAATATATGTTGGTTTTCCATCTTGAAAACAATAAAAAGAGAGAGAGAGAGCCAATAAACATAGATAGAGGGTTAAAGAGAGCTAACATCCAACAGCTACCATCTACTTGATGGGGACTGCACAGCCTCTAAACACTCAGCGAGAGGAGTTTTGCTCAAGCCATGAACCCAGGTGCATGTCAAGTATTAGCTGTGCCCATGGCTCAGTGGTGGAAGATGATGCAAACCCAGCTAATCTAGTTCTAAAACCTCCCTCCTGCTGCGATAACATGCTACAGATCTGTAATTTTAACCAAACCCAGTGACATTTGGGCAGAGACTAGAGAGAAAAATCACATGAAGAAAAACATGACTCTTTGCCATTTAAAAATACCAAAATGAGTACGTTACCTTTAGCATTTACATTGAATTTAAACTCTTCCTTTACATTGGATAATGTGTAGCATGAATTACAAATGAGGACTTACAAAATGCTGTACTTCGAGTTGGCTGTGAAGTGGGCATGGATGATCCCTACCTCAGCTAACCCACAGTCTAGTAAAGGAGGCAACTGTTCAACTCACTGTGGGTTTAATGTTTGGGGTGATAGATATGGAAAGGATGATCCCAGAACGAGAAGAAATTTTTTTTTTAATTTTTTTAACGTTTTATTTATTTCTAGGAGAGAGAGAGAGAGACAGCGTGAGCAGGGGAGGGGCAGAGAGAGAGGGAGACACAGACTCTGAAACAGGCTCCAGGCTCTGAGCTGGCAGTCAGCACAGAGCCCGCCGCGGGGCCCGAACCCACGAACCGCGAGATCATGACCCAAGCGAAAGTCGGACGCTTAACCGACTAAGCCACCCAGGCACCCCTAGAACGAGAAGAAATTTTGAGCGAAGACACTGAAGGAGGAAAGAGAAGCCACAGAAGGTTGGAAGGTAGTGACAATAAAGTTATCAGTGAGAATTTCTGAAATTTTGCTAGAACGCTGGTGGGAAAGCAGAAGTAGGGAAGATCTGACTCCATTTCGGACTACAGACACCATCACACAGAAAGGTCAAGTGAGTTGCTGAATATTAGCACATCCAAGAACTACAGGTCCCTCACATCAGAGGCTCTGGGACCTCACTCAGTTCTCCACGAGCACTGCCCAGGGCACACCAGGAGTCAGGGTTTCCTTTCATGAAGAGGTTGGCCCACCGGTTATCCACAGAATTAGAAAGCAGCCATATTAGTTCTCTGGGGCTGCTGTAACAAACCATTGTGGATTGGGTGGCTTAAGATAACATGAAGTCGTTCCCTCATGGTTCTGAAGGTCAGAAGTCAGAGATCAAGGTGTCACCAGAGCCACTCTCTCTCTCAAGGCTCTAACAAGGAGTCTTCCCGTGTCTCCTCCATCTTCCAGTGGCTCCAGGTGCTCTTTGGCTTGTGGAAGCACTGCTCCAATCTCTGCCTCCATCTTCATGTGGCCGTCTTCTCTCTGTGTCTTGATAGCTTTTCTTCTTGGAAGTTCACCAGTCACTGAATTGAGAGTCCATCCAAAATCCAAGGTGAGTTTATCCTGAGATCCTTTAACTAACACATCTGTGAAATCCTATTTTCAAACAAATTTACGTTCTTAGATTTCAAGTGGACGTGAATGTTTGGGGGACATTATTCAACCCACTATAGGAGCCATGAGAACCAACATGCAAGAACTGGATGCCAGGTTCAGGGGAGCCAGCTCAGCAGCCACCTGGGCTACCTCTTCCATGGCGCCTGGAATCAACAATGACGGCTCTCGGGTGCTCACTCTGGGGGCCCATACAGTCTGGTCTCCCACAACTCCGTATTGCCAGCCTGGTCTCTCTGTACCTATCAGGTGGGTGTGCTCCAAAGGTCACAATTTTGAAAGGAGAATAAAATTTATTTTGAACACATGCTTCATTGAACAGGAGCCTGAGGAGATGGCTCACGCTTCCCTCTTCCCAGAGGGCTATCCTGAACTTGAGGTACAACACTCTCAAGAAACTGCTGTCGAGGGATCTGTGACCTCCCGTTAAATGCACTGGCTAGAAAACATGACACGCAGGGATAAGGAGCAGAGGACCGAGGGGAGCAAACCTCTGGGGCTCCATATTCAGTCTCTCTCGCCACCCTGAATGACACAGAAATGCCAGGAAAAATGGATCTTTTTTCCTGGGGACTGAGCGATGGCATTGACCCAGAAGCAGGTAGGTGGCAAGCCTGAGAGACCTCTCCTCCAGAGAGATGCCAGGCTCCGAAGAATTCTGATTCTTCAATCAATACCACACACTGAAGCCTTCAGGTTTTCTCCAGTTGTTTAAAACAAGATGTTTTAAACTGAGCCTATGCCTGAACTTTTGGGAGAGGAAGAATCTTGAAAATGAGTATCAACTGTTGTGTCTACGCACTCAGCTTAGGGTGGATGGGGTCAACAGTGATTTTCAAAACTCAGAGGTGCCTTTCACCCCAAAAAGATTAAGAACCACTGGGTTTCCCTTCTCCTCTTTGTGAATGGAAAATTCCTGGAGGGAGCTTTTGTTCTTAGGGCCCAGATAGAGCACTGGAGGTTAGGGAGGAGGCGTGCAATAAACTCTTCATTTGTTGATTGATTCAGATTTGAGGCCAAAGATCTCAAGTCCCCTCCCCTGCTTATCACAGATCTTTTTGAAGAGAGCCTTGATGTAAATTATTGAGGTCAGAATGGAAAAGTTAAGATGTTTGCATCCAACAGCACCTGACATTTCAGCACCTGACATTCTATGGAATGGTTCACGGAAGAGACAATTGACATTAGTGGTCTGGCTGGTCAGCATTTAATGAAGCCCTTGGAGGCAGCTGCAAAGGAGGCTGGGACTGTCAGTCTGTGTGCTGGGAATTACACTGCTTGATCTCTAGCTAAGAAGAATCACTAAAACATTAGGTAATTCCATGCGTTGTCTCAGTGGTCAGACAGAAGAACCGTCCTGACTCAATAAGCTCAGGTAGAGAAAGAGAACCCTACTGAGGGCACAGTCATTTGATCTGTGTGTGTATGGGTCAAGGGCTAAAAATGGGTTTTAAGTCTTGAAAGGATTCTAAAAGTTAAAAAATACCCCTCCCCTCCAACGAAAAGAAGAATATGCAACAGTAAAGAATAGAATTTATCATCTAGCCCTTTAGAGAACATATTTGCCATTCCCTTGGTCTATATTATAATAACATGGAACCTTGGCTCCCCAACCAGTTTCAAAACTTGGGATAGAATAGAGGAGGGGTAAGTCACAAGGTAATCATAGTGGAAATGACTAAGCCTGATTCCTGGCTCCATCTTCTACTTGCTAGTGACCCTGGGACTCAGACTTGTTATCTGCAAATTGTGGATAATGAGAACATCTCATCAGTACATTGTTGTCAGGATAACACAACAATTACCCTCTTTTGGCACTTAATAGACCAGCACAGAATAGAGCTAGTACTCAATTAATTTCAGTATTATTTAAAATGCATTTCATAAAAACACTTTTAGGTAGGGAGAGGAATAGGAACTGATACATCCTAAATAGTAAACACTGCCCAGGGTCTAAATGCTTTTAGTGAACAGCATACTAAAAGTCTCCCAAATCTTAGAGCAACCTCAAAATGCTATTCAGCCCATCTCTCAGCCTTGAAGCTGATATAAATCCAAACTTCCACTGATAAGAAAACAGAACTCAGAGAGATTCATTAACTGAACAAAAGTCACAATTTCCTATCATAATGTAGAGAAATATGTCATCTCTGTACATTCAGGATGTGTTCATTCATTTGCTCAACAAACATTTAATAAGAAGCTGCCCCATGCCAAACGCTGCATGAGGCACTAGCACTGGAGAAAGAGAGGAAAAGATATGCTGCCCCTCGTGAGAGGTACTAAGGAGGTCGACAAACAAATGCAAACTAGGAAGTGCTACAGATGCTAAAATAAGGGAGAAGATGGGCCTCTAGGTTGAGGTGGTACTCGCCAGATAAAGTGAACCTGCATGTGCATGTGCAAAGGCCCAGGGATAGAAAAGAATCCAGCATGTTCCGAAAACATCAGGGAGTGTGGCACAAAGCAAGGGGACCATGAGGAGGGTAAATAAGGGTCAGGGCCTAAAAGGCTGTGTATGATCCGCTGAGGAGTTTGGCTCTCATCCCACAGCAGCTCTTATGAGAGTTTCAAGAAAGACAATGACCTGGTTTGCACTTCAGAATCACCCTGGGAGCTGCAGGTGTGTGACAGGTGGCATTGGGGTCAACGGGAGGCAGGGAGATCAATTAGGGGTCCGTTGCCAAAGGCCTGATAAGAGACAAGAACCGCCAGATGCAGGGCATCGGCTCCTAGGACGTCAGCAAAGAGGAGGGAGAGCTAAGTGAGACTGACGGCGGGGTCTGCAGAATGTCCTGTTTGTTTAGGTGGTGATGTGGGAAGGAGAAGGAAGAGCATAGGATGAGTCCATATTTCAACCCCAATGAGCAGAGAGTGGAGTGATTGATTCAAAACGGGAGAACAAAAGGAACAATGCAGTTTGGGAGGAAAGTTCATCGGTCGGTTTGGAACAGGAGGGATTTGAGGAGCCCGGGAGGCGTCCTGGTGGCAGTAACTGGTCCAGGAGAACTGAGCCTCCAGCAGAAGATCCAGGCTGAGGACACCCATGTTTGACGAACCAAAACACAGGAAGCAGATGGGGGCCTAGAAATAGATGCAATCTTCATGCCCTGTAAAAACCTAAGAAACATGAGCATTTAAGGTGTAGATGAAGGAAGAGAACACGAGCGATGAAGACGCAATTGAGAGGAAAATGTTAAGGCGATGATAAACGTCTAACAAGAATACCAACAGCTCCACGGGGTGCCTGGGTGGCTTAGTCGGTTAAGCGTCCGATTTTCGCTTGGGTCATGATCTCGCGGTTCGTGGGTTCGAGCCCCGCGTCGGGCTCTGTGCTGACTGCCAGCTCAGAGCCTGGAGCCTGTTTCAGTCTGTGACTCCCTCTCTCTCTGACCCTCCCCTGCTCACGCTGTCTCTCTCTCTCCTAGAAATAAATAAAACATTAAAAAATTAAAAAAAAAAAAAAAGAATACCAACAGCTCCAAAGCCTGGAGGGGTGGGGGGCAGTGATGGGCGTAAGGGCAACATTGCCTGTGGCACAAGTAGTTGGGAAGGGGAGGGTCTTGGGTTTGGAAAAAGAAGGTCCCGGATAAGGCCACCTCTCTGAGCCGCCAGGACAGGCGCTGGGAAGCACAGGGAGGGGGGCGTGGGGGCAGGAGGCAGGGCTAAGCCCCTGTTGCTTCTGCCTTTTGTCCATTCTGCCATTTTTTGTCTATTTGCTTTTAACAGCGGAGACACAGAATTTTCATAGGCTTTGGAAACTACAGCAGAAAGAGGAAAATTTTGGAAAAGCAAAAGTGGACGGAGCAAAACAGTGGAGCAGGGCTTGCAAAATGGGGAGGGGGCGGGGCAAGAGCCCAGACAGGGGGCCTACTCCCCTGCCCTCTCCTGTTACCCCCCCATCCATCCATTCCCCCTCCCACTGAAACACCGCTTTCGGGGCTCAACACTCCCCATCTTTATTTCTGACAGCACTTTGATTAAAAATCCGGACTCTGGAATCACATTGCTTGGCGCCAAATGCTGGCTCCACCACTCACTCACAGTGGAGCTTTGAACTCATCACCTGTCCTCCGTGCTTCGGTTTACTAACCTCCTTAACGGGGATAACAATAGGGCCGATCTCAAAGGACTACTGAGAAGATGAAATAAGCTAACGGTCATAAAGCGCACTGAGCAGCCCCAAGCACTCCATAGGCACTAAATGAGTTGAGATTATATCCATTCTTTTTTTTTTTTTATTGTATTTCTCCATGGTAGGATTTATCACAATTTAATTCAATAAATAATTCATATAATTATTTATTTAACTCCTGACACTTCCAATTGAATGTAAGATCCCTGAGGGCCTAGAACAATCTTTCTCCTTCCTCATTATATTCTGGGGGAGCAGCAAGAGCTAAGCCATCGAAGAGCACTTGTGGAGTCAATTAAATGTATTTGACCAACGTACTGAGGGGGATAGGAAAGGCCCATGCAGATAAGATGCATCCTGGACAGACGGACTGTTGAAGACCTGAGGTTAGAAGGGGGCTTGGGGACGCTGGAGAACAGCTCAAAGAGAGCAAAAGGAAGGTCAAGTTCAAATAGGTTCTATCAGCAACTGACAAGTATTTGATGTTTAGTGCCCCATTCAGAAGAGAAAGAAAAATATTACCTGTGCTACTGATATGATGGTGAGGTAGGTTGTTAAATAAGATGAGCTCTTATTAACGTGTCCATCTGCAATGCAGAGATGAGAATGGTCTCTCAAGTCTACCAGAAGGGTCTGGACTTCCATGCAACCACCACATCTGTAAATGGGGGAAAGGGCCTCAATTGAATTCTAAAATGGGAAGACCAACTTGTGATGAATACAGGAAAATGTATATAAAGCACCAGGCACTTAGTAGGCCCTCAGTGAGAGCTGGCTGTTCTCACAATAACAATGATTACTTACGAGGGTAGTGTAATCTTGGGTGATTGTATGCAAATCAGCAGGTACTTGAAATGCGCTCCTGCATTTGCTTTCCATTAAAGAATCTTATGTTTCAGCCTTTCATAAAACATAAAATCAGTCTGTGAAGTGGTAACCCCCTCCCCCCATTATTTAATTCCTATAATTCTTTTATGAATGTTAGGGTAGGATAATGCATAATAATGGGATGACAATGTGGGTACCTGTGGGCAAATTTATACACCTGTCACACAGGTCCAGGTTCCCCTTGGGGCAGTGGTCAGAAGAGTCCTATTGCTCAGTCTAGAAGCTGGAACTGAGTGATTCCTGTAAGACAACAAAACGGTCTTTTCTCAGGTTAGACCATGAAAGTGTTACATAGAGCCTTTAAGAGAAAAGTCTGGAGTATTGCATTGTAAGACACAGATTTAAATCTTAACTTCACCACTTACTAGTTCATCTGGCCTTGAGCTAGGTCACTGATTTGTTTTGAGATTTAGTTTCTTCACCTGTAAAATGGGTTTAATAAGACCCATAAGGTTTTTGGAAAGAAGAAATACAAGGATGCATGTAAACCACTTTGCAGGCACATATTATCAGTTAATAAAGGGCTGATGCTTCATTCTCATTCCTCAGTCAACCCCCACACCCTCATGCCAATACAGACTAAGATGTAAGGTATAAGAATCCCAGGCAATATTTAAAATATTGATATTAAAAATATTTTCCAGTCTTCTTTCCACTCTTGATCTCTTGTAGCATTTAGTAAGCCTTTCCAAAGGCACATCTTGTCTGTGTGGAGGCAGGGGCCCAAAGGAAGGCATCTGGGCCTAGCTTAGGCGAAGAAGAAAGGCAACACAAGCTAGCCAAGTCAGACAACGTCTTGAGGGTCCCCAAGTGCGTGGCTGATGGCCCCTCCCACATGAAGATTCCCCCTCTAGAGCTAGTAGCCGAGGGTTGAGATTTGAACTCTTAAGGGAGTTGGATCTCTCCACTTAGGTTCTGAGTAAATCTGCCTCCTAGATACGGTTTACTTAATAGACACCTGACAGCTGCCAAGGGCTTTTTGTCTCATCACCTAATCATCAGACGGAAAAAAAAAAAGTAAAAAAAAGAAAGAGGAGAGAAGCGTGATGGGCATTATCTATGGAAGGGCAGAACAGGCGATAGATTTTCCTTGAAGCCCCCTCAGCTCCTCCCCTCTCTCTTGGCTCCTGGGTCCAGCAGCTCATCTTCAAAACTCAGCGGGATGACCAGCCCCCGCAGCCCTGGGAGTTGGGGCTCTCTCAGTGCTCATCAGCCAGTCCTTTCTCGAGGCTGCCTCTCCCAAGGCCATTGGCCAGAGCTGTCTCTCAATCGCTGGAAGACAGCCCAGCCGGGGCCTCGGGCAACACATTCCTGCTCTGGCCCCAGCCACCCCTGCTCTGCTCCCCAGGTTTAATTTCATGTTCATCAGAAGTATAGAGAGGGACATTTTCAGCAGATCAAAGAGACATAGTGAGCCTAAAAGAAACACAGTCACGGGGCAGGAGCAGGTGATGTGATACCCACACTGAAAGACTAGCTGCTTTCAGGGACGCTTTGGGGGCTGGGAAAGAGCATGGCCTGGAGCCATCTTTGGGAAAGGTAGAAATCTGCACGCAGACTCGGTTAGGTCTGCAGCGTGGGGCAGGGTTGCCCTGAGAGAGTGGGTTCTGCAGAAACATACCCTTTCTGGGAGCACTGAGTTCATCAGCCCCATAACCCTCCTGCCCACCCATCTTTCTTACCCCTACTGCTGTGCGACAAGGCCTCCTAGAAGGAAGAGAGGTCCGAAGCATTGTCCATCATCTGTGCGAGGCAGGGGTAGTCAGTATAGTTGAAAAGATAAGACTCTTAAAAATCAGTGAATAATATTAACGTACTTTATTCAGAAATGCAACCAACCAGAACACAGGCACAAGCAAAGGAGAACTCGGAATTATAATATGTGTCAAAAAAATCTCTGCCCAAAACTAAAGAGAATTCTGGGCTGCTGGCAATTATCTATAGCTTGATCTGAGCGGTGGTTGCATGGATATATACTTTGTAAAAATTCATGGGACTACACACTTATGATTTGTGCAGTGACTCTGTTATATCTCAATTTAAGAAAAATTGTGGAAAAGTTCCTGCCCTGCCCTAGAAATGCAATTTTTTTATTTATAGGAAAATACCCTATGCCTTCCCTCAAACCCGTTTACCTTGTTTCAGGTAAAATTCAAACAGAGTGAATGACGTCATTTCTTGGCCTTCATAAAATGGAAGTGATTGGAGAGTGGGAACAGCAGTAGATTCTTCTAGTCTCAGGTACATGGACAATGCAGAACGTGTGGCATATAAAAAGGGGTGGAGAAAATTGGAAAAAACAAGAACATAAAAATGATACCCAGGAGAGACAGATAGAGTCATATCTGGCTCCTTATAGAAACAAATGTTTCCATAAAACTATAAACCCGTGAGAGAGCATTAAAATCCAGCCTCTCTTCCTGGCTGTGTGGCCTTGAGCAAGTCACCTAACTTCTCTGGTCCTAGCATCCTCACTTATGAAATAGAATCAATGATAGTGTCCATCTTGCCAGGCTGTTTTTTGAAGATTAAATGATAAATGTTCTCATGTGGTAGGCAGGGACAGATAATTAGTTCCCATGATTATTTCCATATTTGAGTAATGGAATAATGTCAACCAATTACCCTAGATACTGTGGTAGAATCTTCGCAAGGCATCAAGAAGAAGTCACCCCCTTTGCCATCAAGTGGCTTACAATAAAATTGGGAACAGTTCAAATTCAAGGAGAAGCATATTCCACGGAAAGGAAAAAATACACATCGAGTGCTTACTCTACACCAAATATTATAGTATCTTATATATATTAATGTATTTAACCCTTGTAACAACCTAATGAGAAAGATAAAATTGCCGTCCCCATATTTAATAGATGAGAAAACTAAGGCACAGAGAAATTAAATAGCCTGCCCAGAGTCTTTAAGTGTCAGGGTCTTCAAATCTGGTCGGTCTGCTTGAGTTCATGCTGTTAGTCATTTGTCTCATGTGAGCTGGGAAAATATGTAATGCGTATCTCATAATTCATTTAAAATAAAGTAAGTGGTATCTGAGTTAAGGCCTAAAGGGGTCAAGAATAATATTTTTT
This sequence comes from Proteles cristata cristata, assembly GCA_017311185.1. Classification (NCBI taxonomy): domain Eukaryota; kingdom Metazoa; phylum Chordata; class Mammalia; order Carnivora; family Hyaenidae; genus Proteles; species Proteles cristata. Next base: position 1,867,103 of record JAESUZ010001426.1, on the reverse strand, counting down.
TTTCCTTATTAGTAAGTAATAAAGTTTTATTGAGGTGTAACTTATATACAATAAAATGTACCCATTTTACCTGTACAGTTCAATGAGCCTTAACAAATGTATATCCTTATGTAACTATCGTCCCCGAAATGATACGGAATAATTCCTCAGCTCAGAAAGCTCCCCTGTGCCCCTTTGAAGTTAGTCCCAGCTTCTCCCACACCCGTGTAACCACAGATCTGTTTCTTTCTTTCATTATACATTAGTTGTGACTGCTTTAGAATTTTATATAAATGGAATCATACCATATGTGTCTTTTATATCTGGTTTCTTTCACTTAACATAATATTTTAAGATTCATCCATGTTATGATATAGATCTGTAGTTTGTTCCTTTTTCGTGCTTTGTAGAATTCCATTTTTGACTATATTACACTTGGTGTAGTGATCATCATCATTTGGGTTACTTCTGGTTTGGGGCTACCATATACAAAGCTGCGATATTCAGGTCTTTCTGTAAGGACATAGGTTTTCATTTATTTTGAGAAAAATACCTCAGAGTGGAATTATTGGGTCATATGCTAATTATATATTTAGCTTAATGAGAAACGGCCAAACTATTTTCCAAAGTTGCGGCATAATTTTACATTTCCACTAACAAATGTCTTAGAGTTCAAGTTGTTCCGTAGGCTAGTCAACACTTGGGGCTGTTGTTTTTTCATTTGAGCTGTTCTAGTCAGGAGATAGTAGTCATTGTACTGTAGTTTTAATGATGTCAAGCATGTTTTTATACATTTGCCGGCCATTTGTACATAGTCTTTTGTGAATGAGATTTCCATTTTTTAATTGAGATGTTTTCTTTCTTTCTTTCTTTTTTTTTTTTACAAATAGTTTATTGTCAAATTAGTTTCCACATAACACTCAGTGCTCATCCCCACAAGTGTCCTCCTCCATGCCCATCCCCCCCCCCCCACATCCATCAGTCCTCAGTTTTTGTCAGCATTCAAGAGTCTCTCATGGTTTGCCTCTCTCCCTTTCCCCACCATTTCCGCCCTTCTTCTCCCCCTTGTTCCTCCGTCAAGTTCCTCCTAATCCTCCTATACGTGCAGAGATGTTTTCTTTCTTATTATTGAATTGTAAGATTTCTTCTGAATACAAATAAACCCCTCATCAAATATACGTAAGATGGCTACTTTCTCCCAGTCTGTGGCTTACAGGTTAACAACGGTTCGACACTCACTTTTCCCTAAAAAACGTACTTAAATTATACCTTGAAAGAGAGGTAAAAGATAGACAAATGGACAGAGTTGAGAATAAAGATAAAGATAAACAATCTTAAGTGCAACGTGGGTTCAGAGTCAGAAGTGTATAGAGAGTAAGGTAGAAAGGCAAGTTGGAACCGGGTCAGGGAAGGTGATATACACAGAAATTAGAAATTTATATTCTATGCACTGGGAAGCCATAGAGCTTCTCCATTAGGCAACCAATGCAATTAAAGCTCTGCTTTAGGGGAAAACTAGATAAAATAACTTTATATTTGGTGGAACTCAATTAACAGATCTTAGAGTTAATGGAGGTTAGGGATGAAAGAGCAGATTTTGGTGATGAGGACTGAGGCTTGAAACTAAGTGACAGACAGGGTGATAACATCGCACCACAGCTCTGAAGGTGAGAGTAGAAGCTGCTTCTAAGAATCATAAGAATCAGGGGGCACCTGGGTGGCTCAGTCGGTTAAGCTTCCGACTTTGGCTCAGGTCACGATCTCACAGTTTGTGAGTTCAAGCCCTGCATTGGGCTATGTGTTGACAGCTCAGAGCCTGGAGCCTGTTTTGGATTAGGTGTCTCCCTCTCTCTGCTCCTCCCCCACTCATGCACTGTATCTGTCCCTCTCTCAAAAAATACATAAACATTAAAAATTTTAAAAAAATAACCATAGGAATTAGGATTTGGACTTATATTTGTCAGGTCTGAGGGACCTCTGGGTAGAAGCTAAAATGTCTTATTCTCTATAGAGAATGGACTCAGAGGTGTGAAATGATAGGTCGTCTGCCATCTGCAAGGAGAGGAGTGTTGAGACCATAGGAATAGAACTATTTTGTTAAAGAATGAAGAAAACAAAAGAAGAAATTCAGTGACATTTAAGGAGTAAGAGGAGGAACAGGAGTAGGTTAAGGAAACTGAGGAAAAAAATGGTCCAAAAAACTAGGAAGAAAACTGAAGACTTCAGTGTTGTGAATGCCTAGGAAAGTTTCAACGGGTAGGATGTCGGTGTTGTCAAATGCTTCAGAGAGGTGGAGAATTTGGAATCATCAAGAAAATGTGCATTATATTCAACATATTCCATGCTCAACATGCTCTAAAAGGAGAAGTGTGCACATATTTTTTTAATTTTCCTTTTATATACTATATATTTTTGTAACATTTTCAACTTGAAGCAGTAAGCTTGCGTTAACTTGAAAAATCATTTATGTAAGGAAAAACACAGAATTCCCTGACGGCAGATAAGACAGTGGAGTGGTTTTCAAAACTCTCTCTCTCTCTCCCTCTTTTTCAACTAGATAACCTTTTCTTGAAACCAAACCTTACTCAGAAGTCCCATTTATAAAACACGTAAGAAGAAACTCTTATTAAAGATAATGAGAGATACCTGGGTGGCTCAGTAGGTTAAGGGTCCAACTTGGGCTCAGGTCATGATCTCATAGTTCCTGGGTTTGAGACCCGCATCAGTCTCTGTGCTGATAGCCAGCTCGGAGCCTGGAGCCTGCTTCGGATTCTGTCTCTCTCTCTCTTTCTGTGTCCTTCCCTCCCTCATGCTCTGTCTCTCTCCCCTAAATAAATAAACATTAAAAGATAAAAAAGATAATAGAATGGGAACAGAGCCTCCACTGAACCCTCCATGACTGATCAATAGAGATAAGATATATGATAGATAGATAGATAGATAGATAGATAGATAGATAGATAATAGAAGAAAGGAAGAAAGAGGGAGAGAACTTTTAATCCCTTCAGAACCCCAATATAGTTCCATGAAAGCAGGAGCATTACCTCTTTGGCTCACCACTGTTCTTTTTTTTTTTTTTTTTTTTTTTTTTAATGTTTTATTTATTTTAGGATAGAGAGAGAGAGACAGCGTGAGCAGGGGAGGGTCAGAGAGAGAGGGAGTCACAGACTGAAACAGACTCCAGGCTCTGAGCTGGCAGTACAGAGCCCGACGCGGGGCTCGAACCCACGAACCGCGAGATCATGACCTAAGCGAAAGTCGGACGCTTAACCGACTAAGCCACCCAGGCGCCCCGGCTCACCACTGTCTTAACAGAGCCTAAGATGGTATCTGGCACTTGTTAGCAACCAAACAAGCATTAGTGAATAAATGAATCTGGGCCTCTCAATAATAGACAAAAAAAGAAAACTGACGTTTATTGACAGCCTACTACGTATGGAACTCTAGGATATTTACAATTAAGTACACCATATTAAGGTACCATATGTCATACCAGCTCTATAAGTACATATTATTACCTGTACCATATACATGAGGATGCATTGGTTTGAAGACATTCTCAAAAGACACGTAAGTTTCAGACCTGGAGGCATAATCCAGAAGCAGGTAGTATCGACATGCATGACCTTTCTTGATTCCACTGCCACGTCACATCACTCTTCCCATCGTGGTCCTGGGCAAAAGCTTGGTCTCTGATGGTCACTGTGGCACAACTCAAAGAAGTTGTCTGACTCCCTATTGAGAAGCTCATTTTCCAGGTGACAGTGGGCACGCCCAAGAGAGGGTAGAGAAAAAGTAGATCAGCAGTAATAACTCAGGCCTTTCTGCCAATGGCGCTGGTGTTTGGGATCAGCTGAGAGGTGGGGCCAAATCAATACAGAGTAAACTCTGTTCTGATGAAGATTTTCGTACCCACACTTCCCACACACAGAGACCAATGCAGAAATGCTATAAAATCTGTGTGCCAACTCAACACGCATGCATTTGCAGCGGAATGTCTGGTGCATCGTAACCATTATATCAATTATCTATTGCTGTGAAAAAAACACTCTGAAACTCAGAGACTTCAAAGAACAATCACCTGCCTTTGTCACAGTTCTGTGGGAGGGTAATTTGTGCTGGGATCAGTTCAGTGGTTCTGCAACCCTGAGCCAGGCTTGGCTTATGTTAGAGAAACTTGCATATATACCTATGATTAGCTGTTGGCTGGTATGTTAGTTTGCCAGGGCTCCTGTAAGCAAAGGGCAGCAGACTGGGTGCCTTAAAGCAGAGAAATGTATTTTCTTGCAATTCTTGAGGCTTGTGGCCTGATACCAAGATGTTGTAAGGTTGATTTTTTTTTTACTGAGATCCTTCTCCTCGGTTTGTAGATGGCTATCTTCTCCCTGTGTCTTCACACGGTCTTTCTTCTATGCACACATGTCCTGTGTCCAAATTTCCTCTTTGAATAAAGACACCAGTCATATTGGATTCAGGCCCCAACTAATGACTTCAGTTTAATTTAATTATCTCTTTAAAGCCCTGTCTGCAGATTTAGTTACATTCTGAGTTTCTGGGGGTCAGGACTTCAACATATGCATTTCAGAGGAAGCACAATTCAGCCCATAACAGTAAGCAATTAGTCAAATGGTCTAAGAAGGTTCAGCTGGCACAGATCTTCTCTGATGCACAGGATCTCTGAACTTCCAGAAAGCTAGCCTGGGTTTGCCCACATGACAGCGGTTACAGGCACCCCCAAGAGAGAAGGAGGAAGAACTCAGGGTTCTCCTGGCTTGAGCTCAGAACTAGCACGACATTTCTCCTGCCACATTCTACTGGCAAAGCAAGTCACAAAACCAGCCAGGATGGAAGGGATGAATAACCGGGGCCACTCTCGCCATCTGTTGCAGCCATTCTCCTTCCTTCCCTCTCCCGCACACCAGGGAAACCCACCTCATACAGGCTGACATCCTGGGAAAACTATGACTTACTGAAATGGGCTCTACAAGTCCATCCTCATACCAACTCCTTTGCGGTGCCTCCAGTCTCTCTCCAGCTCTCAGGCGCCCCCTGCCTTTGCTTCTCTGGCAGAAGAGAATCTGGGGAATACTTTCATCTTGAGGGTAAATGAGTGTGAAGGTGATACCCCTTCTGGAGACAGCTGTATTTTAGTAAATACCTAAGCCTTAAACTAAGGCATGGAGCACCGGTGGCAGAACATACAGTGACAACAGGGTGAAGGAGGAAGTTCCTTTGTCCCATAAGAATTGCTTCTCCCAGTGGAGCCATCAGAGCCTTCTGTTTGCTGCTTTGTTGGGTTACCTTCCACATGCTGAGCACAGGCCCCACTTCCGACAGCCGTGAAGGCCTGAGTGATCGCGAAGGCCTGAGTGATCACAAAGATCCTATGGTCTTTTCTGTGTGCGTGATCATGGAAGAATGGTAGTAGGAATCAGGGCTCGCAGAATATGGCTCCGAGCTACTATTTGATGGTTGAAGCCTGCATAAGAAGCTATTTTTAGCTTATCTGAATCTCAATTGTAGTCTCATTTGCAAACACGAGAGATTTGGTGAGACGATCTCCAGGATTGTTTGCAGTTCTAATCTCCTGGGAATTCTAATGAACACTTCACCATGTTCCATCCTGTCTCCATAACCAACCAGCCCACCAGTGTGCTTGCTCAGCATATGCAGGCCCCCAGCTGGCTGGCACTGAACTATGGAAATGATGCTTCTAGGACCAGCTCAGAGCAGGTCACAAAATGTCCCATATTGTCTGGATGCTTCTAAGTGATTCTAGGGAGATAAAAAAAAAATACTATTAAGTTGAAGAAGAATTGTTGATGGATTTCTATCCACCACGCATTTTCTGCCACTCAGAAGAGCTCAGAAATCAGGGCTCTAAAAGCCTGGAGACCATCAGCCTCCCTCTGCCACCCAATTCCTCCAACAACCGTGTCTAATATGCATTGATCGGTGTATACATGGAAATGCAGGCTACTGTATACATTTTCTCTATATGCACCAACTGCCTGTCTACCCTGCACAGACACAGCCAATTTCCACTTCAAACACCAGTTTGTATATGCAATGTGGGTGGGTTGACTTTGCATCTGACCAGGGCAAGGCCATGCAGCCACATATATTTAACGGCCCTATCTTGACAATCTACCATTATAGCAAATGTGAAAAAAATAAACAGGGACAGGACCTTTGGGTTTTTTTTTCCCCAAACTCAACATCAAAAGTTGTTGAGTCTTCTTGCCGTGCCAATAGCCAGAGGTAGCGTTAACAAAGGAGAAGCTTTGAGCTCTACTCACTGTGTGCAAAGTAGTTCATATGCTTTATCATCGCTTAGGACCTGTCAAGCTCTGTTAGTTGGGCAGACACGGATTGCCTCAAACGGCATTTGCTACACATTTGTTTTCTGAACACACTATGCCCTCCTTAGGAAGCATAATCCCCAGAGATAAAACATTTGGAGGTTGATTGGAGGTTTCCCAAGTCTCTCCCCTTTAAAACTCAGTCTCCAAAGGAAAGATAGGAATGGAGTTTATTGCTGAATCACCTGAGCAAACCTAAGCTTGAGTTAAGTTTCTGCTAGACCTTAGCTGCAAGTGATTTTTTTTTTTAAAGCAGAGACTTTACTTCTGTTCACAAATAAGGTTGTTTTTCCAGTCATCTCAAAGCTCCAAAATTCAGTATTTTTAATCTACCAGACTTCACTGCCTCCTCAAAGACACCGTGTGGCATGCAATTCCAGCGGGTTCTCCTGAGGCCTTCGAGCATTTTTGCATTGCAAGGTCATTGCTTTGTGTATTAATAGTGTGGCAATAAAGAACGTACGTACAGTGACTTTCAAGACAAGATGAAAAAGTAAATAAAAAATACCAGCACCCTTTAAGCTTCTAGACAGCAATGAGTGGGGCTACAAATAGATACAAAAAAAATACATACAGACAGGCATCTTCCTGGTTCTGGAAGTTGAAGAGACTGGCCCTGCAACAGCTCAAGCATAATATAAACCAGAGCACAATGGAGTGTTTACACGTAGTGGATGGTAACAGACCGCAGGGGAACTTGAAGCATTTCAAGAAGGTCAAGAACTTTGTGTAGGGTAACCAGGGAAGGTGTGTAGGCAGACTCCTAAAATGGCCCCCAAGTGTCCCACCCACTGGTGTGCATGCTCTGTATAATTCCTTCTCCATGAGTGTGGGTGGGCCTGACATAATCAGGTGAGCCCATTTCCAAAAGGATTAAATGATTGGAGACAGAAGTCAGAGACATCCCCAGCTGCAGCAGATGCTCTCCTGTTTGTCTTGAAGAAGCAAAATCCTATGTTGTAGAGAGAATCATGTGGCAGAAAATGGAGGACAGCCTTTCCTTGCTGAGAGAGGCTCCTGGCTGATAGTCAGGAGCTCCATCCTACAACTTCAAGGAACAGAATTATGCCAACAACTTTATGAGCTTGAGGACTTTGGGTTCCAGAAAGTAACAAGGTCTGAGTGACACCTTAATTTCGGTCCCATGAGACCCTGAACAGAGAACCCATCTAAGCTGTGCCGAGACTCCTGACCTTTAGAGACTGGGTGTCTTAAGCCCCTAAATTTCTGATCATTGCTAACACAGCAATAGAAAATGCACACGGCTTCTTCTGAGAGCAGAAGTGACTCGAGCAGAGTCTAGAAGGAGAGGCTGACAGCTTGTAGAAGTTCAAAGGAGGCAGGAAATATTCATGCTGTGAAGAAAAGAAGGGGTGGGTGATAGAAGCAAAGGCCCTGTGGAAGGCAGCACCATGGAAAAGGAGACCTTTACCCTGTTTATCATTTTGATGCACGCAACATGTTTGCCTAGCCTGCAGGTCATGAGTCATTATGCCCATTACACATGAGAAAACTGAGGTCTCTAGATGTTTGTCGCTAGACATTGACCTATGATTAACCAGGGACACAATTAGCTTTGTGAAATGAAAATCTGGCTGACATATATGAAATACTTTTCATTCCTATAACCTAGAAGATAAGATTGAAATTCCTCAACCAGCGTATGAAGCCCTTCGTTTTACTTCTTGTCACTCAACCTCCCTGCTACACTCTGGCCAAGTCATCCTCCCCCCACCCCCCCCACAGGCACACATCCCCTCTCCCATGCATTCCTGCACTAGGCAGATAGTTCCCTCCATAGGGACTGTCCCCTACCTTCACCCACCCCTGCCCAGCTTCCCATCTCATGTTTGCTCAGTTATGCATCTTCTACCCTTCTTCTCAGATGCTGGTCAAAAGCAATTTCTCCCATGAGGCTCCCACACCCCAGGCGCAAACTTTCCTTAGTGATCCTATAACACGTAGCACACTGTTAGTACTTAGTAGCACTAAAGCAACAGTGGTAATAAGAGTTCACTTCACATTTGTTGAGTCATACCCACAGCCATGTACTAAGCCTTTCTACATGCATTATCACATTGTACTTTTATCACTTTTTCAAAAATGTGTTTACATGCTTCTTTACTAAATGGTAAACCTTTCAAAGGCAAGGATGATGGCTTTTTCATCTTTGTATCCCCCAGAGCTTTGCAGAGTATAGAAGGCACTCAAAATATATTTAATGAATGAGTTAAAAGAGTCAGAAGTGGGGCTGGAGCTCAGGTCTGCGGATCGCAGTGCGGAGTGATTTGCTGAGATGCCATCATGATAAAAGGAATGTACAAGGGCTTTGTGAAATTACAAAATACGATGTGAATGGAAGGCAGAAGATGCCAAACCCACCCCTCCTCCCTGTGCCCCTCTCTCAACTCCTGTCTGTCTCTTGCTGCCAAAATAATGTTGGATTATGCGAAAGCTTAACGGCAGTGCTGGTCTATTCATCTAGCCCAGAAACCCAAAAACATAAAGCAGAGTGTGTCTGTGTTCATGACAGTGGAAAGTATTGTGAAGACTGGTGCCAGGAGAACCGGAGTTTCTAGCAAACAGGGCAGCGCCGTCTGGACGCATTCGGGGAGGACCCAGGATCCCTTGAACACCCAGGAATCCCAAGCGGAAGTGAGCGGGCTCCCAGGTGGGCCCCCAGAAGATCTGTGTGTGCTCACCTCATCCTTAGAATTCTGTGCTGATTTCCAAGCATTGCTTTGGTAAACAAGGCAGCCAATGTAAGTCGTAAGTGAGCTGTAACAAACTCATTATCATCTAAAGTAAGTAGAATTCTCCTTATTCAGATCCTGGTGTTCAGACACAGGTAAAAATCATTCTGTGTAGTACTAGCCTAGCCTTTGTCTCTGGCTCTCCTGTTTAGGCAAAAGTCGAATATTAAATCAGCTACCAGACAGCATCGTGCTCTGTGCTGCTGACCCTAGGGCTCAGCCAGAAAAATCAGAGAAAGAAATGTTTCCTCTCAGTTTAATATAGCAAGGCTTCATGTTTATCTTTTTTTCCAAATACCAAGGTATGCAATTCTTTCCTTCTCCCCAACCCCCCTCCTTCTTACTCTCCCCCATGCCAATGGGTGCCCACCCCACGAAGCACAAACCGTCTCGAACGTGGGCTGCACGAGCAAATCATTGATGGAGTGAGAACAACAACAACAAAACATAGTAGTGTCTGGTCTGCATCGCTGGCCCTGGGTTTAGGAAGAGTAAATTGAGGCCAATTAAAGGTATAACCCTTAGGAATAGTTAGCAAGACCCTGCTTTAGTTTCTATGGAGGAGAAAACAGTCTTACAGCTTTTGACCTGAGGAGCAGAGGGAAACAGCCTATTTTTTTGTATTACAGTTGAGAGTAATTCTTGCCTCCACCCAGTTCAGGGCAAGAAACCTCACGTAAAGCAGAATCAGCAACCGGAAGAGACACAGATAAGAGAGAGTTGCTACCTTCCAGAAACTGATAATCTAGTAGGAGACTCTGCTTGAAAAGTAAACAAACAAATAAACATATAAATACTCTGTGTGAAGCAGAACCAGGGCAAATGTTACCTCTGAGATGGAAGCAAAGAGATGTGTGATGGGGAAAATGACATTTATTGGGGCCACTTCTCATGCTCCTCAACTTCCCTTTTCTGGAATAGGGGCAACCAAAGTCTATTCCAGTTCAAATTTCTGAAAATAAAAAACTGCATTATTTCCCACTATAAAACGATGGTTGCATTCCTAAAAAGTAGCACACTATCTAAAATTGCATCACAAAAACAATTAGATAGGGCAAGAAAAGGGTTGGAGCCAGAGACCTTCTGATGTGTAATAGCAGTTAATTTTCCTCCAGGAATTTCACCAATGCAAATGTTTTTATCAGGTGTAACTCTATCTTGTTATTTGACGCAACTATATTGGTTCATCTAGGGCTGCATGGGTGGCTCAGTCAGTTAAGCGTCCGACTTCGGCTCAGGTCATGATCTCACAGTTTGTGGGTTCAAGCCCGGTGTTGGGCTCTGTGCCGACAGCTCAGAGCCTGACGCCTGCTTAGGATTCTGTGTCTCCCTCTCTTTCTGCCCTTCCTCCTCCTCCTGTCTCTCTCTCTCTCTCCGTCTCTCTCTCTCTCTCTCAAAAATAAACAAACATTAAAAAAAATTTTTTAAGTGACGATAACAACCCTAAAACCTCCTGGCCAAATCCGAGAAGCACATGACAAGACTAAAATCAGTAAGTTTTGAGATTATCAAAGTCAATTATAGCTCCATTTGGGGCAGGTTGTCTTACTTGGCTTAATTCTGGTTTCAGCTCCCTTTTGTATCCTTCCCAGAAAGAGGATCATGCACACCTGCAGTGTCGAGCTCTAGAGTGACCACGAGACTTGCTTTGGACAGTGAAAAGTAGGCAGACATGACAGGCATCACTTTTAAGCAAAGGCTTCCAGGGATCCACCGTGTCTCTTTCCCTCTGACGGCAGCACCGAAGGTACCCTCGCCAGGGAATGCTTTTTCAGTCAGAGTTCTGGAGTAAAGACGACCATGGATCAGAGCCCCGGTCAACTCAAGACACAGACACACAGCCGAGAGGGAGCAATAAGCCTTTGCTGTTGTAAGCCTAAGATTTAGGAGCCATTTGTTATGACAATGTAACCTCACTTTATTCTGACTGATACACAAATACAAAAAATAAATATGACTTGAGCAGATAGCAATTCAAATAAAATAATTCAACTAAAACAGCTACCTAGAAGCCCAGTGGTTTTTTCCCAATTGTGATTCTTATTAGCAATCATAGTCTCCATCACTCTACCATTTTTTAAAGGCTCTGTTCTAGACACTTTCATACATTATCTCATTCAGTCCACTCGAACGTGAAAACGGTAGATTTCAATCTCCATTTGATAGGTAAGGAAACAGAGCCAAAGAGGTTAGGTGATTTACCAAATATCATTCACCTATTATGTGCCAAAAGCGGGGGTTCTTCTGTTTGATTTCAGATCTTGCCTTCCTACGACCCTTCCAGAGGGCTGATGAAGGAATAAAGTAGTCCCACACAAAGTGACCTCTGGTCACAATTTGAAGTCAGAAAAACTGGGGTCATGCTAACGTGATCTGAATTAAATTTCTTAGCCTCCCTGAGATGGTTTTCTCCTCTGTAAAATGGAGGTAATATCATGCCCAGTGCTGTTGGAAGAGTGAATATACACATAGTTACCAGCACGCTGTCTGGCACATATCAGCTCTCAATGAATGACTCTCAGCATAATCAGAGGCTGTCCTGATACGGCCCAGACAGAGGCTGAAAGGGAAGGAGCCATTCTTTCCGAGGTACCTAGATAAAGCCACCCCCTCCTGTGTCCTCATGAGGTTGGGGAGGAGCAGGGGCCTACGTGGACAGAGATGCAGGGCCAGGTTGGGCATAGGGCAGGGTGGGAGTCACCAGCGAGGAGAGGGCCATGGAGCCGTGCGTGGAAAAACAGATCTGGCTCCTCCCTCCACGGAGAAGGCCAAGCAGGAATGGCAGGGGACAGCCGTCAGCAAGCTCCCTGACAGATGGACCCACGAAATACAGGAACAGGTTGGGCACCGATGGCCAGAAAAAGAGAGCTTAGAGGAGCAGGGCCTGCTGGGGACGAAGGCAGAGAGAGATAGCCGCAAACAAGAGCCAGTCTGTGACACGCCGTGGTCCCTGACTAGCAATGAGCGGATGGAAGCAGCTGATGGCATTAATGACAGGAGCTAATGACATGAAAACACTTAAGCAAGGGGCCTTCAAGGAGCTGTTGTTGCTGCTGAAAAGCCTCACCACCGAACAAAGCAATTAGTCAGTCATCCAGCCACCCTGCCCCTCCCCTGCCCGCCTCTCTTTTCCCACCTTTCCAGACCTCAGACCATTCATCCCTTTGTCTCACAAGCCCGGACTGCTGCCGCCCAGACCCAGCAAGCAGAAATGCACCAGCTGGAGCCCAGCCTGCAACGGCTGTCTCCCAAACCAGCAGCGCCCAAGGCAGGAGGGGCCGCAGAGGGGGGAGGGCCTGCGAGGGACCTTGCTGTCTCTGCAGTTTGGACATGAGCTTTTCATGAAAAAGTTACCTGTGTGTTTATATAGTTCAGCATATGGCGCTGGCCTTTTCCCATTTGGCAAAAAAGAGATCTACTGGTTTGGGCAGCCACGACGGGAAATGGAAAATAATTTTGAGCTTGGGCACCTCTCTACCCAAAAGGAAAGAGCATGAGGCTGGAAGTGGAGGATTTCTGAGTTCTCGCTCTTGCTTCTAACTCATCTTTGAAGGCTTATCTTAAGCATTTCTATTCTAGGACTGTTCCCTGGTCCGTGAGGGCTCTCTTGCTGGTACATGCCCATTACAACAGGTCTGGGCATATAATGGTCCGTGGTAACGACTGCTTCTTGTCTGCCCTTTGGTCTTTCCTCTTCTCAACACTCTGAGCCCCCAGATGGCCTCTTGTCATCCTCAGCATCCACCGCATGGGTCCCCTGCAGTACCTAGTTCAAGTTTCTGCCATATGCAACTTCTGAATTAAGTAGGGATGATAATATGTGCCCTATTACACGTTCCTGTTTGATATTTGGGGGTCAGATAGGACAGAGACACTGGAGAGTGTTTGGAATTGCACAATGATAAATGAATTACAAATGTTAGACATTGTGTGCATCTCTGTTTTCCTCATTCACTCACACAACATGTTTAGGGGACATCTTATGTGCTAGACCGAGGCTGGGACAAATGGAGCCCCTCGCTGAAGCCTCTCTCCCAGCAAGTGACCTCATGCCCTCCAGCCCTGCACTTAGCCTCTGGCCCAAACCAGTGAACCTACTCTTGATGGATTCTGCCTCCTCTTGCCGATGTCTCCACCAAATCCTAAGCTTACTACCTACCACCCATTAAAAGATCAAGAATCATATTTTGAGCACTGTCTACAAGTAGGACATAGGACCAGGCATGGAAAGGAGGAATAAAATACACAATGCGAAGGTAGCAAGTGCTCCTACAAGAATTTCGAACATATTATAAACCGAAAGTGGAAAAAGTTGGAAGACAGACACTAAAAAATGATGTCGCAATTCAGAGATGGGAGAGGATTCATTAAATGACCCATTAGAAAAGTCTTAAGGAAAGAGGTGATATTTGAATCTGGTCATGAAGAATTGAAAGGCTTCAGGAGGTAGACATTATGCAAAGAAAGCTATTTTCAGAAAATTAGAGTTATACGTTTCCTTAGAGGGTCAGTCTTCAGCTTTTTCATCATACAGATGAGAAAATAGAGGCAATGAGAGATTCAGTAACTTGCCCAGGATCACGAAGTTAGTCACTGGCAGGGCCGGGATACAGACCCTGCGGCCCATGCTGTGGCCAGAAAATGGCAACCCAGAGTGTGCTTTAAGCAAAAGGCAAAGGAGCAAGCAGGAGAGAGGGCAAGAAAAATGACTGAGGAAGAAAGAGGGAGGGAGGAAAATAGAGACAATTAAAACCAAAGAAAAAACTTTTAGGTGTCCCAGAAAAGGGGAGACCATTCAGGAAGCTACTAGAAGTCTAGAAGCAAACTAATGAAACCCTGGTGAAGAGTGGTAGCAGCAGAAACGGGAATAAATAGATAGCTCTGGAAAGGGGCTGTGTTAATCTATCACAAAGAACTAGAGACTACATGGCTTATAAAAAGACAGAAATGTATTTCTCACAATTCTGGAAGCTGGAAGTCTAAGACCAGGATGCCTGCATGGTTGGGTTCTGGTGAGAGACTGCTTCCTGGTTCAGAGACAGCCATCTTCCAGCTGTGGCTTCAAACAGCCTCCGGGGTTTATTTTAAAGGGCACTAAACCTACTCATGTAGGTTCTACCCTCATGACCTGAACACCTGTCATGTTTGGGGAGCGGTGGGGGTCAGGGGGGGCACAAACATTCAGTCAGTCCCCGGCAGATGGATTAGAAGACTTTTTATAACTGAATGCAGAGACATGGAGGAGGAGTAGAATTCCAAGAGCTCAAGCTTGAGAAACAATTGGAGGACTCCTTGAGAAATCTGCGTTTCCCTAAGTATACCATCCCACCCCCCAATCCTGCCACCGAGGGCTCCCTGAGGAACTCAAACCCACCCAAACGCCGGAAAATCCCTCCTGCCTCGTGAGAAGAAAACGCTGTCGAGTGGGAGGTGGAGACTGATTTTTCTCACTGCAGGGCTCCTTGATCATGGCAGTAATATTATCACGTTAGTAAATAATTGATCTCAAATGGATACATAGGTTTCAGAGTTGTATAATCCATCCCGCCTCACCCAAAGGCACAGCGCACAGGGTTACACCATCCTGACTGCTCACAGGGGCTCTGGGGAAGGTGTCAATTCCTCTCAATCCTATTTCCAATCAGCAGACAGCAGCTTTGTTGAGACTAAGCCATGTTCAAATCTAGGATGTGCCCAAACACGACAGAGGCATTGTTTTCTCTCCCTCGGCCCTCCGTATGTTAAAAACATCTATTCAAATGTGTCTGGGATGGAAGACACCCAACACACTGTCATTAATTTAAGGAAATAAAATTACACCATATGAAGGGTTATCGTACGGAAGATGGTGACCAGCTGTTCACCATCTCCTCTGGGCTAGAATAAGAGAAAGTGGGAGGGAGTTCAATTGGAAATTGAATTGGGAGCGGGAACTTGACAGAAGGGTGAAAGCATAGCCAATGAGGGCCACGAGACAGACAGACTGTGATTGCTGTAAATGGGGATATGAGACTATAGTGGGGTTGGGGCGGGGAGGGGCTCAAGGCAAAATGACCTTTCATTTCTTCTCCCCCTTTGGTGTGTAAGAGCCTTAGAGTTTCCCTTTTTTCTTCCACCCACCTTTTTCTAGGAAAAATGCTGCTTTTTAATTTTTTCATGAAGACTGGAAACAATGGAGGCATATTCATTTAAATACAGATCAAGGCCTTCTAGTAAATGAATAAAGCAGGAGGTAGATCATCAGAGGCGCCTTCTGCAAAGCACCTCTTAGAGTTGTGCAGGGTGAGTCTGGCCTCACCCGGGGAATTCAGAACCTGCCTGCTGTTGGAAAATGGGCAGGATAAGTTTGAATTTTCTCCTGATTTAAGGAATCTCTAATTCTAGCCTGGCCCAAGGCTAGGTTGCCAGTGATCTGGTTTATTCACTAGTCACCTATAGACCCCTGGCGTTCTCTAGGACCCTTTTCCTTTCATTTTTAGTCATCCAGAGCCGCAGTCCCCATCAAAATGTGTTTTTAACAAGAATAACAACAACAAAATTGTATCAGTCACTTGTGACTACTATGAACTGAGATCGCTTGCTGTCTGTTTTCCATTTGTACTCATATATGAGCTGTGATTCTTGCTAGGATGAATAAGGGAATGAGGTTAGTTTGTCCCCGGGGTCAGCCAGGGAAGCAGTAGGAAATGACCCTACAAAGGTAGGACAGGGCCTTGCCTTATGTTGTCCTGAATCCCACCAGGATGAGGAGTTTTATATTTCACTCCGATGACATGGGGTGACTTGAAAGTTTTAAGAAGGAAAAAAAAAACAAACCTCAGGCACCACATGAGCCACAAGATCCGTCCCGTTGGCAATAAGGTAGTGGATTTTTCACTTATTAAAGTAATTTTTCACTTATTAAAACAATTTTAGAGTTTTAGCTTTGCTATTGGATTTTGCTTTCTGATTGGGTAACACTTGGCCAGGAGTGACCACAGATTAGCCTGTTTCATCATCACCTTGTTTTTCCATCCTTTTCTTCTTCTTCTTTTTTAAAGTGTTTATTTTTGAGAGAGAGACAGAGCGCAAGTGGGGGAGGGGCAGAGAGGGAGGGAGACACAGAATCAGAAGCAGGCTCCAGGTTCTGAGCTATCAGCACAGAGCCCGACGTGGGGCTTGAACCCACGAACCATGAGATTATGACCTAAGCCAAAGTCAGACGCATAACCAACTGAGACGCCCAGGCGCCCCTCCATCCTTTTCTTCTTAAAGTGCCTGGGCCTAGAACAGAAACGGTTCTCATTGAAAAGAACAGAAGGAGAAATGCTTTTGAATAATAATCCTTGGCATTCAGGTTGCCATTTTTCTGGAATTGAGGAATACTTCAGTTGAAAACCTGGCATTGCCCCCAAGTTGAAGACTGTTGGTAGTCAATAAGAGAAATTGGAATACAGTGAAGGAAGAGGGAGGAGGCTAAATTAGCTCCACAGAGAGGCATTGAAAGCTTGGAGTATGTATTTCTGTTACCTCAAAGCAAGAAACCGGGCACCTCTGTTTTCCCTGGGAACTCTATAGCAAGCATGAACCCAGTCTCCAAATCAGCAGGAACCTTGAAAACAGTTAGGTCAAGGTGTCAGTTTGGTCCCCTCCAAACCAAAGCTATATTCATTTAGTTCCTAAGTGTCGTAAAGTTGGTTGATGAGGATTTGCTCCCCCGCTGACAATCTATGTCAAGGTTTCAGACTCTCTGGAAACAGTTGTGGTCTGAAAACTCTTTCAGGGAAAAGAAGAATGAAAGAAAATACCGCCCACCCACCCACCCCCACCCCCCGCATAACTCCAGCTCTTTTAATGTACAAGTTGACAGAGTCCCTAACTAGCGTCGCTCTGGGTCCCCACCATAATTACAGGCTGGGATGAAGGGTTGTGTTTCATGTGATTAGAGACTGTTTGTGCTTCTGTCCATTTGGGAACAAAGAGGAGGAGGCGATTTCAAGACCTTGAGGCCAAACATTTTTTCACAAGGGAATTTTATTCAACCACTTGCAAAATCACTTCAGAGACAGTCATTTCATCATTAAAATGTTCTTATAAAAACTTGCCACAGACTTGTTGACAGCTGATTTTGATTGGTGGTACTGTGGAAATGACCTGATTGATTTAGAACCACCCTCTCCTACAACCACACCCACTGCTCGCCCCTCCCCATTGGCGTCCCACTGATTGACTCTGCCTCTCCTTTGTGCCTGCCTGATGATACACAGCTCTTAAGCAGTTCCCTTTCCCTCTTACATCGTGGGAATCCATCAACCTGGACAGAGGTGGGGAAAAAGTCCTGGGGAGGTGAAAAGGGCAACGGGGCTCTGATCACCAGCAGCCCTTTCAGAAAGCCCTAGAATTAGAGAAAAGTCTACTGAAAGAAGTCTCTCTATAGCCTGATATTGGTCAGTCCAGTAGGAAATGGGAAACAGGAGAAAGAAATCTAAGTAAGATACGCTTCAAAACTCAAGGTATCTGAGCCAGGAACTTAGCAAAAAAAAAATGCATTTCCAGCTAGTGCTGACATCTTCCAATATTGTAACCTCAGTGGCCCAGGCATTACCAAAATTTCCATCAAGCACCCCCTTCTTCCCTTCTCCAGCTAACTAAAATTCCCCCCAGTTTACAAAATGCAGTTCAGACCCCACTTCCCTCATGTGGCTCTCCTTAGCCACTGTGATCTGCCCTGCTGCGCCCCGATTTTGACTCATGGTCACGGCCACAAAGTCCAGTTTCTCATTAGCCAATGTCACTCTCAAGAGCAAAACTCAGAGCTATACAGACACTGCAAGACACAGATGTGTCCACAGTACCAGTTCCCAAGCGTGTCAGGACACGGTGGTGTGGAGAGATGGGCTGTGTAGCCTCCGGGAACATCTGCTGCATAGTCACCCCTTCTCCACATGAGGACAAAAGGCCTATTTCCCACTGGGGGGAAGGAAGCTGAAATTGCCACTTGGAGAAGGGAAGGAAGGTGTTAACTGGGAAGGTGGCAGAGGAACAGAAAAGGGGCCCTTAAGTCTGCTTCCTCATCAGTCCCTCAAGGCTGATACATCAAAGGGAGTAAAAAGGAGATGGAGCTCATCATGTGGGTTTGGGAAAGATGCTATCATGAAAGGTGCTCCTGAATCGAATTAATACAGCATTTTCTGTGGTTGGGAATGGGTATGGAGAGTCTGCGTGTGTAAAGAAAAGGCATTTGTGGAATTTATGTTCTCCCCTAAGTATGGAAATCTGATCACAGCACTGCAGATACCCGAGACAGGCCAGATAGGAGAGGCACCAAAAGGCCTTTATTTCATAGCTAGGGGGAAAGTTTGTGTTTTTCCATTCTGGTATCTTTACTTACCTCTTCCATTTCTCCCTCCTCACTAAGTGCACACCCGTGTGTGTACACATATACACCCCCATACACAATTCACACACACTTGTTCATTCTCTCCTAATAACAAAGTATTTTTTTTTTCATTCTCTTTCCAAATCATCCCCACTCCCACCCTGTATTGCTCATTCTCTTTTTCCAGATTATTTCAAACCTTTCTGACAAAGTTGTCACCTCCATTAAACCTTCCCTGATGGTTTGCTTTGACGGAATCATCACTTTTCCCCTCTTCAAAGTCCCACTGCATGAAAAGTCTATTCTAGGCTCCCCAGCACACGCATCCTGTGTGCATATGTGTGCACGTCTGTGGGTGCACATGCTCACACCTGTGGGTGCACAAGGAGAACACAAACAGTTCCTGCTGGAACCAAAGTTTCTTTAGGTCTTTGCGGGAGAACTCCTTAAACACACAGTAGGTCTTATTAAAAGCTAGTTGACCAGTTGAATATTGGACTAAACCCAGATGTCCATATTTATTCCCCCACTATGTCTACCATCAAGCCCTAGGAATTTAGAAGGGATTGTATTGTCATTCCCTTTCGTCAATGATAAGGGGATTTGGGAAGGCCAAGAAGTGCTTTAGAAGTACTCTTTCCACTTTCCTGATATCTAACCTTCACTCCGCCATTTTCTTGCCCAGGCCCTAGGGACCTGCTCCTCTCCCCTGCCTCTGGCAGGGCATAAGCACCGTCTCCCATCAGTGCCAAACCAAGGACACGGACCCTCCAAAAGTCTTGGCATCATAGGATCCCAGCACCCCCACATGCTGGGGGTTCGTTCTACTGCCAAGGAAGTTAACAAACCATCCCCTCCCCATCCTCAAGTTTGTATCTTTTCCATAAAAATAAGACATTTATTTATTGCCAAAAATTTGGCCAAAACTGCTTCTGCTCTTCCTTTTATATATTTAAGTGATTCTTTTCCAAACAATATGGAACTGACCATCTATTGGGTAGCATGGGAATAAGGAACTTGGGCATGCTAGGCACTCAGCAACTCTTGGGATTTTTGAAACTGTCTGGGCAGAGAGCACACCATCATTTTGGCCCCTGTTTCCAAGGTCTCTGATGAATGTACAGCCATGGGTCTGGAGGCTCATCTCTCTGTTTCTACTTATAGAGATTAACAGACAAGAGAGAATGATTTTACGTTAAGTCTGGCCACAGATACAGACCACACATTCTCAACTCCTGTATGTTAAATAAAGGCTTATATTTTGACCCATATGTTTTCTTCCTCTTACTACTTCTCAAGTGATTCACAGCTCTTTGAGAACTTAAGGGGTAAGAGCAATGATCATCCTGAAAACCCTGACAATTAATGCACTGATTGAGAAACTTGAAGTGGACACAGACTTTCATTTGGAAATCAAAGTAACACATGGAAAGGCTGATGCTTTCATGCAGTGGAGGCAGAAACTTCAGGTTTCCACGCTTTGGTGAAGAGTGGGTCACATGGGATTTGCCCTTTGTAGGACAGAGCAGCTTTTTATGACTGTGTCCTTGGGCAGGTGGATATTTTTTGTTAAAGGTGCCAGGCTATTTTTAAAATGTTCAGTTCTATTTTAACAGATGCTGGATTTTTCATGTGTAAACTGCATGGGTTTTAGAAGGAGGCACAGGCTACTCAGACTTCTGCCAATGTGTTTATCACCTACAAATATAAATGGCTACACTTAGAAGATCAGAAGGGACACCTCATATCGCAAGGCTGAAGGGTTAGCCTGCAAGAGGGGGTACACGTTCTATAATATTTTCTTTCTCCTATTTTGCACAGAAATCATTATTATAATTTTTATTAGTTCTACCTCCTTATTATCATAATTTTCTGGTTTTTAATCTCTAAGTCTATACGAGAATGTAACCGGGGGAGGAATAGACACTACCTAGAGATTGGAAATTAAACTGGCCCTTTTGACATTAACTCTGGATGCAATAGCAGGTCATGACATCACATTGTCTTCTAATAGGAAGAGGCTGAACAAATGGGTGGCCATATACGTGACAATGCCAATAATAATAGCTACCATTTATTAAGTGTTCACCTTCTGATCCGTTCTAAGTGTTTTACATGTATTTTATTGCAGCAACTCTCTGAGGTGGTTGCTATCATTATCTCCATTTTATCAACGAGGACACTCAGGAATAGAAAGGTTTAAGTAGCTTTCATAAGGACATAATGAAACTAAAATGGCAAAGCCAAGATTCAAACTCAGTCAGTCTGATTCCAGACCTTCCATTCTTCACTACTAAGCTTTAAAAATAGTTATTTATTTAGGCAAGGATGTGCCTGGAACTAAACGTGTGAGAAGATAAGAAACCAAGGAATGGAATGTACTAAATGATTCTGCAGAGCTTCTTGCCCGTTTCCCCATCTGACCATAGCTGATTGAACCATAGAAGTACACTTGACACAAGAGTAATGATTACAGAAGCTGATGAGCATCTTATGACTAGTGCCTAGAAGACAAGCTGGTTAATGAAATTTTCTCCAAGGATTTAAACTAAGATACACAGAGATGCTTGCCAATACTGAGAGCTGGTGTTGGCACTGGAAGGGTATGGAATTTTAGGTACCAGGGTAACCATTTGGGACCATATGGAAAAATGAGTAAGTAGAAAAATCTGGCTGGTGGAGAGTAGCTCAGAAGAGAAATTTAGAGAAAGTCTGAAATAAACATGTAATATATAAGAGGAAAAAAGTGTTCCTCAATTCTTTTGAGCTTTCTTGAGTGTGTCTGTTCTTTTCCTTTGCAACCTAAGTAGTCCAACAACACTGTATTACAATGGGCTTTCTATTGTAGTTATCCAGGGCCCAAACACGACACCTGGATCACAGTAGGTGCTCAATAAATGTTTTTAAAATGAAAGGGTAAGAAATATGGATCCTGGAGAAACACAAAATTCAGAGACCCTGTGCTGAATAACCAGGTGATTTTCTATTGCTCTCAACTATATGGCAGAATATTTTTCACAATGTATGATTGGGTACAAGGTCTTGAACCTTCTGCCCTCAAGGCACTATAAATCTTGGAGGAGCAATAATAGTTGTGTGCTTCCTTCACAATCCAAAGAGACTCGGATATTGCCTACCACCCCACCCTATGAGGAGTTGCCACATAAAATGGAAGATGCCCAACTAAGTTTGAATTTCAGAGAAAGAACAAATAACTTTTATTATGTGTGTCCCAAGTATCGCATTGTACGTACATAGGCTAAAAATGAATTCATTTTTCGTCTGAAATTCAAATGCAACTGCACATCTCATATTTTTATTTGCTAAACCTGGCAATCACCAAGGGTCAGTTTTCCCCCAAATAACCAGGCCAATCCAAGAGGCCCAGTTCTTGAAGTTGTCTTCTGACAGCATCTCACCCTACATAGAATATTGGATTCCCTTCTTCCCATAACCCATCCACTCACAAATGCACAGGTACACATATATGTATGTACACACACACACACACACACACACACACACACTTAAAAGGGAAGTCCTAATATTTTTTAAGAGGTAGAAGTTATTAGATTCAAAGCACTATTGGGTTCATCAAAAAAGTTCCAGAGGACAGGGCAATGCATTGACCCTTTTTTCCTTCACTTTCAGTAGGGAGGAGCTGAGTACCATCAACATAACTTTCTCTGCTCCCAAAGGATACTCAAGGCCATTTTGTGCTACTTTCTTTACCACGTGAAAGTGTTTTAGCAAATCTATCCCTAACCTGCTATGTTGAGCAATTCTTCAAATTATGAACAAGGGCAACTGCTACCCATCCTTCCTCGGGACACAGGTGCTATAAAATCCCATCAATGGGAAGGTATATACTTCTGCCACCTAGCCATGCTTTCTTTGGGAAAAGCAATATAGGAAAAAAGAGATAGAGAATATGGCCTGGAGGCCTCTTGTGGCAGTGTTTCCCTGGCAACCACCATCACACACATCCCCACACTGTCCCTGCCACATACAGCTCAGATCTAGGGGTATTTAGTCATCACCCCTCTCCCAGAGCCACCTTTAAAAGATGCAGGTGAGAGAGTCACACTCATGATCCCAGGTGGCCTCTGTGTCCAAATGACAGCTTAAATTCTTTGTCATTTCTCTGAGACATTACCACACTTCCCTCCCTGGCCTCATGTAGTCCTCAGTGTGACCTCGTGGTGTGGGGAGGAAAGCAGGGGTGGGGGGAGCTCAGTCAGAGCACTTGCCCAACATCATGATGATGAGACGCTGGTAGAATTGGAACCAGTAGAGCTGAGACTCCAAATCTGACCTTGCCCTTCCCAGCCCAGAGCTTCAAGCCACCCCCCTGCACTTGACTCAGGTTAAGAACGTGTGGCCTCTGTGATGATAAGTTAGTTGGGAGATGTCATATCCTCTCTCTGTGTGGGGCTGGGGCAGGGGCTGGCCCTACCCGACACCCAGGAATGCAGAGAAAATGAAAACCCCTTTCCTAAACAAGTGAGAAAAGCACAGTGTGCCAAAGGAAAGCTAGGATTTGAAGACACCCAGCCCCCCAAATAGACACATATGTCTGAGCTGAGGGTGAGAGGTGCTGCTTGTCAGTTATCCAGGGCACACCAGATCGCTGCAGAGGGCTCGAGCGCTCCTAAACCATTGCACTAGATGTTAAATGAAGCAATTAAAGATGAAGGGGACATTTTAATTACCAGGCTTGGCTGCCTCCAAAGGGGCCCAAGTTTCAAGTGACTGTGAAGGACTCAATTATGCTGAACCAGGAGCAAGTCACCTGGCATCATGGGGCTGATTATCTGGGAGCCTGAGGTGGAGGGAAAGGGATTCCAAAGAATAAAACAAAGGAGAAAGGAGAAGTCACATGACAAAAAATTCATAAGACAGCAGGAAAATGCGAGAGACCCATAACATCCTGAAGTGTGGGATCAGCCTGCCTCTCGAGGGAGAAGAGGCAAATTAGTACCATTAGCAATTTTAGAAACTCCCTTCTCTCTTCCCTCTTAATGGATATATGATTTTTAAATTTTTTTCAGCCTCAAATAGCTCATGAACTTTTCACCTTTCCATCTTTCCCCAAACCAGAATTTCTGCTTTCTTTCCCATCACCAGCAACCCGAAGATAGTTATCACAGTGATTCTGGACCCACTCAGTCCTTTCTGGAAACTTCCAAGCAAGGTTCACACTGAGATACCCTGGGAGAAAGGAGAAAGAGTGACTGGTGTTGGAGGTACCATAGATCATTTTTCATTGTTTGGAAGTACTTCTTTAATAATGATCATTGAAACTCCAATTTGTACAGAATTACAGTATTTTCTTTCTACTCTCTCTATTTCTAGTCTATTTTAATATGAATTGGAACCAAAAAAAGTAAATACTTTTTACGCCTGTGAGAAATGTGTAGAAAACCTCACAATATCCCAAATTTAAGGCTACTGCCATTTTAGGTACCGTAAAATGCTACACATCTGTGAGCACCTCACTTTTCAGACACAGTGTCATCTAAGCTAATCCCCTGGTCAAGCGATTCTCTATTATTTACTAGCTTTGCAGCATGTGTGTTGGATTCACATAAGGTAATTTGGTACCTCCAGACTTGAAACCAGAACCTAAATATCAAGACTTCTACTCCTAATACTTTCACCAGGTGATGTCACATGCTATCTTTGGGGTTTTGCTTAATTTAAAAAAAATAAAGGCATGATCCAGTTCACCTTGGCTGGATTTCTAGTGTTTCGTTTTTGCCACTCCTAGGCTGACATAATTTGGCTCCACAGAACCTTTTGGCCAATCCTACAAATGTCTAGAAATAGAGATAGAAGTTACTAACTTACTCGCTTTCCCATCTCCCTATTTTCACAGGGGCCAGCTAAGATCACCCCTAACCAGGACGATGCCTGTTCTTTCTGTGCGGCAGAGAGAAACGGAGACAGCTTCCTCGGTTGGGACACTTACCTCGCTGCCTGACCCGGGGAAAGTCTCTTTTCAGGCTGGAAGTCAGCAGCATCATGGGGAATGGGTTGACAGCTGAATAGAAAAGGAGACAATAGTTGTTAAAGAAGAGCAGGCCGGCCCCTGAGAAGGAGGTCCCGGGTGCTAATGAGTGGAACCATCCCTACGTTGCAGGCTGAGAAAAGCGTGGGGTGCTTTCAGCATTGTCTTCGATTCCCACAGCCAAGACCTGTTTGTGAAAGTATGTGTCCCTGAATCATGATCTGAGAAAGGTCTTCCATAAGTCAAGGCGTCCATCCATCTGCTCTCATGAAGTTAAATATCATGTGAACAAAAGCATGTATGCCTATGATTGGGGGGGTGAGAGGTGTCACCTGGCACATCCCTAAAACTTCTGGGGGACAACTGTGTCCCCACCCTCTCCTTCACTCAGCCCCATCTACACCTCATAATGACAGGAACACATGCATCAAGTTATCACCACCGGTCTTTCTCTCCTTTCCCACATTTTTGCCCTCAGATCAATTTGTACAGAGCAGTCCTTCCACACACCCTGAAAGTTCTGTGTCTGCTTTGACAGGTGGGGAAACCAAGGCAGAAAGCATAATTGAGCAAGGAACCCAAGCCACTGGTGACCTCTGGTTCCCATTCTTCTCAAGATTTCCAATCTCACTTCTCCACCAAGCAGAATGAATGTTCTCTTTCTCTTTCTCTTTGTAATTAAATCAGACTGTCACTACTTCAGGAAAAACAACGTTTGTTGAGGGAGGAAAGGCGGACGCGCCGTGTGGCGCTGCCTTCCCTTTGAGCCACCCTGACAGAAACAGCACTGGGCCCTGTGTGCCTGCTGGCTCCCCTTTGTAGTAGACTCCATTCATCATTGCCTTTTGGGGCAGCGAAGTGGAGGGCTGGAAAGAAAAACAAAAAATGACACGGGCTTCCAAAAACACAGTGGTGGTTTTCTCTCTCTCTTCTCTTTTTCTTTTCATTTAAAAGTCCAAAATGTAAAGTGCAGGGCTCAATCAGAGGGCTAATGCTTTCCATTTCAAAGGTCCTTTCATCTGAGGAGACAATTCACAAACATCTCTTCTCTGGGCCTTCCCCTTCCCCATCCCATTAATAATATGCCCCCGCTGCCTTCAGCTGAGCCCCAGCAGTGGGGGTGGTGTGTGCAAATCCCTCATTCAACCTTCCGGCTCTGTGCCTACACCTGCTGCCCTCCTTCTCTGCAAGTAAGACATCCTCCTTCCGGAACGTATGTTTCAGGTTTACCCTGTTTTAAGAAAGCCCAATATGCAAAGCACTTAGAAAAAAGGCAAATTGCCCCCATTTCAAAAGATTTGGGGAAAAAGAGAGAGAGAGGCTGCTGCTACAGGCAATGTACACTGGGAGTAGAGAAGCTTGGGTTCAATTCATTCATCCATTAATGCATGAGTGCGTGTTTGTTCTCCTCTAAACGAGCACGTACTATGTCCCAGATCCTCTGCTGTGGATTGAGGTTAAAAGGTGAATAAAACACAGATCTCCCTGAAGCATTCCGGGCCTGGTTTAGCCAGTGATCAGCTATGTCCTTGAGTTAGTTGCTCAAGCAATGTGGGTCTCAGATCTCCCTTTTGAAGAAGAAAAATAATAGCTGGCTTCCCTCTAGCTTGCAGAGCGAGAAGGTAGTAAACCTGTGCCTTTAAGTGTTTCTTTACAGATCATTAACTACTATGGGGAATGGAGGGTCATAGGAATAATAGAATTTTTGAGCTAGAAGGAACCAGAGAAATCAACTATTCTAACCTTTTCATATAAGAAGGGAGTCAGAGAACTATAATGTTAGGTGCCTCTGTCTGTTGAAAATCTATCCCAAATGAAAACAAAACATCTTTGAAATAATAATGGAAGACAGAGGGTTAGGTTAGGGAATTTATACCAATTCTTTCTGGAGGGGGCAGCTCTCAGGAATAGGAATCAGGAAAACTGGGTTCTAGCCTTGGCGTTTTCACTAACCAGCTAAGTCCATGGATGAATGATTCAATATCTCTTGAGTCCCAGTTCTGTAACCTGTAAAATGAGAATTATAGATGATAAAAACACGATGCAATGGGAAGACAATGGGCTTTGGAGTCCTACAGATCTGGGGTTGAGTTCTGCCTCTGCCATATTTTAGCCATGTGACCTTGGATATGTTACCTGACAGTGACTCCTTGAACCTCGGCTTCCACTTCCATAAAGTGGGCATAAGCCCACCTCCCTGATGGGCTATTAGGATTAAATATGGTAAAGTATATAAATGACTGTGAGCATGGTGAGTACTTTTAATGAATGTTAATTCCCTCCTTTCTTCGATAACCTCTTCTAGCATTAAAATTCTATGACTATGAAATGTCTCCTAAAATGTGATCTCATATAAGTATATTGGCTTTACTACCTTCTCACCCTACAAGGAAGGGAGGAACCACTTTTCTTCTAATAGAAGTTGGAATGAGGATCCAAAAGTATGATGGCTCACTCAAGGTCACAGCAGGTTAGCCACAGAGATGGGAATTGAACCTGACATCCCTACTTCTAGCTTGGAGGCATTTCTCAAAACAGCCACCTGTTGGTAAAGAGGTCTTCCTTCCCATCAGCCACCTTATAATGAAGTCACATGGCTCATAGGAACAGTAAAATGGAGTCAAAAAACTCATATGTGTGCTGATGGTGCCCCGTTACTTCATTTAATCTTCTCAATAACCCCTTGGGTAGGAAGTATCTCCATGTTATAGATGCGGATGTGGAGAAACAAAGAGGTAAAGGAATTTGCCCAAGGTCCCCAAGACCGGTGAGTGATAAAGCCAGGAGTCATCCAGTTATAAAGCAGGTGTTCTTACCTCCCATCACACAGCCTTGGGGGCATCATCCAGCTGCACGTACTCAGGGTAAATCTCAGCAGAGATCTTTGTATCACTCACTCTCTAAGGTCGTGCAAGGAATCTTTCCTTCTACTCCATAATTTCATTCATCGACTTTGAAATAAAGCCCCAAGAAAGTATTTTTCAGCCTGAAATTTACTTATACCTTTCCCCTACACACTTTGCCTGGAGCCAAAGAGAAGGGTCAAAGGATCGGGAGCTTCTGGAAACAATAGTGAACACCTCTGATCATCCATGGGTAAATGCACTTGGTGATTTCATAGATGTCAAAGAAGGGACTTAGGAGACCCAGGACTTGGGACCATGTGGCATGCTTTAAAGCTAAAGCCAGCAGCTGATGATAAATGAAAAAAGACTTTTCAAACAGAATGAATGTAAATGAGAAAAGAAGCCCCTGGTTAGGGAAGTTATTCTAGCAAGTGGCTATATAAATGTCTTTATATTGTTATTTCCAATATTAGTTTGTTGTTCCTCCATGAAAGCTGATTTATTTGAAATGTTATTACTAGAAACACCCTAATCTTTTGGTAATAATTCATATACTGGAAGATTACAGTTTTGGAAGGCAGCCCAGCGCTGTCTGGAATCCTATTTATGGATTAAAGGATTTGAACAGCATTGCAAGCAAGATCTCTAAAGAGTAGGATAATGTAAACCTGGTTCCATATAAAATGCTTTACCCCAGCTATAGTAACCCCATTAAAGTCAGATTGTTAGAGGACACTGGGTATGAGGACTTTCATTACACTAAACCAGGATATCACTGCCCCTGAAGAGCAAGGATTTTCAAGCCCAATTGCCCCTTGTTTTGACAGACTATGCTTAACTTCACATTTCCCCTTTCTCCCAGGACACGCCAACCTCACACGATAGGTCTGGACTTCTTGAAAGGGCATTTCGAGGTGAAGGAAGAAGAAAGGTAATTTGTCACAGGAAAGGCAGTCATGGAGTTAATGCGGTTTAGCCACAGACCTAGGGAAATGCGCACCAAGTGCTTTTTGTTCTTGGAAATCTTCATGTTACGATTGATCCCACTTGACCAAAAGAGCTCTTTTAGTAAGCAGTCTGGGTCTTGATGCTGGAAGAACCCAGAGAAGATTAACCGAATCTGACAAGAGCCGGCAAGAATCATTGTTGACCATCGTGAGGGCAAAGCACTAACCAGACCCGGATGAGCTACCAAGGCAAAGGAGCCGGGGCTGCTCTCTTCCCTTCAAAGGCCCTGACACACTAACAAGAGAGGACGCCCCAGGAGCTGCACATTGGCTTGTATTGCCATGAGCTGATCATTTAACCTCTTCAAACCCTAGCTACTTCATTTTTAAAGACATAAGATCTATGTGCAAGGCTGTTATGAGAATTTTAGGAGGTCATACGTTACAAATGCCCCACACAGAGAGGATGGTAAAGGAATGCCAGCCTCATCCACAGCTATTCTCAAACAATGGGCTCTCTGCAGAGAGATGGTCACTGGTTTCTAAATTCAAAAGCTCTTCGTTTTGTGCTTCGCTTCTCTATCACAAACTGCTACAAAGTGCCAAACCAAAAGTGCTATCGGAACTGGCTGGGGCTCAACAAAAGGAGAGAGAGTGGGAGGGGAGCCGGAGAAAGGATAGACCAATGTCACATTTCCCTTCAGCAAAGACACTGCCTATTAATGTAGAGTCATCAAGTATCTCGTGAACATCATCTGCCACATAAATAATGGATAATAATTCTAATTATACCACCATCTAAAACTTGACTTAGGCAGTCTTTATTTTTTTTTTATTTCAACTTATTTCAGTCACCTCAACCAGATCCTATTTTACTGTATGACTTCTAGGCTCTGTGGGATTCAGATTTGGGATTCAGGATTCAGATCTGTGTTCTGACTTTAGACACAGTACAGGAGGGGGAACTTCTCCTCGGGCCCGTTGTGGAAAAGGTGAGAGTGCAGTTGGAGGCTCTATAGAATCACAGAGCAATATTTATAGAGAGGTAGACTTTGGACTATCCATGTCAGAGTCATTGGTGGAAGGGGATCCTTCCTTAAAAAGCAGGGTCCTGGGTTCCACTCCAGAGCCATTAAGTCAGAATATCTGAGAACGGACCCTAGGAATCTGCACTTTTAACAAGTACCCCCGGAGAGCTTTCTGTACATGAAATTTTGAGAATGGGGATTCCCTAGAGATTCCTGGAGAAGAGCCAATGGGTGCCAGTGTCCTTCAGGGCTTCTAGAGAGCAGGGTGATAAAGAACATTTGGATTGTGTTTTAGTGTTTACAACACCCAAAATTGATCACATACCAAAGAGTGTGCATACAAACAAAACAAATCTATCCATAATGCAAATTATGGATATTGATAAACAATACAGTACACCTCATCAACCCAGCATCATCCGAGGAAGGGCTGTTCTACATAAATAACTTTGCTAGAAAAAGTGGGATTTACCTGTTTGAATGCGCAGCCTTTAATAATAGCAATGCTTTTTTAATGACTTCTACAGACCTCTGCTTTAATAAACCACGGATTCCAAAGGTAATTGAACATTATATTGACTCGGGGTCACATGAGGAGCTGGTGGTTTTGCATGAAGCCTGGGGAAGCAGTGATGTGTAGTTCACTGATGAATGGTGATGCACTCAGAGCTCCACGTCTGTAAAACACTCTTGGTCCTGACATCTGACAGCCCCAACCTGGAAGCGTTTTGCTTGCCATTTATGATTTTTCTGACTTCTCTCTGAATTGGCTATCAAATGTCACTTCCTACCAACAGGACACAAAGTGCCCCCCTTACACCCTTTCTGAGATACTATTTATATTCTGAGGTGGGAGAATACTGAGCAAGTCTTATAATTATAAGAATAATGATAGAAAATCAGCTCTGAGTTTTCCTGAATAGATGATCCTTAGAGTAATATTCATGAGGTTGAATGTGCATTATACAGGCTCTAGTTTCTCTATGCAGAAGCCTTTCTACTTATTTCTGATAGCAGCAGTGTTCAGGAAGTTGAGGAGGGTCTGTGTCCAACCTCTCACTTAGTGAAGTTAATGGCTTCGTAGCTCTGAGGATCTCGGGCCTGAGAGCCTGCTCAACACGAAGATCATCTCCAAGGATATAGGGTCACCTGTATATTTACTACTAGTGCATGGCGGGAAGGGACATAGACAAATAGGATCACTCAGAAAGAGAAGATTAAGTATTTCCAGGTAAATTAATAAGAATTCTTTCTGTTGCTGTCATTTAAACAACTTAGGCCAGTTTGCGAACAAGGTGGGGAGGGGATTTATTAGCTCACAAAAGCAGCAGGTGTCTCTCTACACAACTCTTGTCTCTCCTTCCATGTTTGCTGGCAATGCTCTTTCCCAGTGCAGATTATCCTACCTTAGAACCCAAAGGAAAGAGATGCCTCTTCCTTTCCCACTTTAATACAGCTGAAAAGTTCTCTGACTACACGAAATTAGGTCATACTTCACCCTTTATATCAATTGCTTATGGAATGCAAATGGTTAGAAATGAGCACATTTCTATGGTCAGGGGCAACTGATGCTATGATTGACAGCCTATCACAATAATAAGGTTGGTGCGAGGCAGGGACGGCCTCCCAAAGGAAATGGGAATTGTATCTTGGCAGAAGAAAAAGGGAAAGATGCTACAAAAGATGCTACAGAAATCAAGCGAGAGATACCTACTATGGTGAAGCAATAGTTTATGGTCCCGATAATCAGATTGCCATGGAAAAGCAAGGGAGGGTAAGAAATTGTGGCCCTCCACCCTCAGGGCTTAGATCACGGGAGCGAGAGCAGCAGAAATGTCAGTGTCCATGATGCTGAACCACCTCTCCCTATGGAATTCTCAGAAGGAGAATTCTAGCAAAAAGAACATTTTTATTTCAGAGACTCTGCATCAGCCAGGGAAACCGGGGTATGGTGTGGTAACCAAAAATCTGCAAATCTTAGCAGCTTTACATATGAAGCCTTATTTCTCAATCCTAGTACATGTCCAGTACAGTGTGCCAGGGGGGCTCTGCTCACCATTGTCCTCATTCTGAAACAAAGCAGCAACCACCTGAGTGGTGAGTCCCATCTCAGCTCTAGGAGCTTCTGTCTGATGTGATCCTTCCACTTCCGTTTAGGTGAGCGAGTACAATCCTACCATGAGTCTGGAAAATATTAATGGACAATACTAATGGCTACCAATGACTGTGGATTCCCCAGCCTCCAAAGGAAGGGGAACAGAGAAGGGAAAGAATGATTCCCTACCAGACTCCACCTAGTGGACACAGCACTTGGGTTCACCGCTACTCCTCTACCCACCACGCTCGCCATTGCCCCAATCTATGGGAAACAAACAAAGGGTTCTGATGTTGTGATGGTAAGGAGAGAAGGAGCAGAATCTTCCAACTTCTGTTGGAAAACTTAGAGAATGCAAGAGAGAACAGTGATATATGTATGTATGTATATATATATAAAATTAGGGAGAGAGCTGGAGAAGCGCTCTAAATCCCTGACAGGTTTACCTGGGGGAGATTGTAGAGGTGCTATCTGTCCAATAAATGACCAACCCCCCTCCCCCATGAAACCCATTGAAGTATCATATGTAGTACTAAGGGAAAAACTTACCAAACTAGGAGAGAAGAAAGAAAGAAAGAAAGAAAGAAAGAAAGAAAGAAAGAAAGAAAGAAAGGAAGGAAGGAAGGAAGGAAGGAAGAAAGAAAGGAAAGAGAGAAAGAAGAAAGAAAGAAAGAAGGAAAGAAAGAAAGAAAGAAAGAAAGAAAGAAAGAAAGAAAGAAAGAAAGAAGGAAAGAAAGAAGAAAAGACAGGAAAAGAAAAGAGAAGAGAAGAGAAGAAAAGGAAGGAATGAAGAAGGGAAAGGAGGGAGGAAGGAAAGAAGGAAGAAGGAAAAGAGGAAGTGAGGGAAGGAAACAGCTTATTTGTGAGCAATTAGCTTATATTGGCATAGATCATGCATTTATCATCCAGCATTTGCTAAGAATCTACTCTATTGATCAAATACTGAGCTGAAAAGATGACGATGGCACAGCCCTTGCCTCAAAAATTGAACTTATTGTAGGCAAGCGGGCAAGCAAAGAAAAAAAAAAAACATAAAAAAGCAGGAAGATACTGCTATGTCAGAAGCAAGCTAAAGGTTATACACACCCCAAGAACAAGTACCTGATCTTAAATCTGATCCATGCCAATCAACAATGAATGGCATTTGAATGAAGGGAATCTCTGAATTAGTCCTAAAAGACAAGTGAAGGTAGCCAAATAAGGAAAAGCAGTTTCAGAGAGAATATTCCAGGGAAGAGGGGACACATTTGAAAAGATTCCCAGGTAAGGAAGGAATAGGTGCTATAAATAGGTCAGTATGGGATTAGGATGAGGAGGATGGTAAGTGGTAAGATTGGAAAGAATAGTCTATAAAGGGATTTCTTTTGGCTTGCAAAAGACTTTGTATTTTATCCTGAAGTGAGTGAAGAGAATTTTAAGCAAGAAGCCAATATGGTCAGATTCACATTTTAGAAGAGTCAATGTGTCTAAATTATGAAGAATGAACTGAAGAAGTGCAAGACTGGAGGCAGGGGTGGGAAACAGCCAGAGGGCTCTTAGCAATCGAAGCAAAAAATATTGAAAGCATAAACTGAATCTGCAGGGGTTTGGGGAAGAGGTGGACATCAAAAACATCCCAACCCCAATTAGTTCAGGAAAGCAAGTCTTTGGGAAGAGAGGAAAATGGGATCTGGAATTCATCAGACCATAGTGGAGACAACCACCTTACTTATTTTCTTCCTTGGCCCATGCTACTCAAACAGGCTCACTGAGAATCATGCCACTGACGGGGTAAAGTTGATGAGTGATCATGTACCCTGCAACGTATCAACCTCATTCACCTTGTGTGGTGTTGAAGGGGTTAATCAGCATCACCCAGAGGTGACTCAAGTAAATAATAGGGATGAATAACTTATGTGGTCAAAAATATCCAGAAGAATCAGTGGACTGTACTTATCATAAAATCTGATCCTGAGAAGGTAGGGCTTTTAGGTGGATCTTTCTCTCTGTCCCCACAAAACTTATGAATTATTTCACAGAACATGGCCATGGGTCTATGTGTTCATAGAAAACGATGCACAAATAGAGTTAATGCATCATTTCACAAACCATAGCCTATAAATAACGATATTTGTTGTCTTGTACACTGTACTAAAATGAAGACAGTGCTCAACCCTGCATTCTTTCTAAGTCATCCTGAACTCAGCTCATTAATGAGCCCAGAACAGCATCCATGAAGAGGAGTTCACACCTTGGGGCCATGGTCACTGCCCAAATCCCACTAGAAACAAGATGGCTACATCTGTTCTCCTTCCTCCTGGAATAGAGAGGGAACTCAGCTGGTTTGAGGTAACAAATCTACACAAACCAGCTGAACTTATTATAGTGGGCAGGAGGAAAAAGGAAAACATCTGTACCACTGGAAAGTGGAGGAAAGTGGGCACTCAAAGCGACCACATTCATCTGGACATATAGCTCTTGTTTTCAACTGCTGTCTTTGTTTTGTGTTTTTATTTGGGAAAAACACTGAAGGGTGTGATATAAGACAGATGGTCAGTTCTAATAAAATGTAACATCTCAACATTCTTTTTACCACCTTCCCAATCTATACTTGTATTTCAGAAAGAGGTCTACACTGCTTTCGGAAGAGTCCCTCTGCTTTGTGAATAATTCAGAGACTTCTCAAGTTCCCAGTGACTGGCTACTTAGCTCAAGGGCTCAATGGACAACACAGGCCTCTGAGAGTAGATCATTATGAGTTTCCAACAACACCCAAGTTCTTGCCATTTAGCCAAGCTGCCCGCTACACCTACCCCAGGCCCACCCTGCTCCATCCGCTGTGTGTGCCACTTTGAAACCCTATATGGTCAGGCGGGACCTCTTTGCTATGCCATTTTCTTTCCTTTTGAAGAAAAACGGACAAGCACGGAGCAACAATGGCAACTGTAAGTCATCCAAGCCATTCTCCTACTCAGAACAAATCTTTCATCTCATCACCCGTTTTAGGAGAAAACAGCTACAAGTACATGGAGGCTTGTTTTGTGTGGCTCTTAAACAGACCACTCTTCATGGTCCCAATGTTGCAGAGTTGCCTTTGGCCTGTGCTTGGCATGTGGGGCAAAGATAAGGATTGCCCAACTGGACGCTTGGATTGGGTCTCATGGACAGAAGGATTTGAGCTCCTTCTCTGGACTGATTTGAAGTAGTTCCCTACGGGTCCCCTTTGCTTCCAGCCCTGGTCCAAACTCTCACCCCAGTAAGTTCCCAATGATGTCTGAATTTCCACCATAATAGTAGCACTTTTTTTGAATAATAATACTGCTTTCCAGTAGTCTCTTATTAAAATGTGAACCAGCCTGATAAAGATTTTGGCTTCAGGCTTTCACCAGCCATCAGCCTCTCAGGTTTTTACCTAGCAAGGCTGAGACATATGGAATAGAACACAAAAGTTCGGGTTATTTAGGTACCAGGTGCATAGGCAAGGAAAGATAGAATAGGCAGGTCTTATTTTACAGTGCAAAAGGAGCATTAATAGAAAAGGTAGGTAGACAAATAAAGGAAAACAACAACAGCTCCTAGATCCCTCACTTAGCCATTTGTTCAAGGCCAGTCTTGACCCTAGGCTCAGTCTCCACTGGATTTTAGGTGCTGGAGAAATTTTGAGAGAAATGGAGGGCAAATGTTCATTCTCAAGTACAAGGGAATCATATTTCTTTCTAACAAAGTAGAATGTAAAGTGGTGTCTTTATATCAATATACCAATGTAGAAATACCTCTGTTTTTCACAAAGACCATATCAGCAGTTCTGTCAGTATTTCTGTAAACATTAGTTTGCGGGCACTTTAATTTTATCTTCTCTGCCTGAGCATCCACCTATCCCCAACTGGTGGGAAAAAAGCTTTTCTGTCTAGTCATTAATGATGTATACACAGTCACTTAAGAGAACTGGAGGAATCATTCTTCAAGGAAGTGTGTGTTTTTTTTTACTCTTTGTAAAACAAATAATTGCCTCCAAGTGTATATGTCATTTAAAGTATTTTCTACATTGTGCTTTCCAGTATCCTTCTAAGAGAAATAAGATCTCAGGAGAATGTTGCAGTTTTGACTGAATTTAAGGGAGTGTGTTTAATTGGGGGATGGGGAGAAAGAGGCTTGTAGAAAGGTAGAGTGCTAAGCTTTGGAACTCATTACCAAGAACAATTTTGGGAGCTTCTTCTGCAGAGAGGAGCTGAAATAGGATGGTCAGGGCTGCAGCCCTGCCTTAAGACAGGGGGCGCTGTCACACATGACCCCAGGAGCTCTGGGGTCAAATGCCGTAATCCTAAATGCTGGTCTCTCCCCCATTGGGATCCTTCAACAGAGCAAGAAAGCAGAACATCGTGTCTATCTAGTCCTCCTGACATGCTAAGAAATCTAATGAGATAAAAGCCCAGGTTGGCATAGGAAGTAAATCAGAGGAGTCCGTCTCCACAAATTCTGAACAGGGCCCATCTTGATAAATAAAGTGTGACATTCATAACAAACAAACCAAAAAGCAGATAAAGAATGAGGGCGCTCCGCA
This sequence comes from Proteles cristata cristata, assembly GCA_017311185.1. NCBI lineage: Eukaryota > Metazoa > Chordata > Mammalia > Carnivora > Hyaenidae > Proteles > Proteles cristata. The sequence continues at coordinate 1,831,185 of JAESUZ010001426.1, read as the reverse complement.
TTAATGCTGGAAAGCCTTTGTCGATAAATAAGTAATATTATAATAAAAGATATTATAATACATTGTCATTTGTAGGGAGAAATGTAATATAGTCTGAGGAGGAAGATAGATGGTCCAGGTTGTTTCTCTGACAGTGGAAGTAATAGCTATTGAATGTTATGTTTAGCGTATCATAAAATCAGTGTTAGCATGCAAGAGAGCCCTCAAGCCATCCTGAAGTCCATATGCAGCCTTTTGACATCAGCAAGAAAAAGGCCTGGAATGAAGCTCACCTGGGATGGATGGCCTCAATTCAAACCAAATCAGAAGAGACAGAGCTTCCCTTTGGCCCTCAGCCTGAAATGGAAATGCACTTGAGGGTGACTGGAGAATATCTTTCTTCAGCCACCTCTTTACTTGCCATCCTTAAGGGGCTCCTGCTGGTTGTAGGAGCCATGCTATAAAACTTGGATTCATGGAGCATTGGAAACTTTTTTGAGGATGATGGTGGCCAGTCTCTTTTTACACTATGCAGCTAAGGACAAATTCAGGTTTCCTTTAGTGATGCAGAAAATCCTCCCTCTTCTCACTCCCAAAAATCATCATCATCATCATCATCATCATCATCATCATCATCATCATCATCATCATCTACACATGGCTCTCTCACATTGTCTGAAACTCCCTCATTATTTATCGTGTAAGTTATATCCCACACCCCACCACCACCAAAGAGAAGAGTGAGCCATATGTATCTGAGAGACAATAGAGCCTGATGTCCCCGTATCCACTGCTTGAGCTATGCAGCCTTGCCTATTGTAGGGACAGGAAAATTGGGAGACAGAAATAATTCAACCAAGTGCTTACACAGGAGGAGATCTTCACTTGTGCCAAATGCATGCAAAAAGAACACTATTTTATTTATTTTCTTTTTAGTGTATTATTTGCCAGGAGAGCTCACTGACAAAATATCCTGGGCAAAATGTCATTTTCAAAGATACAAGAAGAATTTTTTTAAATAATGAACTAAAAACCAAGAGAAGTTTACCCACATCCAAATGGATTTATTTTTATTCTGAAGCAGACTATGAGAAGGATTTGAGAAAGGATTAGGACAGGTCTCAGCCGCTTTCTAGGAACTGTAATAGTGGTACTAGAATTCCAGCACTGCTACCTCTGGGCTCTGCAGCCTTGAATAGAGACATTGGACTCTCATGCAAGGGGACTCAGAAGAATCGAAGAGGGAGGGTGACTGGAGGGAAAATTATTATTTCCCAAAAGCATTCAACTTACCACAGAGCTTTCTCCCTTTCTTTGCCTTATCTGCAAGATGGAAATGCCATCAGAAACCTCTGGCTCTCTCCCTCTCCCTCCACCATCAATCTCAGAGATATACAGAAGTCCTTTGCTCCCAAAGGATACCAGGAACCACCCCTGTCCCTGTTGTTATATAGATAAAGAAAAAATGTCCTCCAAGAAGAGCTCTGGGTAGAGCTACTGAGCAAGAGGTGAAGGCAGTATGTGAGTGGGTGCTTGGGAAAGGATACACTGACCAATGGAGGCAAGTTGACCACTCTTCTCCTTCCTTGGGTCCTGGTTCATTAAACTTATAGAGAATAGAGATAGACATTGAGACTCTTCTATGCAGAGGTCCTACGATAGGTGTCCTGTGGACTCCACCGGCAACTCCTTTACTGCTCTCAAGGACGTAAAGAGCTACACATGCTTGAAAATAAGAACATGAGCAGGCAGTATAGCCTTTGTTTCCTACAAGGTCGTAGGCCTTTGCTCTGTTGCCCATGGCCAGTTTCCATTCAATGCAATGAGCATGCACGGGAAAGGCAGCTTAGAATAGTGGTGAAGGACGTGAGCTTTGAGGGGCCCCGCTGGTGGCTCAGTCAGTTGAGCACCTGATTTTAGTTCAGGTGATGACCTCACAGTCCATGAGTTCAAGCCCCCCACATTGGGCTCACTGCTGTCAGCTGGGAGCCCATATTTAAAGAATGAGAGCTTTGACATCTTAGGTACTTGACTCTGCATTCTACTTTGACTACATACTGTTCTGTGATTCTTAGCAAGTTCTCTTAAGTTCTCCAAGCACTTGATTTCAATATATAAAAAATAGACAGTGATTGTTACTACTTCACAGAATAATTTAATCAGTTAATGGATGCAAAGCATTGAACACAGCATATAGTAAATGCTCAACAAATGTTCACTGAAAGGAAATTGAAGACGTGTCAGACACTAGGCTTGAAGCTGGCTACCCAGATGGTTAATGTGTTGCTCTCCAGGAGGTTAGAGTCTAATAACTTAGAGTCAAATAACTGTAGCAAGATGGCAAAACACATACTGAGCAGCCTGTTTTTATTAAAATGTTAGAAAGGAAATAACTTTCTTTTTTGATTTTTCCTTTAAGAAAATTTTGAGACTCGGAGATCCCATCTTTCAAGTGTGCACAAATGAGGTGTTTTGGTTTAGTGAAAGGTCCCCAGATAGAGAAGTAGAGCCTATAATTCTAACACATCCCATCCTACTTGCACTTAAAGCTAAGTATACGACTTGTAGAGGTTAATGATTTAATTGATAAAGTATTTATTAAGTGCTTATGAGTCAGGCACTATGGTGGGTGTTGGAGATAGAGAGGTTATGACATAATTGTTAGTGTTCACCAATATCCATGGTCTCCTTTGCTTCCTAGGCACACAATTAGACTACATTCCCCAGCTTCCCCTGCAGCTAGGTGAGATCATGTGACTTGAGTTCTGGCCAATGAATTGTGAATAGAGGCGAGGTGCTCCACCTTCAGGTCTGACTAATAAAAACCTCCCACCAATGATCACTTTCTCATTCCCCATCCACCAGCTAAATTGGATGCTCTTCAGATACCCAGAGAAAGTTGTAGCCACAGATGGAGACTTGCATCCTTGAACCGTGGGCCCATGTTGGACTGTGAAATGAATAAGTAATAGACTTTGGTGCTAAGTCACTGAGATTTGGAGGTTTATCTGTTATAACAATTAGGACTATTTTCCGTGTTAATACAGCAATGAACAAGATTAACTTGTCCCTGGCCTGGTGGAACTGACAGACTCTTAAAATGGAAAAATTAAATAAGTAATTATAATGTAGGATAATGAAGTTAGGGCAGTGAAAAGACAGAGAAATGAGACCAGGGAGTAGGATGACCTAAGCTAATCCAAGAGTTAGAGAAATCCTGTCAGAAAAGGTACCATTTACAGTGAGATATGAAAAGTGGTGTATTCATCAGCTAGGGCTGCTGTAACAAAGTACCACTCACTGGGTAGTTTAAACAACAGAAATTTTTTTCTTTACAGTTCTGGAGCTAGAAGTCCAATCAGGGTGTTAGTACGGTTGGTTTAATTCTGAGGTCTCTTTCCTGGGCTTGCTGATGGCTTCCTCTTTCGGTGTCCTCACTTAAACTTTCTTCCATGTGTACATATGTCTATGTCCTAATCTCCTCTTCTTATAAGGACACCAGTCATATTGGATTAGGGCCCACCTTTATGACCTCATTTTACCAGAATTATCTCTTTAAAGACCCTATCTCCAAATATGGTCATATTTTGAGGTTCTGGGGGTTAGGGCTTCAACATTAGAATGTGGGGGGTATTCTATGCAGCCCATAACAGATGGGTAAGAGTTGGCCAGTTGAAGGATTAGGGTGACCTCAGGTTCTCTATCTGGTCCAATGATGAGAGATGTCACAGGAAAGACAGAACAATGAGAAAGAGGTTCAAATTTCTAAGGGGCAAGGTGCTAAAGTTATTCAAGGAGTGATTCAGACCACAACCTGACAGCAGTGTTTTGATTGCAGATTTAGAACTTAAGATATTAAAAATAAAATTATGGATGGTAGGAATTAGCAGCATATCTTGACTCTCTGGAAATGGAAGAAGATTAACTATAGCTGCGGTTAGTGGTCTTGGAGCCTGCATGGAGCTACTATGCTTTCTAACAAATCCCAAGAGAGTCTTTTAGAGTAAAGATTGGACCCAGAAGTCAGATCACAAGAACGATAGCTACCTGGCCATGTACAGAGACTGAAGATCAATGGGTGAAAGATCAATCTGAATAAATGATCTATTAATACATACAACAGGTTACTAGCAATTAATCTCCAGGAGGATGACAGCTCGCCAGTTACAGTGAACTGCTGATGGTGATTGACATAATGGGATCGTCTGCAGCTGCCAGGCTGCTGAGTTAGTGATATTCACATTTATTTCCTGCTTGGATGGAGTGGTTTCTGGGACAGCTCTGGAGCTTGGGGCTGAAAACATATTGCTCGGGAAACCAAAATTGCATCTTCCAAAGAAGGTGTACATGCACATATCCAGGACCAATGCCTGGCCTACTGGAAGAAAAGAGAGGAGTCTTCTCTCCCAAGTGATTAGCTATACCTTTGTAATATGGGACTTGGGAGAAGAATTTAGAGAGGCCTGCTTGGGGGCACCTGGCTGGCACGGTGAGAGGAGCGTGCAACTCTTGATCTTGAGGTTGTGAGACTGAGCCCCACAGTAGATGTAGAGATTACTTTAAAATAAAATATTTAAAAAAAAATAAAGAGTCCTGCTTAGAAACCAGGAAACTCACCACATGTTTGACAGCTGCCATTGTGAAAGGAAAGAACTGCATATCCATGAGAAATATGTGCTTTAGAGCATTCTTTTCTCCTTGGGCTCTCGCAGAAGAGTACTATGGGTCAGCCTTGTGCTTCCAAGATACATGACTGCACACTTTCAGTCTTCTAAATCTAGAATTCCTCATGTCTGCCCAGGAACTCCCAACATACTCTTCAAAGCCCATCTCATCACCTCAAAACCTCCTTTAAAAGATGTTTCCCAGATACTCTCCATGCTACTTCCAAAACCTATCCCAAATCCATCCACCTTTCTACAGGTCTACATCCACCACCTTAGTCCAAGTTACCATCATCGCCACCACCCGTACTACTTCTAGATCCTCCTACCCGCTCTCCATGTTACAGCCTCACCCTCTACATTCTAGTCTCCATACAACAGCCAGAATTAGGTGTTTGAAGTATATATCCACGCATATTACTTTAATTGAGCGCAGAGCAAAACTCAGCTTAACACTTACCATAGCCTACCTGGCCCTACATGACCTGGCTCCTATCCCTTTATCTCTTGCCAGGCTCTTCTGAGCTCCTGCTGGACCAAGACGGGGTCAGATCTGTCCATTCCATGAAGCCTTACGTTTGCTGTCTTACCTCTCGATAACTCTCTTATCCCAACCCCCACAGACCAGATCTTCCCATAATTGGTTCTTCATCATTTATAATTCACCTCCTCAAGGAGGTCTGTTTAGACCAACTCACAAGTAGTAGCTCCCATTCTCCCACCCCCAGTCACTATCACATCATCCTGTTTATACCCTTCACAGCACTCATCTCTATCTGGAATTCATATGTTATAAACACACCCATATATTCTATATAAATACATTATATGTATAGAAGTTGTTCATTATATGTATTTCCCCACTAGAAGGTAAGCTCCATAAATATAGAAAGTTGAGGGGTGGCTCAGTTGGTTATGCATCTAACTCTTGATCTCAGTTCAGGTCTTGATCTTAGGGTTCTGAGTTGAGTCCTATGTTGGGCTCTGTGCTGGGTGTGAAGCTTACTTAAAAAAAAAAAAAAAAAAATAGAAAGCCTAATGAGAGGGCTGTGAGAAAGCAAGGGGAAACACAGTGGATTCTGCTCTTTCCTTAAAGGAAAGAAGCCACTCTTGGTTCCTGTATTATTTGCACTTCCTAGCTTGCAGGAGAATATGAGGCATGTAGCAAATGTTTAAGTATTTTTAGAATAAATGAATAAATGGCATAATCAATCATTCACTCCTTTGAATTTCCATAGTATCCTATTCCCATCTCTATAAAGACATTCACCATGTTGTAGAGTAGGCATTTGTCAGAATCTCTTTCTCTCATCCTTGATTAGGAGCTCCTGAAAGAGAGGATCGCACATCACGAAATGATGTGTGCTAAAGCAGAGAATGCAGTATTATCTGTGTACTTGTTCAGTACTTCTCTGACTTTCATGGGTGCACGAATCACCTGGGGAATCTTGTTCAAATGCAGTTTCTGATTCATATCGGAATCAGAGGGGAGGATTCAAGAGTCTGCATTTCCAGCGGGCTTCTAAATGAAGTCAATGCTGCCAGTACTTGGCATATTTTGAGTAGAAAGGCATCCAGTGAGTGGCTGCTTTAAAACATTGGTTTTTTTCTTCCCTTTTTATTTGCTAAGGAGCCCTTCACAGTATCTGGATGTAAAATACATGTGAATTGAGTATCAATTAAGTGAGCGAGTCAATGAATGAGTGAGTCAAGTATGCTCAAGTTTAAAGACATGCGACAGAGTTGTAAAGAGTCAAGCAGTCTGCTCACCTAAGGCCTCACGGCTAGCCAAGTCTGGTCTAGAACCCCACTTCTAGCGCTTTCTATACTGAGCCCCAAGTTCCTCCTTCCAGCTGTCTCCTAGGATTGAAGTTTAGATGTTTGAGGACATGAAGGGTGAGGTACTGAGTGCAGAATAGCTCCCCATGCCATCAAAAATGTTAGGGAAAGCTGGAGGAGCCTTTACAGGGGAAAGGGGCCACTGCTTGGTAACTACCCAGTGCATTCACACCCCTGCAGGGTTCTCATGGCCTGCCCGTGCTGGAGGAGGCTCATCCAAGAAACCCTTCAGTGCCAGGAAAGCAGACAGGAATTTCTTCTTGGCAGAATCTGTTATAGGACACATAAGCCAGATGCTGGGAGGGATCTGACTGTGACCCGTGAGAGAAGATAAATAGTTTGCAGAGGAGGGGGTGCTGAGGAGGAAAATGTCCATGACCTGGGATTGTGAGGGTGAGGAGCAGAACCAAAGGAGGAGGGCCCTGTTGCCTTCCTTCCAAGGGGCTTGAAAAAAACCAGGGACTGCACTATGGCTTCAGCCTCTGCCCCAGATTATCTCAGAAACAGCTCCTGCTGAGAAGATGGGCCCTTAATTCACAGCCCACCTGACAGAGCTGGTTGGGACTCCACACAGAAGCATGCACCGCGCACTTGGACCATGGGATCTGCTCAAGGAGAATCCGCATCTGACTAGGGGGCGGCTGAGCACAGAGAGCCCGGGAGACAGATGTGCGCTGTTTGCCCAGCAGCAACATGGGAGAGAATACGAACACACAGAAGAAGCATACGTTGCCAAAAACCTGACCCAACTTGGAAACTGTTTCCAAACTCTTTCCTTTCATCATGATTTCCACCCATGTTGGTCCTGAGAACCAGGGGGTGTTGCCTTGGTCCTTCTAATCAGTCATTTAGAGTGGCATGGGGCCAAGCTTGGGGGCGGGGGCGTTCCAGGAACTCACCAGTTTCCAGACTGTCAACAGTGGTTTCCCAGACACCTCTAAGCACTTAGGAAATTTGAAAGATTCAAGGCGTTGACTTTAAAGAGAGGGTTCACCAGCTGTTTTGCACCTTTGCTATGAGCAGAAGGGAAAGACAAGTGCAAGTGTGTCCATGGCACATTTCGGTCAGACAGGCAGACACACTTTCCGACTGGGAATATGGTCAGATCTGGGAGTGCAGCTTCTTCTCAGCTGCTCTGACTGACAACTCACCACTCGGTATGTGGTCTGGACACAGCAGCAGCACCTGAAACAGTGTTGAAAATGCAGGATCCCGGGCAGCCTTCCCACACCCAGATGTGCCTCTGGCTGGAATAATGCTACAGTCACGGCCAAGGGCAAGGAGATGGACTAATGAGGAATCAATTTCCCTGTGACTTTCTGGCTAAAACCCTTCCTCCCACTGCCCTGATTATGGGTCCCCGATTATTGTGCAAGAGCAGAACGGGCATTTCCGCTTTCTCCCAAGGGCATAGCAGGACTTATTCCTCAGGTACAGAGGCCAGCCATGTGAGGTAAGCTCCGATTTTCTCCATGAATGAAAAATAGAGCCAAGAGTGGCTTCTTTCTTTTTAGGAGAGAGCAGGACCCATTGTGTCTTGCCTTGCTCTCTTACAACCACCTCATGCAGCTCTTTGTTCCCCACACCATCCCCCTTTTTCCTCCTACTTCCTTGACTCAGGAAAGTCTCTGGCAAAGAAACCTGGCTAATCAGGGCAAAGGGTCTTGTGCCTCTGAAGATTTAGTCAAGTGGTTCAGACCAGGAGGGGGTCCTCCCTGTCTCTATCTCTCCAGGTGGCTTTAGATTCTCATCCATCCATGCCATACAACCCCCTTCCCCTCTTCGCGCCCCCTCTCTCCCACCCCCACCCCCCAGCCAACCTTCTGACTGTGGCTTCTCACAGCTCTGGGCTGCTGTGAGCACATTCTTCTGTCCCTGGGAGTGCTCATCCTCCCTGCCACTCTCTGTCTTTAACCCCTCCCTTGCCTGGCTGAACACCATGCCTTCTCTCCTCAGGGAACCAGAAATGGCAGATGACAGCTTGGTGTTTGAGACATCTTCACAGGTGACTGACTATGCCCCAGTCTGGAAACAATCTCATTGGTTGCCCCTTTGTGGACTGAAAACATATACCCCCAGAGGCTCTGTGGTGTCATAAGAACCTATCTGGCTGGAGTCCAAATCCCAGCACTGCTATTTAAAATTTGTGTGACCTTGAGGGGCACCTGGGTGGCTCAGTCCATTAAGCATCTGACTTTGGCTCAGGTCATGATCTCATGATTGGTGGGTACAAGCTCCATGTTGTGCTCTGTGCTAACAGCCCAGAGCCTGAAGCCTGCTTCGGGTACTGTGTCTCCCTTTTTTTCTGCCCCTTACCTGCTCATGCTCTGTTTCTCTCTGTCTCTCAAAAATAATAAATAAAAATGTTATTTTTTTTTAATATTTTAAAATTTGTATAACCTTGAGCAACCATTGGATGTTATTTTGTCTTTTGGAATCCACAACTTGTGCTAGGATAATACCCACTTCCTAGCATAGTACCTGGAATATATCCCATTGGTTTTCTAGACTTCCTCTCCTTCCATGAAATCTCTCTTGGTTGACTGGGTCTTGGGTACCAGATTCTTTGCGTCACTGATTCTAGATGTACACACTACCTGTCACACCCTTTACCCTTCACTCCTTTATTCCAAAGACAAGTGGTCGGAACATCCTAAGGGGCACCTAGAACTGGCCTGTCCGTGTCTGTGTAAAATAATACTGAATATGTTAACCTTTCCCAGATGAAAGAAGCTTTGGGACAGCAAGGACTCCTGGGAGCCCAGGGCACACATCTACCTGTCTGTGTCCAAGCAGTTCACTCAGATGGCCTTATCCAGTGTCCAGTTTTTAGCCACTAACCAATGTCTTCATCGCTACAATTTTTAACAGATCAAGGTTTAATTAATATTCTACAATTAATACAAAATAATTATTGTGGCCTTTTAATTAAAGATTGATTTTTGGGGAAAAAATGAACATCATAAGAATAGTTATATAACAGTTTCTTTCCCCGGGGAGGTTTTGACTTGATGCTCTCAGGAGATGTGAATCCAACATAACGCTTCTATTAGCTCTTATTAAAGCTTTGATACATATACTTCAAAGGAGTGGCCGTTCTCCTTTTCATTTGAAGTATCGGAATCTTTTCTGGCATCTGGGCTGCTTGGAGCCACAGCTGCGTTCCGTAGGTCTCAGAGCTGAGACCACAGAAGTTTCTGACAACCCCAACTCCCCTAAACCTATTTTCCTTTTCTGGATCTGACCCCACAGTGTTACAGGAGGCAGAGGGGAGGCAATGTGAACAGGGGCTTCCATAGTCAGGCCTGTGCGCCATTTAGGGATTAGGAAAGGTGGCCTGGCCCAGAAACCAGATCATAATCCTGGAGCTAGAAGCAGTCATGAAGACCCCCTGGCCCACCCACCCATGCTGTACAAGAGTATTCTCAGAAGCATCCTGGTCCTCACATGGTCTGCTAACCTCTGCTCTTAAACCTGTCAGTAATCAGAAGCTGGCCAACTCAGAAGGCTGCCTTATCTACATATAGATACCGCTAAAACTTTTTTTTTTAAATCTATTGTGTCGTTATCCACTTCCCTATCACCATTCAGAGGCCCCAGTTCTGCCCTCTGGAGCACTGCTGAATAATCCAACCCCTCTTCCCCAAGAGACTCTCTCACATGTCTAAACCCAGCTGTTACTATTTCCCAAAGTGTTCCCTTCCTAAATGCATCGCCAACTTTCTCAATCAATCTTCTGTTGAAAAGATGTCTAGACACTGTTTATAGCGCTCTGGTTCCCATTCTTCTATTTGTTAGTGTCCCTCCCAAGCATGGAGCCCAGAACTGACCCGATGCTCTAAGAGACCTCTAAGTAGGAGAGAAGAGAACAGTTTACTCTGTAGATCAGACCCTCTCATTATTTATTTATTTATTTATTTATTTATTTAATGTTTTATTTATTTCTAGGAGAGAAAGAGCGTGAGCAGGGGAGGGTCAGAGAGAGAGGGAGTCACAGACTGAAACAGGCTCCACGCTCCAAGCTGGCAGTCAGCACAGAGCCCAATGTGGGGCTTGAACCCACGAACCGCAAGATCATGACCCAAGCAAAAGTCGGACGCTTAACTGACTAAGCCACCCAGGCACCCCAGACCCTCTCATTATTTATATATAAATGAATGATATAGTAGTAAAGCTTACATATGGGTGTCTATATTTTTATATACTATATATATATAAATATATATATATAATTTATATATATATAAATTATAGGGGCACCTGAGGGACTCAGTTTGAGTGTCTGGCTTTGGCTCAGGTCAGGATCTCACAGTTCATGAGTTCAAACCCCACGCTGGGCTCTGCAATGACATCTCAGAACCTGGAGACTACTTTGAATTTTGTCTCCCTCTCTCTCTCTGCTCTCCCCCGGCCCCCGTCCTGCTTGCTCTCTCTCTCTCAAAAATAAATAAATATTTTTAAAAAAATAAATATAGAATATGTATATAAAGCCTGGTAAAGTGAATGGTTGGCTAACTCCACCCAGATATTTTGTATGTAAACTATACCCAAACCCATTCATCCTCATTCTCTATTTATGAAATCAAGCTTTCTTTCAAACCTCAAACCTAGACTCCACTTTTATCTTTGTTAAATTTATCTTGTGAGTTTCAGCCCATCTTTCCAGATATCAAGATCTTTTGAAACTTGTTTATATCATTTGTCATATTAGCTGACCTCTGCTTCATGTCATCACAAATTTGATAAGCACATGCTCAGTGCTTCATCTGAGTCATTGATAAATACTTAGAACATGACAGGGGCAGGCAAAGCCCTTTAAGTTGCTGCCTGGAGACCTCCCTCCCTATGGCTATCATTCCAGAGATCAACTCTCTTTTGAATGGTGTTGATCTATCAGCTGCAAATCCACACACAGCATGTATTTTCTAGGCCATCTGGGATGATATCAGGAGAAATTCTGTTGCCAGCTTTACTATATTCTTATTTTCTGGGTCCTCACTACCTACCCTACCATTACCATCCCTGTCTACCAGCCTAATAAAGATGTCAAAAAAGGAGCTAAGGCTATTTGGCATGACTTGCTTTTAGGAAATCGTGGATGCTTCGAGTGATCACCTCACATTTCTTCTGTGATCACAGACCATCTGGTTAATAATATGCTCTAACATTTTTCCAAGAGTGAGCAATAGATCACTGCCTCTAGAGTTAGAATTCATATTTTCCCCTTTGTGAAACTGAGGACAGCATTTTCCTATTAATCCAATTCCTCAGATGATAGTGTCAAGAAGGCTTAAGACTATATAAATGTACATTAAATCCAGAGTCTAAAGAATTAAAGGATCTGCATTTTTAAAACAGATTTCTAAGCCAGAGAGAGAATCGGAGCCCAAGCCTCCATAAATTCTCCTGAACGCCTTAAGGATTCACCATCTAGGCCTGACTAGCTGTTAGAAGATCAAGCTTAAAGGTAGGCCCTAGGTTTCTCATCTATAAAATGATGGGATCTATTCGAGTTCTAAGTTTTAGTGATTTAAGAGGTTAGCTATCAAGGGTGACCAGACAGGTGGTTGGATTTACCTATAAGGATCTGATTCCCCTCCCCCATCTTTTGGAGGGTTTAAATAGCAATGAAGTGTTTATATGTCATCTGAACACAACTGTGCACATACAAATATGCATACACACACACACACACACACACACACACACATCAGCATCCACAATCATTAGCTGTTTTTCTTTCTGGTAGGTGCATTTGATGAGAATAAAATCTGCTGTTTGAACATTACCTCTGTGTTATAATGAATCTGCTTCAGGAACAGCTTGTTAGAGCATCTCCTGTCAAGAATGTATTACTAATGCCTTTTAAGACATTCTTGTAATGTGTTACTGGAGAATAGCACTGGGTCTAGATAACATTTATTAAATATTAGAAACACTGTCAAATAGCTTCTCACACAAGTAAGGTTTGAGGGGGTTGCGTGTATTAACATACATGTAGATTTTTAAAGAGAATAATGAAAGCCGATGTGAACAGACATATTTGTGATATTCTGTCAAATCCAACATACCCAATTTATGTTCCCTGAGACATTCCAGGGAAAATGCATTTATCCAAACAGAACTGCAGTAAGCAAAACAGAGGGAGACCAGAAAGAAACACACACACATACACGCACATACACACACACAACAGCAGCACCAAAAAACTACTGCCAAAGAGAAGATGAAGAAATAGCCTATAAAATTTTATCCAAAGGGTTAGGAATAACCTTCTGTAGCCCATTACAAAGAAGATTGGGGTATCTATTTTATCTTTACTTCCTTAGATCTGGGTGGAAAGATCGAACCACGATTCTCCATCCTCATGGCTAATAAGAGCCACTTACAGAACGTGTCTATCCTACACGTGTCTAAGACCTACCTTCCCGATGGGACTTAATTCCTAAGCATGCTAATTCTGAAAACTCTCTGATGCAAACCTCCAGTGGATTCATAGGAATCCAGAAGCCCTTTACCACAGCTGCTGCTGCCTTTGATAAATACCCAAGGAATATTTGATGCACAGAAACACTTCATTGCACTGAAAGTCGGGCTGATGGACTGGTTGAGTATATAAGCCCTAAAGCCAAACTCCTTAGGTTCAAATACTGTCTCAACTACCTCCAAGCATCTCTGTACAGCCGTTTCCTCTGCTGTGAAACAAGGCTGCTAATAGCACCTCTGTGGAGAGCACATGAGTTAATACACACAAAGGACTGGATTTTAGTTTGTGGTGAGCATTCAAAAGTGAAAATTATCTTAGGCAAATGTACTCTTAATTTCCAGGATCTAGATTGGCACACGTAGCTGTACATTCTGGTGATTCTACGGCCAGCTTGACTGTACACTGCCTTGTATCAGATTTTCACCCTGCTCCGTCTCAGTTCCTTTTTACTGACATCTTGCTTCACTCAGATTGTCTCTTCCACCTGCACCTGATAAAGCATTTGCCCTAAATTTTGCCTCAAGTTCCATTTTCCAGGGGACTATGCAAAGATTCGAAAATTACCAAGGAATAACCAGATAAAATGGCCAAGAATGTTATTATACTTTTTTCATTGAAAACATAAATATCTATAGTTGGGATCTGAAAAGATTCAAAGGTGACGAGCTGCCGTGGTCTGCTTTGGACTTGAGGGTTAAAATAAGTGCTGATCTAGAGAATAGTCCCCACTCCCATGCTCCTTCACCCACATCCCCAATGAAAACTGCCAGAGAAAGAGTTGTGTTCACATCCAAGAAGGTTTTTCCCCTAATGACAGCACTGGAGGTGACTGGCAGGAATGGGGTTGGAATTAGGGAAGGACCCAAGTTCTTGAGAAGCCTTCCCTGTGGGACAAATCTACTAAGGAAGTGCTTAAGAATCTCCATAATTTGAAGACTGACTTCAATCCCCTGGAGGTACCCCTAAAGTCATATGATCCGAGGTCCATTTAGAAGAAAGGGAGAGTCTGTGGAAAACTAAGAGTCTTTGCATAGCTCCACCTCTTGATCTAACATCTCATTCAATGAATTCTTTCTACCGCCAACTCAATGCAGAGCAAAGGTTTTTGCACAGGTTCTGCCTACATTAGTGAAACCCAGGAACTGGAGTGGGCTAAACTCAAGAGCAGGACTCTTCACCAGATGACCCTTCCTCCCTGAGAAAGAGAAGGATAGGAACAGGGCTGCCTTTCGGATTAAGTTTGTACTGTGAAATCACTGGACCCTGCAGAGAATGATTCTACAACCCAATTATTCTTCTAAGCATATTCGTGGAAAAACACTAAGTATGTGGGATTCCAGAGAGAAATCACAAGGAAGGCCATGGTTCCCAGAGTTAGCTGTCTAGGGTTTAAGTCCTCAGCCTTCTAGGTGCTAAGAGGAGAAAGCAAACACCAGTAGCAAGAACCATTTCTTTCCGCCTCCTCAGTCTGCCTTAGGTGCTGATTCTTACTGCCACTTCCTGCATATCCTAGACCAGTTTACCCTGTTCTCGCCCACACAGGAAGGGTATGAAGGGCCAGGTACCAAGGCCAAGAATTGCCTCAGCGAACAAAGTCCTTATTACTAGCACCACACATCCATGTCCACACTTTTCCTTCCTGGTTCCATCTCTGAACTTTAGCACATGAACTAGTTTCTTTCTTTCTTTTTTTTTTTATGTTTGTTTGTTTGTTTGTTTGTTTTTAATTTCTAGGAGAGAGAGAGACAGTGTGAGCAGGGGAGGGTCAGAAAGAGAGGGAGTCACAGACCGAAACAGGCTCCAGGCTCTGAGCTGTCAGTCAGCACAAAGCCCGACGCAGGGCTCCAACCCACGAACCGCGAGATCATGACCTAAGCGAAAGTCCGACGCTTAACCGACTAAGCCACCCAGGCACCCCAAGATATAGGAAGACTTTTACTTTTCACTTTACACCCTACAGTTTGACATTTTTTTTTTTAATTTTTATTTATTTCTAGGAGAGAGAGAGACAGCGTGAGCAGGGGAGGTCAGAGAGGGAGTCACAGACTGAAACGGGCTCCAGGCTCTGAGCTGGCAGTCAGCACAGAGCCCGACGCGGGGCCCGAACCCACGAACTGTGAGATCATGACCTAAGCGAAAGTCGGACGCTTAACCGACTAAGCCACCCAGGAGCCCCCACATGAACTGGTTTCTAACATTTTGCCTGAAATTTGAAATGTTCTCTTTCCTGCACCTTTTGTATCTTTTCCATCTCATGGCACTGGGCCCTCAGCTTACCATGCCGCTGGCCCACCCGACCTGACAGCTTTCCCCTGCCAGGTATCAGCAACTGAATTTCAGGTTCGACTACACATTCCCCAAACTTTCTCTCTCTCTTTACACACACACACACACACACACACACACACACACACACAGCCTCCAGAATGATAAATGACCCATTTTGTGACAAAGTTTTAAAAGAGACAAAAACTGTCTAATTCTATTCAGGAGTTTCCAAGCTCAAGCTATTATCTATCCCCACCATCGCATAGTGTCCAAATGAATCACAGAGATAGCCCAGCTGTCCTCAGTGCAGCTCGGCAAGTCAATTCCTTTGGTGAGTGAAGAGCCAAGCAATGCTCCATGGCCCTGCTGGGGTCAAGCTGATCCCAGCTCCTCAACCCCGTTCCCCAAACGTCAGGAGCCCAGAAACCTCATTTTGCCACTGACAATAAAGGGAGAGAGAAATGACCCCTGCCCTGTGGATGAATGTGGAAAGTGTCTGCAGGTCTCCATCTGTGCTAGACTCTCACCCTACCCGTGCATCAGGCCGATCGCCACTGTGGCTGGCTTCTCACCGAGGAGACAAAAAGTTGTTTCTAGGGCCACCAAATTCACATTACTTAAGCAAGATTGAACTGCTTAAAATTTCAGTGTTGTCCGCCAAAAAAATAATAATAGGAAGTTGTATGGAGCAGAATGTGCTGACAGCAGTAATGTTTCGGTAATAATTCATGTGTAGGAGGTGATATTCTGGAAGTCAGCCCAGCAGGCTAATGTAGATTGGGGATGCTCTCCGACTGATGGCCAAACGATTGATTGGCGTTTCTGCTCCATCATGAAATCAGCCACAAATGAAGTGGACGGGGCTCCAAAGGGAGGGAAACTTAAGAGGAACAAGGGAATGAAGGGAAGGAGAGACAAACAGGAAGGTTTGGGTTAGAGAACCCAAAGGAACACTGTCAAATTCAGTTTCCAATCTAAGCCAACTCCCTAATTTTCTGTTGTAATCTCAAAAGAAAAAAAAGCAAATCATCTAATAAAGATGACGTTTCCCTATTATTCTGTCTTCCACTTGGAACCAGATCTCCCTCCTAAAGAAATTAGCTGCTCCTTTCCAATTGTTCTGCTAATAAGATCCATACAACCAATTAATTCTTCTCTTGGTGCCCATAGAAGAGAGTGGTTATTAACAGCCTCTGTCCTCGTTGGTAAATATGCCATCAACTCTCGATGTCAAAGAGTAAGCAACATGCCTCTCCTTTTCTTTGCCTGCCATTCTGGTGGCTTTAAGGTCTCCTCTGTCCATGTGTCAGAAAAGGAAAATTCATTTCTGAATTATGATCTATGGAACATAAAAAAAAGTGGCACCGTCTGACTGTATAATGCACAACAAAGCAAAATGGAAATTAAGTTTTGAATTGTAGACATTAAGCTTCCTGGATTTAATGTGGTTTATTAAAATATTTCCAAGTATATATCCTCAGTGTTTGGGGATCGAAAGGTAGGAACCAGAGAAAGAGAATTTCCAAAAGGCCTATCAAGTGTTAACCGGTTGAAATGTGAGTAGGCCATGGTGCTGTGTGTTGTAAGTGCACAACTGTATACTGGATTTGAAGAGTAAGTATGAAAAATGAATGTAAAATGTCTTTTCAATAATTTTCATATTGGTTACACATTGAAATGATATTTTATAAATATTGAATCAAATGAATATATAATTAAAATTAATTTTACCTGTTTCTTTTGATTTTTTTTAAGGTGGCCTAGGTTCAAGTCTCTACTTCCTCTCAGTACCTTAAACTCTTGGTTTTCTGGTCTTCATCCAGGAATCAATATGACAGGAAGACCCAGAAAACCAGGTCAACCTGGGTTTAAGCCCAGTCCTACCACATATGAGCTATTTCTTCTTAAGTCACTTAATTGCTGTAGTCCTTAGTTTTCCATCTACAAAAGAGCTTGATAATAATTAATTTGCAAGATTGCTATGAAGATTAAACAGAAGGATATATGCAAAGCAGTTATTACCATGCCTGGGATATAGTAAGTATTCAATAAACTGAGATTGTTATTACTCTCTGTCAAAAGAAGCGGTTAAACAGATGATGGCTAATGGCTCTGTAAATCTGTTATTGAATAATTGCATGCCACTTACCCTGGGGCAGTCATTCTAAATCAAATAATGGACACAGAAGAAGCTTTTTCACGTTTGCTGGCTACGCTGTTGACATAGTTTCTGCACAGATTTACAATATTCTCTGGGATTATTTTAAACCTTTTTGAATCCAGATATGAGAACATCCCAACTCAGATTAAGTTCCTTCTGCTCCCTGCTCTGTGTCTGGACACTGTCACCTGTCATAGGGGACCATCCACATCCAGTGCTGAGGATAAGAATCTCCCACTAGCTGATCCATTGACCACATCACCCATGGAGTCCAGGGCTTGGAGTGTGCTAGGGAATTAATGGTGAAGACTTACACCCTCATCTCCCTGTAAGAACCTAGCTTGCTGAGCCTTCAGGTTTAGTCTTAAGGGGAACACTCAAAAGACTGATGGAAGTGGGATGCCTGGGTGGCTTAGTCAGATAAGTGACCAACTCCAGATTAGGTCTTGATCTCGAGGTTCATGAGTTTGAGCCCTGCCTTGGGCTCTGTGCTGACTGCTTAGAACCTGAAGCCTGCTTCAGATTCTGTTTCTTTCTCTCTCCCTGCCCCTCCTCTGCCCATGCTTTGTTTCTCTCTCAAAAAAATATTTTTTTTAAGAGATTGATGGAAGTAACTCTAGGCACATAAATAAAGCTAAACAGAGGGCATTTTCTTTACCTGTTAACTTTTCATTAGCTTCTTTAACATTGTCTTCAGGACCTGATATAGCCTGGCCTGTACCTGCCTCATCAGCTGTATTTTCATACATGGTCCTCCCTCTTTCACTCTACTCCAGGCAAGTGGGACAATAGTCTTAATCCAGCCCTCCAACACATCAGGGTCTCTTCTGCCTCAGAGCCTTCGCATATGTTGTCTCCTCTTCCCCTAGATTTTGCATGACTCCTACTCATCCTGCAGGTCTCTGCTTTCTTTCTTTCTTTCTTTCTTTTTTTAATGTTTTTATTTATTTCTAGGAGAGAGAGAGAGAGAGACAGTGTCAGCAGGGGAGGGTCAGAGAGAGAGGGAGTCACAGATTGAAACAGGCTCCAGGCTCTGAGCTGGCAGTCAGCACAGAGCCAGACGCGGGGCTTGAACTCACGAACCGCGAGATCATGACCTAAGCGAAAGTCGGTCGCTTAACCGACTAAGCCACCCAGGCGCCCCCAGGTCTCTGCTTTCATATCACTTCTACAAGGAAGATTTTTCCTTATAATTTATTTTGATATCAACCTGATTTTTCCTTCCTGCCCTTTCTGGCCCTGATCATAATTTTACTCTTTCTTTCACTGTCAAGATCACAGCTTTCTTATTTTTTGCTGCATCCCCAGCACCTCACATGCAATGTGTACACAATATTTATTGTGTCAATGCATAGATAGGTAAATAGACTCTGGTTGTTCAAAATGGAATCCATTACTTATCTACCTTTCTACAACCCAAGTTTTCTGATTATTCCCCTTCCCACTCTAGACCCTCATGTCAAGAACTCTCTCCCTTTGGTGATTCTTCAACAAGCCTTACACTCAACCTGAGATTGAAATAGATGAATTATTCAATGGCCTGATAATGCAGCCAAAGGAAGAGTTGCATAGGGTTCATCAGTGCTCAAGCTACCTCGAACAATAATAACAATAGCTAATAATTTTAATGCTTGGAATGTGGCAGCCAATGTACAATGAATATGATACATATTATCTCATGTATGTTTCACAACAATCCTACAGGATAGGGACTTTAATTGTCCTCATTTCACAGATGAGCAAACTGAGACCTACATTAGGCAACTTATCTGAGGCCATATATCAGTTCATTGCCAAGAAGAGATTGGAAACAAACGATCTGATTCAAGCCCTCATGCATCTCATCTCTGGAGTTCACTATGGTTCTTAGCTTCAGAGACCAGCTGGGCCAGTTAACTCTCTTCTGACTTAAATTTCATTACGCTCCCCTCCCCTCCTCCTCATCCACCTAAATAAACTCTTTCCTTAAGGAGTAACACCGTGATGGCGATTTCTAAAAACAATGCCAAATTCAGGGAGAAGTTATGTTTTTCTCAATGCTCTGGTACAAGGATTGACCAGTCTCTCTCTAATTCCCACATCTAACATTCTTCTTAACTAGACTATAACTTTTAAAGAAAAAAACAAGGTCACTGAGACTCATGAACTTAATGAAGAAGGAGAAAAAACAATTATTTAGTACCTTCCACGTATCAGCCATTCTTTAGTTTCATTTGTCATCTCGTCCAGTTGCCTAATAGCCCATTGGGTGGTTATTAGCATCCTCCAAACATACAAGATCTTAATATACAAGTTCACACAGACCATCAGAGAAATTAAATAATTTGCTCAAGATCACATAGCTCCTATGTAGTAGACTAAAAATGTTAAACCTGTGGGTTTTTTTTTTTTATTCCAAAAGCGTGCCTTTCCCTTCATACATATTATGTCCATAACCCCAGATCTTTCCGGTCCTTCTAATAAGCCTCCTCACATCCTGTTTCTCAGTCCTGTTTCTTGTTCCTGTTCTTAAGTAGGTTCTCCCGTCAGACAATTCCATCTGGACACTGGGTTCTATCCCCACCCCTCACCAAAAAAAAAAATTGTTTCTCCCCCTTCCCTTTCTAGAGCAATGGTTTGCCCAATGTAAATTTGTGTTTATATGTATGTTTATTCGATTTACATTTGCAAAGCGACTACATTTGCATATCTCCTTGCCACAGCCACATTGCACAGAATGTTAACCAAGGCAAGAGGCCTGAGCTCAGGCTAAGGGAGCATTTTATTTGGGAGCTGGTCTTGTTGGAATGCAAATACGTTGTCACATATCGTCACATTAGCAGGAAGTAGACCCTCAGGGACTAGGACACACGACAGACAGGCTTAGATAGGATAAGGGAAAACCTTGCATAAGGCGGCTAATGGATGAGGAGACAACAAAGCTCCTGGAGGTGGAGGTGGAATGGAAACCCAAACAGCTCTGGGGACCCGAGGGCAGAGACAAGAGAGAAGGCAGCAGCCGAGGGGGGTAGTCAGCACGTTGTTTGAAAAAATGAATAGTGAACTTCACATTTTTATTCAGTCTTGTCCTGAAAATACCATTACCATTAACTTATCTCTAGAAAACGAATAAAAGAGAATTGGAGAAAGATGTAATTGGACTGCGATCCTTATAGGAGATGCCATTGGTCACAGAAGACCTGGGTCACCTGCTAGATCCGACTAGACTGCACACACAGAGGATATCTATGAGATATTAAGCATCCAGCACAGTAGACATAATTTCTTGGGTCTCCACATCACTTAGGCCTGGCATCTACCCTGGTGAGGCAAACACAAAAGAAGGGTCTGTTCATATTCGTGAGGGTTCTAGGGAGTGTCTACTCTGTGGGGGTTACACCCTCCAAGCAAACACTACCTTTTTTTTTTTTTTTTTAGAACTGGTAGGGTTTTATTTATTTATTTATTTTTTTTACAAATAGTTTATTGTCAAATTAGTTTCCACATAATACCCAGTGCTCATCCTCACAAGTGCCCTCCTCCATGCCCACCCCTCCTCCCCCCCACATCCACCAGTCCTCAGTTTTTGTCAGCATTCAAGAGTCTCTCATGGGCAAACACTACCTTTTAAGATTTTTCCTGGGAGTCCCTGCTCCCTCCCTGCCATGGGTAAAGCCTGTGGGCTCTAAGTTATTAACAAGAGAATCAACTTGACTTCTACATGGCACAATTTCAGTTTAGGTCCAAGGGCTATGACAGCTGTTGAGAGATTTTTAGAGACATGGTTTGAAAAACATGGACACGCTGTGTGTGCATGTGTGCATGTGCATAAGACCCATAACTATATCCACATTCCAGGTCCACCAAAAGGACTCATTGGCCCTCTTCCTGAGACTGCCTGGTATAAAAAAGACACACTCCAGTCTGAGCCATTGCTGTCCAAACTGTTACCACCTGCGTAGAATGGATGCTGTTTGTGTCCACCCTTAGCCCATAGGTGCAGCCATCTCTGTTGAGTGCCTTGGCTGTGTATCTTCTCCCTTCTCTGCAGATCTGGCTCCAGTTAAGCAGGAGCACTGCTAACTCTGATACAATGCTCTTCCTTCTCTTCCACCACCTACAGAGCTACAAAACCCCAGAATCTTGCCTCAGGGAGGTCATGTTTTGTATGTAATTTGTACTTCAAAGATTCCCTGAGGGATCAGAGGTGAAGTGAGTGTCCGGGAAAGACATACTTTCCTTCCACTCCATCCTGCTTCCATCCCTCCCTTTCTACCAAGAACATGCCTCCAAAAATGGAATCGATGTGGTTATAGATGATAGATATAGATAGACATAGATAGCTAGATAGCTAGCTAGCTAGCTAGCTAGCTAGATACATACATACATACATACATACATACATACATACATACATATAGATACAGATACAATGCAATACTATTGGAACGTGAGAGAGAAGGAAATTCTGCCCTTGAAGGCATTATGCTAAGTGAAATAAACCACACAGACAAAGGCAAATACTGTATGCTCTCTTTCACTTACATGTGAAATGTTAAAAAGTTGAACTGGTAGAAACAGAGTAAAATGGTAGTTACCAAGGCATGGGGGGGGGGGGGTAGGGGGAAGGGGACTGAGAGAAAAAGGGAGATGTTGGTCAAAGGGTACAAACTTCCATTTAGAAGATAAGGTCTGGAGATCCAATGCACATTTTGATTATATATAAAAGTACTGCACTATAGACTTGAAAGCTGCTAAGAGAGTGGATCTTAAATATTCTCACCACAGAAAAGAAACGGTAATTATGGAATGTGATGGAGGTGTTAGCTAACACTACAGTGATAATTACATTGCAATATATAAGTGTATAAAATCAACACTGTGTACACCTTAAACTTACACAATGTTTTATGTCAATTATATCTCTATAAATCGGGGGAAAACCCATTTGAACAAGGATCCTCATCACAGGCTCTCTTCCAGGGAACACCCCTAGTGACAATTGCTCTCCTGCCCCGGACTGGACGAAGTTGTTGTGGGGCCCTAGCCTGGGCAAAGCCTGGGCAACACCCAATCCTTCTCCAGCCCCATTCAGTCCTGCCTGCCCCCCTCGGCTGTGAACCCTATGCGTGGGGTGGGAGTTGTGCTCTGTCTCGGGCACAGACACCTACTGAGGACCCAGGAGGAGGCTGGATTTCCCTCTAGTCTGTCAAGTCTGTGTCCTGCTGAAGAGCGCTGCTCCCAAGTTCACCTACAGAATTAGGAAATGAGTTTTCGACCTGACTAAACCCCGTTAGTTTAGTTTCCCTAAACTGTTAGTTTAGTTTCCTCTTATCCCTGGAGGCAGGGAAGGTCTGCAGAGAAAACCAGAGTTTTCAAGTCTCCTCGGGAGAGAAGCCAACCCCTGCTGAATCGTGTGTACCCAACACTACACTGTCCTGACATCTCTTTTAATGAGTCCCTCCTGGGATGAGAGTGGCCATTCTGTGAATGAATCAGTGACAAAAAACAGACTGGCAGAAAACTGGGAAATCAGAGGCACATTTATTGAGATACTAGGTGCTCAGGAAGTAACACCTCTTGTTTCCCCTCCAAAGCAACACCCCTTCCTTTCATGGAGGAAGCATTACTCCATCAGTGGTTTGACTCCTCTCAATCATTACGAAATTTCCCTGGGGGGTAGGGGGCGTTGGTGCGCAGGAGTAAGGGATGTTCGATGTCCTGTGGTAGCAGGGACCCAGCCACGCAGCAAAGAACAGCCCCACCCCAAATGCCTGTAGCACTCCCTGGGGAACCCGATGTCCCCCTGTGTAAAGACACAGGGCAGAGAGTCTGCACAAGGCTGTCTCCACCCTCATCCACACACGTGGTCTGTCCCCTGTAGACCACGTACAGCAGAGTTAACCAGGGAGAGGCAGTGGCAGTTGCACAAGCTTGGAAAACCCAGGAGACCCAGAGTCCTGTAGATTGTTCGGTGCACTTCATGGAGCACCTAACTCCAGTATCCATCAAGGTCAAGTGGCCTCTCTCTTCTTGAAAGAAAACATAGCACAGAGGCGGCAGCTCAGATCACTGGTGCTGAGAGCACCAGTCAGCTACCTGGGGGTTCTCACCTCCCTTTCTTCCTTCCCTCTTCTTGTTCCCTTTTCTTGAGGACCCTGGTTCTTCATTGTGAGGTTAATTGTTTGCCTGTCATTGTGCCCAAGACTCCCTCTATCAGCTCCCTCTGCTTAAGGACCAAGGGTGTCAGTAGGTGAATTTCTACCAATGCTACCTTCACATACCTTCTCCCATGTTCCTTTCCAGTTTTCTAAAAAGACTAATGTTTCCTCCGAGTGTGGCCTTTCGGGAGCTAGGGCTGGAAGCAAGTATTCCCAGAACCGTTGCTCATTCATCGGATTCTGCACACATTACCGCATCTGGCCACATTAACGGGGTTATAAATATGTCTGGTAGGAGTCTGAAGTCGAGAATTGACTACTCAAATAAACATGCTTATTATTGGAGCCCTGAGAGAGGCTGCAATGACACGCAGGGAGCTCATGCACATCATTTTCACCCTCATTTCCTAATCTTATCTACTTTTATTTCATGCTGCATGAAAAATGGATGGGGAGCGACTTGCTAGTTTTGATGAGTTTCCTCTTTCAGTATTCGTCCCCCACCTGCTGCTTCCGTGTGAGTGACACCAGTGTCTCAGAGTCACTCACGCCAGGCCAGGCCAGCCACCAATGCAAAACCAATCTGGGTAGCCCAGGAGGCACTGCAGGTCCCAGCCCTCCAAGGATATCAGGAATGAGCGCTCAGGAAGTCAGCCAACAGGCCCAACAAAGCTGCCTAGGTGCACACCGCCTGTCCTGGCATCTCAGTGAGTGAAGAAGACCCTGGCAGAGAAGAGTTTGTAGATCAAAAGAATTACAGAAGCCAGTTGGTTTTGTATTTATTTACATGACTAGTTTTGGAAAGTCTTCCTGAAATGGTCTTCTGCATTTGGCCCTGTGTGGTGTGATATACACATTTCATAATATCAGACACTCAGTTTTGTCCTGGAAATTTTAGCCCAACATGTTAAGATTATCTGTTACTCAAAACAAGAATATGCAAATATTTCACAAAAAAGGCCTAATAATAATCCCAGTGATCCCTAACGACTACTGACCGTTTAAGACGTTCCTGGCAGTATTCTGAGCCCTTTAGAGAAACCGATGCACTTAATCCTTGTGGGACAATGTCCGTGATGCAGATGAGGAAACTGAGGCAACAGATCAGAAAAGTAATATACTAACAAGTGACAAGCAAGGATTCAAACTCGGGCACACTGGCTCTGGAGCCCTGACACTTAGCCAGGACACTATGCTACTTCTTACGTTGAAGGTCATAAACAAATTTGTTTCAATAGAATCAAATAATGTTAGGATCCTGTTAACGTATCTAGTTCAGTTGTCTGTATCCCAAATGCTTATCTTAATGGATAAGTAACATCTATGCATAAATCCAGAAAGGTGTAGGGAAGCCAATGAATTGTGGAGTGTGAGAGCAGCCTAAATTGTTTTTGTAAAACACTTTACTTTAAATAAAAATGCCCCAAGGCTGAATTCTGCCAGCTGGCTCCCCATATGGGAGCCTTGGTTCTAGCCCAAAATTTTGCACACAGTAAAACTGTAGCCCAGAGAGGGAAAGTGGTTTGCACAAGGTCACACCTAAATAGTGACAGAAGTAAGACTAGAACTCAAAGCTCATGGTCTAGCACCTTTCTGCCTCTATGACACCAAGATCATTCTCCACCCCTACTTCCCTATCCTCTTCCCTCACCCCCCCCAACTCCCCCCCCCCCCGCCCCGTCCCTCAGTACCCAGCCCTCTTATGCACAAGCAGTAAGGCTTTTATTTTATTTGCAAAGTAAATAAAGCTGAGATACAGATAACTCTCAAGCATCGAAGCTTTTATCCAATATAAACAGAATCAGGGTAACTTGTTCCCACTCACTCCTCTTTCGCACATACCACAGGCTCCACGCCAGCACTTGCCCAATTAAGTAGAAGGCAAATAGAACTCAGGCATCCTGGCCAAACCAGGGGACACTGTATACATCCAGTGCAAGCAGGGAGATGCACTTAGAATTTCCTCCTTCCTTCTCCTTTCCCACTGACCCTCCAAGGGGAACGAGGACTGGATTGTCACATCACGAAGAACTCAATTGTGGCCTGGAAGGCAGTAGGGAGATCTGGGTTCTCCCCCTGCCTCCTTGAGTCTCAGCTAACTTACCCAAAGTGATGCAATGATTAAATGGTTAATAGAAAATAAAGATCTGAAATCTGGTACATTATTAAAGTCTCTATTCTCTGCTTCTGAGAGTTGCCAAACTAGTATGCACACACACACAGCTTCATGTATTCATACCTATGAAGAATAACATACGTGGTTGGGAAGTTACATTTTTCTAACAATACAGCTGTTATTAGAAACTTTTTTTTTTTTTTAGAACTAACTCATCCTGAGAATGATATTAGGGGCTCTAGCAAATTCAGTGTAACTTTAACAGTAGCAAATCTTCATTTTCATTTTCGGAGGGTGAATTGATTTGATCTCTGGTAACAGCCAAAAGCCTTTCTGAGCTCTGGAGATTAAAGTTGGAACACAAGCCTCGGACACGAGTCTGTTATGGGGAAACAGGGCGGTGCATTGAAAAGGACTCAAGATTCTATGTCAGAAGGTCTGGATTTATTCTCCACTCAGATACTTGCCAGCCTTATGACTGAGGGAGGTCCATAGCTTCTCTCAGTCTCAGTTTCCTCATCTGTGGAATGGAAACAGTAGTTATGTCTTCATAGAATATTCATGAAGATCAAAAGATAATGTATGTGAGAGTGTTCTCTAAGCCATAAAGTCTAAGGGTCAGTTTTAAACAGTTGTTGTTTTTGTAAGAGACGTGGAGTGATAAGTAAATTAAATCTTAAAGCAGTAAATATAATGTAAAGCCATTGTAATGGGAGCAAAACCAAGAGTATCACTGTAGAGTTCCCCAAGAAAAAACTTTAAATAGCTAATCTCATGTCTGTACATATCATTCAGTTAGTCAGTCAACAAATGTTCGTTGAGTACCCAGAAGTGCTGAACTATATTAGACACAGGAATACCAAGTCACATGCACATAGCTCATCTTCCTCTGAAAGCTTACCATAGAACATGACTAGACATCTCGTGTTTACATTTCATTTATCTCGTTACCTTATAGTTAGATACAGCATTAAAAAATGATAGTGCAGAGTAACTTGAGAAGCTTCTCTGGGCTCTCAAGTGTCTACAAAATGTTTTGAAAAGGAAAAGGTGCTCCCGTATATGTACCAAAGGAGACAATGAACAAGGGTATGAATGAGAATCACAGAGATGGTAGAATGGGGAGCGGGGAGAAAGTGTCAAGAAGGAAGCATGAGTGGAATCAAGTTAGTCCTGCCCTCCACAGCTCCAGGATAACCCTCTTACCAAAAACCATCCCCCTTCTTTTCCTCATCTGCCTTCTAGTGCTGTAACCCAGATGGGAGGGGCTACCATACCAGGTAGAGGAGAAGCCATTTTTAAAATGGCTCCTTTAGACCCAGTCTAATTTTACTTCAGATTTTTCTGTATCATGGGGAGTGATTTGCTGGAAGAAGAGCAGGCAGGAAGCCTGCACAACTTTAGTCATGTCAGTTTCTCCCTCCAACTCCATTTCCTCGTGTATAAAATAAAGGACTAGAGCCAAATGACCACCACGGTCCCTTTCTGCTCTATAATTAATAGAGGATGGCAGCACAGTGACCTGAAGGAGTCCGTTCACCTTGAAGAATATTTCAAAACTTGCATCAGCATAGGGGAGACAGAATATAAGGAGAAACACCCTCACCCCTTCCCAAGAAGACAAAGCTGCCCATCATTTGCCTTTAATCTGTTTTCTTAATTTTCTTCCTAAGAAAGTCACAGCTCCAATCAGCCCTCTAATCAATGGCTGCACCACTTCTGCACAAATGAGCTAGATTTATTAAAGGAGCCCTCTCTTCGATGGAAATGGGCTCCCTGCTGGGGCTGCAAATACAGGCTAAGATTGACTGCTCCCAGAATAGGTAAAAATGTAAAGAAAATGACAGCAGGCAAGCAAATGGGCAAGGGGGCACTCAAGGGCTCTGTATGAACTCCCCACCACCATGACCATGCATGGTTGGCTGCCATGGCAGACTGGACATCTGCCTCTCATTTAGGCTGGCCCTGGGCACAAGGACCAATAGTAATTCACAGGCAAACATCCTCCGTCACTTCCCTACATGCCCAGGGAAAGAAGCTCGCCCAGAAAGAGACTAAAGGAGAGAGGCTTCTAAATGGAGAACCTCACGAAATCCAAGAGTTTTCAGGCCCTCAGAGCCGGAAAGAGCCTTTGAGAATGATATAGAGCCATGTATTGATTGAAGGGGTGTCCTGTTAAAGAACCAAAACATTTCTGAATAGCCAGAAGCAGAGGAAATTAATACTTAAATCATGTAAGAAATGATTCATATTAGATAAAAATTAGATATTTACATATTCATATTTGGGGGCTGAGAGCTCCTTGTCAACAGGAAGTGGACATTTTATGAAACTTTTGGTCATCTATACAGAAGAAACCTGTGGAGGTGCTTGGGACAAGGAAAACTTCATCTGCTCTCCAAAAGTCCAGCTCTGATTTTTTATTTCTGGAAATCAGTATTATGTTTCAGGGGGCCAGTGATGGGGAAATCAATTTCTTATTTGTTTCCCCCTGAAACCTCAGAGAAATCTGAAAGGCCTGGACCCAGGAAAGAATATGGACAAAAGCACTCATGTGGGAGGCAGATATTTAGCCCCAGTAACATGGAAGACAGAGAGAGAGAGAGAGAGAAGAGAGAGAGAGAAAATGCATGCGTGCCAGGATAAGCATCCTGTGCTATAAACAATAGATGCCAAGTTGCTTAGTATCCTGTTTTAAATTTTTCTATTCTTGGTGGTAAATTCCTTCTGTTACCCTCAAACCTCAGATTTGTTCTACACGTCAGCCTGAAAGAGAGCAGTCTGGGGAAACAAACCATTTACAAGATGGTAAGGAGAATCAACATAGCAAAATTCCAGAGCGAGATAGACGTGTTGATGCTGAGGATCAACCAGGATAGGTCTATGGAATAGGTAAACATTCCTCAGATAAACATCCTTCAAAAATGGAGAGGGTGGCTGGTAGGGGGCTTGACTTTCTACAGTTCAGTAGAAAAATAAGGTTGGTGCTATTTTCATTAATAAAGAGAAGGATGGTGAACCTCTGAGGCTGGGTAACTCAGAGTCATCTGGCCTCCATAAGGAGCAAAGACCAGAGGGTGTCATTCAGTGACTTGCCCAAGATCACATACAGACAAATTCAGACAGAGTCTTTGTGATTTTTAACCCTGAGTTCTCTGTAACCCTAGACTCACCACACCTCTCCCCACCTTCCAAAGCCCAGCCAAGCTCAACTTACCATCCAGAGATCCAGAGTGGGCAGAGAGAGGACAGAAACAAGAGGGAAGGGGAGGGGATTCATTCAGTGTTTAGGAAAAGGATGCTTTCTAGAATTACTTTGGTTGCCCACCTATTCCTTGACTTGGTTCTATTTTTGGAGACTTGCACTCTGTTGGATTGGAAAATCAGTCAATGTCCTCATTTGTATAGGTGGGAAAAACTGCTCAGACAGGAGTGGTGTGCCCAAAATTACTGGCAACTAACAGCCAAAGTGTGCTTGGAAGCAGAGAACAAAAGCTACCCAAGAGAAAATATGGGGGGTGCGGGGAGGAGAATGCACATTAGCCCCAGCAAGCCTGTAGCTCTACTGCAGAGAGTGGTTTGGGGATAAAGCTGTGTATGTCTTTCCAACCTCTCTTCCCCACATGGCTTCCATCACTATTCCAGCAATCTTACTCTTTGCCGTCTTGAACCTCTAAAATTTTTAGAGTGAGAAACTACAGCACCCACTAGTCTCCATTCCATTCTGTCTTATGCCTTATGTCCT
The DNA here is from genome assembly GCA_017311185.1 of Proteles cristata cristata. NCBI lineage: Eukaryota > Metazoa > Chordata > Mammalia > Carnivora > Hyaenidae > Proteles > Proteles cristata. Next base: position 1,801,786 of record JAESUZ010001426.1, on the reverse strand, counting down.
AATTCCTGTGAGTGAACCTAGTCTCCCCAACACTCCCAGCCTTCAGGGTGAGACCTGGATTCCAGGGAGCGTGCCATACCGCATGTTTCTCTTTCATAAACCACCTAGCAGAACTGGAAATAAGCTAATCATGCTCATTAAATACTTGCCTGATTACTCATTGAGAAAAGTTGCAAAACGTCTCCTGGTACAGATTCTTAAATTATAGAGGGAAAAAATTTAAGGTGGGAAAAGGAGTTTCCATTTTCTAATCTGAAAGATGGACAGGGAGAGATTCCACATCATCCTGACCTTCCTTCTTATCTGAGATGTGTCATTTTGTGAACAAAACATAGCTACTATGTTGATAGACCACCGTTTGCATTGGACATTCTGGAATGGAGGCTTTTTCTTTCTCCCTGACCTCTCTTCCTCTCACATCCCACACACAACCTTACAAGAGCCTCGCCACTCAGAGGGCTCAGGCTGTGACCGAGGCCTTGAAGGGGAGGGTGGCTGCTTTGTGCTGCCTTATATATTTTTGCTTTGTTTCAACTAAAACTCTGAGTCTAAAAGTAAGGAACGGGAATTCGGAGTGCCCTTGTGGTTGTGGATACTGTCAAAATGCGGTTGGCTTTGCCTCTTCGGATGGGAACACTCAGCATCTGGGCCAGAAGTGGGTTCCAGATGCAGCTGGAAAGCATTTCCCAGGCAGGTGAGGATGTGGAGGAAGGTGTCAGTTGTTCACTGTCCCCAGTAACTTCTTCCCCAAATCCACCAGCCAATGTCCCTCTCTGTGTATCATGAACATGTAGCCCATAATATAAACTGCCACCCTGGAAGTCCCCAGGTGACTACGAGAGTCACGAAACACCACCTTGAATTTGAAGGTGTCTCCTCTCATCATTACAAAATATTCTAGAGAGTTGCAGGGAGGAGGCAGGGACCCCACTCAGAGCGGCTTCTTCATCAGCTGGAGAGATGATGACAAAAGATTGGAGAGGATCTGTGCTTGCCCTGGCCCAAAATACCCATGACAAAGCCTTTTGCCTGGCATTATGCAGCATTTAACCTTTTCCACTTGAAAAGCAGATTCCAAATTTATTTTTTTGTCAAGCCGGGTCACAGCACCAGAGCCCTAGCAGAGAGGAGCCACATGCGGCATCCATCCTTTTCATTCTGGCAAATCTAAGCAGAGCTAAAGACAGACCCTACTCTGTCCCCTCTCCTCTGACCTTCACTTCTGAAAGCCACTTGCTTTCAAGGTGAGCCAGTCTCGTCTTGGAACCAATTAAATATACATACCACAGTGAGCGGAGTGTTCTAGAAAGGGTGTGCAAGGGGAGCACCAAGAAAGAGGAAGCATCTCAGAATGAATTATTGATCAAGATTTTCTCATACACATACACATGAACAAGGGTCTGGCATCCCCAGCCTGGGGGAGATTGCATCCTGGTGCGGTCTTCACGGGGTTAAAGAAGATAACCTCTTTGCTCTAAACTCTATTTATTTGGTGGATGGGAAATGCATTTACATCTCTGTGTATCTCTTTTTGTTTGGTTTTCCAAGAAAGCCTGAATCAGCAGATGTCAGAAGAAAGCTAACACATCTGACAGGCTTAGAGAAATGATGTGTGCCACACGAAAAAAATTAATTGAAAAAAACCCCCACTTTTCACTGATATAGCAGTTTTTATCCCAGTCTTTAAACAGGTTACGGGTATTAATTAAATGTTGCCATGCATCATTTGTTACCTTGGTTCTATTAATGCAGGTGAAACATCAGGTTTGATTACTGTTACAGATGGAAACTGAGGCAGTGTGCAAGGACAGACAAAATAATCCCTGAGGAAGTGAAGGGACCATCTGTATGGACCACTATAATCCAATTCATCCCATGAGAACATGGAGATGAGAAGCAGGTACAGGTCACACTAATGCTGTCAGCCTCACCCCTATTGGTTGCCATTTTCTGCTAACCCAGCCAATTGAACTGTCTTCTTACAGGTCAACTTAGCGGCCATTACCAAAGTATTCATTATCTATGGGTGTGGAACCAGTTACCACAATCGTATAAGCTGAAACAATGCACATTACTGCATGTTGTTCTGACTCAGCTGGGTTTTTTGACCTAACGCCTAGCGTGGTAACAGCCAAGGTGTTGGCCAGGGCCCCGTTCTTACCTGGACATTAGCTGAGGAAGAATCTGCTTCCCTGCTCATGTGGTTTTGGCAGCATTTTGCAGCTATTTTGTGCTGGCATTCCTAAAGACCACCCACAGTTCTCCATCACGTGGCCTTCTTCAACAAGGCCCACTTAGTCACTGTCAATGAGGAGAGCATCTAGAGTCGATATTGAGATGGAGTCTTATAAAACATAGTGTCATTACATTACGTGCTTCGTGATCAGAAGAGGGCATCCCATCACTTGTGTTGTATTCTCCTGGTTAGCAGGAAGTTCCAGGGCCCTCCAGATGAGGAAACTACACAAGGGTGTGGATGCCAGGAAGTGGGGATCACGAGTGTCATGCCAGAATCTGTCTGCCACACCCAGGCATCCGAAGCAGAAGCTTGGTCAACCCATAAACTTTGTGGTAGTCTTTTTGGTGGGGTGGGGGGATGAAAGAAAGGTAAGGAGTTGGTCAGATTATTTGATATTATTATCTATCTGGCAGAAAACAGGAGAAACTCAGCAGAACACTGAACCCATACAAAAGAAGGTGTTTAATAAAGACTTCAGGGAAGCCCCAGTAGTTTAGCTCATTAATTGAGATATAATAATCGAGATATACAGGATTAATACACTCATCTAAATACTAAAATGGATGTCTCATATCCCCCTTTTTTAGTGAAGAAAAGAAAGGAAAGATAAACGAGAGAAATTCAGTTCAGTGCAATAAAGATTTAATTGAATGCCTACTCTTTGTTCACAACATCCTAAAAGCTGGACACGAGACACAGGATGCTTTGCTCTGGGGCAATGTTTCTTCAGATGTACTCCTCAGCTGGATCCAAGCCACCAGCAAGGTGTATGATAAAAGGGAAACTTCTGGGTACCATCTCAGACATACTGAGGCAACTCTCTGGTTGTAGAACCCAGCAATCTGCATTTTAACAAGAACCCTGGTGATTTTCCTTCACATTGAGGTTTGAAAAAGGTGGATGTGCTTTGTGAACTTGAACATGACTATGGCTCAACCAAGTTCTTGTTAGAATGCAGATTCCAATTCAGTAAGCCTAGAGCAAGGCCCAAGATGCTGCGATTCTCACAAGCGCCCAGATGACGTCATTGTTGCTGATCCTTCAAGCATGCTTGGAATAGCAAAAGTAGAAGATAAGAAAGACTGAAAGAACCAAATGGCAAAATTCTCCCCCTCTCCAGAGTGGCTGTGAATTATGGGGATTTTAAGCAATTAAATATTTTAAGTGAAAAATCTCTAAAAACTTCCCAGAGCCAGATGGGGATTGCCTTTTTCTGTGCACATGGCATATTGTAAATTTGGGAGGAAAGTGATATTTAGGCTTGTGGGGGTGGGTAAGACTTGGGTCCGAAGAGTGAGTGGTGCCCAGGGGTGAAATTGTGATGTCAATGGGTGTATGGTTATAGCAACAACGGGACACAGAGGACAAGGCAGGGTGCAGGAGAGTATCTGGGAAGGCTGGAGTGTGGTCAGTGGTAGCTAGAATAGTCTCAACACCCCTCCGCCCCAGCCTCTCACCCTGCCTCTAGCAGGACCCAAAAGAGAGATAAAGCATGGGACACATGGCTACCCAATCAGATATAAGGAGGTAAAAATAAAAGACAAAAAGAGACAAGAGGTTATAACAGTTATGGATCAAAATTCACCAAGTGCTAACTGAATGCACAAAGGAGAATGGAGAGTGAGTGAGATATCCTGGAAGAAGCCAGAAGGAGCAGGGAGTTGGTGAGGTGGATGGCCACCAACATATTCTGCCACTAGAAACGCAGGTTTGATTTTGAGCTAGAGAACAGTCACAAGGAAAATGCCTGGGAGGTCCAGGGTGGCTAATTAATATTTTAAACCCAAGTTAAGCTAACTTCACCATGGGAATAACACCATTTGGAAGGCCTGAGGCTATGTGATCTGCAAGAAAGGCCACGGAACTGGCTTGGCTTCTCCTGGTTCATTTACGCATCCTTTATAAATTTATTGAGAGGTTCAAGATCCTAAGCCCTGTGCTAATTTCTGGAAAACCTAAAATAACTACTAAAATAATAAAAAATAACAAAAATGACATCACAATAATAATAATATTTTGAGTGATTAATTTGTTTTGAGTGCCACCCAGAGTAGTTTATATTTATTGGGTGCCTTAAAAATGAGAAAAATCTACTGAGATGGGGGTAATGCTTCCATATCCATTTTTCAGATGTGGAGACTGAGGTGAAGAAATAACAAGACAGATGATTTCTGTTCTAAGGAAGCTTAGATCCTAACAGTCATGTTTCCAATAAATGGATTTGCCTTTTGGTGACTTTTCATTCTTGCCCTCTTCTATAGCCATGGCAATAATAACTAAAAACGTCAAGAACTTTCTTTGAGCCATATTATCTCATTTAATCTTAGGGGTCACCTTATGAGGTAATTACCATCATCATTCCCATTTTGCAGATAAGGAAACTAAGTTTCAGAGAAATCTGTAATTTTCCCAAGAAGCCACATCTGGGATTTAAGCCCAGGCAGACTAACTCCAACCTAAAGCATGGCATGAGTACAAATCAGTAGATTGAACCAAATCTCTGAGCTCACATTTCACTGGAATGTCCTATGACATATCAGTTCTCTGAATTTAATGTAGTTTATGACCCAGATATTTAGTATCTGAGCCAGTTACATGTGCCAACAAACGCTAAGAGACAGCTTGAAGAAAAAGTCGCAACCTATGGACAAGTTGCACCAGAGGGAAAAAATCTATTTGATGTCCATGGCAATGGGAATGAAGAGCAAATTCAATGTCTCCTCCCGCTCTGTGGATTCAGACCCAGCACTACATGGGGATGCTCCGTTCATCTTGGAGACCTCAAGGCGCAAGAAATAATTGACTCTTTGTGAGTGCGGGGATTTGTTTCAGCACAGATCCAGAATGCTACCTTTCCTGATCGAGTTGAACAGGAAAGGATTTAAATTGAGGTCCTGAACTCAAAGGAGAACACATTAATCATGCTCATCGCTAGAGTCAGAAACAAATTCATTTCTCCTGTAAGGAGTGTTATCAAGCAGGAAATCAAGTCCACAGGTGAGGGAGGTGGTGAGGTGCCTGGGGACAATGACAGAGGTACAGGGGCAGACACCAGAGTAAGTGCATCTCCAGACTCTATAGAATTTCACACACACACACACGCACACACGCACACACACATGCATGCATGCACGTGCACACACAAGTCTCCATGTGCCGAAGACTATATGTGACCTTTTGGCTTATATAAATAGATGACCTAGAGGGTAGTAGACTCTTCAAAATTTGAGACTTTCAATTTGTCCAGAGTAAAAATATTCCTTCGTTCACTCATTCATTCATTCATTCATTCATTCCACAAATATTTAGTGAATGCCTACTAAACTCCAAGCCTAACAGGATTAGCAGGGAACCAAATATTAACCTGCTTTTCTTAATATTATTTATAGATATTGAAAATAATCAAAGGTCCTGATAACAATAAATAAACCAATAGCTAAACAAGACAATTCTATTTTTTTTTTTAGAGGGAGTGCACAAGGGGTGCTGACAAGCAGATGGAGGGAGATTCAGAATCTTAAGCAGGCTCCTTGCTCAACGTGGAGCCTGATATGGGACTTGATCCCATGACCCTGGAATCATGACCTGAGCCAAAATCAAGAGTCAGAGGCTCAACTGACTGAGCCAGCAGGCCCCTCTAAACAAGAGGATTTGCACATGGGATGATCTGATAGAAAGAAGCCAAAGATGGGACTATCTTAGATCTGGTTGTCAGGGAAGATTTCTATTATGAGGTGACATTGGATCTGAGACCTAAAGGGTGAACGTGAATCCCTGTAACAGGCAAGGGGATGGCAGTGCCAAGAAGAAGGAAGAGCAAGAACAAAGGCCTCTGAAACAAAAGCAAGTTTGGCTTGTGAAAGACCCAACAGGAGGCTGCCATGGTTGGTGCATAATGGGAAGAGCTCATGGGATGAGAAATGGGAGAGAGGAAGTCAGAGGCCCAGGGCAGGGCCTGATCATGCAGGGTTTGATACACTACTCTGAGCAGGTAGGTTTCATTTAAGAGCAAATGAAGCTTTTTAGGCAGAAGAGTGATCTGCTTCACTCTATGAGAAAGATCACTTTGCTACAGTGTGGAGATCGGATCACAAGGGTTCCAGATGGCGGCAGGAAGACGAGCTAGAAAGCTACTGCAGCTGTCCAAGCGGAAAAATGATGGTGACGTGGAGTCACGGGGGTACGGGGGTGGGGGTGTGTGGAAAAAAGCAGGTGGATTTAAGAGCAGTTCTGGAGGTAGAACTGACAGACCCACCAATAATCGGGTGTGGAGATGAGTAATGCCCTAGGATGACAATTTTTCTGTACTTGAAGCTTACTTTTGTGAACTGGGTTCAGCTTCATATAACAGATTCCCTGTGTATGAAGCACAGTTAACCAGTCTGACTTTCCCCTGCTCTTCTCTCATGCTGAGGACCATGGGCAGAAGCAGACCACGGGAGAGAGGAGAGAGAGCCCAGAGCCTGGATGGCCCCTTGCCTGGACCTGTGGCCTCTTGGCATGATCAGCTTCTGGAGTAGCTTAGAGCAGAGCATGTAGAGGAAGCTAACAATGCAAAGTGAGGAGCACAGAAAGTTGGACGATGGCCTTGCCAGCCATTTTAGATGTACTTTAGCCCATCAGTGCGGAATGGGCCATGAGATCAAGATGAGCACACACTCTGTGTGTGTGTGTGTGTGTGTGTGTGTGTGTGTGTGTGTGTGTGGTGTTCAAAGAAAAGCTGAGGTTTAACTGGGAAAGACAAGGAGAGCAGAGGAAGACTACTGGTTCTGGTCTTTAGATAGAAAGGATATTCCTTACCTGCCTTGAATTAACAGAAAGAAAAAATAGCTACATCTGAATCCTGGATGTCTAAACTGATCTCTGGTTTGCAGCAAAAATAGAAGGGTGGGTGGTAGAAATTTAACTGAAACAGTATTCCGTAACTCGAGTTCCCTCAGTATCCAATGCCTCCCAGCACCGTGTGCAAGCAGGCTCTCCCACTGGAGCCTGGCACACCAAGGCTAGACTGCAGGTTCATGGGGCCAGGTCGTGGGGCAGAAGGAGTCCTTGGAAATATTGTCTTTTGAGTCCCCATCAAAGCCAATTAGTCATAAATGGAAGGACATGCAGGTCTTTAAAAGCTTTTCTTTAAAACAAATAAAAACCCAGGGGCGTCTGGGTGGCTTAAAAAGTTGGACATCCAACTTCAACTCAGGTCACAGTCTCACAGCTCGTGGGCTGTAGTCCCGTGTCGGGCTCTGTGCTGACGGCTCAGATCCTGGAGCCTGCTTCAGTTTCTGTGTCTCCTTTCCTCTCAGCCCTTCCCCCACTTGTGCTCTCTCCCTCCCTCCCTCCCCCTCTCTTTCTCTCTCTCTCCGCCACCCCTCTCAAAAATAAATAAAATATACCTCTGGGCCTGAGTGGTCTGCCTTGGAGAATCAGGGGAATGAAGCAGATTCCTAGGCAGGAAGGAAGGCAGGCTTGTGGAAGAGAGAACATGAGGGCACATTTTGCTTGGCATGTGAGAGAAGGGAGAGAGCCAGCAAGGAGAGGAGCTCCTCTGACCCCCCAAGGGGGGTTCCCTTTCCTCCACAGCATTTAACATCTCCATGTTTAGACAAGTTTCTAAACCCCTTGGGGCCTTGCCACTTAATAAATAGAAAACAAATACCGAAACCTCAATTTCCTAGAGATAGGTGCTGGAGCAAGTGATCTCTTGAGGTCATTTCAAAATCTTGGGCCTGTCATTCTAGACAGGACACATTTTCGTGCAGGGTTGAAGAACGCAGAATGAGAAGTAAGCTTCTACCCAACTCCCCCATGTCCTGGCTGGGGAGCCTTGGATGGGTCATTTATCTTCTCTTTGTGAAGTGCAGATTATAATATGGTGATTATAAGGACTTCATGAGTTAATAGAAGTAAATCACTCAAAACAGTGCCTGGCACGTGGTTATGACTCCATAAATATTAGATGTATTTTCTCTGAAAACCAGTCTTCGGTACCAATCACTCTATTATTCTGGCTCCAAAGAATTCAACACAAGGATCCTTAGGCTACCAGAATGATCCAGAGTCAACTTCTCTGTTCTCCTGCTTCCATAGAAACTTGGTCTAAACTATTCCAGAGAGATGGGAGTTTGTGCCACATAAGACCATTTGGGGAAGCACCCTGAGGTGCCTGGTTTCCATGGCTACCATCACATCTGGTGGGCTTGGATGTGACCAGGAAGTCCCCTTTGACTAGAAAAAATTGTGGATGTCATAGCCATTAACGTAAATGAGGCCAACCTTAAAAAAAAAAAAAAAAATCAGACATTTGGGCAAAAGATCAGTGAGGGGCTGTTTTCAAACATCAGAAAAAGACCCAAAGAGCCAATTCAAGCTCTTGTCCCCTGATCAGTGTTCCAGGGAGTCATGAAGCCGAATAATATCTTCCCAAACTTGTTTTATTAGTAAAGCCAAAGATTCATTAATTAACCATCAGTCTCATTAAAAAGAGAAGACATGACTTCACAAAGCACTGGGGACCCATGGTTCTCAGAGACAGGAGCGGAGACTATAGGGAGAGGCAGGAAGAAAACTTCGTGACCCAGCTTGGGAAGCTAAAGCACACCCGGAAGTTCTCCCTCCCCTGATACAATGTTGAATGTTTCTCCAAACTATGAATAATAAATGGCACGTGGGTGGCTCCCTTCTCTAATAAACTCAGACGCCTTCAGGAGCAACTGCCATAATATTCCTTCCAGAAGAAAGAAGCATTGCAAATGCTTTTCCTTATTTAATGGAAGAGAAAGCTGCGGTCCAGAGAAGGAGAAATTGTCAAGAGAGCAAAGCAGGAGAAAGACTTGAAATAGAACTTCACTGCTCCACTCCCCGCTACTCAGGCAGCCTCATATCTGATATTTTAAGCAAGGAATAAAAGATGGCTTCCCATAGACTCTTTTGGTTAACCCCTTGCCTCACCTAGAGGAGAGACAATGTTTTGGAAAGAATAGGGAAACCATTCTCTAATGGTCTTGCTGCCTCTGGTCCCTTCCTCTAAAATTGAATACTGTTGTCAAGGTGATGTTTCTAAAACTTAAATCTTCTTATGTCATTCCCCTGGCTAAATCCTTAAATGACTCGCCATTGACCTTAGGATAAAATCCAAAGGCCTTTTAATAAGGCCTGTCATTAACTGACTCCTGCCTTCTTTACTGGCTCCACCCCTTCCCCCCCCCCCCCAACACACACACTGTCCTTTCCATCCATCAGAAGTTTCCATTGGCCCCCACCAGCCATACTCTCTCACTCTCTTTTCTCTCTTCATCTCTGCTCTGAATGTATTGGACATTACCTGTCCATACACTTCAGCTTCCCAAGTTCATTTCTTTCAGAGCCAGGGATCACCTCCTCCAGGATGCCTTTCCTCACCTTCAGGCTCAGTGAGGCTCCTTTGTCAGTGCTTTTGCAGGACACTGAGGAGACTGCGTAGCCAGGACATTTTACTACCTTTGGAAGGATCCCTGTGCCAGCCTACCTGTGAGCTCCCCGTGGGGCGGAGGCTGGCACGTTCATGCCGTATCTCCAGCCCTGAGTACGGTGCCTGGCACATGATAGATACCTCATAGATGGTAAAGAAACATCTCTCGTTCACCTAAAGTCATCACCTATCCTCTAGTAATACAATATATAACTATTTGCATGGCTATTTAATTACACCCTAGAAAAAAGAGGGGGGACAGAATCAATCATTATGCGGAAAGTGATCATCATCTGCTTCATTAGAGAAATAGGGTGTCATCAATAACCCAGATCACCAGAGGACCCAGAAGTTATGTCTAGCTGAGCTATGGGGCACATGCCATTGTGGCATAGGTGTGTGTGTATGCGTGTGTGTGTGTGTGTGCGTGTGTGTGTGTGTGTGCGTGTGTGTGTGTGTAAGTGTAGGGGGAAAGGGGCATGTGCAATTACGTGTGAAGTTTACTTCCATAATTTGATCTTTGTTTTGTTGATAGTGGATATATGCCTGCTCCCTGGAAACGTACTCACTAACACAGAGAATAAAGGGGAGAAAATGTCAAGAAGGCAGAAGAAGTGAGTCGGGTATTGCAAATTGCCCAAAGACACACATTCCTCTCAATGCATAACCCGTAACAATGCCCCAGGAATTTAGCACTGAGCTATCAGTGTTAGTGATCTCTTTATCATAGTAACCCCTTATATTTATGTTGCCTGCCAGAGTTTACAAAGCCCTTTACATTAAGATGTACCTATCTGGTTCCATCTACCCCCATCCCACACCCCAACACCATGCTAAAGGAAACCATCTGCTTTTCAAAATATACATTTCTAAAAAGCATATCTTTGTTATAGTTTTAGCCACATAAAATGGGCACCGTGCTACATAAATTGTTTGTTCCTTACTTTTTTAAAAACTTAATATTATTTTACTAAGTTTCATCCATATTATTGCCCAGAGCGGTGGTTTATTCCTCTTGTCTCCTAGATATTACTCCCTATGTGACCCACTTTACCACAGTTTTATTCACCCACTTCTCTGTCAGTGGGTGCTTGAGTGATTTGCATTTTTGCTCCTGAACGGTGCTGCTATGAATATTCCTAAACATATATCCTAGTATCCATATACAGAAGCATCTCTTGGTTATTTATACAGCAGTGCAGTTGCAAAGTGATAGAGAAAGTGAATGCTTAACTTTCAGAATAATGTCAAACTGTTTTATAGGATATGACCGTACCAAATCACACGCCAACCACCAGAGCACAAGAACACCAATCACTCTGTGCCCCCCCCTAATAATAGGGTTAACCTAAATGATAAAGAGTGATAAAGCATGAGTCTCTAACTAGCACCCTTTGAGCCAAATCAGGCCGCTGGTCTTCCAGAGTATGTCTCTAGCTGTTTTTATTAATTTTAATTTGAAAGCCTTCAGCTGGACACTATTGAATACTATAGACCCTACTATTCTTAGTGTCTACAATATGGGTTCATTCACATATCTATATTATCTCCCGGCCTCTGGAGGCATTTGGGTTCGAGATCTCTGTGATTTCTAAAGTCTATGAATTTAGACTTACAGAATAATAGTGAGCCCAAGCAAATGTGCTTTCTAAAAAAGAACAGGAATAACTCACTTGAATGTCCTGCAGATTTTGATAAAGTATCTCTAAAATCCAAAACTGGATAGTCTGCACCAAAGGAGTGAGTTATGATCTAAGGAGTTACTGGAATCAAAGTCAAGTGACAGGCACAAACAGGATGGTTCTCGAAATAACTGTTGAGGACCTGTGTTCCCACAGTTCACCCACAAACCAATTGTTTTCTTTTTTTAATTTTTTAAATGTTTATTTATTTTTTAGAGAGAGAAACAGAGCACAAGCAGGGAAGGGGCAGAGAGAGAGGGAGACACAGAATCTGAAGCAGGCTCCAGGCTCTGAGCTGTCAGCACAGAGCCTGACATGGGGCTCGAACCCACCAACGGTGGGATCATCACCTGAGCTGAAGTCGGATGCTTAACCGACTGAGTCACCCAGGTGCTCCCATACCAATTCTTAAACATGCATTTCATTATCCTCATTTTATGGCCAAAGAAAATGAAGCTCAGGGCAAGTCCTTGGCTTCCACAGAAAATAAGTAGGGGAGAGCTGGGATCCAAATTTTTGGTTGAACAATTGAGTCCAAACCCATGTAAAGTGCACCATAGTATACTGCCTCCCAATAACTGTGTCTCCAGTCTGTTGGCTCATCCAGCAGGTTAATGGGAAGCACCTACATTTAATCCCCGATAGCATTGCAAGGTGGCTATAATGCTTGCTCTTGCAGTTTTTGTAGAAAATGGAACTGATGTCTAGATAAATTAAGGGGCTTGCCCAAGATCACCCGGAGAGTTTGTGAAGGCCCTAAGGTATGAGCATGTTCTCACACTAATGCCAACTTCCTATTCCACACTGACTGCCCTTGAGTTCCTATCAAAGGCCCAAAGAGCAGTCACTGCAAACTAATATAATTTACTCTTTCTGGATAGAACCACAGAGCTCCTTGCAACCAGGCGCAGACGTCGATGGTCTCAGAACGAGCAAGTGTGGGAAAGGAGAGAATAATTTTACCTATAGCAATCTAGAAACGGAATACCTCCACAGATGTTGGGCTGCACTTTGAGTATAATTATCATTTTTGGAAACCTACTAAAACAAGAGACACGTGCCAGAGCTTAGAGATACACTAATCCTTCTAGAAAGGAGAAAAACATTAGGAAAGCAGACTTCCAAAGAAAAGGAACATCCTTTCTATAAACAATGACAGAGAAGGGGAACCTCCTCCATCAAGTTTTAATGTGATCCCTTTCTTCTCAAAGTAAGTTTGGAAGGATGCAAGAATAAATTGACCCCCTTTAAGAATAAATTAAACTTTGAATTTTTCTAGTCCAGGTCTAATTCCCTCGATGCTAGATACTGATGAGGGCTATCTTGTAAAGACTAGGAGAACCCTCCAACTTCAGGATAATCCCCCCAGAGAAGCCATCGCTGGACTGGATCATTTACCAACAGCAATTCTGACTCCATATCTGTTGAGAGAGAGAATGTTCTTAAAAGACTCAACTGTCATTAGCATGAGCTGCTCTAAGCTTTAATGGGAGTCCAGGGGGTCCTCTGCCCTGGACCAATGCCCCTACCAACCCTGGGGAGGGTTTGGGATGGCATCACTTAATTTCCCTCAGGCATAGAACTAGACACAAAAATGCAATGGTGAATAGGATACACACTGGCCTCAAAGATCACACAGTCTAGTAGGAAAGGGGCACGTGGAAGCAAGCACAAATCAGAGTAGTAGATTCAATGACAGAAGCACGAAGCTAGGTCTGAAGAAGAGGAAGCAGTGATTAGTACTCTTGGTGGTGAAGAAAACCACTCAGTAAAGGAGACATAAGAGCTGAGTTTTAAGGAGAGGTGTAATATTCAGTTCTAGCCATTGGATCTAAAGCATTTTCTGGGAACCCTTTATCTTGGATTATCTCTTGACCAAAAAGGCAGAGTAGTTATCTCCAGTGTGGCAGAGAATTAATAATTTCATTTGCAGAGCTGAGATTCAATGATCCTAACACTACCCCGTAAATGTATCCCCTTGAAAGGCTCTCCCTGCAGACTGCAGCCCTTTGCCTACAGTATATGAAGAAGAGAGATCCCCACCCAAGTGTCCTCCAGCTATCTGGATTTGTTTCATACCCGTGGAGACAGAGGATGAACTGATGACCCCTAGCAGTAGCATCCTGCCTCTTATCTTTCTCCCTATCATCCAGCAATAACAGCAACCTCTTATATTGTTTCAGAATCCACAAGTTCAAATCAGCATCTCTATCTCCTATGACCATCAGATCACCAGATGTGACTATCTCTGCTTTTCCTCTCTGGAGAAGCTATAGCCTACTTTGGTTCCAACACAGTGGAGCAGAAAAGGGGGTGGGGAAAGGATTATCATTCCCCACTCCCGGGCAATTTTAGCATCCCCACTCCTCCTGCCCCCTCCCTCCCATCAAAGTTAAACAAAGCCAACCATTCCATCCTGATCTGTCCCTTTCTCCTGCACTATATAAAGCTAGCCACAGATGGCATGCACGGATTGATGCTCCAAAACTCCCCAGTGCCCACTCTCTTCCATCAAGCTGGTTCCTAAATCTGTGGATGCAGCAGACTTCAGAAGAGGAAGCAGCGTGATCACGCAGCATGAGCCTTGGCACAATGGAGTCTGGGCTGTGCCAGGGCCATGGTGCCCGAGTCTCACCCACTCTGATGCAGCACTCAGAATGGCATCTGGTTGCCCCACTGTCCACGTGATAGGATCCTAGTGCTAAAAGCCAAGTTTCTCTCTTTAGTGCACTCTGGGTAGTAGGTAAAAAAATTCATGATAAAGTAGGGAGAAAGGAAAAATGGAAATGATCAAGGAAAAGTAGTTGAGGGACCTGGAGGAGAGAAAACTTGAACATCTTCTTCTTTGCTCATTCATTTTCCTGCATCTGGCTTGCAGAAGGGGTCTTGGGGAGGACCAGCCATGGGAGTAAAATAAAGCTCTTTGGGGGGGTCTTTTCTTCCCTGGGAACTTTTGTGCTGCACCAATAGTCCCGCCCCCAATTATCCTAGATTCCATCCCAATGCACTTAACCATAATAATACTCATCTGTTGATATATATTATGTTTCTTTTTTTTTTTAATGTTTATTCTTGAGAGAGAGAGAGGGAGACAGAACATGAGTGGGGGAGGGTCAGAGAGAGAGAGAGAGAGAGAGAGACAGAATCTGAAGCAGGCTCCAGGTTCCAAGCTGTCAGCACAGAGCCGGATGCCGGGCTTGAACTCACGGACCTGACACAAAATCAGACACTTAACCAACTGAGCCACCCAGGCACCCTGATATTTATTATGCTTCAAGCACTGTGTAAAATGATTTCTTCTCATTTCTTCATTTCATCTTCAGGCAAGACTGAAGCCTAGTATTATTCTCCCCCATTTTTCAGAAGAGAAAACAGAGATGTTGAGGAAGCTGCCAAGGCCACACAGCTCTTAAGTGATGGAGCCAAGATTCTAATCCAGGCCCGTCAGATTTCAAAGACTTTTCCCGTAAAGGATCTCATCAGCCTGAGCTAGCTGTCATAACAGAACAAAAAGGCATTACCTGAAGCTTTCTATCTGAGAGATATTTACATTTTAACAGCCTGTCTCTTAATGAGGCTTCAATGAGCAAAGAAATGAATTGCTTGTAATGCTATTTGGGGCACTATAATAGGTCATAGAGGAAATACATGGCATCGGGGTATCTCAAATAATACTATGTAGACTGTTGTCTATCTCGACTCCATATAATGAAGCCAGGCCCATCTGATGGAAGGTTGAAGCTACTATTTTGCATCTCTCCCAATAGAAACTATACTTACTAGGTGTTATAAGCAAGAGAAGATTTGTTTGGATATAAGAAAGCTCTCCCAGAGAGGAAGCCTATGGAAGGTTATTAGATGACTATAAGATACATAAATACACACACACACACACACACACCTTTCACCTCCCCAGCCTGGGATGGATTCAGTCCTACCAAATCACAGAGATGAACAAGGTGATTTCACAGGAAAACTCTGGGCCTCAACTTGGAACCGTTAACTTTGACTTGGAGGATTCCATTTCATTTCCCAGAATTTCCTAAAGACACATATGTAGTTGGCATTTTCTGTCCTTAAAACAACATTAGATAAGCAAAGCAAGAGGCTTCCAACACATTCTTTGAAAAGAAAAACATTTTTCCAGACTTGGGTCAAGAATGAGCCGCCCAGCCAATAAAATTTGGGGATTCAATTGCCCCTCTCCTACAGATTTTTAAATCTTTCAACCGTAGTTTGATTTTCTGTCCTCCTGGACCAGACCTAATAGGAAATTACCTTCTGACAGGCTACCAAACACAACTCTTTGAAAGCAAATAGCAAATCCAAAAGCCTTTATTTGTCTTTGTCTCTTCCTTCCTGCTGTGCAGAGAGAGCGCATCTCCAGCAGAGGAAGACACACGTGGTGATGACCTGCCCCCACAGCTGGGGCTGGCAGAGGCTGGTTGCCAGTTCCCTGCTCTGGTGCTTGATCTCTCCTACCCCTCCCCTCCCAAGGTGGCTGCCCTACCTGAAAGGGAGAGGAGAGAAGGGGACAGCTGGAAGAGGACACCACCAGTAACATTCCATGGATAGGGATCCTGCAAGATGCAGCTCAGTAATGAAAGGAAATCTAAATGGGGCTTCAACACACTCATTCCAGAGACAGGAATGCAAGGGAGCTACATAAGTATGGGTTTAGATATCCCAGGGTTATCTTTCCATTCCTCTTCATCATTTTAGCACAGTTGGGAAGCCCTGAATGTTCCAGTTTCATCCAGTCAACAAAGGTATACGTTCCATGACAAATGCTTTCATAATTAGCTATTGATCACCCAAGGTATACATTTGCCCTAGGGACATATGTGCTTAAGAAAGGATGCTCAAAGTAAAAGTCAACATCCCTATTGTAGTTTCCTACAAGCCCATTAGCAATTTGCCCCCTTCCCCAGCCTCTCTGACCTTATTTCTTACCGATTTGCTCTCTGGGTTCCCCACTCGTTCCCCTCTATCCCAAATGGTCTACTTACCGGATCTCCCACTTAGGTCTTTGTCCAGGCACTTTTTTCTGACGTAACCAGTATTTTCCTGGAAATCTCCTGGACTCACTCCCTTACTACAACAAGTCATTGCTCAAATACCACCTTGAAAAGAAACTTGCCTTTCCCTAAGTTTCCTGATGCAACGTTTATCTGCCCGCATCCAGTCCCCACCTCCATACTCCACCCAAACCCCCTTTACCCTGCACTATCTTATCTCCTCCCACAGCACTGGTCCTTTTATAATATTCTTTCCTACCTTAGTTGTTTATTATGTTTATTGTCTATTTTCCTTTATCTTCATACCCTGCTAGAATGTTAACATATGACAGCTGGGATTTTTTAGTTTCTTCATCACTGATGTATCCCAAATATCTAGGATAATACCTTCCACATAATAGATGCTCAAGAAATGTGGGCTGAATTACTGCCGAGTGGAACAAGGATGTACTGGTAATGGAAAGATTTCAAATACTCTCTAGAACTAGATCCACCTCCACCTGCAATCCAGGTAGTCGGGGTAGGTTCAGTGGAGGTTCAGTGGCCCCAAAGGAGAGCAAGCACCCCCACCCCCACCCCGTGCTTCCTGTTTCCTCAGAGCTTGAATCCCTAGCCCCCTCCTACCTATTTTCCTTTGCATATTTCACACTCTACACCACACTTGAAATGAGTCTTCCCACCTTTTCATCTCCTGATGCATTTGGCTTTGTAGGCTTCAAGTACCATAACCCCTCAATTTGTTTTTTTACTTGCCTGCAATGCAGACTTTTAGCCCCACTCTGTGCCTCTGGTGTCCCGGAGCTGCATGCTACCTGGTTCTGCTCGGATGCTAAGCTCCCCTGACTGGAAACAGAGGGAACACTTACTTAGACCCCAGGGAAGTAACACTCTCAGATGTATCTTCATTCACTGTTACCAACAACCCCTGAACACATTTAAATCAGTAGCACCAAGCTCTCAGCTTCATCCAGAAACAAGTTTAATAAAGAGTATGACGCACAATTATGCTTCTTTGTGTTCCGAATGTCAGAAAGAACCTTGAATTTGTACATCAATATGACAAGCAACAAAACATGTAAAAACCTCAAGCCACAATGATGACAAACCATCCCCAAATTGCACATGTGTTTTACAGAAAATTTCTCCTGGTCTAACTCCATCTGACAGCAAAAATCAAATGATACTTTATATTTCAGCAGCTACTCAATCTCAGAGCAGGGCAGCCATTTTTAAACTGTCAACAGCCATACTGCCAACTTTATAGCATGGAAACTCTGAGTGCTCTCGACCGAGGCGAGGCTGATGCATTTACGCAATGCACTCCACAGACCTGTTACATCTGGGAGACTTCAGCATCCACATTAATCACAAACTCCTCTCTGTGGAAGTCGCCGTTACCCACTCTGCAGGACCCACCTGTCTTAGACTTAAAACAGTTTTACTCTTTGCCCTCCCTTTCTGCAGTATAAACATGATACCTACCATGTGCATATCACTGTATAGATTCCAGAGTACGTTTACATCCATATCTTAATCTTACCCCCCCACCCCCGTCAACACTGTACAGTGGGTATTATTGTCCACATGTCAGGAAAGCAGTAGCTGGAGTTCTGAAAACATAAGGAACTTCTACAAGGCTCACAGATGGGATGTGATGGGTTAAGTTTGAACCCAAGCTCGCAATTACACAGCGAGGGCTCAGCCTTCTCACCTCTACTGCCTGACATACTCGCTCGGCACTCAGTGCTCTTCACTCCCCAGTTCATATTCCTGCAGATGACTTCTCCTCCATGCTACCAGCATGTTTTTCCTCATCCTAACCGCATAACATGCCACCCCATTTTTGGACATGCAATGCACTTATTTCAGTTCTGACCCCAAACAGACATTCCAAGTTCTGTCTCCCTCCCTCCTGTGTGCTCTTGATCCACACCTTGACTATTGCATTTATTGTATTGCTCCACAATTAGCTGCTTGTGCATCTCTCTCCTCCTAAAGGCTCCTCCAGGACAGCGGCTGCATCTCACTCGATGCTATTACCCCAGATTTTAGCACAGTGCCTGATATGAACATTTTCAATAAAGATATGTAATTTTTGAGATGTTGAATGAGTGACAATTGTGCCCAAGAGATGAGGGAGCATTCTTCAGAGGCCACATTCATGCCCCACCTCTTGGCACACTTGCGCTATCGCAGCCACACAGACCCCTCCAGAGTCCACGAGGAAGAGACAAACTGTGCAGTCACAGCCGACTTCAGCACTGAAAGTCCCAGGGACCTATAGTACTGCCATTCCAAGAGTCTTTGGGGAAACTCGACTCAGAGATGAGCTGATAGGGACGGGAACACAAGAATGGAAGAGGGAAGATCTTCCAAGAGAACAGAAGGGAAGATGGGTGCCAAGTGGAGCTTCAGCTATGTCCATCTTGATGTGGCAGTTCCCAAGCAGTTCCTGCTAAGAGTGACCAGACTCTGAGGACCACGAGGAGGAAAGCAACAGCTGAGTCAAGAAAAAGCTTATACTTAAATCTGGAATTGTTTTTTCTATAAGCAAAACCCTTGGATCCTTGAAAAGTGGACCAGTTATAGTTGGCTTTATCCTCTTCCAGCGGGGTCTCTGTCCTATGTGTATACACACGTGTGTGCATGCACACACACACACACACCCTCCTAGGACTGAATTCAAAGATCTATCACAAACCCGGATGGCTCAGTCAGTTGGGCATCCATCTGACTCCAGATTTCTGCTCAGGTCATGATCTTGGGTCATGGGATTGACCTCTGCATCAGGCTCTGTGCTGAGTGTGGAGTACTTAAGATTTTCTCTCTCTCTCTCTCTCCCTTTCTCTCTCTCTCCCTCCCCCCTCTTTGCCCCTTTCCTCTGCTCATGCTCTCACTGTCTCTTGAATTAAAAAAAGAAAAGATTTGTTTTGAGGTTCCTGGGAGTCTTAGTCAGCTAAGCATCCAATTCTTGATTTTGGTTCAAGTCATGATCTCATGGTTGTGAGATCTGGCTCTTCCCTGGGCGTGGATCCTGCTGAATAGCGCTCTCTCTCTCGCTTTCTCTCTCTCTCTCAAAAAAAAAAATCTATCACATTGACATGAATTGGAACTTTCTCAGTTTTAACTTTTTCTGTTAAATTCAACTAATTCAACTAATGTGTGAGGGCCTCCTGTGTGTCCAGTGATGTTCAGGGCTCTCAGTCAAGTAGATCAAATAAAGCCATATACAAATTAGAGAAACTATAACAAGTAATAGAAATGCTGTGGGATTAAGGGAATGGAGAAATTAATTCCACCCAAAGAAGATGAGAGCCTCTGATGAGATAGGTGTGAGTTAAGCTGGGCTTGGAAGGATGACATTGGGGGTGGCTTCTTAGGGGTTCAGTGCAGAATCCCTGTCCCTCTCATGGGTTGTCCATTCCATACAAGACATACATTCCAAACAGGACTATGCTCTTCCAAAAACAGTAAAAGTCATCCAGAAAGCCAAAAAGCAAAGACCGTGGGTTCAGGGTCCTTCCCACATTGGAGGTGGGGAAGAGGCTGGTTCACTAACTTGTGCTAACTCACTCAGAAGTAGTGAGAGCTCACGATATTACATACAAGGATGACTACGAAAGACTTAGAACAGAACCCAAATGAAATCACTCTGTAGCATCTTTTTAATTTTTCCTATGGGCATCATCTCATACTCTTTCATGTTTACTTTCAAACTTGATCCCCATGCCAGCCCAGCTCCCTGTCTTGGTATCAAATACAAACACAGGAACATCAATAGGAAATTGTGGAGACAGGAAGCATTCTATTAGAATAAGAGCACTCTGGACAGGTCAGAGGATAGAACACACTTCCACACTTCCCCCCACGGAGCAAGTTAGTGATGATGGTGGGAAGACATGTTGCCAGGGTATGTGGGAATCAGAGCATCCAGGACCATGAATGCCAAGCCAAGGAGTGTTGAGTGGAAGATGCCTGCAAGGTGGACCATTGAAGGCTTCTGAGGAATGAGCTGATCCAATCATGTCCCTGCTGTCTCTCCTAAGAGCCATGTCCTTGCCTGAGGAAATAACCACTTGCTCAGACAATGGTGTCAATTCTATCCCTAAAAGATGGAGAAGACCTTCACTGCCTTTGTGGTCTACACTCCATATGGGTGCCCGAAACTTGGTCTTTGTACAGATATCTCTCGGCCTTCAATGCCAAGTACTCAACTAGACATTGAACACTGACAGGTGAACCCCAGGTGAGCACTGATGTGACTGTGTCAAGCCTTGGTGAGTGACCAACAGGCCGGTCTGTTCAGACCCTTCTGCCAACAGTATCCAGGTCCCCAGATGGCCCAGGCCAAGCAAATATGGTCCATTTCTTCTCATCTATTGCATGCATTTTTCATCTTTGTTGAAAGCCTCCCCAAGAGGAAAGTGTTGCTTCTTCAGTAAGATGCAGTGATTTTCATTAAAAATTTATGGTATTAACCAAACCATGGGGAAGAGTTCCACTGAGCCATGCTTATTCCTTTGTCTGCCCAAATGGTAACATATGTTAGCCAGTGGGGGGTTATGAGTAACCCATCCTTGGCATATAAGGGCTCTCCAGTAAAAGCAAGTAAACCCTAACCATTAGAAGCAAGAATGGGTAGTGGTGTGGTCAGACTAGCTTTTTGAAGAAAGAAGAAGTGCAGCTGATACTACCTAGCACATTACATCGAAATTCTCCAACCCGAAACTTTAGGATTGGTAGGCTTGGGTGGAGCTGGGGCAGAATCTGTGAAGTCAATAGAAGTAAGGTTGGTTTCTAGATTATCAGGGACTGGAGAGTGTTTCCATGGCAAAATAAATAATCTGATAGTTACAGGGAACATATTTTTTTAAAACATAAAAATGGGACATATGGTTTGACAAGTACAAGTGTACTTTTAGAAAATATAAGGGGGGGAAAGCATGAAAAATTGGAGCTGTTCCTGAAAAATCTTCAACATGTGGTCACCTTCACACAGTGCCCTTACTGAAGAGGAATGTGGTACATGTAGTCCAGGATAAGCCAATTAACACAAGTCACTAACTGCAACTATGGCTACCCTATGGTCTAGGTGCAAGAAGAATTCATCAGCCCTGCTCAGCTGGGCCTCTCCATGACTCTCGGCCACTCAGCTAGTCACTCAGAGGCCTCAGCCTCCTGCAAGCAAGTAAAGGAACCTTCGTTTCTGCACGTCAGGATGTCACAAAACCCTGGCCAGTGTAGCCTTCGGTGAGCAGACTCAGAGGCTAATCAAGTTAAAAGGAAATTACACACTGTCTTCCAAGAGAGCTTACCCAGAGGGATTTATCCATCTCTCTCTCTCTCTTTTCTTTTTTTTTTTTTTTTTGAGCAATTTAGACCAGGATAAAGTAACAGCTTTCCTTACTACCCAAAAGTAACTTTATTCTTGTCTGCAAAACGCATCGATGGCCTTCCTCGCCCGATTACACATAGGCATACACCTTCCTCACAGTGTCTTGTCCCTTCGCCCCCCCTTCCACACACAGGATGTGAAGGGAGGCTCCATTTGGTGTGGCTCCTGGAAAGGATACAAAATGTAGCCAAATTTGCATAGGATGCCAGACAAAGCCCTCCGGCCCCTGAAACTTCACACCTGTCTCCTGCCAGTACCCGAAGTGCCATCTGCTTCTCTGGGAAAGCCAGACACAAGGCCCCCTCGTTATGTCTTTGGTAGATGATGAGAAAATCTGGCACGGGGAGCCTTAATTGCTCGAAAATAACTCCATGGTACGTAACATACAGCCACATGAAGATCCGAAGGAAAAAAAAGCCTTGGCAGCCTTTTTACAAACATTCAGGATAATGGTTGGGGCATGCAAAAGGGAAACTATTTAAGGACTCAACCTGGTCCCGAATTATTTCCACTGCCAAGAATTCTACAAGTGAGGAGTTTTGCGTGTGGCCGGAAGTCCCACAGCACAAGGCCTATGAGGCGTGGGGGCAGGATTGTGTTTTCTCATCTGCTCCACTCTGTGCTTGAGATGCCCTCCTAAAGATCTTTCTACCACCCCACAGAAACGTAACGTAGATTTTACTCATTAATGTTACTTTAAAAACACAGTTTTATCTCCAGTTATGAGAGCAGAGCAGAGGGAAATTGCAGCCACATAAAACAGGGGGATTTGAAAGAAGCAGGGAGCATTTCAGCCTCATTCCAGCACACGAAGGGCACAAGGCAGGAGAATACAGGTTTGCCATCAGTGGCACGATGGACATTTGGGGCTGGAAAATTCTTTGTTGTGGGGGCTGTTCTGTGGATTATAGGATGATGAGCGGCACCCCTGGCCTCTAGCCATTGCATGCCAGTAGTACCTCCTCGCCCCGGAGACAACCAAACATGTCAAATGATCTCTGGGGAACAAAATCACCCCTTTTAAGAATTATTAAACTAGAGGATCTCTTGAGGTTTCATCAAAGCCCATTATGGGGTATGTGGGTGGCAGAGAGCATTCAGACAGCATAGCATTTGTCACGGGGAATGATACTGGCTTGTTTACGAGTCTGTCTCCTGTCCAATTGTAGTTTTGTGAGGACAGGGACCATTTTCATCAGAGCTCTGCTGTTTCTCCTGTTCGTAGTCTGGAGCGTCGAAGAGTTATGTTAAAAGAAAGAATCAGGGACAGAATGAGTGGCAGGCTGGATCCCAGGCTCCTTTCCCAATTCCATGTTGCCTGAGCTGAGTGCTGAGTCTCTGTGTGGGTGGTGGGGATATGGTGGGGTGGGGGCATATCTTCAGAAAACTAATAAAATAAATGACTAAATAAATGGAACCTCTTGTCTAAAGAACACAGAGATAAGATAAATCATTTTGAGTCCTGGGAAAATTATCTCCACCATTCTGCCCTGGTTTCTCCGTTCAGCCAGAAAACACTTTAATTTATCTTGTGAAATTTTTCATTCGCTAGACGAACATTAAGTATTTCTTTCCTCTTTTTTTTTTTTTTAAATATTCTTCTTTCTACAAAGGTGGGTTGGCTCTCAGCGGATTGGAATAAAAGCTCCATTAGCCTCAGTGCACGTAAGGGTTGTGAAGTTGGCCTGGATTCAGGGCCGGCAGAAGGATAAAGAAACCTGACACTCATTCTTCACGTAATTAGAGTTGGTAAAATAAACTGTGTGCATTTCATTAAAGGAATGGATCCATCAGGCCGAGGACAGGGCGGGAATCTCATGCTCACAGCATCAATCTTTTGTTTCAAATTAACCCCTAGCTGATAAAAAAAATTTCCCGTGAAGTCACTGGAGAACATGCCTGTCCCCATCCCCTCATGTAATTGAGTCCTTGAACCCACATAATTTCTCAGCTGGCTTAAAACCAGAAAGCACTACAGTTATCCTCTTACACATGACACATGTTCTCTGAATCCCCCCGAAGTCCCTGATGGGATGCTTCCCTCCCTCAGCAGCAGGATGCCATTTGCAAACGGAGATCCAGGAACCCACCCTTTGCTCAGAAGGCCTTGCTTCTCCACACTTGTCAGTAACCAGGATGAGGTGGTCCCAAGAAACCCACATCTTTGACCAGTCTTGTGACAAGTAGCAACACATACAAGACCACTGATCCAAAGTCAAAAGAATAATCTGCGCTTATGTAATACATACTCTTTGAACAGTAAACACCCCTCCCTAAACTCAAGTTGTGGTTCTTGGTGATGTTAGCACCTTCTTTTATAAACCTGATCCAACCAAATGCAACCCAGATTTCAAAAAGGGAAGAAGGTCTCTGAAACCCCATCCTGTGTTCTTGGATTATCAGATACCACAGTCGTGGCAAGGGATGGTCTTCCTCTCTCTCCTGCCCTCACTTTGGCTAGCCTAAAATCAGTATCCATCTTCTCGGTCGGTCCTCTGCCCCCTCCTTATCTAGCAAATGCTCCTCTTTTTCATATCAGGTCTATAAAACAGAGAGGAAGGTAGGTGGGAAAATAAGACAGGTGTCAGTAACAGACAGGCACGCTCTCTGCTCACCATGGAAGAACACCTCAAGCAAGAGGCAAGAAGAGGAGCCAAAAGAAGAGAACAGGGCTGCCAGGAAGTAAAGCCAGTCCTTGAAGTAGACAGGCTGAGGAAGAGGTGATACCAGCAGCCTGGCACTTTTCCTTATGAAGTACGAGCAGAGCGCTGAGGAATCGGCACTGTGCAGTGGTGCCCAATCATGGCAGAGACGAGAAAGACGGCCAAGGCTACAGCACCAGCTAATGAGAGGGCTTCCCTGATCACACAGGCTGTGAAACCTGGTGTTCACCATCTCTGGAGGCCTTTAAGATGAGGAGAGGCGGTCAACCATTGAGGAGAAACAATACTCGGCTAGCCTGGATGAATTCCTAGGAGTGTCCCTAACTCTGAAAAACTATGGAACTCTAGGAATTGTATGCAGGGCAGAATGTAGCCCCAGAGCAGATTTGGGGTGGGGGATCGTGGCTCTGGCAGAAACCTGGTTCTGTCCAGGGCCTCAGCTATTCAACCCAGCCTGGGACGTCCTCTGGTTTAAACATATTCTGAGTGACTGATGTATTCCTCCATAGTCCTGCTGGGTATATTTTGTGGTGTTTCCTCTTGCGTTATCTCATTGATAGTGGTGTGTGTGCGTGTGTGCGCGCGCGCTTGCGAGTGTGCGCACACACGCACACAGGCACATACACACATGTGCATTCCCTTGGCTATTTGTGCCATGGGTAAGTTTCCAGAGACATTTCTAGGAGTATGGAAACTTCAGCAGAATCAGGGAGTAGACAGAGATGGGTTTCGGGGCGGGGAGGGGGTCTGTTCGCGCCTGTGCCTTTTCTGCTCCATGAACTCAACTATTCGGCATCCATGACGTCCCTCCCATTAAGCTCACTGGAGGGTTTGGGGGCACAGCTCCTCTTCCCTGCTGTTTTTGACCACTGTCCTCCCTCTCTCCCTCCTCCCCCCTTCTATTTTCTGCTCCCCTTCTCCCCTCTTCAATTTCAATTTCAATGAGTTTATTGGCATGACGAATGTTGCCAAAGCCAATAGCACTGAGTCTCAGTGTCTGGGGATGGATTTCACAGCGGGAAGGGGGTGACCGGGGCCTCGGACCACATTCCCACTGTGGGTTTCTGCTTCGGTCTAAGATGGTGGCAGGCTGCCAGGGACCTTGTTCACTTGGGTTTTCAGTCTCAGCCGAACTCACCAGCCTTGTCTCCAGACAGAGAGAAAGTTCTCATTATGGCAGAGGTCATGTCTGGAGCCTCGGTCCTGGGAGGTATGGAGGTTTCAAGCTTATGTTTCCAAGAAACAGTTTAATAAACAAGTCCCACACTATCCTGCACAAACAGCGCTGTTAAAATGCCAGCCTCCCCGCAATATTGCACGTCCACAGGCTGGGGCCAGAGTGTCAAAGATCGGCAGGGCTCAGGCCAGGCGTTTACAGGAGACTGAAAAGGGTCCTTGATGGTCTTCTGGATGAGTGAGAGTCTTACCTTTTTTCATTACCACCCCCCACACCCCAAACACACACACACACACACACACACACACACACACACACACACACACACACAGAACAATTTGGAGAACTGAAGATAGGCAGGAGAAAACAGATATTGTTACAACTAGAGCTTCAAACATCCATTTCAAGTGAGTTCTAGCTAAGGAAGTCTCCTTCCTAATGAATGAGATTTATGAGGCTTATCAAGCTCCTCTTTTGCCTCTCTCTCTCTCTCTCTCTCTCTTTCTCTCGTCCCTCAGCTGGTGGAAATTTCTATTTGCAATGAAAATCAACTTTGAAAAACGTCACAGCAAGGGACTTTTTTTCTGGCTGCCCCAAGATTGATCTGGTCCATAGGATGCCCCAGATCATTGCATTCGGTAATTTCATTCTGCTTATGATCTATTTCTTATATGATCAATATGATAAATGCGACGGAGAGCAAAGTGGGTTACGCCGACGCTGGTGAAGAGGAGAGGGGAGCACTGGGCTGGCACGCTGTGTGTCTCATGAAGCAGAAAAGCAATTCAGTCAGACTAAAGGCTACAGACAAGGCAGTATATCCTCCGTGATAAATGCAAATGATGTGACTACGTTTTCCCCCAGCACAAATGGGGAGGAGGGCAGGGGAGGGGAGAAAAGCCCCGCTGTCTGGGAGCCCAGCATCCCCTTAGGAACCCACGGGCAGTCTGCACACTGCAAGCATACCGGGTGGCGGAGAATAAGGGCACTGGGAAAGAAGAATTCAAGTTTGCTTAAATAATCAGGGCTAATGGCCAGCCATTCCTGACCCAGCCAGGCCTCCAGGCATTGCCGGTTTTCAGGCACCGTACAACAGAACCCGGCAGCCAGCGAGCAGGGAGCCACAGGGAAACAGCGGACAGTGCACTGAACCATGAGAACACCGTCATCTTCCCTGAGCATCAGAGTTCCCTTGGCTACAGGTCTCGTTAGGTAGCAACCAGTTGCATTGGCTGCGTTATTTCTTGGGGGCCAGGGCCTTCTGTTTTTCCACGTGGGCTGATGTATCTAGATGTCCTCAGGCAAGCCTTTGAATTCCCTGCCTCGAAGTTTCGTCACGTCACGCATTACAGGGGAGCAAATGGTCTCTCTGCTGCTGTTGGAGAGCGTCTTTATGGAGCTGGAATGAAAGAACGTAGTGTGTCATGTGCCCAAAGTGTGGGGTGTTGGCTGTGCCATCACCGCAAAGCCTCTCAAGTGAGAAAGAGAGGTTACTGCCCTCAGAAAGTTTAGAGACTAATGGAGAAATGGCCAAGTGCATGGAAGAAAAAAAAAAAAAGGAAGCAAGACAGGTTCATACAGAATAAAGGGTTCTTGAGCCAGAAGGTATGAACTTTGCATTGTATCCTGGGCTCTCTGTCTCTCATTTCATGATTGCATGAGTTCCTTCCCCATTCTGGGCCTCAGTTTCCCCAAAGGACCATGAGACAGTTGAAACAGCCTTAGAGATTTCTAAGGCTCCCCACCTTCTGATATTTTATGATGCGGTGACAAACTGAGCCCTACAGTGGGTGCAGATGTGTAAGAGCAATGTGAGCTCCAGAAGGAAATGAATCAGAATTAGATTTTAGGGCAGGGAAGGGCAGGTTTTCCAAAATGGAATGGCAGGGACATTCCAGAAGTGGAAATCAACTTTACTAAGTCCTCAGTACGGAGGAGACCAAGTTCCAGTTAAGGGGACAGTTGGAGGAGCTGGAACCTCGAGAAGAAGAGCAAACAGAAAGGTAGAGGTACGGAAGGTGCCCTTGGCCTTTGAGCCCGTGTCTGAGCCCGTGTCTGAGGGGAAGGAGACAGGAAGGAAGGAGTGGACAGCGCCGCGGGCTCAGGTGGGCTCACACTGGAGCTGAGAAGAGCCTGCCCCATTGCCCTTTCAGCTTCCCATATGCATCAGAAGGACCTCAGCCTTAAAGATCTTTTTTAGGAAGAGTGCTTTGTCACAAGGCTGCTGTTTCTTGTGTTTTTTCAGGAAACGAACTCAGAAGTCACCCGGCCTTGCCAGTGTTTGATCCCTAACAGACACATACTCTCCAAGCTGCAGAAAGCCTGAGGCAGGCTGGGGAAGGGAAGGGAGGGAGGGAGTGTTGGGGGCAGAGCTTCCATGGTAAGATGGAGCCTGGCAACTCCTCACTGGTGATTCTCTGCCCTCCCACGCCTTCCTCCGCATGGAAGTCTGGTTTCTGGTGGGGGGGCCAGCAGAAGACCCCTTCCATTTTCTCATCTAGATGGCAGAGGCCTTGAGGGGACCTCCACCTGGAGATGTTGATTAAACAGCCACTGCTCCAAGGGGAGAGTTGAGAACTGTGACCCAACTGATAACCAAGCCATTCATGGCCACTGTCAAAGCGGTCATGACAGCTCACCCAAATACTTTCATTTGTAAAGGGACCAGGAGAATTGTGTTCTAACAGGCACTGCATCTAATACACTATCAAAGGTGTATCTTAGGTTTTATTCAAAATGACCATTCACTTGTTCATGTAGCACACTTTCACCTACTAGGAAAGGAGCTCCAGAGCAGGAAGGTGCTGCATCCCTTCTCTGTAACTGAGATGGCAGACGCCTGTCCAGCGTCAAATAGATGCTATTGAGAAGACCCACAGGCCTAGACCACTGTGGAAGTTCTGTGACTTTTTGAAGGAGGAAGAGGGCCATCCAGGGGCACATGCTGAGCCAAACATAGCTGTTTGCAAATTAAGAAAAGAAATAAAACTTTAAAAAGTGGGAATGACTTATGTTAGTGAATGCTTCCTCATTTCATCTCTATCCAAACTCCTCAGCAAATATCAGGTCCAGAAAGGAGTGCAGAGTGGTGTCAAGGATCAAAAGACAAGGTCTACCCTCTGTGACCTGTAGGAAGTGAGTTGTCTACACCAACAGCATCAGCTTCCTTATCAGGGACTGAGGATCATCAACCACGCCCCCCACAACTTTACAGGCTTGCCATCCAAAAAGAGAGATCTGTCATTCTTCCCCACCCTTCCCCCTTCTGAGTTCATTTTCTGTTGACTTTACTTAAGCTTCTTTGGGTTCTCGGCCTTGAAGAGATTTTTGACTTGCCCTGCCAGCAGCCCGGGCTGTTCCTCTTTTGTTGGTAATGAGTTCAGTTCACATGAGGAGCCAGAGCTTGCTTCTGAGGTATTAGGGCAAGTCCCAGAGAATGCGTCTGCAAGTGCCACTTGTCCAAGAAGTCCTCTCCGGCCTTCAGACAACTTAGACTTTGCTTTTTCCAGACCTCTCCAGACTCCTGATGCTCCAAAATAAGTCAAACACCAAAAATCAACAAGAATTTTCCAATGGGAAGACTTCCAAAGTCACCAAAGACTTGAATTACCTTCCCATAATTGGGAAAGTCCACCAAATAGCAGAGAAATGATCTCTCTCTCTTTTTCCTCCGGCTTGCTAATCAAAATACTGTCTGCTCCCAATCCAAGGAATGTCATGAGGCCTATTCCCAACAAGCTCAACCCCAGTAATTGGAAGCAGCCCTTCCTTGCCTTTGGTCTTTGGGTATTTTCATCATTGGACTGTTTGAGCCAAGACATACGTTTTGCCAAGGAAAACTTTCCTTTGAAACCTCCATCTTATCCAAACAGAGAGTTGGAATTGACTCTTGGCAGTTCCAAAGATAGTTCTGAGTTATGAAAAAATAGTACATATGTGTCAGCCAATCCAGGAGATCGTCCCTGATCTGGAAAAAAAAAAAGAAAGAAAGAAAGAAAGAAAGAAAAACACACACACACACACACACACACACACACACACAAAAACCCAGCCTTGTCTATGAACCCATCTTTCCTTCCTGTAAACTGATAAAGCCAATGCACCTTTAACAACTTCAGAGCCCTGTTGTGTGGCCTACTTGTCCAGTTCCTTTGAACATGACCTCCAAATCCTTCTACTCAAAGAGGTTTGTGAGGCAACAGAGCAGGGGGAGCTTCTATGAAAGGGATGAGCTGAGGTATGGAAGAAATGTGGTTATATTCTTCAAGGGGAGACGTTGGAATTCCAGCTCTCAGCAAGAGCACAGTTTGGGGAAGGTTTGCTCGGACTTGGAGGGCTTGTGATATTGGAAATCACAGTGCTTGCAGGCATTATTTCCTTGGGGACTGGAGCAGGTATTCATAAAGGGAACCATGTTTATACTCCGAAGCTGATGAAAATATTTTGCAAATATTTGAACCAATTGTCTTGCCTGGAAAACAGAGGACATGTGATTGGCGCTGTGCCTTCTGTAGGGGAGAGGCCAGGGGAGGGAGAGACGGGCCCTTATGGAGGAATTTCAGCCTCTGTGAGTTCCTTGCCCTGCTGCTGTCTTATCCTGGGTTCCTGGATTCTCTCCTAGCTGCTTTCATAGTCCCTGGAGATGAAGTGTCGCCACATCACACTCAGGACAGTCACTTTGACAGGGATGAAAACCACTTTGAGTCATAGAAACTCATAATGAGACATGACCTTAGAGCCTGTGTAGTCAGATGGCGCATCTCATGCTAGAATGCCCACACAGCACAGCACACACCACTGACGGGACAGTCACTGCCAATAGCACAGTTCGACGTGTAGGGCTGCATAGGGTCGCACCCTCCCAAGTGGCAACCACACACCAAGGCACATGAACTGCTCTGCCTGGTTAGGGGGTGAGTAGTGCTTCAGGTCATGGGCTTAGAATGCTGGGGGCTTGACTCCCTGAGTTCAAACCCTGGCTCCACCCCTTACTCCTAGGTGACCTTGGGCAACCTACCTGACCCGCCTTCCTCATGTGTACAATAGGGATCAAGACAATACCTACTTCATGCAGTACATGTGAAATTAAAATGAATTAATATAGGGAATGCACTTAGACTCCTGCTATCCCACTGAGTCAGCCAACCGAGGTGCCCTTCATTTTTAAAAAAGCATGTTTTATTATAAATAACTCTATGTATATACAGAACCATAAATAAGTACTCATGTATCAAAATGGTACAATGAATGCCTCACATCGCTTCAACAATGATCAATACAGTCATTCTTGTTCTGTCTACACTCCACCCACCTCACCCCCACTCCAATTATTTTGAGGTCAATCATATTTAATCTTCAATTATTTCAGCATGTATCTCTAAAAAGGGGGACTTTCTGAAAAACTAATAACCATAATGACATTATCATACTCCCCCAAAATAAAAAAAATAATGCTATAATATTAAAAGCCCATCTTTATCTTATCTATGTCTCTGTCTCCTCTGTCTTTCTCTTTCTCTGTTGCAGATGATATGAAAAAAAGTCCGTGCATTACAATTGGTTGATATGTCTCTTAAGTCTCTTCTAATTTATACATTCCCCTTCAATTTTCCTTTCTACTGTTTTCCCCTTGTAACTTTTTAGTCTTGAGATTAGATCATTCGCTGTATAATGTTTCTGACAGTCTGCATTTTGCTGATTGCATATCATTTAACATGTTCCTCTGTCCCTCTGTATTTCCTGTAAATTGATAGTTAGATCTGCAGGCTTGATTGATTCAGGTTCAATAATTTGACAAAATTACTTCGTGGGCCATGGTATGTATTTCTATGAGGAGGTTCACCGTGTCTGGCTGGATCTTATGTTGTGATATTAGTAGTATCAATGATCATTATCTAGATTTATTAACTCAGTGTCAGGTCACCAAATAAAATGTAAGATTCCTAGTTACATGTCGATTTCAGATAAACAACCAATGATTGTTTAGTGTTAAGTATATCCCACATATACATACTAAGAATCATTGGTTGTTCATCTGAAATTTATAGTTAACTGGGAGCCTTATATGTTTATTTACTAAACCTGGCAACCCCAACCTGGCTGCAAAATGGTGGCATTCTAGTTCTATGTGTCCTTCTTTGTTGTCTGTAATACTTTTTAAAAAATATTTATTTCCTTTTGAGAGACAGAGCATGAGCAGGGAAGGGGCAGAGAGAGGTAGACACACAGAATCCAAAGCGGGCTCTAGGCTCTGAGCTATCTGTCAGCACAGAGCCAGGCACAGGGCTCAAACTCATGAACCACGAGATCATGAGCTGAGCCGAAGTCGGACACTTAACCGATTGAGCCACCCAAGCGCCCCTGTCTGTAATACTTTTATAAAGAAAAACTTCCCCTCATCTATTTGATAGAACTGGGATACAGACTATATATGAAAAACTGGATAAATGCTTGATTTTTTCCTTTCATTTATTAATTAAAAAGTAATGAGATGGCTCCTTCACTGACCAATAAAGGTATCCTTATAAACTCACATATGTGAATATACTTGTTGTGAATTTCAATCTGTTGGAGTTATTATCCATTCGGGTGCTTAAACTCTCCCATCTCTAGTCAGAGAGAATCTAATTTTGTAGGATCCTAAGTCTTCCTGACATGAAATAGTGGGGTTTAATATTTAGCTTGCTTTCTGCCACAACAAGGTATTTCAGGCTCATCTTGTATAATTCCCACACTGGATCAGGATCAGGCATTTCTTTGGGAAATCTTGCTCCGTTTTAAGAGAAAATGGTATTTAGAAAACATAATCTGGGAGCCAGGGCTGTTCCATGCTACCGAACTGTTCATTATTTTTAGGTCTTTTCCATACGGAGAGCTAGTAAACATGTATTTTTCAAAAGATAATGTAGATTGTGATCTCATACTAATGTTTCCGGTACAAATGCAGAACCACAGGTATTTCTTCTCCGGAATGATCTCACATCTGTATGTCCTTTCTCCCATAATAAAAAATCCCTGTTCTCAATAACATTCATGGGATTGGGTTTATACCAACACATACACACAGAACAATGTGCATATATAGTGCACGGGTTCACTGACCCCACAACTTTAAAACAACAACAATGTGGTTGCTAAAAATAGCTCGAGAGGTTGTTTCATTTTGTAGTTCTTTTTGTTCTAGGGCATATCCCACTAGGGATAGAAAAAATATATACTTTTTTTTTTTTAAGTGACTTGAAATACTTCCCTGGTGTGCTTATGCTCCAACTAGATAAACATTTAAATTCTTTTTTTTCCTTTCATTTTACTTTCTAAATTTTCAGTGGTTGCTTTTTTTGTATTTTGTGTTTTAAAGTTATGTAAAAAATATTTACATAATTCCAAAGACAAATCCATGAAACATGGTTTATTCAAAGAATTCTCGTGCCGATCCTGGCCTCTTCTCCTCTGTTTGTCCTTCCTTCTAAAGGTAAACATGTTATTTTTACGATTTATCTTTTGTTGGTTTGTCCTTCTATAATTACTTTCATCTAAACAAATACGAAGATACATTTGTACCCTCATTTTTCAAGATTCCTCTCCAATATTATTCCTCAGAGACCATACCACCAGAATAGAGTGCTCATCAAATTGATTATAGCCAGAAATATATCCTGCCTGCCAATATACTGGTATGTTCTCACTAATTGTTTACAGCTAGCCTCCTTTCTGATTCTTCACTTCTTTATTCTAATTCTGAGGTTTACCTGATTACAGATTATAGCATTTATGTCTATCTCCTTTGGTAGCAAAAGTTGCTAGGATTTCCTAGAAAGCCAAGGCCAGGGCAGCCCTTATGCATTGTTTTTTTAATATTCCATACAGCCACGGCCTCAATGAAAATTTGTAGGACTGAATGCATACATCAGTGCTTATTAGCCCTGGATAAGCACCCAAATTACCCATCCCGCTTTTTCAGCTTTTTTAAAAGTATAGATTGCCAAGTCGTGCCCAAGACCCACTGAATCAGAAACTCCGATGGGGAGTCCAGGTGGCTCAGTTGGTTGAGTGTCCGACTTCTGCTCACGTTATGATCTCATGGTTCATGAGTTTGAGCCCCACATCAGGCTCTCTGCTGTCAGCATGGAGCCTGCTTTGGATCCTCTGTCCCTCTCTGTCTCTACCCCTCCCCTGCTTACACTATCTCTCTCTCTCAAAAATAAATATTTAATGTTTTGGGGGCTTTTTTTATTTCTGAGAGAGAGAGAGAGAAAGAGAGAGAGAGAGAGAGAGTGAGCAGGGGAGGGTCAGAGAGAGAGGGAGACACAGAATCTGAAGCAGACTCCAGGCTCTGAGCTGTCAGCACAGACCCCAACGCGGGGCTCGAACCCATGAACCGTGAGATCATGACCTGAGCCAAAGTCAGATGCTCAACTGACTGAGCCATCCAGGTGCCCTTCAAAACTAAATATTTTTAAAAAAATTTTTTAAAGTGTCTCCAAAAATGATCACCAAGAACTGGGAATCTGGATTAAATAATAAACCATGATTCTGTTATACAGCCTGTTTGAGAGCACTTGACCAACTGCCACTCTGCATAAATACCCCCAACGGAGCACATACAAGTGTTTACAAGGGATGTTTCTTAATAGATTCCTCCCTCCGCTGTTTGAGATGGTGCAATTCTCTGTGGGTAAAGCCAAAAATAAAACTTAGCTAGTCATTTCATTTACCTTGATTTTATTCAGAGAAAACCTAAAGAAGGATAGAGGGTGGGTTCACGCCTTCAAAAGAGAATTGGTTGCATCTAAAGGTTAATTACTTTTGAAGGTCACACGGTTTGTCAACACCTAGGATGAAACTGGCTTTGCGATCTTGTGGCCCCGAGCTCTGTCACTATTAGCAAAACAGCTGCTTCCCTCCACCAATCCTAGGATTACCCGAGGGCAGAGATGACACAAATCTTCTCATCCCTCCTTGGGTGCTTCCATTCCCAGGCGGAACTTGAGAGACAGAGGGGATCTGAGGGATCTAGGCCAATCCTTACGGTAAGAAAACCATGGCCGGCACCAGAAAGGCAGTTAACCGCAGCGCTAGGCCCAGAATCCAAGTTTCCTGCCTTCCTGGCGAATCAGGCTTTTTCGTTCCCCGGCTGCATCTGCACTCTCACCTGCCCTTGGCCAGCACCGCTAACAGTCTAAGCTTGGATGCCCGGTGGTATGAACGAACCTCCATCAGAGTCGCAGATATCTAGTTCAGCCAAGTGGCCGAATATCATGTTTCTGCAACTAGATAGAAGGCAAGAATCCGAGCCTATTCCACTTGTCCAAGCTTCAGTGACAATAGCCATTGCCAGGCCTGTGTCTAGAGAGTGACAACAATCGTGAGCTGAGAGGAAGAGGCAGGTGGGCTGAGAAAATCTCCTCCTCTTTCAATCAGTTTAAATGAGCTCTCCCATTTGATTTTCCTTGATCGTCCAGCAGTGGGTGCGTGGGGTGGCCAGGGGCAGGGGGCCCCCCAAGGAACAGCACAGTTTCTTTCTCCAGGTCTGCTTTTTCACTTTTATCCCCAGAGCTCTCTAGGCCAGAGATAGTCTAATTGGAGTCCTGGTGGAAGGAGATGGCCGCTGAGCTCTACGGAAGCCAAGCTTAGGGTTTTCTTCCATTGTGCCCGTCTGCGTAAGCCTCACTATCCCCTATCCCCAGCCCACAGTGTGAACCAAAGGCAAAAACTGGAGGGGGTCCCCTTGGTACATCTGGCTGCTCGGGAAAGCTCCAGGGAAGGGGCCCTCATGGTAATCAAATACATCAATTAAACCCGACAGATTCTTTTCAGTCACAGGCAATGCATATGCACGCTCGCGCACATACACACGCACACACACACACACATTCATGTGTGTACAAAGACGCACACGCATGCACACGGCGCAGATACAATCGCTTGTCTCCCTGTACCATCCAGGGCTCCCTCTGGCCTCTCTGGCTTCTACGGGGTGAGGCAAGGCAAAAAAATGTATTCAGTCCCAAGAATGAGGTTATGTGGGATGAAGGAAACCAGAGGGGGTGGACAAGCATGGTGGTGAACTTGAATGCGTGCCAGAGAAGAGGGCAGAAGGGCTTTGAAGGCAAGCGTCCTATAGGAATGCTAATCGGGAGTATTTTTTGTGTGGTGATTCTGGGTCTCTTTCTCACACTGGGATGCACACACAACTGTGACGTGGGACGGGAGCTTCCCAGCGGTTCACATATTGCCTTTGGAAAAGAGGTCAGTGGTAGAGAAAAGCTTTCTGCCCAAGGCTTTCAGAGAAATCATCGCTTGCTCTGGATTAAGGTTCAAAAGGAAAATTTAGGCTAGAATTGAAGAATCTTTCAGGCTAAAAGTACTATGAAACTATAACAGGTACCAAGAGTATTAGTAATATATTCTAGGCCTCTTAAAATTTATAAGGTGGTAAATGCCTTATCATTTCGAGGGACTCAAAGAGATGAAAAGTGACCACCTGCTTGGTCAAGATTTTATTTGGAAATAAGATCTTTGCAGCTGTAATCAAGTTCAAACGAGGTCATACTGGACTAGGGTGGGACCAAATCCAATGAGCGGCATCCTTCAAAGGAGGCCATGTGAACACACACGCATGCTCACACATGCGCACACACACACACGCACGTGCACGGAGAACAGATGGCTATGTGAAGACAGAGACAGAAACTGGCCTGATGGAGCTGCTGACTAAGGGGGCCACAACCAGGAGCTAGAAAAAGCAAGGGAGTCTTTGTCCACGAGCCCTTCAGAGGGAGCACAGCTCTGCCAACACCTGGATTTCCAACTTTCAGCCTCCAGCACTGCCAGAGAAGAAATGGTTGTTTTCAGTCACCCAGCTCGTGGTTGTTTGTACTGAAAACCTTAGGAAAATAACACAGGGTAAAACCGAATGGCCTGGAGGGTCTCTTTCCACTGCAACAGCTATTGGTCCAAAATTTGTGAGGGTTTCTTTGTTGGCAGGTGATACAGCAACATCACTCTAGCCTGATGGCCACGTGGTTCGATCATAAGCGAGAAGGACGCATAGCTGTAGATGAGAAGCGGGAAAATGTGAAAGTCACCGGGGCCCCGTACACAGAGTGCCAACGGGACTCTGCTTTCCCTGGGCAAGCGTCCGATTTTGTCAGACTATGAAATTCTCCCGCACAGCAATTCCCTTATCGCTCCTCCTCGCCCATGAAAGTGAGAAGCAACAGCATACTTTGCGCTTGCTCTAGGGGACGGGAACCAGACCCCTGTCCCCAGGGCTGTCAGGTGGGGTCCCTGACTCAGGACTGCCGTTCATTCCCAAACGATTAAGATAATCCAATCAGCATGGCAGACGGCACATGCTAATGCCGTTAGAGGCAAAATCTCCTAGGGCAGTGCAGGGAGGGGGAGAGGGAGTCATAAAGTACGCTGGACTCAGTCTCAAGGTCACTGTGTTCTCCTAGACGGAGTCACCTGATACAGGTGGTTTGAGGCAATGCCAGTGCCATTAAGGGGCAGACACCAGCATCCTTCTCTTGGGAAACCATGGCCAAAAGTAAAGATGAAGTATGCTCAGAGGAAATAGAATCATCCAGAGAATGGAAGGACAGCCCAGGCGTCTCCATGAACAGGGCACGGGGCCAGACTCAGGAGACCTGGTTTTGATCCCGGCCTCTCCATTTCTCTGTTGCATCCCCTTGGGCAAAGCACTTAATCTCCTAAATCTCAGTGTTTTATTTGAAAACAGGGACAATTACCCAACTTCCTCTCTTTCTATGTTCTTCTGAAGACCAAAGTGCATCAG
This sequence comes from Proteles cristata cristata, assembly GCA_017311185.1. Lineage (NCBI taxonomy): Eukaryota > Metazoa > Chordata > Mammalia > Carnivora > Hyaenidae > Proteles > Proteles cristata. Next base: position 1,764,368 of record JAESUZ010001426.1, on the reverse strand, counting down.
GATGCAATGCTTCTCACTTTGCAGAGGAGGGAAAAGGCCACCTGACTTCCCCAAGGCCACGCCACCAGAGAGTGACGGGGGCTGTCACAGAGTAACTGCCCTGTAAATAGCACTTTTTCCTGAGCCAGACACTATGGTTCATAAGACTCTCATTTCACTCTCATAACCAAACCATGATGCCCACATTCTTTTCCTGATTTACCGCTAGGGTAGATGGAAGTTAGCAAAAAGATAAGTAACTTTGCTGAGACCACAGACGAATTAGTACCAGAGCCAGGAATCAAACTCACTGAGAAATCAATACTCTTAGAAACTGCCATTGAACCCAGCCATCTTTTCAGTATACATCTACCTGCTTCTAATGTAGATGAAAACTTTGCCTGTGGTCACTTGCAATACATATTATTATATTAATTATTAATATTAACTGTTAAATATTATTGCAGTAAGACAAATGAGCATTAATTTGAGTTTTAAGCTCATCAAAAACACAGAGGTGATTCTCAAGTCCTAGGATGAGATAGATATAGAAATTGCAAAGTAATTTGGCATGATCTTCTCTCAGGGTTTTTTCGTTTGTTTGTTTGTTTTTTCCTGATCTCGTCAGTCAACAAAGAAGAGAGAATGGTGCTTTGTTTAAAAAGTCTAGAGGTCAGGGTGCCTGGGTGGCTCAGTCGGTTAAGCGTCCGACTTCGGCTCAGGTCATGATCTCATGATCAGTAAGTTCAAGCCCAACGTCAGGCTCTGTGCTGACAGCTCAGAGCCTGGAGTTTGCTTCAGGTTCTGTGTTTGCCCCTCCTTTGCTCACGTTCTCTTTTTCTTAAAAATAAATAAGCATTAAAAAAAAATAAGGCTGAAGGTGTTGGTGGCCATCACTGATTGTAGAACCATTAATGGCATCTCTAATGCCTCAAAGGAAGAGACCTTGGGCCTCCTCACATTTCCTGTGTCATCATCCTCTGTGAAAGACAGAGGTCAGTGCTAGATGGCTCTTGGGGTCAGCCTTACAGAGGAACGTCCATGAGGATGTTTGTCAATCTATGTCCCCAGGAAACCCCAGCATCAGAACCAAGATCTTCCAAAGTTTGGCTTTTGGCAGCTGAAGAAAATTTGGGGGTGAAGTGGTTACAGATGATAAAGAACTTTCACCTCCAGTGTAAGACACAAGAGAAACATAAAGCTGGTTCCTTGCCCATAAGGAATTTACAATCTGATGAGAAAAGCCAAGTGCTGAAGTCAAGCGCACTGATTCATACGAGGAGAGATCAGAGAGGATTGCAGCAGAAATGCAGCACAGCAGACTAGAAAAGGACCCAGGACCTGGAATTAAAATATCTGAGTTCTAGTGTCTTCTCTGCCACTCCCCAGACATGGGATCGACACATTACTTAACCTCTCTGAGATAGGATTACCTCTCATCTCTAAAGTGGGTAAGAAAAAAAATAAAAATAAAAAGACAGATCCATTAAGGAAGGAATTCAGCAAACATTGATTAAGTGGCTTTTCTATACCAAGCTTCCAGAACATAGAAACAAGATTGCAAATTTTTACGCTCTGTATGAGCATCAAGTGCCCTTAGCAAAGGTTGGCAAAGATATTGTAAAAGAGATGGGTCTTGAGAAGGTCCTGGAGGTTGCTGAGGCACTGGATGACCGGAGGAACATGAAAGGGGGATGACACAGTCCAGACTGCAGTGACAACAACATGGGCTGAAGTTCAGGGGATAAAATGAGCTTAGGGATTTCAAGGAACTGATGGAGAACCAGAATGCCTGGGGCCAGTGGGTACGGGATGTTAGAAATAGTTTGCGCACTCAGGGTAGGGCAAGGACTCCGAAAAACCTTGAAAGATGGCCTCCAAATCCTCTGATATTATAGTTGTGGGTGTTATTTTTATTCAAGGGAAGAGAAAAGGAAAGAAATGCATGCTGCTCACCCAAACATCAGGACATTCTGTTCCTCTGTGATTGTGCTTCATGAAAATGCTCTCCAGCAAAAAAGAAAAAGAATGATTAAGGGAAAAAAATATAACTAGAGCCACATTCATTTCAACTCCACTGAAAGCACAGCAGGAGGAAGTCGCTGTGTTTGCCAAACTCCAGAAAGAGACACAATTGTTGGGGGGGGGAGGAGGGGATATGAGGAGGGGGGTCCAGCGTTGTTTTATTCTCCCAAGATGTTGTAAATAATGGCAAGGTATAGTGCACGGAAGGGGAATTACTCTGACAGGGCCCTTTTAGGGAGGAAAATGGAACTAAATATACATTCTGTTACTCCTGATGTTTCATTCAACCCCCCATTTACATGGGGGCTCCCTGGAGCTGATGTTTCCCCTTTGCTGTCATACGTAGTCACTGACTGGAGCCCATCATTTCAAAATGATGGCCTGCAATTGTTCCACTGTCGTGATTAATACGGGGTAATAATCATTAGCCACAGTGAAAACTGCAGAGGTACCGCCGCCAGGCTGCCCAGCTTTATGGAAGCCAGGAAAGTTCCCCGTCACTCCACCAGGGGGGGTGATGTTCCCTGAGAGACCTCAGAAGGCTTTCTGCTTTCTGCTCCTCCAGGAGGCCAGGACCTGGGGCTACCTCACCCTAGACAATAGCCGGGGCTGGGATTTGCCCTAAAGCCAAGACCTTGCAGAACCCGGCAAACTAGGAATTCCACAAGCAAGACAGGAGGCTGGAGATCCAGGGTGCGGGGGAAGAAGAGAGAAGGTGAATAGATGATATCTGACCGTTCCACACTCTCGGCTTTTGAAACATCAGGAAATATTGTCAGCTGAATGGATCGAAGGGGCTGGAGCCACCCGTGACTCAGGAAGATTCATAACACCAGAGCTTCGAACAGAAGAGTTTATCAAAGGCAGGAGGAGAGAGAAATCCTTGCACTCGAGACAATTCAAAGGCAAAAGCTTATTTCTCAGCTCTGCCCCTGTATCTCACTCCCTCCTTGATGTTTTAGGCACTGGGCTTTCTTAGCCATTACAAGGAGGCTTTCTGTGTGTCTCCCATCCTTCCTGTATTCTGCAGGGAGAGAGGTGGCGTGACAATAGTGCCAGTAGAGAGGAGGGCATGGAGCCTAATCCTTGCTTCTTCTGGGGGGGGTGGTCAGGGCCAAAGAGGGAGGGGACTCAGGCAAGGTGGGGGAATAGCAGAGGCAGGATCGAAACTCAGACCTCCAGACTCCCAAGGGAGGGGGCTCCAACCTCTGGCTTTTGGTGGAAATACCGGTCTTTTCATTCAGATCTTGGTTCTGAGTAAATAGAAGCCATTTCAGAAAACCACACAAACAAAAACGGCGCTGCGGCCCCAGAGGGATGGAGGAGGAAAGTCAGAAGAGAAGGACAGACACAGAGCATTGCCCCTGCCTTCATACCTGGGGCATCGGGCAGAGGCCGTTTCACAAAAGGAGTAATAACACGCTGGAATTCAAAACTTGGGAGGCGGGAAGCAAGGTTGAAGTGTTTTCTTCCAGTGCCTACTCACTGTTTGGTGATGTCAGTGAGGATGCTGGCCAAGAGCTTGTGCCACTTCTGGATTTTTCTTTGCAGACCTCAATAGTTCACACCCTGCCTTAAATCTACAGCACTGAAGCAGGCACAGAGATCTGCACCTCGCTGGCAGGGTACCTGAGTGACTTAAGCAGTGTGTTTCTTTATTTTTGCATCAGGGCAAGGGACGTGACCCTCCGCCAGCCTCCTCTCTGGGTGAAGTCCCACCTACCACCCCGCCCCCCGACAGTGCAGAGCCCGGGACCAGCCCCCACATGTCTGGCTTGAGTCCTCCCAGACTCCCCCCCAGCTGCTCCTCTGTGCTGCCTTACGATAGCCCAGAGACAGAACCCCAGGGCCAAGGTTAGCCCCCCTCGTCTTTCCCAGCACACATGGGCCCCGGTCCCGGGGAGGGCCCAGTCGCTCTGTTAGGGATTCCACAAACCAGTCAGGAAAGAGAAGTCAGAGGCTGGGGGCAGACAGAGGGAGAGTGTAATGTTCTGTCCCCGAAGAGCCGGCAGTTAGAGGCAAGAAGAAATTCTTCTGCTATCATTCTTGTCTTTCTTTCTCCCCTAATTAGGAGGAGATGTAAGTTCAATTCTGTTGGGGTTTGTAGGGCACAGATGCAATCAAGGAGAAGGCAGCTCACCCTGCTCCCTGCGGGTTCCCACAAAGACGGTCTGGCAGCCTCTCTCTAAGGGGTGGGGGTGACACACGTTGCACCCAATTATCCCATTATTTTGAAAGGCAGGCGTGGCCACCTACGTGGTGTTGTGCAGAGCAGAGGTGACAGAAGCTAGTGGAGATTTGCTCCTTCCGGCAACTTCTTTCCTCTGGGCTGACTCTCATTGTTAAACACACACACCCTGCAAAATGGGGAAGAATTGAGCTCATTAGTATGATTGTTTATAATAATCACGATAACAGCTACAACATGCTCTCCTTTGTAAGAGAAAATGGCACCCCTGACCCTCAGTAGGCCTGCTGATTTCTGTGACTTGGGGTAAATCTGCAGAGCCCTCCTGTGCCAGGACTCCCGGGCACTGACCTGCAGAGGGTTAAGAGCGAAGAAACGCGGCGCCTCGCACTTCCTGGCATCGGAGGTATGGATTCCCACATCGTCATCACCTTGGCCCCCTCAGAAGACAACAAAACTGGAGAAAATAGATGTCAGAGAAACTGAGGTTTAGGCTCTGATCACACCACATGCTACCTTGGGTGACCTCAGGACGAATGGCTTGGCTTTCTGGTCATCAGTTTCTGCATCCATAAAATGGGCTGATAGTACTCACCTTGAAAGATTCGTGAGGATTATGTAGCACCTGGGTATTCTGCCAGGCACTGTGATGGACACAAGGCAGGCACCGGGCCCATGTCGGTATCTATCATCCTATGTGGGTGTGTGGGTGACTATAAGCAACTGAAGGGAAAGTATCATTTAGTCTGAATGAAGAAACCTGAATGAAATGATGACTTCCTATTGGTTCTGTGAGTTTCTGATCCTAAAGGAACAAATTGTGCTGGTTTCATCCAGTCTCACTCCCACGGCCCCGAGCGTACCTGCCGTCAGACTGAATCCTCAGAGAATCTGGCCAGCTCTCACCAGAACCGTCCTGGGCCATCGAAGCCAGGGAGGGGCTTCCTGGCTAGCAAGCAGGAAAGGATCCCAAAAGTGCACCTTCATAATACATCTCAGGCCACAAGGCCCATCCCATTCTAATTCCTATACAGTTGAGGAGTGTTCGCTGAGGTCCCTGGCCACTCTGGTTCTTCTCTGCCCGCCTGGGAGGTGTGGGTGTGTGTGGACTGCCCGGCAATGAGTGCCAACTCCAGTGTGGGTGTGTCCTGTGATTGCATGGAGGAAGGTAACTGGCAGAACCTTTTTCGATCTGTAGCATTTCCCAGCAGAGGCCCGGGAACGAAAGAGTCCCAAAATGATAGCGACACGATGCAGCCACCCCATAAATGAAAGTATATGTCTAATGAGCCCAGCCCTTTTCCCTGGAAAACCAAACAAGAGAATGAACTCTAGTGAACAGCACTGGAGAAGTAAGTTTGGCTCTGGAAGAAACTTCTAGATTTTAAGACCACGTCCCCATCTGCTTGCATATCTCTCTCCGGTTCACAGCCAGCATCTTATTTGATTCTCGTGAAGCATAGAAGGCAAGGGATATTGTTTCCACTTTCTGGGTGAGGAAGGGGAGGCACTGTGAGGCTTCGCCAGGGATTACGTGACCCAGTAAATGATGTCTCCCCTTTTCAGAATCTCTTAGAAAGAATAAAATAGGAAGGCCTTTTGTCAGACTCCTCAGTGCCAGCCACAGAGCAGCAGACAAGGTCACGAGCAGAGGACCTTACCCAGACCTCACCTTCCACACCCGAAGCCCAGCGGCGTTCCACACTCCCACCCTGACCCCTTCCCTTGCCCAGCCGGGATTCTTGTGAATTGTTCCAGGGAGTCATTAGGTAGGTGTAGGCTGCAATTGGTTGGGTCTCACAGAGAATATTCTCCTGGCAGAGTAGCATACTTGATGCGTGGGGACGGGGAGGGGGCTTAGGGAAAGAGGGCGAGGTACGCAGGACGTAAGCTCAGCTTGTGGGAGGTTTAGCGAGAAAGGAGTGAAATCCTGCCTTGTTTGATCTGGAGCCTTAACAGGCTCGCTACTGTTTAAAGTACACAGGAAAGCAGGATTTGCGAAGAGATGAGAGGGAGGCGAGAGGGGGTGACATCTTTATGAATGGTACTGAGGATCCCGGAGCTGCTGCGTCCCGGGCCCGTGTCCCCACCGCCCGGCCCGCAGCTCAGCACTCTGGCATCACAGCCGGCTCGCCTCCATTGACCGGACTTGGCCCACACACTCCGGCTTGGCCGGTCAGAGCAATCCCTTTGTTCCTAACAATGTGGGGGGTAGCGAGGCTGCCGCTTCGGCGCTGTGGCTGCCCCACAGTGTCTGCCGGGCGAAGGTGAAGCACAGTGTGGGAGACGGAGTGGCCCACCCACAAGGGAAACATGTCCCTGCCCTGCAATGGGACGTCTCAGGGTCAGGGTGAGTGAGAGAGGACATGTATCTTGGAGTAGAGACAGATCGATGGTGGCGGCATCGGGGACCTCCACGTTGGGAGAAACGTGCGAGCCTGGTTAGAGACCATCTATTCCCCCAAGTGTCACCCGTTGACACCGTAATACCGGCAGGTGAGAGCCCCTGACCTCCGACCACCGGTTCTCTGGCCACGCAGTGTCCCAGGCCCAGCCCCCATCGCACTCGAGGCACCCTAAATATATGCACACACACACTGGCAGGCAGAGTTCCGTGCAAAATGCTGATGGCTTGCCACCCTCCTCCCACCTCTGAAAGGGAGCCGACTTAACGCTGAAAGCCTGCCAAAGCGTGGCTGGCTTCCAGCACCAAAAATACCTCCCGTGATTTGAGGGGCTACCGCGCTGGCGTCTATTTGTGGGGCTGGAGCTGATGCTGCGACAGGGACAGGACTCCCTCTGGGGATCGGCCGGTTGCCCATTGGGGTTCATTCTCCCCAAAGTCCAAGGCTTGCCTTCAGGGCCCGAGGAAGCCCGCTCAGCTCGACTTGCTCTCTGCAGGAGAAAGACGTACTCGTTTCTCCCAGAGAAAACTCCGCTCCACTTCCAGAATGTGGCTGCCTGGTCCTTTTCCACTTGTTTGATCTTCCGCCCCCAGTCACCCATCTAGTGACAGGAGGAGAAGGGCCCTGGGCCCCCGAATAACCACGCAGCAGCCACAGATGACTTTGTAAGGGTGAGGTTCCAAGAGCATCAGAGCCATAGCAGGGGCAGGTGGGTCAGGGTGGAGGAGAACCCTGTTGAGCTTATGAGGATTTTCTAAAGATGAGGACTTGGCACGAGACAAACAGGTGCCCATCCACCCATCGATTCATCCATTCACTGGGTAAGCATTTATTAAATACCCACTACTTGCCCAGAACTGTGCTAGGCTGTGGCCATCTGTCCTTGTGGAAATGAGGATGCGCTACAAGCCATTGGCAAAGGCTCTGTGCGTCCCCTAGGGTGATAGGTTTGACATCAGCTGGTCAGGATGAGGAGGAGGACATTAAAGGCCAGATAGATATCAGGAAACGTGAGTTCCAGAAAGACATGGACACGTCTGAGGGTATGAAGCCTCTTAGCATGATTTCTTTAAAAAAAAAATATGTGTGGAAGAAATCATCATGTACAGTATACAATTCCATTAAAGGAAGAAATCTCATAAACTTATTGTTAATAAATAATACTTGTCGAATGAACGAATGACAACCCAGTGATCAAAGGGATGTGCTTGTAGAGCACCTTTAAAGACCAAAGATTCATGTATATTGTCACTGCCCCATGGGATGTTATATTTAAATACAAACCATCAACTTGAGTTATTCTTTTTATAATTCTCAAGATATATTGTTATAATTACGTGCTTAACTAATAAGATCCATATTTGTTCTAGCCTTTTGGGACTAAAAATATGAACAAACCTTTCCATTTTAATGATACGATTAATTCTTCTGACAGTTTTACATAGATCTATTTTAAGTCCATCAACTATCTGAAGACCAAAGGTAGAAATTCCCATCCTAGAGATGGATATACTGAGGCCCAGAGGTGTGAAGTGTGCTTCATCCAAGGCACTGCCCAGTAGACCAGATTAGTGTTCTTCTGTTATGCTGACCACAGGTACTCCAATCAACTTACAGGACTCAGATCTTAGACCAAGTCCAGTGACAATGTGGAAACTTGGTGACATTGTGTCATGGTGCCCCTATTGTGTTCTCTTACCTGTCTTCTCTCTCTCTCTTTCTCTGCCTTTCATTTGGGAAACACAGGGAAGACTAAGGATGAAGGAGGGAGTGAGTGGAGGGGTCTGTTTCATTTTATTCTTTCTTGCTCTTCATTCTAGGATTTATTTCTGGAGTGTGGATGGGGAAGATGGTATTTAAAAATTATTTAAATTGTATATTAATCCTCCCAAGATGTGATTAAATTGAAACATGGGGAAGAGATGTGACCCCTTTCCAGGGTCACATAGAATTTGATTTAAAACCAGAAGGTCCTCATTTTCAGCCTCAAGCTTTATCAGCTGGATACTTTCAACCTTACCTCCGGCTGTAGCTGGCCAGACTGATGTTTCGTGTATCGAACAAAGGGGAGAAATATTCCAAAGTCTTCTACCATCTTATTCAAATCATATTCTTTAATAAATTGTGGTTTACATACAGTCTACTCAGAGATAAGAGGGTAGACAAGACTGGATGAGGAGACAAGATCTACTTATAAAAAGAAATAAATAATAATACAGAGTAACTTATGATAATTGCCTGGAGGGGTGCCAGCAATAAATGCTAAAGAAATTCAAAGAAAACAAAACAGGTATGGATCAGGGAAAACAGCTCAGACAGATTCGATGTGGCTCCCCAGTACCGAACCAGGAGTAACCAGTGAAAGTCACAGGGAGACAAATTTCAGCTAATCACAATGATGAAAGAATTTTTGAAGAATAAGCCAATTTCTGTAGATGAAGTAACGTCTAAATATGCCAGCACACACATCCTCTCCTGTGTTGAGTGGATGATTTGCACGACCACCTGTGAGTCTAAATTTCTAACCACTGCCACCCCTTTATCCAAGCTCCCGCTCTGAGAATTTCAAGTGATTCCCTCCAGGGTTCCGGGATTTTTTTGTTTTTTGGGGGGTTTGGGTTTTTTTGGGTTTTTTTGTTTTTGTTTTTTTCCTATTTATACCACTGAGGACTGTGGCCACGAGAGGGCAGTAGATGGAGCTTACTGGAATACTAGAACATGTTGAGTAAACTCGTGGGTCCTCTAATGATGAGCAGGGGCTAGGCAAATCCTGCGAACTCACTGGGGTAGAGCTTGCAGGCCTCTTTCGGAAAGCCCAGTCCAGGCTCTGCAGACTTACTGAGACTACATGGCACGGAATCAATGATCGTTAAAGCACCCAGGCATCGCCATCCGGAATCCAGAAACCTCTCACCTTAGGTTATTAAAATAAGTTATCTTACCTCCACCTCTGATTCTTCTACCAGGCAAGCTCCCAGGGCCTGAATCTGTAAAGCGCCCCTTGGTTCCCCGCCCCGCACCCCATGCTTGCAAGAGGCCCAGGATCCCTAGTAGAGCTGGAAGCTTGAGCTTCAGAGCAAGGCTCATCTTTGCATTATAAAAATAATAATTAATAACAACAACTTCAAACCTCATTTGACAGCTTGTTGGCTTTTTGAAATGCACCAGCAGAGGAAATTTGCTCCCACCAATTCCGACCTTCTTAACCTCATTAGCCAAGACCTGTTCCTCCCCACCCACCCCTCACTCATATTAAAGGTGAAGAGGCGGGGTGTGCAGGATGGGCGCAATGACAGGTGATGCTGGCGGCGGGGAGGGCACATACATCATCACTGTCCTCACCCACTCTGCTTGAGCCCTGAGCTCCTTGCAGCGGGGGCTAAACCACCTGAGCTCACAAGGCCTCCACCCGAATCCCCAGGCCCTGGCAGATTTTCTTTGCCCCCTTGGCCACTTAAGGTGGCCGGTGGGTCCGGGCTGAGCTGGGCCCAGGGCGGGCAGCCTGGCGGCCTCCCCAAACCAAACCTGATTCTCCTTTGTTGACAGCCAGCTAGAGGAGGAGGCCGCTCCCGGCGGGCGGGGACGGGGCGGGGGCGGGGGCTGGCGGGCGCGGCCCCGGCCGGGCGGGGCGCCGCCGGCAGGAGGGGTTAACGCGCGCGGCCTCTATGATAATGAGCTGCATGGTAATATAGGGAGGCCGGCGCTGAGGGCTCTGCCGCCGCCGCCGCTGCCGCCGCCGCCGCCGCCGCCGCGGGAGCCGGAGCTGCCGGGCGCAGCGACGTCCGCGCCAGACTGGAGCAGGAGGGTGGCCGAGCGCAGTTGCTGGGAATTTGTCAGCCGGGAAGGCGAGCGATCTGGAGAGAGACCCCGGGAGCAGGGGTGCGGCGGGGAGCGCGAGCGCCGGAGCGAGCCGAGCCAGCCCCGAAATAGATCTAGAAAGCCAGGTTCCCGGAGGAAATGGGACTGTGACCGAACCGGGGAGCAAGAAGGGAAGGAAGCGCCGGGCTTGCTGATGTCAGAGGAGCCCGTAAAGTCGCGCTGGAAAAATCTGAAGACAGCCGGGGCTCTGCTGCTTTCCCAGGAGAGACACCGCCAACCACCCCCACACGCCCCCTCGGCGCCTCCGGATTCCCCCCGCGAGCCGGCGACAGCGCGCCGCCGGGCTGCTGCGGGGCGACGGGGGACTGAGGGGCGCGCGGACCGGAGACCGAGGGGCCACTTCAGGAATACAGATAAGTGGCTGGCGGCTGGACGTGGATTTTAATGAATTTGGACTCCATGTGGATTTGGTCGTTCCCGTGATTGGGAGCTGCGGGCGGCGAAAGGGGCAGCGCGCCACCCTCGGCAGCCGGCGGCCGAGGCGGACGGGCAGAGAGCGGAAGGACAGACCGACGTCGCCGAGCTGGGTAAGCGGCGCCTGGGGCCGGGCGCTCGGGGTCCCCGGCGCCCTCCGCCCGTCTTCCCGAGCGCGCGCCCCAACCGCGGCCGCTGCTGGCGCGGCCGCCTGCCTGGTCGGGGTCCCGGCCCGCGAGCCCGGGGGCTCCGCTGCGGCGCGCGAGTCCCCGCGCGGGCTCGGCCACTTTCGCGGGCCGGAACGCGGCGTGCGCGCGGGTGCGGGCGCACTCGGAGCCGCCGCCGCCAGCCCCCGGCTTCGCGGGCGGCCACGGGCTCCTGGCGGCGAGGGAGCTCCGCGGCGCGTCTCGGCCACGCACCTGCTGGCACTCTGCGGCTTTCGGGAGCACGGAGGTGGCGGGGCTGTCCCGAGAGCTGGCGCCCAAAGCGGGCCTCGGAGGCAGGAGCAAGGGAGCCCGAGGCCACTGTGGCCAGCGCTCGATTTGGGGGCGTTCACTCCGTCCGGTGCCTGAGTCCCCGGCGGCCGCCGGCTGTTCCTTCCAATCAGGGGACTGGGGGAATGGAAGGGGGATGCATCATCTGCGCGGGGTGCCCGAGGTTCGGGGAGCGATTCCAAGGCACTGAGCGGGGCCAAGCGCTCCATGACCCTCTGCGTGTTCCCTCGTGGTCAAGCGCCCATCAGCACCATCCTCTGGTTTGAGCAGCACGAGAGGATTGGGAGCTGAAATAGGTGCCTGCCCAGGGTCGGAAAGGCTCCTCATAACCCGTTTGAAAAGATTTCCCTCCAAGTGTTCCTTCTTGCCCCACCCCACAAGTGATGTAGGGATCTTAGAACGTTCTAGCTCTTTTTCTCCATCCCACAGGTAGTCTCTGTAAATGGTAATCATGGTCTGGAGGGGCAAGAAGAGAATCGCCAGACACTGCCATTCCAGGACAGTGGCAAATGTCCACCTGTTTGGCATGACCCTTGCTTTAGAAGGAGTTGCCCCCTCACACTCAGCTCTGAGTGATAGATAATGGGGGATGGGGTGGGTAAAAGATTTGGGAGCAGTTAAGTCAATTAAGAGGCTGGGAATGAGAGCCCCATGAAATGGGCCACGGAATCTGATCCGGTCTCCTGCAGGAATGTAAGATCCTAGGGTAGCAGTGGCATGCCAGAAGTGTCTACGGAAGGGATATAGCAGCGACAGGACCAGTTTCAGGGAGGGAGGCGCTGCCAGCTGGAACTTGGGGCCGTGGTTTGGGGGTCTGGCAGATCAGAAGCACCCACAAAAATTGAGGGATCCACTCATTCCCTTCCTGTTGCTCACAAGCATAGTGGACAGGGTCTGTGACCGGCTGAGTAAGATGGGTGTCTGGGCTGGGCCGGGCTTTGGGGACTAGGAGTCAGGTTCAGCCCTCCCCTCCCCACACAGTAGCAGGCTCCTGTCTTGCTGGGCTTCTTTCCCAGACCTTGAAACTTCATTCTTCCCTCTGGGCAGGCTTTGGATTCTGGGGCCTTCAACAGAGCAACAGAGCCCCGGAAGAGATAGCTCTGGCTGGAGGAATTCAGCTATTCCTAATTGAAATGCACAACTTTTGTGCAGTCACCCCAGAAAGCGCCTGGAGTTGCTCGCAGCAGCCCTCTCTCCTCTGACCTCCTGGCAAGAGAGGAGAATTCATTAACTCCCCCTCACCTCACACAGCACCATTTGAACTAATTACCTGTGATCTCTCCTTCTTGGCCTGGGGGGGGGGGGTCCGGAGGAGGGGTCTGGAGTGGAAGGAGAGAGGGTAGGGAACCAAGAAAACTGAGAGCACTCTGTCAAGATACCCTAGTGAGGTTGTTTTTCTTTTCCCTCCTTCCACCTGGCACCTCCGCTGCCTTTCACCCCCAGCCTTCCTCATCCCGGAATGTGCCCTGCCCTCCCTGCATTACCTGAAAGCACCTTTCCCCTCTGTCCGCCCAGCGACCCTCTTCAGGGACTTGATGATAAAGGGAGGGCACCACAGGCTGCCCTCTCTGCTCCCTCGCTGTCTTCAGCAAATTGCATTAGGACGGGGCAAATTGGCTTGCAAAGCAGTTAAATGGAAATGACATTTGGAGCGATGTGCATTGGGGGCAAGGATCAGCAGGATCCGAAGGGGCAAAGTAAAGTACTGGGAAGTCTTCTCTGCCCAGGGGTCACTAGTCGGCAGGAGAGTCCCTGCCTAGCCCTTCTCTGTGCCAGGACAGGAGGATTGGGGGTATCCCACAGTCTGGAGCAGGGCAGAGGGGCTGGCTGGCCTTTGAACCCAAGTCCCAATGAAGAGCAAAGGGTGGCGTCCCATGTCCGTCCCCAAAAGAAACCGTGTCAGTGCAAGGTTGGTGACTCCCCTTTCAGAGCTGGCCTGAGCACCCATCCCTGTCCCCAAAGAGTCAGGGACCATCCACCCTCCAACACACTTGACCATCAAAAGCTATGGGTGTGGTGAATGTAAAAGTTCACCCTGTCTGTTAGGCTGGAGTCTGTGCTTAAAACGAGGTTAAAAAGAAAACCCTCGAAGAACAACTCCTTCTCCACTAGGCCCCTTTCCCGTTTGCCAATACTTCTGATGATTCTGGTAATCTTTATTTCATGGGCATGTTATAAGAAAACACACGAGCAGGAAGGGAAACCAGTGACACGGTTAAGTGGACCCGGTGCTGGCTGGTAGCAAGCGAAACTCCCAGTTCAGGTACTATGGGATATTTACGGTGCTGGAATCATCACCGTTTGGGGGTTTATAGTCTCCAGCCTGCCTCCTTTCCTACAGGGGCCTCCCCAGGATATGAGCTTTGTGTGGGGACAGGCGATTTCTGTCCCCAGCAACAACAGCCCCCCTTCTCCCCAGCTGTCTCTCTGCATTGCCACACAGCTGTCTCCACGCACACAGACGGGGGCCTGATATACTTCTGTCCATCATGGCAAGCGGAGAGCTAGGGAGCTCCACACCAAGCCAAATCCCCCCGCCCCCAGCCACCCCATTCTGATCATAAAGAGACTGGAGCATTGTGTTACAGTCTGTTAACTACAAATAATTCAGGACCGTCCACAGGGAAGCTGCTGGAAACAGGCTTCGAGGTGCTGTAGTTTTACAGCTTCTCTGCACCCCCACCCCCATCGCTATCACCCTCACCCAGGGGCAGTCTGTTATCAATTCATTAGACGTGAATATTCTATTTCTCCCCCTTCACATATGCTCAGTTCCAACAATGATGAATGGAACCGATTCCCTTATGGGAAACAGTTTTTTCACTTAGTTACAAAGATTTCATGCCTGATTAGAGTAAATGAAGGCTGGGTGTGCGTCCACGTCTTTTTTGGTCATTTCTAAAGGTGAGCCCTGTGGAGACAGAGAAAGGCAGTTCTTCCCGGGGTCAAACGGCTGGTCCCAAAGCGCCCTGGGAGGGGTGGATGGTAAGAGCGAGACACCCCTTTTCTGCTCGGCTTAGCCCTCTGGCTCTCCGGGGCCCCATTCCCTGGCACTGGGGCATATGGAACCTCTTTATCTAGCTCTGCACTGTTCCATCTGGAATTCGAGGGCAGAAATAGAGGCGAGAAAGTTCTTTGTTGGGGAGCAGGGTCCCTACCGGGTAAGAGTGTAAAGGAAGAAGAAGAAGGAGGGTGAGAGCTGAATGAAAAGGCTTAGGCCTGAGCAGTGCAGAAGTTCCCTGCTCCCACACTTGGTTAACCATTAACCCCCTGCCCTGGCCTGATCTCCAGCTGGGGGAGGGGGGGGAGGATATGTCTCCAAGCCCAGGGGCCCAGCAGGTGTTTCTATGTCCCCCTCAGGCTCAGCAGAACATTTGTTCTGTCTCCTTTCCTGCTCCAGCCTGAGGCTCTGTCCTGGCCTCCGCCCACCCTCTCCCCTCCTCTTCCCTGGCAGGGGCACCCACCCTGGCCAGCTGTCCCTTCACCAGGCATCCCCTGTCGTTCACATGGCAGCATGCAAGTCAGGGACCAGGAAGCAGGGGCGATGGTGGGGAGAGCTGATTGAGGGGAGCAAACTGGCTCTACTCAAGACCCCAGAGCCAGAGCTCTACACTCGAGTCATACAGTGTTTCAAGCATAAGTGTCAGCCTGGCCACCCAAGTTCGCGTGGGGCGTGGGGTTGGGGAGAGTTTCTATCCAAGTTCTGTTCACTTACAGGACCACTGGCCTGTCTTAGTGCCTCTGTGATCGGGCGCCAGGTCCCTAGGCGGGCTCTCTGAGTAAGGCCATTCCATCCAAGGCTGTATCAGAGCATTTCCAGGTCATCAGAAAAACTTGAACTTCAGGAAAACAAACAAACAGCAGAGGAACCAAACACGCAGACCAAGATGCCGGAGTCAAGGCGCGCATGGAAAGACCCAAGTCCAGACGTAGAAACAGTCACAGATACACAGAGAAGCAGGGTGACGGCACGGAGAGATACGACAGAGAGACTGACAGTGTGAACAGGGCACAAAGATCCGAGAGCGAACACAGAACACAGGTGGGAAAGAACAGTCTAGGCAGAAGGAAGCTCTTCTGTCTTCCCAGGCAAGGGGAGGCTCCATCTGGGCAGCCATGGGAAACCGAAGTAACAGGTTATCTCCACTAGAGGGGGCTCTTGAAAACCAGGATTGGCCCTAAACTGTGGTTTTTGTGCTTTTTTTTTTTTTTTGAGAAGAAAAAAATTAGATATATTAGAAACTGCCAGCTGTCACTACCCAGAGACTACAACTGGTGGGGTTCTATTGCCAGTGGGACCTCCGGGCCACCATCTGCAGCATTACGTAGAGGTGGCCCATCACTGTGTGCAGCAAGAGAGAGGTCTGCCTGGACAGGCTGTGTCTGGGGGTGGGCCCCTGGGGAAGGGGGCACCCTCTTAAGTTTGCAGGCAGTCCAGTCTGCTGGCCTACCCGCCAAGAGGCTCTTGCCTTTCTTCATCAGCAGTGATGGCCCAAGCCCATGGCGCCTTCACATGCCTTCCTCACCCTCAACACCCCCAACCCACTTCCAGCTCCCTAAATGGGGATTTTCGAGATCCTTCCAGGTGATGGAAAAACTGAACTGCTCCTGAGGAGACTTTTTAAAAAAGCCTTTTCAGGAACTGAACGCATGTCAACGTCATATTGCTGATTTAATCTTGGTCTTCATATTCTCGGTGGGAGCCTTTCTCTGAACCATAATCCTCCCCTCTCATTTCAGCAGAGGACAATATGGAGAGGGAGAGAGTCCAGAGGCTTCTCTCAACTGGGGAGATAATAGCTGTCTAACAGGAGTTGGAAAAATATCGAAGTTTGGGGATGGGCAGGGGGCCAGAAAGTAGCATCTCTTCAGATCTGGTACCAGCCTCTGATATTTCATCTGGGCTTCCCTTTGGCTCCCGTTTACCTGGGGTCAGAGCAGAGGGAGGCAAGGGAGGAGAGAGAAAAGAAAAAAGAAGAACAAGATAAACGTATCATGTTATGAAAGTTTAATCCTGCTTTTCCTTGGCTAAAATTACTTTCAGTGTGGGAGATAAAAGGCAATGGAGTTGCCCTCGGAAAGTTCAACTTGTCTTTGAGAAGGAAGGAGGGGGGAGGGATCCTGAGGCTCAGCATGAATAGCCCTTGAATGAACCTCTTTCCTCTGTGCCCCCCACAACAGCATTCTCTCTGAAGCTGAGAGAAGGAGAGAGAGAGAGAGAGAGAGAGAGAGAGAGGAGGCTTCTGACAGAGGCACCTTTCAGTGCAGGTCTGCATGGTCAGGGAGCTCACCTCCCAGCTTATCTCTTCCTAGGTTTAAGCACCCTCCCTTCCCTACCACTTGTTTTGGGCTGAGGGATGGGAGGGGGGACCCCAGGACATCCCCTCCAACCTTAGCCTTGGTATTTGGATTGTTATGCCACTGGTCTTGCCCTCGCACTGAGCCAAATAGGAGGACACCGAAAGCAGGAATTGGAATCCATCTGCGTTTAAACACATAGAAATCTGGCACTTGTGCGGTTGTAGGAACGTAGTGCCACCAAAACTAAGACCAAAAAGTAATAGATCCTACCTTCAAAACACCCTATCCTGCAGGGAGCGGGAATCAGCCTCCAAGTTGATTGGAGTATTCTCCAAGGAGACTTCAGTCTAAGTCAGGATGGAGTTAACAGTGGGGCAGGGTGGAGGGTGTGTCGGGGGAAGTGAAGGCACAGAAGCACCTGGAAACTGGCTCCAGTCAGTGGAAGGTGCAGATTTCCAGGAGAGAGACTCACGTCCCTGAGAACTTTGGTTTCCTGTCAAGCATGACTGTCTGGCACTCTGTCGTTCCTCAGCTTCTCAGAACTATCCCTCATTCTCCTGCGCGGATTTGAAAACCGACCACACTGTAGTTTTCTGTTAGTCAACATCCGAGAGCCTGATCTCCAAGGCCCTGGGCTCCCAAGGGCTTTTCACCTTGCATTCTATGCAAATTGCATCCCTTTCCTGTCCCCTGGAGCTGGCGGCCCGATGCCCCTGTAGTTCATCAGGAAATGTTATTACTCATCAGGGCTCACATGGAAGTGTCCAGTCTCCTGCTGTTCCCGTGCCCACTCTTACCTGAAAGAACTCATTAAATGGATCGGACCCCAGATGAAAAAGGAATCCGGATTTTATCCCTATGCCTTGGCTGGGCAAGAGAGCTTATCTCTGGCCTGTTTCCTACCTGGAGAAGGCTTCTGTCCAGAAAGAAATCAGGGGGGGATGAACGGGAGGTGGTTAAAAGGAGATTTCAACTCTAAGTAAAAACTTGACCCAGTCTCGGGGCGGAAGGCTGTACTTTCCTTCCACCTTAAAATGTTTCTATAAAATCTGGGGTGAGCAGACCCTGAATTCGGATGGAGGGAGGAAGGGGGCCTGCTCGGGCTTTATGAGGCCTTTGATCTATGTAGGTATATGTAAATGCGTGTCTATTTGTATGTGTATAAGATGTGTGTGTGCCTGTGTAAGAAAAGAGGAGTGTATGACAGCCTCCCCAGCCCCCAGCGTAAAGAACCACTCATGTCCCGGGTCTTTTTCTGTCCCCCAGTTTCTACTTTCAGCTCTGGTTGCCGAACGGGGGCTTCAGAAGTAACCTCAGTACCTGCCCCGTGTCCCACAGCGGTAGGCCACTCACTCGCAGAGTCAACGAGTAACCCAGGGACAGGACGGGCTCAGACTGTCAAGGGAACCCGTGCCACTGCTCTGAAACTCTGGACAGGCCGCTGAACCTCTCTGAGCCGGAGGCAAAGCAGACGCGCCTCCCGTTAAGGGAGAGAGGGAAGGTTCGGGAGGAGAGGAAAAGGAGGTCAAAAACGTAAAAAACCCCAAAACCAAAAAAGCCTGCCTGCCCTGTAGAGGCAGGGGGACCGGACAGCTAGCACCAGCCAGCAGAGGGGATGTTGCCGCTTTGAAGCGGTTTCCTGCTTCATAAAAGCGAAAGCCCTCGGCTGGGCTGGGTAAATATTACGTTGGCCTCTGACCTCCCACCTCCCTTGACTGCTCCCCAGGCTTCCCGTGCTTTTTTGTTGTGAGCAACAGAGCTACCTGAGGGAGAAGAGGCTATTTCCTCAACCGCAGGGTCCTCAGCCGGAGCCTTGGTCAAAGCTGGACCGGAAGACCGGGCTCCTTCCCTGTCCCCAGACATGAGGGCCCTCTCCTGGCTCAGCGGGCTCTCCCCGGCCTCCTCCTCACGCTGGCGGGTGGCGGTGTCTTCCGGGAGAGAGGCGGCAGGGACCTCCCAGTCACCTGACAAGACCCCCCCCTCACCCCAGCCCCCTGGACCTTCCTGACGAGCCCGTTGACATTCTGTGGGGTTAAAGCCCACGTCGCCGGGGTTTCTGGTGGGCGAACACCCCTCTGAGTTTTATCTAGAAGTGAGCAAACTCCAAGCCCACCAGCCGTCTCCAAGTGACCCCCAGGGTGTGGAGCCCTTCGGGTCTCTGGGCCGGAGGACCGAGCTGGGAGACGCTGAGGAAAATGTTGTGAACTGCATGTGACGCCAGGAAGCCACACCTGACGCCCTTGTAGAGGAGGCTTGGACCCTCCAAGGGGTGTTGGCACAGATGGCCAGGAAGGGTCTGGGGTCGGAATGAGGTCCTGGTGCACAGAACAAAGGGCCTGCCTTCACACTTGTCACTTTCCCCCCTTCCTGTAAGATTTCTGACCTCCCCACAGGGGCTCATCCACCATTTGCTCTCTGGTTACAGGGGGAGGCCAAGGGGAGCCACAGGACGCTCTCGGAGAGCTGGCTCCCGGCCCCGTACGCTGCACCTCAGTTTCTCCATCTGTATAGCAGAAATGGATGCTTTTCGTGACTACCCAAGCACCCTCGCTTGCCTTTGTTTCTAGAGCCAGGCGTTGGAAGATGGTTAGGGGATTTGGAAAAATGACAGTTGTTGCAAATGTGCAAAACTATTCTAAAATTTAGAGCAGGAATAAAGCCAAGCTAGGGACATTTTTCTTTTTCTCTCTCTCTCTCTTTCTGAATTTGTTTGGAACTTTCTGGGAAAATAAGATTTTATTTAAAGAAAATCTATATGCTAAAGGTTCTTCTATGTAAAAATAGTTAAAAGACTCAATGGAGGCTGAAAACTACGAGGCAAGCCACGTGTGTGGCTCATGGTTAACATTTAACCTGTGGGGCTGGAGTCTGAATTCTGAATTTGCTCCCGTTGGGTTTTCAGTGCCTGCAGCTTTAAGAGTAGAGAGGAATGACAGTGTCACAGAACCAGTACGCTGGCAGTTTTCTGGGAGGCCGCCTGCCACGGCAGGATGCGAGGCAGGTCTCCTGGGCCCCTGGCCGCCTGCAACGGGGCTTGCATCTCTCCTGCAGAGAGAGCTTCTCGGAGCATGAGTATTCCTGGCACAGACTCGGCACGGAGGGCACTGGTGGGAGGCGCGGCCCAGAGCCCAGGCTGGACCATGGGCCTCAAGGGGTTCGATCCTTGGCCGCTGCTGATCACTGAACAAAGCAGCTGGAAGTCAGCTGAGATGTATCAACTGGCTTTTCTTAGCCCAAGAAGCCCCCCTAGGTCCTGCAGAGGCACAAGGGGCCGTGGCCCCTGTTGAAAGTGCAGAGCCGGGGAAGGCGGCTCTGGGAGGACGGGGTCCTGTGCGCGGACAGCCCTGTCCAGGAGCCGGCTGTGGCAAATGAGTCCAACGAAGTATCTAGACTTTCTTCTCTGCCTCACTTTGGAGAGCCCAGCTTGAATTACAAGAGGAATGGTGTCACACATAGAATACCTGGGAGACGCTTCTCAGTATTTGATGGCAGCTTTTACGCAGGCTCACATTGTAGGTGTGACACCCGAGTCCACACTGGGCGAGTGGATCGCCCTGAGTCACGCAGTGAGTGGCCGTCCACTGGCCTCTGCCTGCATGGGAGCTTACTTGCCCCAGCCCTCCCCAGCACTCTTGAGCCGCCCGCCAAGCCGCCTACTCTTCCAGTCCCTCGTTCCCCAGCTGTGCCCAGCAACCTCCCCACTCGGTCCTGGGATGGGGCAGGTCGGCACCTCAGGGTGCAGCGCCGGTCCCTGGGAACCCATGTCTCCCCTTCTCTGCCAGCCTGGGGGCCCCAGGACCCCCGGCCCGCCTCTCGGTGGTGCTGCGCCGCGTGGTGGAGAAAGGCCCCCCTCTCTCCAGGGGCCCCAGCCAGCTTTCCTCCATCCACCGCAAGCCTTGCTGTTTGCACGGTCAATGGCTCTGGCAAGGCCGAGCCGCCCCTCCCTCCCCGAGAGGCACTGTGGACCCTGTTTGTGTCTCGGTCTCTATAGACTCAGCATTCACAACTTGAAGAGGGTGAGACAATGACCAGAGCAGCTGCCTGCGGACTGTGCTGGCCGGGACGCTGCCGGGGAGCGTCAGGCCAGCCGGAGTTTGCGCACCATGCACCTGTGAGCTTTCTCAGGCAGCCACGGCCAAGGCAGAGGGGGGAACTGGGAGCCAGAGGCCCCAGTCCAGGCCACCTGATTGGCTCCCACCGCATGCCCACAGCTTTCCTGGCCGAGCTTTCCACCAGCTGTGTAGTCCGTCGGGGCCTGGAGGGAAAAGCGGGGTCCTGGCCACGGGAAGCAGCCCTTTGTAACCTCAGGACAGGAAGAGGCAGAACACTCGTCCAGGTCACAGAAAGACAGGAAGCTTCGGCAGGGGCCTGCCCCAGGTAGAAGAAAGGTACCTTACTTGCCGAGATTGAAGTTGTTGCAATAGAATTTAATTTGATTGAACATGCATTTATTGAATATCTCCTATGTGCCAAGTATAATGGGTGGGAGGCATATCACTGTCCGGACTCTTGACAGGCTTGCAATATGGCGAGGGAGACCGGGGGATGCAAATAAATGGCGTTCATACTAGCTGAGTGTAAGTATCGCAGGAAGGTGGAGGAGAGAGAGGTTAACCAGAGCTGTCTGACCTGGAAGGGGCCACTGAGGGAGGGGATGAGCCCTACTTCAGTTAGGGAATTTAAGCAGAAGTTGGAAGGTGACAACGAGATCTCCAAGGGATTCTTCTGTGGAGCAGAAAGGTGTGATCGATGATGGCTGAGATTCCCACCCACTCCCAGGGCTTGTGACCTTGAGTCCCTGTTTGCCGCTGAGTAAATACAACAGAGAAAGAGGCTCCATTGGAAGTGAAGTTGAGTGTTGGCTCCGGCTTGGGCTCATGAGAATGACCCAGCACTGCTGGCCTTCCTTCCGTGGTAAATTGATCTAGTTCTCACACCGTCACCTCCAGGACTCCCCTCGGAGCAGGGTGCCCAGAAGGCTAGGCTGGGCTAAGCCCCGGTTTCCTCTGGAGCCAGAATTCTCGTAATCACGTTCAAGTGAGTACTCTGTCTCCAAGCAGGGGCAGACCCATCAGAAGCGAGTCTCGGTCGGCTCTGTGCCTGCACAGCTCTGACTTCTAATCGTTGTCATAAGCAGGACAGAAGCAGCTGCTCACTCCAGTCTATTATCAGCTTGGTTGGAGACAGAGAAATTTAAATGACAGTACGATGCTTAGCAAAGAAGCGAAAGTCTGTGTTAAAAATAAAGAAAACAAGACAGCTTGTTTCATCGAAATGGAAGGGTTATTAAACAGCCCTGCATTAATCAGTGATCTGCCAGGGCTGGGAATTGAAGAGCAGCAGAGGGCCGGGGGAGAGACCTGGAGAAGGTGGATGAGAGAGCATTCCCACAGCGGGCAGGAGGTGCCTGGGCTCTCGTGCTGGCTGCGGGGACTGGGGAAATGGGCCGGTCTTCAGAGGGGGACACGGTGGCTAATTCTCTGCCCCACAGATAAGAGCAGATCGGGGGCCCCGGGGACTGTGGTACCCCAGCTTCTTCCCTTACAGAGTCCTACTTCTGGAATCTTTCAATCAGCCACCACCTGCACCAGCCCTGGAAGCTCTCTACCCTGTGCCTTCCCGCCAGCCAGGGCTGGGAGGAGCCAAATGGCTTTCTGTGGATGGCCAGAAACCACCCCCACCAAGCCTTTTCCTCTTTCACAGGGGCGGGGAGGGGGGGGGTCCTCGAGAACTCAACTCTGAGTTGAGCTCCACCAATGGGGTGATACCCCACCCCCCATTCTTTAGCGTCTCCCTGAGCGTGACCAGAGTCTTGGCCACCTGGAGGCAGAGAGTGATCCCTGGAGCAGGTGACCTCGTGGTGGCACCTCCAGCCCCAGCCCACAGAGCAGCAGAGCCACATGTTTGACCCCGGGAGACCAAAGTCCCCCCTCACACATCTAGTACCTTTGCCAAAATATTCCACCCCGGATATACCTGTCTTCTCGCCTGTGCAGGGGCCGTGCTGTCGTGGCCGATGTGGGGAATGCCTAGTGAACCCTCAAATCACTGCACATGTGGCAGCTTATATTATGAGACGGGGGGACAGGGTCCTGAGAACTAAATGGCAGAGGAAAGGATTTCCAGAGAGCACAGGATGGGTCTGTCAGAGAAATGGACTTGCTCACCCCCTTGGCCGGGGCGTGCGAGGGGAGGCGGTGGCTGGACACACCCGCATGCACGTGTGCATCCCTCCGGGTGTGCAACATGTTGGATCTTGAATCAATCACTCCAAGAGCATTTTCTCTGCTCTTTGACCTCAACATTCTTTCTCCTCACCCCTCCCTTTCCTCCTGCTTCCCTCCTGGCTGTTTACCCTTTTCCAGGCTCCTCTCTCACACCCCATTCATCATCCCGGCCAGATTCTCACTCAGGGAGTTCTTTTCATCTCCTGCTCCTGGTCCCGCAGCACTGCACCAGCCTGCATTCCCCTGCTTTCCCCTCCAGCACATTCTTCTCCCGGGACTCAGCCTCTCTGATAATTGTGCACTTCACTTTCCCTCAAAGTTAGGGCTGGGGTCCTAGATGTCCCGAGCCGATAGGATTGCAAGGGTCTCAGAAAGTCTCTCTTTTCCTCTGTTGGCTCACCGGGGGGTTTAATGACACTCCAGGTGTTGAGGGCCCTACAGACCGAGGGCTCCTGCATCTCAGCTCAGATAAGCCCCGTAAGTGGACAGATCTCTCTCCGGAATGCCAGCCACCTCCCAGCCCTACATGCATCCCTTTTATCCAGCCCCAGAGCACTTCCCTTGCTCAGTGTGCGTGAGTGTGAATGTGCCTGTTACTTAACAGAGGCTGCCTGGCAGCTCAGGATCTTTTCTGCAGCAGCGCTGACTCTCAGACAAAGAGAGAAAAATAATAGAAACGGAAGGTGGGAAGGTACAGGGTGGGGACCCAGCCTGCTTAAGAAGCTTCCTCTTAAAAAGGAGTTATAACTTTGTATTCGGAGGCTGGCTGTCAGTTCAGAAAAGCACTGGAGAGGAGGAGATGCAGGGGAGGATCAGGGAGGGGAGTTTCGCCCCACATGCTGGCCAGAGCGGGTATGGGAAGAGCCCAGAGAAAGCTCGGGAGTCTTCAGCATCGGCTCCTCCTCCTCCTCTGGGCCAGCTTTCCTCTTTCCTCCTCCCGTCACTCTTTCCTGATGGGCACCTGGATGAATCACCAAGAGCTGCAGAAGTGGCCCTTAAATCACCCTCAAGGTGAGAGGAAGTGGGGGTGAGTTGGAAAGCCTGGGGCTTAGGGGACCGGGGAGAAAGGCTACAGGGACAGGCAGCACCCAGTTCTTCCCGTGAGGTCAGGGCCTCAGGAGCTTCTGAGGCATAAGAATCGCCCGTCACCTGGCTGAAAGGGGGCCTCTGGCCTCTGTCACCAGCACACACAGGGCAGCCCTTGCTGCCAAGGAAGTGATATCCTTGCACGGTGTTTCTCCAAAACCAGAAACCAGAGTAATTTGGTGTTTATTCACAGCTGTAGAGTTCACAGAACACTTTTAAGTTCATGATCTCATCGAACCTCACTGCCATACTGTGAGGTGTCCTTCAGCAGACTGAGGAGACCGAGGCTCTGAAAAGTTAAATAACATGTTCGAGGTCACCGAACTAGGAAGTGGTTGAGCGAGACCCTAGCCCAGGTCTCCTCTCTGCACCTGCTGCCTGGCTACATGCACCGCAGTGAGCTTGACCCCCTTGTGGAAGAGCCCTGTTTGGAAGCTTCCCTGGGGGAACCACGGCCCACCCCAGCCCGCTCTTGATCACTCGTGCTGTCACTTGGCCGCTTATCACTATAGGCACATCGTGAGATCTGTGAACTTGTGCAGTTTGTGGCTTTGGACCTCTCTTGCTGAGACTTTCCCTGCATGAAAAGTTGCGCATCCTGTGCTGTGCATCCTTCACCGGCAGAGCTGGCATTCACCCCCACACACACATCCCTCCCATCCTTCTTCATCCTTCTCCCCACCTCGTCCACCTCCCAGCGACACTTGCTCTTTCCCCAGTGGGTTCAAGATGAATGCCAAGCAGGGTCCTTCCCAAACAGTTTGCTCCTGTCTTCACTACCTCCATCAGTTATGACAAATGACTGAGCCAAGTGCGGTAGCCCACACCATGCCAAAGACAGACTAGTAGCTGAGAAAAGCAAAGGAGCATCCCCGTCTCCCCTCTCCCCTGCTCTCCAAGATTCAGACTGAGCACAGAACTGAGTGAAAGGCATCATGCTATCCCTGCACAGGGTGCTGAAGAGTGCGAGAGAGTGTTCCTGCCCTCCAAAAGCCTCTCATTCAATGGATAGGACACACAGCCACATAACAAGAGAGCCAACCCAGCAATGCAGGGTGTGCTAAAATCAACAGATTCTGATTGACTTTGGAGGAGAGACAGGCGACTCAGGGTAGGGAGGTCCTAGAGGCCTCTTGAAGCTCTGAAGGATGGGCAGGGTTCGGAAAGGCAAAGAAGAAAGTGGACACAGGTGTTCTGGGGAGAGGCGGCTGCAGAGGGGGATTCTGCAAGGTGTCCTGGGGACCCCGCACAGGAGTTGAGTTTGTTGGGAGTGGAGTCCCTCTGGGAGAGGCGAAAAGGGAAGCTGGACAAAGCAGAGCCAGCTCAGGGAGAGCTTGAACTTGGGTGCACGGCCATCCAGCCTCGAGCCGATCTGGGCAACAGAAGGGGTTTCCCTGGGTAGATATCCCACTCTGGCCACGTGCCTGGCAAAGTTAGACATGCGGTTTCAGGCATGAGGCACAGTGGGCAGGATGTCTGTGGCCGAATCTTAGCCGCCAATGGCTTTCACCAGGGTCCGTCTCTGCAGATAGTCTCCGGGACAGTCTTACATGTGCCATTTTCAGGGGGACGACATGGGCTTGCTGGCCAGGGAGTCCCACACTTGAACTTCAGGGAAGCCTGACTTTTGGAAAAGGACAGTGTTAAGAAATGCAGCTCAGGGGCGCCTGGGTGGCTCAGTCGGTTAAGAATCCGACTTTGGCTCAGGTCATGATCTCACGGTTCGTGGGTTCGAGCCCCACATCAGGCTCTGTGCTGACAGCTCAGAGCCTGGAGCCTGCTTCGGATTCTGTGACTCCCTCTCTCTCTGCCCCTCCCCTGCCCGCTCTCTCTCTCTCAAAAATAAATAAAACATTAAAAATTTACAAAAAAAAAAAAAAAAAAAGGAAATGCAGCTCGATCTGGCAGGAATGGCTCCTTTTCTGGCCGCAAGGATGAAGTGGCCATGACGGGGAAATCTCCTCGTCCCCAGACCACTTCCGTGGCCGGCCTTGGGAGCCACCACGGAGGAGAGAGGCAGGAGCATCTGCAAGAGAAGCAGGAAGCACTGGGGACTCCAGAAAGCTTGAGGGGAGGGTGGGCATTACAGTTTTCTTTCAAGAGGAGAACGACCAGGCAGCTTATGGAGAAAGCAAGTGGGATTGAGGACCAGTCCATTGCCTGAGAGCTGAAATGAATGCCTGGGGTTTTGTTTGGATTTTTTCTTCCCTCTCCTTTTCTCTCCCTTTCCCTCCCACTGCTGTGAATCGGAGCTGAGTCATTATTCTTCGAAAACATTACGGTTAATGGTAGCATAATATGCCATTATATGGAATAACTGTAATTTATTTAACAATTTAGTCGGGCACTTTCTACCCTGTGTCTTGCTCTCCTGCCCCATTTCAACCTCTGAGCCCGTGGCTCTCCCGTATACAGTAAGGATGGGGTGGGAAGGTAGGAGACACATCTCCAGGCTTCTTGGAAAGGTCATTTGAAATGTCTCTGAAAAGAGAGTTTGCCAGCTCTCAAACCTCTTGCCACAAAACAGCCCCAGAATCCACTTTGCAACAGATATCTCAGCCCATGATCCCCAACAACAGCCAGCTTCATTACCAAAACAAAATGGGAGCCTCAGGTTTTGACCTTTCAAGTAAAGTACTTGCTAGATCTCACCGATCATTCCACTGGATTTTCCCCGACCAGCGATAAGAGGGTTTGGTTGAAAAATAACACCTAAATATGTAGGCAGGGTAGAATGGTGATGAAAATGTGGGCATCAGAAAGTCCTGCCTCCTAGCAAAATGACACTGGTCTAGTTAGTTATTCAACCTTCCTGAGATTCTGGTTTTTCATCTGTGAAATGGGTAGAATAATACCCATCTTGCAAGATAATCACAGGATTTTCCATTGCATATGGAAAGGGTCTAGCACAGTGTGCCGCGTAGCCAGGGGTTAATCAATGATAATAAAAATAATCGTAGCTCCTTTTTATTATTACTGTTACAGGACACAAATGACAGTTGCTGTTGTATGCTACTCGTGGCTCTCAGGTCGCGAAGTCTCCCGGGGTGAATCTCACTCGACTTAGCAAAGCCATAGCCCCGCTTTTATTCCTGCCTTTGGGAGAAGCCTGAGAATCCCTTTTTCTATCCTTTCACCCTGTAATGTTTGCCAGAAGAGTAACCCCACTTCTAGGATGGTTTAAGCAGGGTCCAGCTTTGAGGCAGGGGGAAAGCGGGGTGACCTTTCTAGGCTCCATGCAGTGCAGAGGGCCATCTTGCTTCCAGGGCCCGACACTCAGAGTCCCGCTAATTCGCAGAAATTCTTTCTGCCCCAGGGGCGAGGTGGCCACAGCGAGGCATGTTCCTCCTGGCCATCCCCCAGAGGGGGTTGAAGAGGGCAGAGCCCATGGAAAGGGGAGGGGGCAGGGGAGAGAGGTGACGGGAAGGCAGCTGCTTGAAATTGATTGCTCCTGTAGTTTAGTTTAGACCACGGGCTCTCTCAGCGCTGCCCGGGTGGCGACCTTTAGATAATAAAGGGAATTCTGGGAGATTTCTGACAGGCCCATGACATATGGGGCAGGTCTGCGGGGTCAGGCGGTGTATCTCCCTGCTCCCGGCCCCAGGGTAATGAATCTTGTTTGGGCTCTGCAAAGCCAGCCAGGCAGTGCCCCAGAAAGGAACCGCACTCCCCTCGGCCACCCCCCCAAGTGAGGGTGCGTCTTTGGAACCCTTCGTAATTCAGGGAGACAAGTCCAAGCTTTTACAGCCTGCGAGGGGAGAGGACAAACACTGCGTGTTTTGCTAAGGCCCTGGGAGAGCCAGCGTGGTTTCCAGGGCCCCGTCCGAGCCCCCTGGGGGAGCTGGGGGGGTTGGGGGAAGAAGCAACAGAAAGCCCTCGCCTGGTATGAGAAGGCAGTGCTCCCGGGGCAGGGCTGGAGGAAGAGCCGGGGTGGGTTGGAGGGAGTCACAGAATATCCCATAGGGCTCTGGGGATCTGCAGGTGACGCGCCAGCTGTCCTGGGCATGAGCAAGCAGAGAGGACAGGGAGCACCCTGCAGGAAGAGCCGGGCTGGGGAGAGGCGGAAAGTTCTCCGGGCCTCTGTTTTGAGCCTGGTGAAAGGGTACACGTTTGCTGCCCTCGGTTCCACAGAGATGTGAAGAGACGGACCTCTCTGATGCCTTGGCCCGTGATGGCTTCTGCACACCCATTTTCTTTAAAAGCACAACCCCATCTCTCAGCCAAGGTGGTAGAGAACCTTATCCACCCCCTGCTGTGTTAGCTGGCTGGGGCTGCGGTGACAAAGTACCCCCAGCAACAAAAATGTGTTGTCTCGAAGTTCCGGAGGCACAAGGCAAGACGTCTGCAGGTCTGCTCCGTCCGAGGGCCATGAGGGAAGGGTCTGTTCCAGGCCTTTCTCCTTGGCCTGTGGCTGGCTGTCTTCTCTCCCTGCCTCTCCACTCGATCTTCCTTCCGTGCCTGTCTGCCTCTGAGTCCAAATTGCCCCTTTCTCTAAGGACGCTGGGCATTTGGATTAGGGCCCAACTTAATGACCTCATTTTAATTTAATGACCTCTATAAAGTCACCGCCACCAAATACAGTCACACAACTGGAGGTTAGGACTTCGGTGCACGAATTTGGGGGGTTCATGATTGAATCCCTAACATCTGCCTGCCTCTCTGCCAGCACCCAGCCTCTGCGCTCTGCCCTGTCCCTCTGCCTACGGTGACATCGGAGATGGAGGGTCACGTCACTGTGTGGGATCCAGAGCAGAGAACCACACACAACTCTGGTCACCGAGCCTCACTGCCTCACTGCCTGGAATATGGTTTCTCCTTCACTACTGATGGGGATTGTTAGAACCCCCTCAGATTTCCTCCTCATACTCCTTGGCTTCTGGACATTGGCCCTGGCTTCCCCACCTGTGACAGGAACCCCACATACGGACTGGTAGGGCATCACCCCGCTCACAGTGAGAGAAGGTGACCAAATAGAAACAGTCACCAGAAATTGTCTTCACACCCAGTGGAGGGCTACAGTACCGTCCACTGCACCTTCCCGGGGAAGGATGCCGAGAGGCCGTGGAGGCAGAGGCCTGTTTTCTCCCTCGCCTTCTTCCTCTCGCTCTGGGGTGAGATGTAGCCACTTAGCTTCGCGTAACAGCACAGAGTCTGGGGAAAAAATGACATTCGATTAATGAAGCAAACGCAGCTGGTATAGCAGTGACATCTAAATTGTTCCTTTGGTCCCTTTATTTTCTGTAGGAAATTCTCCCTCTCCCCACAATCCCCCCTCCCTTTTCCCTTTAAATCGCGTGCATAAAATACGCTAATAACAATCTTCGGTGTCTGTGCATGAGTGACAGCTGAAATAAGAAAAAGACTAATCGTACCTCCTGCAGCCCTGTCACATGGAGATTAAATGAGCCTCCCTCCCGCCCCTCCATGCTCACCGCCCCCTCCCCCACTCTCTCCTCTCTCTCTCCCTCTCTCTCTCTCTCTCTCTCTCTGGGTCTCTCCTCAGTGAGAATCATGGGCATTTGAATAATAATATTATAGACACCATCAGGGTGACAGTGGGGAAAAAATCAGCCCAAACCCATGATTATTCCTTCAATCTAATAATTATTTAAATACCAGATAGCTCCTTTTACTCTAATTGAGGCCTTTGAGCTGTCGGCATTACCCGGGACCGTCGCGCGCGCCCTCTCGTTCACCTTGTGCTGCCCAACGTGCCGAGACTACCTCCGAGGTCTGTGTTAGACAGAGCGACACTCAGGATGTTTGCATGTACGACTGCGTGGATGACATTATGACAGGTCCTTCAGGATCGTTCCGCCACAGGGGACGATCCAGGGCCCCAGAATCTCACGTGTAGACAATTTATCCTCACAGGCTTGAATTCATAGACGTCTTAAACCCAAAGGAGCCTTCCGAGGTCATTGGGACCAGTCCCCTGCCTCTGGGTAAACGTATTCCTAGACAGCGGTCGGGAAGACTCAGGGTTAGAAAAGTCCGGGCTCCTTGGCAGGAAGCCCAGGAATCATCTCTAGACGGGAGGTCCCCCTTAGTATGTAACTTCAGTCTCTCCTGCTGCAGTTCTCACTCTTTGGGAGGAAGAGGCTTCCTGCCTGTGAGGTTGTCTAGGAGCCATCGGCAGGGGCTTCCTCACCCCCTCGGCCCGCGATCCCTCCTCCTCCTCGCACCTGCCCTGCATATCCGCTCTTGCTCAGGCGCGGCGCACTCCTGTCCATCACGGGCCTGCCACCGCCACCGTCACCTTGTCTCCCCCAAACGGGGCAGTCTCCAGGCGGAGCATAGCTGACTCCCAGGGCCCTTTCGCCTGCAGCAGAGGAAGCACTAGATTTTTTGTCACAAGGTCTAGCCTCTCCCCGACTCATCTGGGTCACAATGAACAGTTTGTCTCCTTTCCGTGGGCTTTGGTTTCTTTACTAAAAAAAAGAAAGGAAGAAGAGTAGTGGATTGGAGCAATCTTATAATCCCCTTAGCACTGGCCCTGGCTTGCTGCTTGTCCGGCCCTCCTTATCAGAAAGGAGAGCAGGAGGACAGGGACGGACTTCGCTCGCTCTGCCGTGGGTGAGGAAGGAGGGGGGCGTGGGGCCCGGGAACAGCGGCGGGGACTCCTTCCCGGACTTCATGGCCTTCGTTGCCACGTGTACCTTTTCTGTCAGCATCCTGGCTGTGTGAGCCACCTGCTCGGTGCAGTTGTGATTATGGGCACCTCTTACCATTATTGTTATGAACAATATCACAGGCAAGATGATGCCCGTGATGCTGGTCCCAGAGGTGTGGTGGCGGTCCCAAAGGTGTGGTGGTGGTGGCCATAAAATGGGGACAGCGGTGGCGGTGCAGCTGCAGGTGGGTCCCAGGGGGTGAGATCTATTACCATGAACATTGACGCAATTTGGCAGAAAAAAAAAAAGGTATCTCGACTGTAAGCTCTCTTCCTCCTGGCTCCTTCAGCAATGAGGGAGGCTGGGTGAGCAGGTGCATAGAGGCAGGGCACCCGGAGGTCTCAAGAAAGGCAAAGCAGGGGCGCTTGGGTGGCTTAGTCGGTTAAGCGACCGACTTTCGCTTAGGTCATGATCTCGCGGTTCGTGGGTTCGAGCCCCGCATCAGGCTCTGTTGCTGACTGCCAGCTCAGAGCCTGGAGCCTGTTTCAGAGTTCGCGTCTCTCTCTCTCTTATCTCCTCCTTGCTCACGCTGTCTCTCTCTCTCTCCTAGAAACAAACAAAAATATTTAAAAAAAAAAAAAAAAAAGAAAGGCAGCAATGGAGCGGGTAGGCAGGGAGGAGGGAGTCCTGCCTTGAACGAGCAGAGAGCAGCCTGATTCTCATCTCCCCCTGCTTCGCCCTGGCACCCACAGCAGCGGGACTGGGGAGGTATTAGGTGCTTCTACTGCCAGCCACCAACACCTGAATCCTGATCGGGGGATGGTGTCATCAAGCCCTCCTGATAAAATATTTAGTGTTGGTTTCCGAAGAGGCATGGCCTCTCTCTGGCATCAGGAGTGCCCTGAGTAAGGTGTCTCTGCAGGCTCGGCGGGTAGGGCTAGCGTCCTGGAGCTGCGTGTCTTGTGGGGACAAGAGACAGTAGAGAAAGTGTTGGCTCTGAGAATGCATGTGGCAGAGAGACTTCACAAAGAGACATAGAGAGAGAGAGACAGAGAAGGACAGAAAAAGAAGGAGGCATCATGGGAGGAAATTCTGGACGCTGACATCAGACGGCGTTAGGGAGAAATGCTACACCCAAGTCATAGGCACACACTCCCTGGTTTCTACCAAACCAAGGATGGAAAATGCATCCTAAGACAGATCGCAGAATGATGGAGTTCATGAAGAGCTGAAATATTGACAAATAAATTATTAATAATAAAGGTCGCCCTTCCTTCCTCTCCAAAGCATCTCAAATGTTTCAGATGGACTGGAGGTCATTCTAAGTGCTTTCTATGTATTAACTGACTTCAACAATAATCTGATGGGGTAGATGCCGCTGCTAATCCCATGTTATATAGACAGTTACATAGCATCACAGAATGGCTGAGTACCTTGACCAAGCTTACACAGCTGTTGGCTCTGTTTGAATCCAAGCATCTAAGTTCAGAGCTCATGCACTTAACCATTAGAGCGCATTGCCTCTCATCAGGGCACAACAATTCTGCCTTCCTGAACTCAGAGAGGAGACTGTCCTTGACAGTGGGGCCCCACTTTGAATGGCTACCTGTCATATCAGCCTTGGCATGGAGAGAGACGAAGGCCTCGACTTGGCTGTTAATTCCGTGGACTTGCGAAAGTCCACAACATGGACTGTGAGCGTCCCCTGCCAGCCCAACACTGCAAGACCGTGCCTCCTAACCCCAGCACACCAGAGCCCCCGCTGCTGCCGGCTCACAGGCTCCCAGGGGCCGTCTGTCTGTCCCACAGCATGCAGACTAAGGGAATGAGAAGGAAAAGCCCACTGCAGTGGTCTGTTGGAGAACTCCTGTCCTAACCAGCCTTGGCCCAGGTAGCTTGGAAGCGACGTCAATTTCAATTACACAGTCTAGGAAGCTAAAGGAAAGAAGTCAGGGTATCACTTCACCTGAAAAAGAAAAGCTTACAAAACTGGTTCATTCAAGCACTCTTTAAAACCAAGAAATAGGCTTGGGGAGATGTCCAACCAGATTAATGCCGCAGTCCTCCTTGGTAACACGGCAGGATTTGAGTCCTGGGTTCTTGGAGTTCCTGGCTTCTTCCTCCCGCCTCATGACTCCCATAATGTTCCAGGCATCGTCAATTTTCCCATTCATAGTTCGTGGCTCCCAGGATTCTGCGCCTCTGCCCTCCCGGCTGGCTGCAGAGAGAGCCATGCTGGGGCCTGTGCAGTAGTACGATAGAAAAGATCACCTTGGATCCATTCCTTCTCGGCCACAGGGCTTCGCTGGGTCAGAGAGAATCTGGGCTCAAAGGTCTACTCCTCAGTGTTTATTCCCATGGAAAGGAGGAACATGAGCAAATAATGGAGCTCAAGAGCTCTGGTGATTCCTGAAACACAGTCTCCCCGGGAGGCGCTTCGGGATACTAACAACAGCTAACCTCATCGAGCATGCATCGTGCGCCAGGCACCATGCTCAGGGGTCCCTGTGCATCTCATTCCCTCTCAGGACCACTATGCAGATTCTTATAATTGCCCCCATTCTGCCAGAAAGAGACATGACTTGACTGCCCTGGGACCCAAATGTTCCCCCAATTCCACCAAATCACAAAAGCTTCGCCTCCCCTATTCCAACAGCCCACGTGGATAGTGGGCAGGAGGGTGAGACGGTTGATCTTAATGTCACACCATGCCCTTTTGATGTTGTCTCTGCTCCCAGGACCTTTCTTTTTCCCGAGCCACGGGCTAACCGTGTACGTGCAGAAGGCATGAGTTGTGTGGTAGTAATAAGGTGATGGCCACCGGCTCCGTGCCAGGCTGTCTCAGAGCACACTTTTTAAAAGGTTGACCCAAGTGCAGTGTGGTGACACTTCACCTCTCGCAGCTCTCGGAAGCTGCGCTCTGAAACCAAGGAGCTTTCTACCCAGCGACAGGGCATGCCCTGGAATGGTCTCTCGTAGCTCCTGGGGCCAGCTGGAGAATGTGAGGGGTTCTGTTATTTCCTTTCCATGGCTCCTCTTGAGGAATTCACGTCCTGCTACCGGCCCCAGGACGTAGCTAAAAATAACCTCTGCTTTTCAAACCGAAAGCTCTGTCTGTCAGGAGGCTTTGCCGGTGCGCGCGTGGGGCCGGAAGGGCTGTGTCAGCGTCGCTGAGGTCAGCCTGGGCTTCATGCCGCTGTTGCCTTCCTCTTTCCAAGGAAGCCTGGGGCCTCATGAGTCACCCCAGAACACCCCAGCGGAGGCTGGTTGGAAGAGGGCGGTCAGGTGGGGCCTCCCTCTGGCACCATGGTGGCTGTCGGGCCTCGGGGCGGGGAGCAGGGGGGCCATTCTAAAGATACAGAGCGAACACTGTGCGGATTTCCAAGGTGGCGCCTGTTCTAATTCTAACCCATTCCAGCCAGACTAGGGGAGTCGAAGGAGACATGACTCTCCTAAGCCGCCTTGGAGCAAATCCCTCATCCTTGGTATGGGTGTTTCCATTCAGGCCGCCTCCTGAGCCCAGAGTTCTGTCTGGACTTGCCTGAGAAGGTTGCTGGGCAGTCTGTCCAGCTGGGGACAGATTTGTCTGCCAGACAGCTCGCTGCCTCCTCCTGCTGCTGCCACCTGCTGCTCCAGCCACTGTCCCTGTCCCTAGAAGTCAGAGACGATGCTTAGAGATGGGACAGGCTCTTCTCTCTCATCCTCTGCCCAGGAGTCTAGAAGCCCTCCACAGGAGCCCCACCTTGCCGTTCTGGGCAGCTTCCTTAGAATACAGAATGAGCTTTAGAGCTTGGGGGTCGGAGGAAGAGGAGCTGAAGATTCAGGACAGGAGAGTGCTTGAGCTTCAGGCGGGACAGGCTGAGGCCTGGCATTGACTTCACGAATCCTTAAACAGTCACGGGGCCCCTGCAGTGGGTGTGAGGCTGATCCTCAACTCGCCTCCCTTCGCTTCCACGATTTCCAAACCCAGAACTCTTGTCCAGGCGGGTAACACTGGACTCAGGTAGCCAGTCCTGCTCAGCAAGGAGGCCGGGTCTTCCCAGGCTCCACCTGCAGAGAAGCAGAAGTTCAAGTGATTTCCATAGACTTGCTCTCCGGAGAGGCAGAGAGTGCCCCCAGCTCTGTCTCAAAGCAGGGCTGGGGGTATCCGCCCTTCTCTCTGGGGCTGCGCAGGCTCTGGAATGGCCCATGCGGGAACCCTAGAGCCAGCAGTGTCTGTGTTGTTCTAACCTTCCTAACAAGTTTCAACAGCTAATGCTCAGGGATTCTTCTTTCTGGAGAGGACGAGTCTTGGGGCAGTGGGAATCGCTGCTTTTCAGGATGAACAGCTCTTCTCCTTCACTGTAGGGCACAGAGCATGATAAAGTAATGAAATGCAGCGTGTGAGGGGCTGGATGTCTGAAATAAGAAGGAATTTTATTTGCAATATCAGACTCTGGGAGTAGTTGACCCAGAGAGCCTGGAAGAGGGCCTTCTAAACAAGCTTTTAAAAAACAGGAGAGATTTCCACTCGACCGGGAGAGGACGGCCGTGACATCTGGATAGGGAAGACCGGCTTTAGTGCCGACGCCAGAATCAACTGGCTGGGTGAACTTAAACCGTCTTTTAACCTCTCCGAGATAAAAACGATGTCTTAAGAAGACAGAAATAGAGATGCTTTGTAAAGTAAAAAAAAAAAAAAAAAAGTATTTTACAGCGTAAAGGCTGGAGACCAAAATAGATAACAGGAGTCCCTGAACATCTCAAAGGGGGTGGGGGGTATGTTAAAAATAGAAAAGCCAAAATACAGAAGGAAGAGACTCAGAGCTAGTCGGGATGGGGGTCTTGGATCAGGCTAGTCCCTCTTCCTGGGATTTATTTTCAGTCTGACCACCCTGCCTTGTGTTTTCCAGAACCATGTGAGGGCCAGCTGGGAAGGTGGAGCAGATGAGAAGCCAGAGGATCTGTGCCCTCGTCCCCACCCGACTCAGAATGGAACAGAAAAGGCCCTGGCCACGGGCTGCAGAGGTTGACAGCTGGTCTGTGGTCCTGCTCTCCGTGGTCTGGGTGCTGCTGGCCCCCGGGGCAGCCGGCGTGCCTCAGTTCAGCACCTTCCACTCGGAGAACCGGGACTGGACTTTCAACCACCTGACGGTTCACCGGGGCACGGGCGCGGTGTACGTGGGGGCCATCAACCGGGTGTACAAGCTGACAGGCAACCTGACCATCCAGGTGGCCCACAAGACCGGGCCGGAGGAAGACAACAAGTCCTGCTACCCGCCCCTCATCGTGCAGCCTTGCAGCGAGGTGCTGACCCTCACCAACAACGTCAACAAGCTGCTCATCATTGACTATTCGGAGAACCGCCTGCTGGCCTGCGGGAGCCTCTACCAGGGCGTGTGCAAGCTGCTGCGCCTGGACGACCTCTTCATCCTGGTGGAGCCATCACACAAGAAGGAGCACTACCTGTCCAGTGTCAACAAGACCGGCACGATGTACGGCGTGATTGTGCGATCCGACGGCGAGGACGGCAAACTGTTCATCGGCACGGCAGTGGACGGCAAGCAGGATTACTTCCCGACACTGTCCAGCAGGAAGCTGCCCCGCGACCCTGAGTCCTCTGCCATGCTCGACTACGAGCTGCACAGCGACTTCGTCTCCTCCCTTATCAAGATCCCCTCCGACACCCTGGCCCTGGTCTCCCACTTCGACATCTTCTACATCTACGGCTTCGCCAGCGGCGGCTTCGTCTACTTCCTCACCGTGCAGCCCGAGACCCCCGAGGGCGTGGCCATCAACTCGGCGGGGGACCTGTTCTACACGTCCCGCATCGTGCGCCTCTGCAAGGACGACCCCAAGTTCCACTCCTACGTGTCGCTGCCTTTCGGCTGCACGCGGGCCGGGGTGGAGTACCGCCTCCTGCAGGCCGCCTACCTCGCCAAGCCTGGGGACTCCCTGGCCCAGGCCTTCAATATCAGCGGCCGGGACGATGTGCTCTTTGCCATCTTCTCCAAAGGCCAGAAGCAGTATCACCACCCGCCAGACGACTCTGCCCTCTGTGCCTTCCCCATCAGGGCCGTCAACCTGCAGATCAAGGAGCGCCTGCAATCCTGCTACCAAGGCGAGGGCAACCTGGAGCTCAACTGGCTGCTGGGGAAGGATGTCCAGTGCACCAAGGCGGTAAGGAGGCGCTCCCCTCACTCCCCTCTCCATCCATGGCCCGGGCTGCCTCTTTGCTGCAGGCGCACAGGCGTACACCCTGTTGTTCTCAAAAAGGGTCTGAAATGAGAGAGAGTTTCAGGTTCCTATTATCTGCTCGTGACCAGTAACACAGAGTCTGACCTATACCAGACACTTGGGGCATGCTTGTTGATCCACTGAGCCATTCCAAGTGTATCGATATATTTGAAATCTATATTTATCGGGTGTGTGCATCACACCTGGCACCATCGTGGGCACTGCTGCCTTCAGCGGCGGACCGAGCAGCAAAGCGCCCTGCCTTCATGAATCTTTCATTAGTGAAGTGAGACAAATAAATACATAAGATGTGTCATCCGTCAGAGGTCAATAATTACTGTTGAGAAAAACAAAGCAGGAAAGAGGGAGAGGCGATACCCAAGCAGATTGATTCATTGGAAAAGTGGCATTTGAGCAAAGACTGAGGAAGGTAAGGAAGTGAGTCCCGTTGGTATCTAGGGAAAACATGCCAGCGAGGGAGCAGCGAGTGCAAAGAGCTCGGAGCTGCCCAGGAGCATGTGAGGAGCGGCAGAGAGCATTCAGAAGCTGCTGCTGGATCAGAGTGTCCAGGAGAAAGAGTGGTAGGGGATGAGGCTAGCGGGTGGTGATGGGGACCAGTTCGTCCACATGTAGGGTTCTGTGGGCCGCTGGGAAGCCAGTGAGGGAGCCGAGTAGGCAGCTGGATATGTAAGTCGGAAGAGTGGGAAAGGAAGTGGGAAAGTCAATCATGCTTGACTGGTAGGTTGAAAACTGGGGAAGAAGAATCAGGAGTCTGGGCAAAGGGACAAGAAGAGAGTAGGGGAGGCTCAGGATCCAGACCTGAGGACAGCAGATGTACAAACATCAGTGGCAAGCACTGTCCTGACAGAGGGTCAAGATGCTGCCATCTAGGCGGTCACCACCATCATCCATCCATCCATCCATTGTCCCTCTGCCACCCCATTCCTCCCTCCGTCCATTCATCACCCACCCATCGACCCATCCATCCATCTATCCATTCATCCTTCTCTCCATCCTTGCTTTCACCCTCCCTCTATCCATCCATCACCCATCCATTCGCCCATTGATCTATCCATTTAACAAGAGGGTATTGAAGATGTTCTGAGTGCCTAGCAATTTCCTGGGCTCTGAGGATGCAGACATAACATAATGTGATTACTACTCTTACATATCTCATGATCTAGTGGGAGAGAAAGAGAAAGAGAGAGATAAAGAGAGAGAGATAGTAGCTACAAGTTTGGGCTTCAGAGACAAAGATCACAGTTCAGATTCTATCTGTGCTGCTTCCTGGCCACAGAAGTAATTTAACCTCCCTACATTATCATTTGTGAAATGGGACTCATGATGCCTACCTCGTGGGATGATCACATGAGACAATACATCGCAAAGATTAGTGCCATGTTAGGTTTATTGTTATTAGTTAACTACTATGATGTGTGACAAGTGCTAAGATAGATTTCCGGGCAAAGTTCTGTGGACTCTGGATCAGCAGCCTGGGGAAAACTCTGAGACCAAGGGGCCCATATGGCCTTCTGAGTACCCTAAGTTGAGGGCGCCTGCTCTTAGAACCAAAAACCACTTCTTAAAGCAAGAGGACAGGTCCTGCCTAGTCTACGCTTCTGTTCGCACCATCTTTTGCTTGGTATGATAGGGTAGTGCTTGGGATGACAGACTTTGAAGCCCAATAGGTATGTACTTAAAAATCAGTTCTACCACTCAAAACTGTGTCACTTTGGGCAAGCTATGTACCTGGTCTGAGCTGCAATTTTTTCATCTTTAAAATAGAGATAACAATACCCTCACATATGATTATCATGGAGATCAAATAGAAAACGTACATAAAATGCTTAGTGCAATCCTTAACACTTAATAAGCTTTCAGTAAATGGAAGTTGTAATTATTAATATTAGCCATAATAACAAAGAAAAAGTTATTTGCTGATATTTCACTTTTATTAGATGAGGAGGTTGAACTGGATCATCTCCAAAGTTCTTTACAGCACTGAACTCCTGTAACCGAGGGTCCCCAGCCAATGAGAAAAAGTGGGGAGGAAATGGAAGGGTTAATCGCTAGTCCGGCCTAGTTCCCATTGCCCAGAGGGGGCCTTGTCAGGAGGAAACCGCTGATTCCTGCCTGCTTCTGAGCCAGAGGGAAGAGGAAGCCACCACCCTTCTCTGGCTCCAGTGGCTTGCAGAGAGACAAGCCCGGGCTAGTGACCAAAGAGCAGCAAAGGCACTGGGAGAGAGGTGACAGTAGGTGGGACCAGGACCTGTGAGAACAGCCTCTCATGAGCCCCCCGTCCCACCCCTGAGAATCACCCTCACCTGGTACAAACTACAGTGTGGTCGGTGAGGAAGCTATAATAGAAGGAGCTGCTTAAAATCCTTGTCATCTAAGGAGTCCCAGACCTGGGAATCCAGAAATCTTTGGTGGCATTCGAGAGGGTTAAGGATTGGTGAGAGAAGCTGTGGTCCCAGGGCATAATTTTAACACAATCTGTGGGCTGGCATGGAGCTCTCAGATGAAGAACTTGAGCGTTGCTCCCAGAAAAGGGGTAAGGAAGAGGGCTATCACTCATGGAATGGAAGCTGTGTACTGAAGACTGAGTTGAGCAATTTGAGTATCATCTCATTTGATCTCATTTGATACTCAGTATAATCCTGTGAAGCAAAAGGAACAAAGATCCTCCCCTTTTGGCAGATGGAAGAACAAAGGCTCACAAAGATGAAATACATTGCTAAAACCTACACAACTGTAAATGGCAAAGCAGGGGTTTGAGTTCAGCTCAGCCCATGTGACTTCTGAGGCCAAGCTCTTTCCGTTTAGCCATGCCGCTGCTCAGAAAAGCCATATTTCAAGCTCTCACCATTTGAGCAAAGATAAAGGGGCTTCTGATGTCTGGGAATGCCTGACAATTTAGAGAAGAGAGAAAGAAAAAACAGCCCACTCCAGGGGCTTCGGCAAAAAGCAAAAACAAAAACAAAACTCAAAAAACTTTTCCCCCTACAGTTCTGAAGATTCTAGAATCAGGAAAGATATAGAGACGTCCACAGTCACTGGCAAGGTTTTTGCTTCTGTCGTCATTACTCAGAAACTGGCTTGGGCTATGCCTGTGCCCAGACTCTGCAGCCTTACCAGCCCTTTAGTGGAAAGGAAACTAAAGCCCTGAATCAAGAACTTTCAGGACTAAAGAAAGCTTGACCATCACCGGTCTAATCCTTTCACTTTATAGATGAGAAAACTGAGGCTCAGAGAGGGTCCATGACATACCAGAGCCACAGGGCTGGATAGTGGGAGCAACAGGAGTACAATTTAGATTTCTTGAGTCTTACCAGGGTACCTGCTACCTATGGTGTAAGGATGAGAAAGGAATGTAGAAAACCTAAAGAGTGGTAACTGATTCCTCCTGCCTGCCTTTCTAGAGAGCTAGACATTTCCATCATTCGGTCTAGTGATGTGCTTATAAATATTAAAGAGCGGGTTCTCTGCAGGCAGTAGGGCTGGGGTGGGGAGACTAGATTAGAAGCATTAGCCAATTTCCCTGGTGCAAATACCCCCACCATGGCCGATTTCAAGCCACCAATGTGATGTCACTGTATTCAGACACGTACACAGTCATCCCTCATGAGCTGTCCAGCAGGCCACTGCCTCGCTCCCTTCTCAAGGAGCTTATCCCTTCTGCTGTGTGGGTATCCTTGTTATCTAGAGTTGTTCAAGGTCATCCTTAACCTGAATGTCATTCCTTTTTCTAAAGAACACACACACACACACACACACACACACACACACACACACACACACGGGCAGCTCTTCCTACCAATACCAGCCCTCTACAGAACACCAAGGAATCACAGGATACGAGTCTCTATTCCCGTAATAGCTGAGAAGAGAAGGGAAGGGAAGTCCCAGGTTTAGCCATCACATGCCCCAGGCCACAAAGCAATTTTTCCAAGGAAACAGACTGTCAGTGAGGGATGCGCCAGCCTCTGCTGTTCCCTGGGAAGGGTTAGAGGAGGAAGCTGGAGAGAGCAGTTTGCAGGTTTCTCCCTCATGCTTTCTATGTTTCTCACCAGAATCACTTCCTTCCCCACTCCGGAATGCCTGGCCAGACCCAGAGGGACGGCTGCCGCAGGACTCTGGGCTCTTTCTGGCCCAAAGTCTGCAGCCCCTGCCCGTGGGATTCTGGTTGCGCATTAACCGGGGTGTCTCAGAGCCCCTGCCTGGCCCAGCCCCAGGCGAGGCGCTGTGCAGGCAGGACAAACCCTTTGGCAGTCCTGTCCTCCAGGAGCATAGTTGTTTTTGTTAATAGAAAGCGATCTTAGAAATAATCCACATAATATCCCCCTGCACAACCCCCAAGGAGGATATTTCCATTCCAAGTGTAGCAACAGAGCAGGACTAGAAGTCAGGTCTTCCTACTTTTGGTTAAGCTATAAGCTATTCTTTCATTTGTTCGGGGCGATCTTCTTTCAGAGATGCTCCAGTGTCTCCTGAAAGATCCTCTTTTTTTTTTTTTTAATGTTTATTTTGAGAGTGAGAGAAAGAGTGCACACACAAGCAAGGGAGAGACAGAGAGGTTGGAGAGAATCCCAAGCAGGCTCTGCACTGCAGAGCCCAATGCAGGGCTCCAACTCATGAACCGAGAGATCACGACCTGAGCCAAAATCAAGAGTCAGATGGTTAACCACCTGGACCGTGCAGACATGCCTGAAAGATACTCTCTCTATACAGGCACACCACCAGTGCCTTCAAAAACCTGGGCATAGAAAGGCCATCACCTGTAGAATTACCTTTTATTTACATCAACATGAACATTGTTGAAAACCTATCATGTGCAACAGTAGAAATCATACAGTTTAACAAAACTCTGATGATAATGAGCTCTGATTATTTCGTTTGGTCCTCAGAAAACTGGTCAAGTAGTATCACAAATGAAGAAACTGAGGTTTATGTGGATTAAGTAACTTTTCCACAGTATAAGGGCCTGTCCCATGTTATGATGACCCTTTTCATCTCTCCCCAGTATAGCATGTGGTAAATAATTGAATGGCTTAAAATTTCTTATGCCCAAAGAGAGTCCTTGCAGCC
Organism: Proteles cristata cristata; assembly: GCA_017311185.1. Classification (NCBI taxonomy): domain Eukaryota; kingdom Metazoa; phylum Chordata; class Mammalia; order Carnivora; family Hyaenidae; genus Proteles; species Proteles cristata. The sequence goes on along the minus strand of JAESUZ010001426.1, from coordinate 1,722,452 downwards.
TGAAACACAGACAAGAACCCCCCTCCAGCTGGTAGAAACCCTGTGATGGTGCCTTTGGATTGAATCTCCTCTGTCTAAAGACAAGGACCCCTATACAATGGTATGGTCCACAGGGACATTAAAATGATCAGAAACTGAGTTCACGTAATTCGCTCTCCAGATTACCCCTGGATCTCTCAGCAGAAGGGAAGATGGATGATTGCAGGTTAATGTGCGGAAGGCCGCAGATCCCTCTATCTGGTTTCACAGGAGCCAGTGTGGGATCTGTGAGTCAGTTGATGAGATGCTTTTGTTTGAGAGGTGTGTTAGGTTCCGGAATCCCAGGTCTGTACCTCCCTGAGGGCTGGTGCCCTAGGGCCGGTGGTTGGGTGGGGGATAGTGTAGGGAAACTGTGCCATGCTTCCCCTGTCACTTACCCCACTTCCCTCCCTTCCCTCCAGCCGGTCCCCATTGATGACAACTTCTGTGGACTGGACATCAACCAGCCGCTTGGAGGCTCAACTCCAGTGGAGGGTCTGACCCTGTACACCACCAGCCGGGACCGCATGACCTCAGTGGCTTCCTATGTTTACAATGGCTACAGCGTGGTTTTTGTGGGGACGAAGAGTGGCAAGCTGAAAAAGGTAAGAGTCTGTGAACCCAGACCCCTCAGTGGGTCTCAGCTCCTTAGCTGAGAGCCCCTTCTGGAAGGCTGCTGTTGTGGACATTTAATACAGGCAGCTCTTCCCTTTCTTGGGCCAGGGGGATAGGATTGGAGGGGAGGGTAGGTAGGGGTTAATTTTGTGGCTTATCTTTTAGCTGCTTCTTCCAATCATTAGTGAGTGAGTGTCTAAGGAATGCAAGCGTATTTCAATATTGCCCACACTTCATGGGATCGGAAAGGTACATCACCCGGAGGGAAAAAGAATCATTCTTTATCTCCAAATCAGGGAGAACCGATGCTTCGACTATCTGTGTTATGAATCACCCACGTCACACATCCCTTCGCACGTTTTATAGAGTTGACTGTACTGGTCACAAGTCTTTGTTGTGTCCAAAGCAGCTGGTTGAAGCAGGTTATGGGTCCCAAATCTAAGGATCCAGGCAAAAGGTCGCACTGGTTTGATGATGACATGTGGTGGCCGGGGTGACCACTCTCCCGCCTTTCCTCTTCCCGCAATCACAGCCTTCCCCGCCCTCCCACTCCCCGCTCAAAACTTGAGCTGCCAGGAAGAAGTGGACGTCTTATCGGGTGCCTGCCCTGGGCCCTTCTGCCAGCCGGAGGGCACTGGCTGTCTGGGGTGGGCAGCATAGAAGGCTGAAACCGGCAGCTTGTGCCTGCTTGTCTCTCCTGCTTTGGGTGCGGAGACGAAGCGCCGTCTGTTTCATTACGTGGGATTACAGCAGCCACATTCTTTCCGGTCCCAGCTAATCCCCTTTTCCCCGAGCTTACCCTTCTGCCACCTTCCCCAGTCCCGCCACCTGTGGATCAAGGCACATGCGAGACCTCACCGTTTGATGTGATGTCACTCCTGCGGCTCTTCCCCCCTAATCCATTTAGAGCCTAGGGAGAAAGGTGTCTTTGGGGAATGTGGAAAGAGGGTGGCAGGGAGGGAAGCTGAGGAAGAATTTCCGCGTCCTGCTTGTTCTGAGCCGCTGCCAGAGGAGGTGAGAAAAACAGGTCCAGGTTTGTGTGGAGGTGCTGAACTTTCCAGACCGCTTCTGGTTCGCATGATACTAAGGCCCTTTAACCCTTTTCTCGCTCTGTGCAGAGGCTGTTAGGTGTTTCTGTCCTGTGCTCCTACTCTGCCTGGGGCTGTGGACCTTGGCTTGGCCTTGAGGCACATGGAAGAGAGTATGAGTGTGGGTCCCGCATTTGCCTTCCCAGAATGGGGGAGCAGGGAGTGGCCTTAGGAGACTCTACCAATATTTAAAATGGCCGATTGCACTGGGCAGCGTTCAGTGTGGACCTGTAAGGCTGGCGAGGGTTACCTACCTGTTCAGTCAGGTAGAGAGCACCTTGCATAGGAGCATTGGCTCAAGAAGCCTACAGGAGTTGAAATCCAGCCTGAAGCCTCTCTGTCAGCCATGCAGCCTCAGGTACAAGCATCCACCGAGAGGAGCTCCCCTTACTAAGTCATCTGCCCACAGAGACTACCTTTTTTCTAAATTGCACAAAGGTTTTCTGGGGGCCAGCAGCACCCACACATAAGCTGGTGTTCATCTTCTTCCCCTATACTTCCAGGGCCTTCCTTCACTATTGGGGATCATTTGTGTGCCTGCTGGTCTCTTGAGAGTTCTGTTCAAGCCAGGGGCCATGCCCCATTCATATTTACTTCCCTCCTTCTGCCCCGTTCTTTCACCACATGTTGACACTTAAGCAGCCTTAAACTGCTTTTGAAAGATAGAACCGTTCTAAGAAATCTGAGATATCACATGGCCCGATATGCTCATTGCTCGGCAGGAAAACTGAGGCCCAGAGAAAACCAGTGATTTGCCCAAGCATAGAGACTAGGGCAAGTTGCTTCTTGCCCTGACACTCAATTTGGCAGCCCCTTTTACTTAAAGAAGCAGCCACAGAGCCCAGGGATGGAGGCTGAGAACAGTCTTCAGGCCCAGTCTTGCTGAGGAGGTCAGCCAGGGACTTGTGCCTCCGTTCCGGACAGTCCCGGGTCGGAGTCAAGGAATGGACATTTGCCGAATGGGCAGACGAGGGCTGAATGAAGCAAGAACGCTCTGGCCAGACGCAGAGGAACCCTTGCACTGACCCCCCCATCTCTGTACATCTTGTGCAGCACACACAGGGGGCTGCTTGGGGCAGCTTTCCAAGCCACACACACCCAAGTCAGCCAAGTTCTCTGGGCCTTGTTGGAATCCCGGCCGACGAGTCGCTATGGATGCAAGTCAGCGGGTTCAAGGGCAAGGCTGGGGCGTGGCCGCCCACAGCTTGTCCCAACCTGCAAATTGGCCACTCCTTCTCAGCCTTCACTTGGCTTTTCTTTGCCTTTTCTCTGAGCTCATATTACCCCTCCCTCTCCCGTGCAGCCGCCCTTCCTTTCCACCCTCACTCCTTTGAGGCGCCTGATACTTACACCCTGGCTCCCACTGGTCTCCCATTTACCCACCCACTTGCCCCCACCCTCCCCAGAGCAGAAGCCCATGAGGAATTTGTGGAATGTCCCCAGGAAACTCTACCATGGTCCAAACCCCATAGCTCTTTCAACACAGGAAGGAAAATAAAGGGAAAAAAAAAAAAAAACAGCCAAGAGTTTGGAGAAGGGAGGGAGGCAGGGTGCGTCAGAACCGCTCACTTCTTCCCTGCCTGACCAGGCATCCATCAGACTGTCAGACGGCCCTCATCCAATGCAGCCATAGGAAAAGGATGTCCCCATGTGGGGAAGTGTGGAGGAAGTGGGGACTCACTAGAAGTGGCGTGACCATGAGGCGCTCCTGTGGGCTGTCCCATGCCTGCTCGTATACTGCTAGCATCCCAGACGAGGCTGGGGCCTTCTGAGTCACGAACATGTGGAAGGAACAGGCAGAATAATGATGAGACCTCAAAACCAAGGTATGTAATACCCGTTTAGGCTAAGGGTCAGCGCATCTCGGGTGATAAGAAGACAGGCCATGATTCACCCCAGGGGTGGAACAATGGCAGAGAAACCAGCCACGGTAGTTTGATCAACCGTGAGGTCTTTATTGAGGAGGAAGATGAATAGGATTTGCTTAAAGACTGAATGGGGCAGAGAAACTAATGAATTAACTAATGGGTGGGAGAGAAGGGCATTCTAGACCTCGGGTGCCACACTGAGAAGGTACAGAACAGTGCACGGAAGATGCACGGAGGGGTTTGGAGGTCTGGTGAGGGGAAAGCCAAGGTGGAGCACTGTGAGTGTCCGGCCCGGAGAAGACTGAGTGAAAAGAATCCTGGGATTTTTGCTGACTCCAAGGCCAATAGGAGCCAACCGTGTGTCAGCTTTCCTGAAGTTAATTAGCCTTCACTGTGCTAACAGGAGAAAAACTTCCAGCTCATGAGATGTGGTGGAGTTAGGCCCTGTGAAGCATTTTCTTAAGAGGGTAGTAACTCAAAGAAAGAAGAGTAAAGAAGGAAGCAAGACAGCTTTCTTCAGATAATATAATTTACTGAGCACTTATTATGTGTCAGGTGTTATTCTAAGAGCTTTATATCTATTAACTCACTTAATGTTGATATAACTCTATGTGGTAGGTACTGTTATCACCTCCATTTTACAGATGAAGAAACTAAGGCCAAGCAAGGTAAAGGCATTCATCTGAGGCCACAGAGCTAGTAAATGACAGAGCCGGGATTTGAACCTCCATCATCTGGGTTCCCAGTTTGTGTGCTTAGTCATTAAGCTGTAGAAGATGGATTAGACATACCTGCTGTGGCCCCAGAGGGCAGAACAGAACCAATGGGCAGGATTTACAATAAATCACATTTGCACTTACATAAGGAGGAAGTTTCTGGTAGCCGAACTGTCCCACCATAGAAAGAATTAGCTCACGAGAGAATGAGCTCCTAGTCAGTGGAAATATTTAAAAAACAATTTTTAAAAATCTATTTTTGAGTATGAGAGAGAGAGAGAGAGCAAGCAAGTGGGGGAGGGCCAGAGAGAGAAGGAGACAGAGAATCCCAAGCAGGCTTCAGGCTCTGAGCTGTCAGCACAGAGCCCAACACGGAGCTCAAACCCATGAACCGTGAGATCATGACCTGAGCTGAAGTCTGTCACTTAACCAGCTGAGCCACCCAGGCACCCCCCCGCCAAGCAGTGGAAATATTTAAGCAGAGACGGGATAGTCACCAACCAGGGATGCTTTAGAGGGGCTACTGCACCCACCATGTGATCTTTATGCCACCGCTATTCCACCGAATCCCTTAGTAGAAGGGCAGGCTGTGGCAGAGAGGAAGAGTAAGGAGCGGGAAGCCAGGGCACCCTGCGTGTGGGCTTTGAAGTCCCAGATTGGGTTCAGCTTGCTCTCAGAGTGTAGCAGAAAGCCCTCAGCATCCAGGAAGAGGTGCTGGGCACAGACGAGGCAGGGCAGGGCCAAGACAATGAGGGCAGGCAGGCCCGGAACGAGACATAGGGGAGGGGAGAGCAGGTATTCGGGAGTGGGGAGCACAGCAGACTGTGATGATCCCACCACCACCCCCAGGCTAGGGGCAGGCTGGGAGTCAGAAAAGGGAGGCAGGGAGCTAATGCCACAGCAGATGGAAGAGGCGGAGTGGTCACAGGAAGTGCAAACCCAATGCCTAGCCCTTCTCAGTTTGAAGGGAGGAGCCCGGGAGGCAATTGGAGCCTAAGTCCTGGGGCATAGGAGGGCTGGAGGTAGGCTGAGGAGAGAGAAGCTACCAGGGCACTGGAGGGAAGACTGTCTCCAGGTTTGGGGCAGAGTCCTGGGTCCTTCTCTCCCTGTCCCTGTCCCAGCTTTATGTCCTCGAAGGGCCCCTCAGCCCCGGGGCCTTACTCAGCAGCGGGACTTGTGGGCTGTCTGTTCTCTGTCCCCACTGGAAAGCTCGCCTGCTGTTCAGGAGATGGTGAAATGTCCTTTACCCTGTCCCTTCAAGCACCATGAATAGCACCCTCCTCAGACCCCTCGCAGCATGTAATTTTGTTCTGACAGCATCCGACATGCGAGCAGCTACTAATGTGTCCACTTATCTTGAGATTCGCGGATCCTGAAGGACAGGGACCCTCTTTTTCATATGTATGTCACCCCTTCCCGTGGCCAGATCCAACATCTCTCACACATTAGGTGCTCATTAAATTTATCTTCAATATATTGGGTGCCGCCTTCATCCCAGACACCTATTTGCACCGATCGGAAAAGAATCAAACACCAAGAGTGACTGCTGTTGACGTGGCCGGTTTACAAGGGAAGGAAGTTACGCTCCGGTGGATACATCAGGGGGTGGGGTGGTGGCGGGATGAGGAGTCAGGAAAACAGGAGAGCTGCTGGTTGGTAACGGGGAAAAGAGTCTGAAAAGGACATTTGGAAGAGGGTGGGCGGTATTCTCAGATACGATGACCGGGGTGGAAGAAGGGGACAGTGTTTATACTGTTGCCTAGAGATGCCCAAAATAGCATGGCAGCCATCTGCCTCCCTTGGATCAGATGTGGGCTTGCTGACAGTGGGGAGCAGGTGCAAAGGCCCAGGTAACCACTGCCCTGCCCCCACCCCGCCAGCCCTCTGTTTCTCGGCTTCTTGGACAGTTTCAGAAATCCACAGAGACTCAGCCCTCTTCCAGTTCTGGGGAGAGCCCCGGCCTCTTTTGACACCACCTCCTTTCCCATCAGCTACCCAGCATGGCCGCGGAAATGCCTGTGGAATTCCTGAGGAAAACTCTGTCTTTCCCTAAGGGACATACCAACCAACCCAAGGTCTCCAGTCTGCAGCCCACAGGAAGCCGGGGCGTCCCGATCCCATTCTCCTTTTTCTAATTTCCCAAACGGTTTGCTAAGCAAAGCCAGGAAGACTGAAGCTCCTTTGCACGAGCGGCTTAGGCGCTGGAGAGAATCCATCGAGGGCACCAGAGTAATAACGTTCCTCAGCTGCAGGGGGATTGCTCAGTTTTTTGAGAACACTGATTATTTACAAGAAACTCTTCTACTTTTCATCTGAGAATACTTCACACGTGCATATGGCCGTTGCCCCCTGCGTCTCTGCCCCATTTTACAGATGCGGAAAACTGAGCCGCAGAGATATTAAGCATCCCACCTAAGGCTCTGTGGCCCCTCCGCTGGCAGTGTTGACATTGGCACTCAGACATCCTCCCCAAACACACAGAAGTTCCTAACCTGTTACTTGGCTTCCTCGTGGGGTGGAGTCGCCTTGGCGGACAGAAGGCCGAATTGGATGAAAAGCCAAGAAACATGCCTTTCCGTCTGTGCCCGCCCCACCAAACAATAGCCACTCATTCCTCTGAGTGGAAATGATTCACTCATTTCTCAGTGTGAACCCCGGATCAAGTAAACAACCGGGGCCCGCGGGTCCAGCTGTAGGAGACCCAGGCTCTCCTGGCCCTCGTCACGGCCGACCCGAAGCCGGTCCCCTCCTCGGCCAGCTCAGCCGTGCTGGGGGCTGGGGTGGCGGGGAGCGCACCCCCTTCCCTCCTTCCCCAGAGCCTGCATGGAAGAAGAGCTGGGGTAGTCGCTCCGAGCTCACCGCCCCGTCCCTGGTAATGAGTTTGGCTCCCCGCCCAGGCTCCCGCCGCCAAACGCGCTGTTTGTTTTGTTGTTTTATAGGCCTCTTGGGTCCCCAGAACCGGTCTTCTGAAAGCTGGGAACGGCAGCACTTGGTTGGCACCCGGAACGAGGCATATTTTTACAGAATCCCCCTCACACCCCCACCCCCGGCCACCACATCCCTCCGCTTGACCCACGACAGGTGTAGAGAGAGGGGGGCGTGGGTTTCTATCCAGAGCCCCAGCCAACCCTGGGGGAGGAAGTCCTGATCTCCCCGAGCCATTCTAAAGGGGGAGGGACTACAGATTCATTTATTTTGTGCTCCTTTGTGGAGCCCGGATACGCCCCAGTCTTGGACGGTCCCTGCAGGAGGCATCAGGCTGGGTGTTTAGCGGGCTGTTTTGCCGTCCAAGAGTGAGCCCCTGGAGCTCGAGGCTTTATCTCAGGACAGGTGAAACACAGGAAACTGTGTTTCAGGGGCGAGGTGGGGGAGGGAGGAATGATTCAAGCTCGCAGAATCCAGGTGACCCACATCGTTTACACAGAATCTTTAAGGGGCCGAGCTCTCATCTTTAGGAAAATACAAAGCACGTCCCTTGAGGCCATTGAGCCTTGCCTGCCCTTCAATATAGGACATGCACATGTATCTCAGGGTCAGAAGGGACTTCCAGAGGCCATCTGGTCTGCTCCTCTGCCTTCAGATAGAAGCCGATTTGCGTAGGAAGAACGTCTGAGCTTCTGGGCTATAGCCCTGCCCTTGGCCTCCGTGCCCTCATGTAAAACGTGAGCAGTGACAGTACTTGCCTCGTGAGATTCTGCTGAGGACTAAGTGAGATGCTTCATTCCTGAACTAAAAATAACTGAGTACCTACTATGTGCTATTTTCTGGTTATGCAATAGCGAACAAAACTGTCAAAAAGGTCTGTCCTATTGAAGATTATATCTTATTGTCAGAAGACAGACCAAAAATAAATTAACTAATTAAAAAGTAAGCACAATATATAGTATGTTAGGAGGAGAAAAAGTGCTAGTAGAAGGAAATAGAGCTTAAGGAAATACTCTGTGTATAGCACGGTGCCAGGTTTGAGCATATTTGCTCTTTTTTTTTTTTTTGCCTAATTTAGAGAGAGAGAGAGAGAGAGCAAGCACACAAGCAGGGGAGGGGCAGAGAGAGAGAGGGAGTCACAGAATCCTAAGCAGTCTCCAGGTTCTGAGCTGTCAGCTAGAGCTCAACGATGCTTGAACCCACGAACCCACAAACCACGAGATCATGACCTGAGCCAAAGTTGGATGCTTAACTGACTGAGCCACCCAGGCGCCCTGAGCTTATTTGCTCTTAAATATTACTACTAGTGTTACTTTTCTAAAAGATCTTTAATAATATTTATTTATTTTTGAGAGAGAGAAAGAAAAAGCACAAGTGGGGGAGGGGCAGAGAGAGAGGGAGGCCCAGAATCTGAAGCAGGCTCCAGGCTCTGAGCTGTCAGTGCAGAGCCCAGTGTGAGGCTAGAATTCGCCAGCTGTGAGATCATGACCTGAGCCAAAGTCAGATGCTCAACTGACTAAGCCACCCAGGCACCCCAATCACTACTAGGGTTACTTAACTTGTGAGCCTCAGATTTTTTCTTCTGTGGGCGGAGTCAGGTAGTAAGAAACACTTTGCAGAGGGGTCCAAAGGACTGAGTGAAATCCTGTATGAAAAGTGTTTACTATAGTGCTTGGCATAACCATGTTTTGTGCTATTATTACTGACATCTTTGAGGCTTTCCCCAAATTCCACTTCTTGTCGGACTCCCTGGGGGGAGTGGAGCTGTCAGATCAGCCTCCTTTTTTAGGGACATGTTTGCAAGATCAGATGGAGGAAGAGAATCCTGCTCCCTTCCCCCCAGCCCTGAGTCATGGGAAAAAATACTTAGAAGACTAGACCAGCTGAGCCAAACTAATCTAATCCTGCTGGACATCGGCACCCCGCTGCATTAGTCACCAGTGAGAGCTTTCCGAGAGTTCCACCAAACAATATGAACTGGCCCTTCCCCAGGGCGGGGCTGGGGGAAGTGTCCGGTTGCTCTTGCAGCTTTGCAGAATTAACTACAACGGGACCATTCTCTGTCCTTTGCATACCACAATATCCTAGCGCTGTACACTCTGCCTCGGATTAACTATGGAGCTGGAGGAGGATGCCTGGTTTCCTCAACTGGTCCATTGATGCTGTCTTGGAAGATGGCTCTGCGTGTCAGACATGACAGATGTAAAGTACCTAATACAGAGCGCGATGCATAGTAGATGCTTAATAAAACAGCAGCCATTGCTGCTGCCATTGCTATGAATGTGACTCATATGGTGTTCCTGCTACAACTTCTGTGCTATTACCATGCTTTTCTTCCAGGGCCCAGTTCCCCTTGGATTCTGTTACGTTATTAATCCCTTATCATTTTCTGAGGAACAGGAAGGGTTGGCATATTTCTCTGCTCTGTTGCAGATGATGATACTGAAATTCAAAGACATTAAGGACTTGCATGGGGTCGTGGGGTCAATCATGGGGGGTGTGGGAACGAGAATCAGGGCTACAAATACTTCAGGTGGAGAGGGGCCCAGCCTATATCTAGGTCACGTCTACAGTCCAAGATGATGAAGTTGAAAGCTTGCAGCTGCTTAAACTTCAGTTGCCTTCTTACCCTGTGTCCTTCTATCATCTGCTCAGAGAAGCAGGAAACACATGGAGACACAAGGTGGTGAAGGTCAATCTCAGTTTCTGCCCTTTGGAGCCCTTCCTAGCATCCCATGACTCTCCTGGCACGGCCTCCAGAAAGGTCAGTAGGCGCTAAGGTGGGGCAGAAAGAACTTCAGAAGCTGGTGCCTCTGTGCTTGTCCCAATCAGCCTCCACTCCTGTACCATACTGTGGTTTTCTAAATTGAAGGTTACTGCCACCAGCTAGGTGTCCCCATTTCACCTGGAAAGACAGGCTTTCATAACACGTGGGGGATTCTCACCTTTACAGTTCAGGGGTAGGTGAGAACAGCAGCTCCCCTGAGAAGGGGGAGGGGCCAAGGAATTGGGCCCCGGCAGGCGGCAGGGCCCCCAGGGAGTAGGTGGACTCCCTCATACAAGGTTAGAATCTTGCCCTGATATTATAGTTGGAACGGACCTCCGAGGCTGGTCCAGCCTACAGACTTCGGGTGGGCAGGGGAGATAGCTATTGTCACATTTTACAGATGAGACAGCGGATGCCCGAGAAAGTGACACAATCCACTCAAAATCACTCAGGTTCTTAGCATCAGAGGCAAGACTCAAATCCAGGGACTTCAGTTCCAATTTGTGGCCTTCTCTCTTTCTATCATATGGAAGAATATTCCCTCTGCACAAAACCTCAGATTAACCTCGCCTTTCCCTGGCACGGAAGCATTCCCTGAGCAGAACATACCAGATCATTCTCTTGGGAACAAGAGTCTAGCTGAGCTTTCTGTCCCAGGTCTGACTTGGGGTGGAGGTAGGGGGGTGACCAACATCCCTGAGCCCTCATTCCACGTGCCCTGGGGATCTTAACTGAGCCTGGCCTGCAAGGAGGGTACTTAACCACAAAATGCTTGCCTTGGGGTTAAGACGTTCTGACCTATCAGAACAACACTGAATCGTGAATCTCAAATCTTACACGTTAGTCCTCTCTAGACATGCCACATTTGTTGTGGGGGTTTTCTTGGGGGTTCTATTATAACACTAGCACCTACTATGTGCTAAGCACTGACCTAAGTGTTTTTTCAGTTAAGCTTCTTACTACCCTTGTAAGATAAGATGAATATTCTGTCCATTTTCTGTATGAGAACCCTGAGGCTAAACTAAGTTACGTAACTGGACAGAGTCGCATTGCTACTTAGTGGACGGCTGGAATGTGAGTCCCGATCTCGGTCCAGACCTGTGCTTTGTTAACCTCAGGCTTTAACACCCTGTGGGTCTTCTCTTCGATCCCATTGGTCTGTCCGTCACCTACAACCTACCCTTCAGAGAGAAGAGTAGGAGGGCTGATGCTTTGCACTCTTTAGAGCGCGAGTGCCCTGGAAACCCGGGACACAGCAGCTGTCACCTCAGCACACGCTGCCTTGTATCACCCCCTCAGGCCTCCTCCTCCCCCTCCCCACCCATCTCAGCCCGGGCCTCAATGGATGGGGTGGCAGCCTTTTGTGCCACACACAGTCCCCAGCTGACTCCCCTTTCTCTAAGCATCATTGTTTGCCGGGAGCCTTCTGAAGGGAAGACAAAGGAGTGTGGCCGACAAGGCCAAGAGCTGCCGTGTAAAGCGTGGGGCCTCGGCCCATCACCCGTGCATCCCTGGGAGCCCCCGGGCTCTTCTTTAAAGATGCTGTCTGGCATCTTTTGTGTGCCAGTCATACCGATTCAGAGCTGGCAGGCAAAGGTTCCAGGGGGTGGTAGGAGGACACTGAAAAATGGAGTCATTTGGATCTGGCAAAATTGGAAGAGACATTAATGCAATAGTTAACAGCAAACCTCTGCTGGGGGGATGGGCCCGAATGCTTGTTCTCTGTTTATGGGGCTTATGCAATTCCATCAATATTGATGCCTGATGCCTTTGATTCTGACACTAATCATTGCTATGAATTAAATTTGCAGCCATATAATTAGGATTGCTATTAATAGGGCCCTGAGCTAAGCACTACGATGCTGCATGTCTTTTTCTTGATAGAAAATGGCATCCTTGGAACTCTGCTAATGGGGCGCACCTGGGATTTGCCAAGAATGATGTGAAAATTATACATTCTATATTTGTATTGGGCCTTTACTGAAATACCAGCCAGCAAAGGTGAGGCTGGAGGAAAGGTTGTCTCCTGCCCACTGCTGTGGGCGGCAATTAGGTGTATCTCCCATTCCATAGAGTCTTTAGGAATGGATATCCCAGAGCCAATGGTGGTTGCTCATGGTCAAGCCCTTGGACCTTCACAGTCAGGAAGGTCTCGTCAAAGTCTAACCTAATGCGAGGCAGCTTAGGCTAAGGGACTGGATACTATGGTGTCTTCTCCAGACTTTAACGTGACTGTGAGTCAATGAAACGAAGAGGAATGTTTCTTTATGCTCTATGCTTGGTTGAAAGGGACTGAGCCCCTACTGATAGGCCCAGTTGAGCCTCATTTCGAGGCAGCCGATTGGGTAAGACCCCCACTCACAACTGATTCGAAGGCCCCTCACCTGGAGAGCTCTCTGGGCCACAGAGCACCGGTTAACCTCACATGTAAAAGAACTCGCTGCTACATGAGGTAGGAAAGGATGAACTCTTTGTCGTGATGAGATGCTTTTCTAGGTAAATTTGTAGCGTGTTTGTTTACTGGGGAGCCCTGTCTATGAGTCTCACCAGGCCCTCAGTTTAGTAGTAGCCCACTCACCCTCAATCTGAGCAATTCATCATGCACACAAGGCTTCTCTAACCCTTTGCTAACAATAGCTCATGTGGTGGCCCCCACCCCTGCCTTATCACTTGAAATTATAATATGCACCAGTTGACATAAGGGATGCATTAGTCCCAGCTATTTTGACCTTCTGACTGAAAATAATTTTTCCTCCAAATCATTTATTGATTTTTTTTTCCCTTTCATATGTTTAAGTCGTCGCGAGAAGACATTGGTTTGAGTTCAAGTCCTAACTCTACTATTTATAAAGCATATGACCCTAAGTTACTTAACTTCTTGGAAATTTGGAGTGGAAGGTGATGATAATAATATCTACTTCATCAAGATTCTAATAAGGTTCAGAAAGTACCTGAATTGCTTTTCACAGGCCTTCTGCACCTAAGAACATTCCCTGCCCGCCTCTCCCCTGTCTCCTCTCACAGGACCCAGGTACAGAAGACAAAAGGATGGCTCTCGGTGCCCATGGCTTCAGAAGGCCACCTGATCTTCCTCCCATGCTAGGGACAGCACATGGGAAATTAATTCCTCCCAAACAGATGGTGTGTTGGAACATGAGTACCACTCGCCCTCAGTCTTCCCACTGCACACACTGAAAGGCTCAACAGGGGCTCCTTGCCTTTCTCTAGGCACCGTGGCTTCTGCTGGTCTCCAGTGTTCCAGGCTCTTAGGTAGACTAAACCCGTCCTTGAGGTCAGGGCCCACAGCTCCCACCCTACTCATAGAGTACTCACTGAGTACTTCGAGGCTGCGGAGAAAGGGGTGAGACCCTCTGAACATCACCCACAATAGAGGCTCTTTTTACACAGGATCCATATTCTTTTCCGCCGACTGCCCCACACATCCACTGTACATCTGACCACTCTCTGCAAGTGTGTGCTTGAAGGCAAATATGTGGACAGCAGCAATTGGCCAATGGCCAACAGTCACCAAAGATGTAGGTGCTTTTTCATAGAACTGCCTAGAAAACGGGGTGTGTGGTTGAATGGTTGAATCCTCAAGTGCCTGCACTTTTCATTAATGAACTAACAAGTGTTCTACTCCTCATACCTGAAGTTGAGAGGGAATGGAGATTCGTGTTGGGTTACTGTTGGGGTTGCTGTTTTTGTTTCCACTAAGCAGAGCACTTTAATCAGAGAATATCAATCCTTTAATATTGGAAATTAGCCTGATGTTGTGCAAGTCCATGGTTACTCATATACGCATTCAAGCACACATTCAGCATGATTATACTCACCGCGTCCAGCTCTCTTGTCACTTGTAAGATCTTGGCTCATACCACCCATACCCCAGATTGACTCACCCTGTGAGGCAATAGCATGCACCCACAGATCCTCCTGCACCTCCAGTCTCTGGAGGTACTCTGGAAGCCATAAAACACTGAGTAGCTTCAGTCTCAGACAGACTGGTGGTATTCCCAGAGGAATGGCCACAGTCAGAGAAACAGAGGAAAAAATATGCCCAACCTCCCCCTACCATCAAATCAAAGAAATAAAAAATCTGTCTCCTTGGTGCCTCCCCAATATTTATGTCTGAGCTCAGCAGACACCCCTGGGCTGCAGCCAGTCTGTGTATTAGCATTAGTCCATTACGCTTTTTATGATGCATGTTACCCACCCTCCACCCCGCCCCCCCGTGCAACATTTTATGACTGTCCTTTTCATTTCTGGAAAGAGCTTCACAGAATGGCAGATGCCTGCATTTCCCTACTCTTTGGGGAGCTATTTGTAGGCAGCCTGTCCCCGGCCATAAACAACGGGAGATAAACCACAGCCACTGGCAGTAAATGCCTCCAAGGCCAAGGAGGTGCAAAAGTAGGGGGGGCTGGGGTATGCTTGGTGCTGTGTGTGCAAGGCTAGTGGCCGGTGGGTCTGGGGTAGATGCTACCCACAGAAGGAGAGCCAAGGGTCTGGTGTGGAAATGGATGCCTCCCCGATTTCCACGAAAGGTAGAGGGCCTTCCCACCACTGTCCCTCATGCCTGTCTCCCCCACTGAGGCCACTTGTCCCTTAACTGTGATAAGAACCAGTAAACTTCCCAGTGAGGAGAGGATCCTTCCTTTCGGCTTCATTGTCTCCTGCCTGTTTCTGCTGCTACACAGATTACCATGCACCACTCATCTCCCGTTGATGCTTCTGGATCTGGGAGCAACTCCCTACAAGTTTCTCTTGCCTCCTCCCACCCTCTCTCCCCATCACACTCATCCCAACCTCTTCCTCCTCTAATACTCTTTCCCTTTTCTGCACCCAGGACCGACTCTTATCAACCAATCACCACTCCTTCTAGCTCATTAAAACTTCAGCCAGGACCCTGGTGGCCATGGTAGTGATATTTATCTGTTTCAGCTTTTGAGCTGCACCCACTAGCAAGTCACTTGTGAAGCTGCAGGAGACAGCACCCGGAGCCAGCTTTGCTCCATAAAAGGCACCCCTGGGAGAAGAAAACCAAATTCTGAATGAATAATTGGCCTAGTAGAGATTGCAGATTCTTCCTACACACACAAACAGCAACTGAAAGCAAAGAATAAAGCAGAGATAAGAGAGGGGGTGGGATGTGGAGAAGCTGGTAAAGCCCTGAATGATTAGCGCCTTGAATGGTTTTCTTTCTCATCAACGCCATCTGAGGGGCAGGGAGTAGACAGAGGGTGGAGGTGATGTTCTTTTCCTCCTCCTTATTTGGTTTTGGACTCCACATCAAATGGAAACATGTAGATGAAAGTGATGTGCCTTTAAAATGTATGTACACATCAGACTGCTGGAGATAGTAGCTATTATACTGCGTGTATGTTTTTTTGCAGTAAGCTGCTAAATTATTTATTGGGCACCGGGCTTTAATCTCGTAAACCTGCCTGCCGGCCCCAGGCACCAGCAGTCTGAGCACTGCATAAAACACGTATGTCGGGCGGGCTGCACAGAACACTCTGGCGACTCTGGGTAGTGATTGTTCATTTTCACTTGGTTTTTTTTCCCCCAGATCAGCTCATTAACAGCAGGCAGACCCAATCAAGAACCTTCTCATTTCCCCATCACTGAGAGCTTGGAAGTTGATTTGTATCTCCAACCTGAGCATGGAGGACCAGGGGAGCCGTAGCAAGAGGCTGTTCCCAGAGGCTGTTCTTTGCCGAGGGACAGGGGCCAGAGATGAGAGAGCAGATGGCCCCAGGGCCACTGGATGTTGCAAGGATTGTCCAGAGCTAAATGCCCTAAGCTAGGAGTCCACCCCACAACTCCAAAAAACGCATCGATGGGTGATCAGGCAAATCATTGCATATCTTGGGCCTCAATTTGTCCCTTTTAAGTAAAAGTGATCTCCATTATCCTCTCTGGTTCCCAGTCGAGAAGGTAACTCTCTCGGTATGAAACTTCCATCGTGTCTGCATCTCAAGATAATAACAACACCCTTAAATGCAGTTAGCGGTTTGAGGAATATAATGAGTTTCAAGTATATTTCACCCATGCTGACTGAGCTCATCCAGTAATTGTAACAAGCCCACGGGTGTTGATTTTAAGGATGAAGAAACTGGCCCAGAGGGGTCAAGTGATTTACCCAGCATCCCCCAGCAGTAACGCTCACAATGGAACCTGGATGCCCATCTTTTGTCTGTTCTAATCATATCCAAGATATGGAAGCTCACTAGCATGAGGCTAGTGTGGAAACTGAGGCACAGATCATTTCTGACAGCCAGGCCTTCTCAGGCTGTGTGGGGGCAATGTTAGCACCCTTGTTAGGACCCAAACCCGGGTCCTCCACTCTTTCTGAGCAAACAAAGCAGTTCCAGGACTGTCTGGGTTTCACCGTTCACTGTACTGCAGTCACCCACCCGCATGTTAGACACAGAAGGAGGGAGACTCGATAGGAAGATATGGCACAAGTTGAAAGGGTAGCATTTTGGTTTTTTTATTTTTATTTTTAAAACATTTTTTAAACATTTATTCATTTTTGAGAGACACAGAGAGACAGAGCATGAGCAAGTGAGGGGCAAAGAGAGAGAAGGAGACACAGAATCCAAAGCAGGCTCCAGGCTCTGAGCTAGCTGTCAGCACAGAGCCCAATGTGGGGCTCGAACCCACGAACTGTGAGAGCATGACATGAGCTGAAGTCGGATGCTTAACCGACTGAGCCATCCAGGCGCCCCAAACGTACAGCATTTTAAACCTATGTTCAGTAAACATTTACATATCGGTAATTTTATGTGGACAGCTCATTGCTTGCATCAGATTCTCAAAGCTATCTCTGAAACTAAAATGTGAAGACTCCTTATCTTATGGCTTTTAAACACTGTGCCTTTGAGCCTAGAGGGACCCCTCCAGTCCTCCAATTCCACCCTTTTGAATCAAAGCATCTTGCCCTCCTCTGTTTTTATGTATGTCAGTTATGGGTCTGATTTTTTTGTTGTTGTTGCTTAAGAAAAACGGGTTCAAATAGCAGACGATGAAATGCTGGGCTAAGTAGTAGTTAAGAAAAGCCCAGACCCAAGAGCCAAAATATCCTGGAGTCCACTCCTGACTGTGCCGGTTAGTGTACGGTGACGTAGTAAGAGTCACATCACTTTGTGCCTGCTTCCCGGGCTGCACACTGGAAATAGTTTGCACCTCCGAGGCCTGTTATGAGGACCGTGGAAATGAGGGAATACATGTAAAGCACAGAGATCAGTATCCAAAATAGAATCAGTGCTCAGTCGGTGTTTCCTATTATCATTATACAATTGTCATCACCCTTTTTCCTTTCCCTGTCCCTCAGCAATTTTAGGACAGAGGCTGTATTTATCATCTCTGTGTCTATATACCAACTAATGTAGCAGACATTCATAAATGTTTAAAAAGGAAGAAAAGAAAAGGGGGGAGCGAGGAGGGGAGGGAAGGAAGAAATCCTAGGACCCGGATGGATCATCTCTCTGCTCTGGTGTGAAAGTATCTTCTCGAAGTGAGTCAAAGTAGCTTCTAGGTGTGTGCCAATGCCACCAAGTAAGGTAGGATGTAGGGGCTCCTACCGAAGTCTGTGGCTGTCTGTGGCAAAGGATGAGGTTCTTTGGGAAGCGCGTGTGATTCCGGCATTCACGTCTCATACACCGAAATTCAAACCATCAGTGCTGCAGGCAAATCCCTCTGGGACTGGCCTTTCCCAGATGGAAAGACTCCTTCAGCCTCACCTAGCTCACTGCCTCCCTCCTGTCTGTGCTGCACCGGCAAACCCTGGCAGGCTCCAGCTGCCGGCAGGGGACAGAAACACCAGTGAGGGGGCCAGAGGGGGCCCATCAGACTTCTCTGTGACTCCGTCAACCTTCAAGGGTAAAGAACTAAGGAGACCCTCCTCTTCCTGCCAAGGGTTTGAAGTTGCAGAACTACATTACACAGTGTGTTCATTCATACCTCCACTCCCCCATTCAACAAAGTGACTATTACTATCAGTGCCTACTACATGCTATCAAATGCACTACTTGTTGGGAATGTTACCTGAAGCCAGTATTTCTCAACGGGGGTGGTTCTGTGGACATTTGGCAATGGCTGGAGACATTTCTGATTCTTATGTCTGGGACAGAAGATGCTACTGGCATCTAGTGGATAGAGGGCAGGGATGCTGTAGAATGCCTTACACAGGCACAGAAGAGTCCACTTAACAAAGCGTCATCCTGTCCAAAAATGTCGGTAGTACTGAGGTTGAGAAACTCTGATCAGGGCGACAAACATTTATTGAGTTATTAATTATGTGCCGACCTTCTCCTCATTCACTCCTGGTAATGATCCTGCAACACAAGTACTGTGACTTTCTTTCCAGGCGAGAAAACTAAATCTCAGGGAGGTTCAATTATTTCCCCATTTATTCACGTACTATGTATTTACAGGCCAACTCAGCAGGTGGTAGAGTAGGAGACCAAACCCAGGTGGGCCAGCCCCAAAGTCACCCCAAAGTCTGTGCTCATTCCGAACCATGCTGTAGCTCTCTGCACAAGGTCAGGAAAGAGAACACATGTAATAAGTGAGTGAGGGAGAAGCCTGCATTTGGGGAGGAGAGTATGGTTGATAAATGCCATTGGGTCTGAGAAAAAGATATTACTTTCTCTTTTCCGCCTCCTTCTTTCCCTCTCCCCCACACGTACTCACATACGCACACATAAACCATCAAACAGCATCCCAGAGGTCCCCGTTTGCCTTCAGGTTTATTTTGGTGTGGGTGGTGATTTTAGCTGGAGATTGCACCCTCCCACCCCTCCCCACAAAGTGTTCCTCATCTCACAAACACAGCCAACCCTTTGGCTGGGAAGAGGGTGGAAATATTTCTCCTACTCCTGAAGTGTCTTGATAAAGATCTGCTCTCTGCCAGCCTCCCGCTTCTCCTTGCGTTGATTTAGTGCATCTCGTAGGAGGTGCGGTATTTGTTGGTAGCTCCTGACCGGTGAGCTGTTTGGACAGGGGCGGGGTGTGTGACGGCACGAATATGGACTCTCAAGTCAGCCCATCTTGTCTCAAATTGTATCTTTGCCACCTACGAGCTAAATGATTTTTGGACGAATTAGTTAGCCTCTCTCAGCGTTGATTTCTTCACCTGCAAAATGAGAATGATGATCCCTACCTTGAAGGGCGCTTGGAAAATTAAATGAGGTCACGAATGGTCATCGTTTAGTGTGGTGCTTGGCAAAGGGTGGGGACTGGGAAACGCTAGGCCATATGCACATCAGCCCTAGCTTGGCTCTTTCCGGGGGCTCAGGCAGATGAGAAGGGAAAGTCAGTGCACCCTCCTGGTGGGCCTCCCTCTCTGCGCAGGTTTCCTCAGGGGTCCTGTGGGTAGGTCATCCCAGGCACCAGAATCAACCCCGAGACCGACATCTTCTCCTCTCTCTGTGGCGAGTCAGCTGATGTAGGCCGCAGCCACCACCACCTCCCCTGACATGCTCTTGTCCGTAAAGAGTCATCCATTGTTTACCCGTCGATTCAGCAGAGACCCAGAGACTGGCGTGGAAGCACTAAGCAGTGGTGGCAGTTGACCCTTTCAGGAGACATTTCATTTTAGAGAAGAAATCATTTACGACTCTGAGGCTGGGAGGGATCCTCCCAATGTCCTTATCACCGCCTTTTGCTCTTCTCCTCGCGCTTCTCACAATAGAGTAGTTTTTAGAATGGATACTCATTCACCGAGAGCCTACAATGCAACAGACCCTTCGCCCCCTGCCCCCAACATAGCCCCGTCTCCCACCCTGAGCACAGTACACCCAACCTGCCTGGGGCAGGAGGGCATGCACGTTACTCTAAGGACCCTCGGAGGAGGAGCTTCCTTACCTCTCTGCTGTCTTGCCTTTGTGACCTCCTGAGCCTCAGGCTCAGGAAGATCCAACTTGATGCCCCACAGTGTGCAGTATGCTTTTGCATTTCTCTTCTCAGTCAGTTCTGATAGAAATTCTAGAGGTGGACATTCTTCTCTCCATTTTCACAATGGGGTAGACAAAATTCCCAGCTGATTATTCCATGGGTAAATCTTGAAGCCTAGACGTAAACCCTAGTTTTGTGATTCAGAGTTCCCACCAACCCCCCATGATGTCTTGGGTCCCTTGTGTCTTTCCTTATATCCTAACCTAAAGTAGCCATTCAAACAATATATTTGGAAGACTGTGGGTTATGGGCCATGAGAGGTATAAAGGACCATAGGGCAAGGGCCCTTTCTTCAGATACCTACAATCTATTGGATGGTGTGAGATGTGTTTGCTCCCTTCCCGCTTCCCCTGAAGACAAGACATTGCATTTCCTTCTCTCAAAGATTCTGGCTACGCAGCAGTGGCCATGAGGCACTGTGGAGCTGGGGAAAAGGAGTCCAGGAATCAAGTGGCCTGGGCTCTAGCCCTGGCTGTACAGCCATTGACTTGGGGAAGTCACCCTGTCCTTTATCTATAAAAGAGACATTGATAATTCTGGTTCCTGATTCACAGGATTAAGGGGCAGATTTAGTGGGACAGAGTAGGTATGAAAACATCTGGAAAACTGTACCCTCCTGTCCAGATATAAGGGGTCAGTGCTGTCCACCTTCCCCTCCCCATTGTACTAGTCGCCTCAGACCTTCAAGAGGCATTTCTGTCACCAATCACCATGGTACTCTGACCATATAATCACTCTGACCTGGCAGCAGGGCGATTACAGTCACGTGCTACAGCTGCTGTCCCAAAGCCTCCCCCCTCCTCCCCATCAATCTCATAGGTCACCGCTGTGATGGCAGGTTAAAATGCCACCCCCCATTAAAAACAAAAACAAAAACATGCAACGAGCAAGGCCCTAGAGAGAGAATCTGACATCTGCAGCCCACAGACCAAAAATATGTGACCTGGTAATGCCCTGCAGGTGGTGGTGAGGGGGGAAACACAAGGAATTTTTACAAAATGGTTGGTCATGTCCCAACAGGAAAGGTAGCAACAGTTCGGGGAGGGGAGGGTGCCCCAAACACCTCTTCCCCCAGTTCCAGCTGTGGTGCTCTCTTCCAGGGAAGGGGTTTGATTGGTGAGGCTTTCAGGTTTGCCTGCCTGAGGTCAGCTGGAGGGAAGTGAGCTGTAAGTACGGAGCAGAAAGGGATGTGACTTGGGGTGTTTCTGAGGAATGCATCTGCTGTTAAGGTTCTGCGGCTGCTGCCCCGCTGCCTTCCAAATGCAGCCTCTCACACACCACGGAGCCGAGATCAGCGAGGTGACGGAAAACATCTTCCTGCCCTGGGTCTCCGACACACCCCTGCCAGTCTGGGAGCCATTACCTTTTCCAGATGTGGAGTAATTGCAGGGCCAATCATGCCCAGGTTCTGCTGGGACCCGTCGCCAAGGGACTCTGGGCCCTTTTAGTTAATCCTCACGATGGTCACTAACAATAAGGAAGAAAGTGGGAGACGGAGTAGAGGAGCTGAGCTAGCTGCCCCAAGACACAGCGGACTGCCTTTCATTCCAGCTCAGAATTCTTAGGTCCGCAAAACAGCAATGTGCCTCTTGTCCCTCCCCTTTACTCCTACAGGAAGAATTTTGCACAAAATCACGTTGCAATTCTCAACAGCTACCTCTCTGCAGATGTGGGGCCACCTACTCCTCCACGCACCCCGTTTTCTCCATCACTGCCCCTTGCCTCCAGAACCTACCTTCCTGAAAGACATTCTTGACACCATCATTGAACACCTGCCGGCACCCTCCCTTGCCAAGATAGTAACCCAACTTAAAAAAAAAAAAAAAGAATACTCAACAAGAAAGGCTATCGGAGGTGTAGTTGTGGGTTCAAAGGGGTTTTTTTTGTTTGTTTTTTGCTAAATTACCTTTACTCTGCATTTCTCTGCCGTTTCTGCTTTGTGCTTTCCACGTTCTACTTATGAATCCCCTCTTCCAGCCCCTACTTTGAAAATCAAAAAAAGAAAACCCTGTTTCAGGATTAAATACGGTGTCAACATGTGGCTAGGCTCTTCATACCTCAAAAAAAAAAAAAAAATCCGCAGGGGCTGTCTCCACCCACCGAAGGTATAATAGTGGAGGAGGGGGAAGAAGAGAGCCAGAAGAGCCAGTCTTTGCCTCCTCCCTTCCTGGGCCTCCTTCCAACAAGTGCTGATGCAGGCTGATGAAGATAGCATTCTCAGAACCTTGTGCCCAATGATAACTGCCTTAGAAAGTCATTACCTGAGTGGCTTTTCCAGCTCTGTTCTCATACCCTGGAATTTCTCCTGTTTATTCAACAAGCCATCATGGGGAGACCTGTCATGTCTTTGCTCACTGCCCCAGGGCTTGCTAAGCCTTGATAGATGCCTTCAGTGGGCCCCACCATCCTGCCCACAGTGGGGCTAGCCACCAGCACCCCATCCTTACCCACAGCTTCCCTCAGTGCCATGGGATCCTGCTGCCCGACTCGTTCCCTCCTGCTGCCAGCTGGAGCTCAGATACTAAGCCTTTTTTTTTTTTTTTTTTTTAAGATGATAGGTCAAAAGCAATGGATTTTTAAAAAAAATTTTTTTTTTTCTTTCAAACAGAGGCCAATGAGGAATGAAGTGGCAGCTTCAGGAAACTGAGCTGTATTTTGTGGTTGCCAGGGGCTTGGAGCCTGGTGAGGGCTGAAGGGGTTCGGTTACTGGAAGCAGAGTTCAAAGGAGCTTTGCAAAGGTCAACCTAAAGCTGTATTTGTGGGAACCATTAAACCGATGACTCGGCTGGTTTTCTATTGTGTCATGGAAAAGGCTTCTAGGGAATTCTTGCCAAGTCTTTAGAAGAAAAGATATATATAGCTAAAGATGTGTATATTTATAGAGAGATGTATGGATATATTTATGCCTGTCATGCCCATTAGCTCTGCAAGGAGGAGGAGGGGGCTCTGGAAGGGAGAGTACAGCACCAGAATCTCCCTGCAGCTTTTCCAGGCCCTTGGGAGAAGGAAGGAGGGCATATCATGGAAGGTTCGGGAATCTTTGGCTCTCATCACCAGGAGCCCCCTCCTGAGAGAAGGTTCCTAGTGGGAGCCAAGACTGTGAGCCCTGAGTTTTCCTTTGAATGATTCAGGCAGGTCCTGCAGTCTGGAAGACTGGAAGGAAGTCTTTCTGGGGGTCTGTGATCCCTGAGTAACCTAATCTTCAGAGTGGAGTGTGGGAGGCAAGGAGTCCATATGGGAAATTGCAAGGATGCCGAGGGGGAGGGGGTGAGGCCTGAGGCTTGATGCCCGAAAGAAGGGAAGGAATGGCTCCAAATTCATTTGCTTTCCACCTGTGGGAACAAAGCTTAATTGGACTGTTGGCCTTGGAGGGGCCCAGACCCTAGTTTTAGAGGCGCTGGGAGACTTGCCTGCTTAGCTGGGACCATCTGCTGCCCTCTCCCCCCCCTGCCCCCCCACCCCCCACCCTGGAGTCTGGAGGAACAGCTGAGGCTTTCTGAGAATGGGCCAAAGATCCTTTCCAGAATCTCCCTGAAACTATGTGGTGTGTGTGTGTGTGTGTATGTGTGTGTGACATGTGTGCCCATGCATACACGTGCAGCACAGGAAACTGTGTGTGGTGTGTATGTATGTGTGCGTGTGTGCATGTGCCCTTCCTGACTTCTCTCCCCATCAGGGGACCTTGCCAAGTGGGCACAGCAGCTGGACCCACGAGTGAGCTGGGTGGCAGGTCTAGCTGGGTATGCCCAGTATCTGGCTCTGCATCTCTCATTCCATCTCTATCATGTCAACAACTTTCAAAACTGACTGAAGCATAACCGCTTGCCTCACCTCCCGTCGGTGTCCCTCTGTTCCCATCCCTACCCACACCCACCCCAGTGGAGGCCCGGGGTGTGATGAGTAAGTCAGGCAGGCTAATGACACTACACCCACCTTATCTCGGAGTGCCCTCGGTGTACCTTGCTTCTGTCTGCAGCAGAAGGTGGGGCTGGGAGGCAGGATATTATTGCAAAACCACTTGGCTGCAGCTACCGCCTGAATTCCTCCTCTGCTGCGGACAGCCGCCCCGTCCTCCCCAGGCAAGTTGAAGAGCGGCCTGCTAGCTGTAAGACTCAAGGTCTAAAGAAAGCATACAGGTTGGCAAAGGGACAGAAGAGTTGTGACATTCCTACACCTCCACTCCCTCCTCCCACCTCCGCCCACCCCACCTGGCCCAGCTCCCCCCACCCACAGCCTGGGACCAGGGGGCAGCAGGGAGGGGGTGCACCGTGCAGCTGCAGACATCTGCCCTCCCTCCGTCTCTGCCACTTCATTTCTCGTCTGTCAGCAGCAGTTCATGGCCGCTGATGGTCAGCAGAGTCAAGGAGGCCCTGGAGAACCCTTATGCGGCTCCCTCTGCTCCCCGTCCCCTGCTGCGGGAGGTTAAGGGGGAAAGAGGAAGAAAGAGACAGGAAGGCAGAAGGAGGGTGAAATGAAATGTTAGTGACATTCAAGAAAGTGACTTCATAGGGCTTCAGTGCCCTCCCTCCGGATTCAGGATGGACCTTGTCTTCTTTATAAGCCATCAGTGACTTCTCCCCTGTCTGAGTCATCAAACCCTGGTGCCCACCCCCCTCCTCCCCATGCACACAAGAACACATGTGCCTCTCTCATCCAATGGCAGGTCCATCTGTGACCTTTATTCTTCTGACCTCACCTGTGGAGGGGAAGGGAGCCCCAGAAGAGCTTTCACTCACTGTACCAGACTGAATAAATTCTCCCCTCCTCCCTGACCTCAGCCTTCCCATTTCCTCCAAGTACGTGGGAGGAAGAGAGGAAAGGCTCTCTCTCTGGGCCGGGACGTTGGCAGCCCCAGCTGGATTCCACAGGTGGAGAGGGCCTGGTAGGAGGAAAGTGTCTCTTCTGATCCCAGCCCCTCGGCCTCCACGGGCTCCCCCAGCCAGGGAGGTGACCATCCTGTGAAGTGATGTAAATGCACGGGGTCACCCAGCAGCAGGTCCCCCCCAGAGACGGGCCGAGCTGCCCCTCCCGGGGTGGGCAAGAAGCCCGCCCAGCTGGACACAAGCCCCATCCGTGGCTCTGCTCAGCCTGAGACAGGTCCCCGAGCCCCTTTTCTTCCTCACAGCCGCAAAGGACAACAGAAAAGCCTTCGTTCTTGCTACCAACCAGCAGCAGCCAGCAGGCGCGCTGTTCCTGTCCCCATCTGCAAAATGAGAAGGTTGCACCACAAGACCTTTCTGGAGCTAACCTTCCATGAATGGAATTTCCAAAAATGTTCATTCCTGTGGGCTGAGCAAAGCACTTTTAGTAACTACGGACATGCAGCAAAACCCTTTCGTGGTTTCGTGGTGGTCCCGATTGCTCAAGGAAGGGACCTGAGCGAGCTTCTCATCTTGAGGGAGTTGAGCCATTCACAGCGTTTGGAGCTGAGCTAAGTGCTGGGCTGGACCGAACAGGTCCTGGAAAGAAAGAGGACAGAGACTAGGTAAATTGGCTTTTGTCTGTATAGCAGCTAGAGCAGGAAGGAGCTCAAGTGAGATGGTAGAAAGAACTTCCTCCCTCAGTTGGCTCCTCGGTCGGATCTAGCCTTTCCTTTCCTAGCGAAGTTTCCAAAGAAGAAAATCGGAGGCCTGCATTTGCATCTTGAGTTATTTTTCAGGGTGTGATTAAAAAACACATGTTCTCCTATCTGTACACCAGCGGTACCCAGCCCCAGCCCCCAGCCCTACCTTCCCGGCCCCGTGGGGGCCTGGTCTGCAGATGGTGGCAGGAGGTGGGCTCTGGGAGGACCCTGTCTCTCCAGAGAGCAGGGGTGACATCCACTCCCCCACACCCCAGCCCCTCTCTGACTTCTGACCTCTGCACCTCTCTTGCTAGTGATTCTTAAATTACTGAGCTGTCTAACCATCTCCGGGGAGGAGAGGAGCAAACAGGGCTGACGGGAGGTGGAGCAGAGAAAGTATGAGGTGGAGGTCAGGGGTCGTTTCACAGTATGTTTTGGCAGAGGAGGCCTGTGGAGCAGCCAGTGGGATCGGACTTTCATCCTTCCAGAACTTCCCCAACAAGGAAAGCAAACGCTGTCACTTGAGCGGTCATTTGGAGCATGCGCTCTGGGCAACAGGGACCTCCACCTCGGGGTCCGGCTACCCGGGAGGATGTGATAACAGGCACAGTCTTGCCTTGTGTCCCTCCTGCTACCCCTCTTCTTAGCCTAGGGAGGTGACCAAAGTGCCCGGGAAGGCACAGCCTGGCTTTGAAGGGGCTGCTCTGACCTCAGAACAGAAAGGCATCTTAGCGCCCCGGGCGGGACGGCGCTTCCATGACGTTCCTCGCGGCCGTCAGCAGTGCCATGTTGCTCCAGAGAACCACACGCACGCGCAGATCCTCCTCCTGCGCGGGTACATTTGGGTCTAAAACGAAAGAAGAGGTCATGGGCTCAGGCCTGGAGGATAGAGTTTCCCTGCGGAGTGAGTGCTGAGGTTAGGGAGGGCGGATGGAAGGCTGGGAGTTTGGGGTTCCAGAGGAACCAGCCACCTTCATGCCTTCTCAAACCTGGAAGAAAGGGAGACACCAAAGGCTTCACCTGACCAGGGCCATAGCAGTTGTTTTCTTTACGCTGCTGCCTCCCCGCCTGTCCACACCCCAGCTGAGATGTCTTCTGCCCCAGCTGCCCGTGGCCGCTTTGGGGTGAGGGGCGGTGGCTGCACTTAGGGGCAGGAACTCCAAATGATGAGCTGGTCTTAACTGGAGCAAGTCTCCAAAGATTGGGCCATGGCGTTGTGTGGACTGTTCCACACTCTGTCTCCTGCTTGCTAGCCAAGTAACTTCGGGCAGGGCACTTAACCACCGGGACTCTCCATCCTCTCCTCTGCAAAAGAGGGATTCCCTGGAAAGTAGATGCAGAACGTATGTGCAGTGCCTGAGACATAGGAAATGCACCACCTGTGTTCGCTGTCTTGTGTTCTGTCTTATCCCCCAGCTCTCTTCCGTGTTGGTGGCTCTCTAACACAGGCACGGTGACAGCCGGCTCCCGGGCAGCCCTAGCTACTGCTATGGCCAAGGCATGGACAGAGCGATGAACCTTTTGCTCTCAGCAAATATTGGGGAATTATTTCATGCCTGCTTCCAGCCATCCAGGCACAAAGATGCCTGCTCAGGCCCCTGACCCCAGCCCTGGTGCAGAGACCTTTCCCCTGTTGACAGGCTGAAGACAGGTCATTTTTCTTCTCTTCCCATATAATGGCCTTTACTCCCCTGCCCACCACCCCGTTTTCAAACCTTAATGACTTTAACATACACACAGTTCTTTAAAAAAAAAAAAATTTAAAAAAATAAAAAACAAGCCCCCAGTGA
This sequence comes from Proteles cristata cristata, assembly GCA_017311185.1. Classification (NCBI taxonomy): domain Eukaryota; kingdom Metazoa; phylum Chordata; class Mammalia; order Carnivora; family Hyaenidae; genus Proteles; species Proteles cristata. The sequence continues at coordinate 1,695,139 of JAESUZ010001426.1, read as the reverse complement.
GCTGCCCCAAACCTTGTGTAGTGGAGGAGAAACAGCCCAAGCACATGTTCACAAGTCACTGCTTGCGATGACAGGGGGCCTTGTGCTAATTTCCTCCTGCGTTTGAAGCCCAGCATGGGGGTAGGGCAGCGGGCGGCGAGAGGGAAGAGTTGGAGGGCTTGGGTATTTGGTTGTTCCCTTTGATCCTCCTAGAAACGCTGTAGCATTTGGGGAAATATTTCATCCTGGGAAATCTTGAAGAATAAGAAAGACGGGTTGCGTGGGTGGCAGGGGCTGATGTGGGTGGAGAATGCTACCAGATGACCTTTTCTCTCCTTGAGATGCTGAACCTCCACTCTGTCTTGTTTCTCTGAGCAAGGGAGGGAGGAGGCGATCTCTAAGGGGGATCTCTGGCTCAGAAGTATTCATAGGTTTGCTGAAGCCTCCTACTCCAACACGTATGGCCCCTGCGTCTGGTTTCTCTTTGTGGCTTCGCAGAGAGGCCCGGAGGCCAGCCAGACCCTAGCGCCCTCACCTTCTCCGCGTGGGCAGCATCCGGGGTGAGCTTCATAGGCTGCCTACCTCTGGCTATCTCCCAGCCTCCTGGGCTAGCACCTAGTCTGCAGACTGAACACCCCTAGGATGGTCTTCTAGGCATGGAAGGCGGGCTCTGCCTGCCTCTTGGCTGCCTCCTCAGTCCTTCACCTGTCCAGACTCCGGGCAGACCTCCATTCTGGGGGAGCGGGGGAGAGTTGACTGACCACAGGGAGGGTCCAGCAGAAGGGAGGGAGGGCCCAGGGCTGGGAGCCCCTGGCTGCACCCCCGCCCATGGAGACAGAGCTGGCTGAGATCCAGGTTTTCCTCTAAAGCAGAAGCAAATGCACCAAAGCCGCAACCTTACCCCTTGACCGAAGCCCGGAAAGTGCCTGTCTGACCTCACATTATTGGTGCTATTATCGTCATTATTGGTAATATCGCCATCATCATCCTGTAATTTACCAGTTTCAATGGCGGGAGGGCTCAGGCCCCCTCTGGATGTTCATGTTAAGAGAAAATGAGTTGTGGCAGCCTCCCCGCCTCTCTCCTTCTTCCCTTTACCACCCACAGGGCCTCGCCTCCTGTCCTGTCACCGCAGTCTCTCTCTGGCCCCTGCCCAACATGCCCTCACCCTTGAGGAGGCATTGCCAGGGCAGGGGGTGGCACATGTCTCCCTTCTTAGAGACAAGGAAAAGACTTCAACCCTTGCCCTAAGCCAGTGGTTCTCAAACTCGGGCCTGCCTCCAAATCCCGCAGAGACCTTGTTATGGCCCCGATTGCCGGGCCCTGCCCCCACAGTTTCAGACTTAATGGATTTGAGACCAGCCCAAAAACGTGCTCTCATCAGATGCTGAATTTGCAAGGTCCCAGATGACCTGATGCTCTCATTCGGGGGACCACACCTTGAAAACCACTGCCCTAAATCATCCTAAACTGGACATATTAAAGGGATGAGCCACCTGAACGCCCGTCCCCTCCCATCCTCGTGGATACAGGTGTTCGCATCCTGTCTCATTTACTCCCCTCCACACTGGGTTCCCAGCCAGCAGGCGGAGGGCCCAGGTGCAGCATGAGGTAAGACAGCGCTGTTCGCTCTCGAGCATAAGGACCCCTTGGAGAGAAGGCAGAGGCGGGCAACACCCCCGTCCCCACCCCCTGAAGATTTGTTCCTTCATTTGGTATTTTAGGCCTTCCTCAGGGGGAGGCTGAGGCCAGCCTGACTCACTGAGTAAAACTTTGTCAGGAACACAGGGCCCCCACCAAGCTCTCCTCCCTGTTCCTTCCCCACCTGTTCTTCTAGCTGAGCTTCAGGCTCAGCAGAGAGTGGCAGCGGCCCCGTGTCCACTGTCCCCGTGCCCATGAGAGGACAGGTACCCAGGGCGCTCACCATGCGAGCTGCTTCTCAGAGCCAGCCTCCCACAATTCTGTGCTGTTGCTTCTGGCTCCCCTCTACTACAGAGAGCTCGGGGCTTCTCCTCCAGAAGCGGTGCCCTGGGAGCAGAGATTTTCTCTTTCATCCCTCTGGTAGGAAAAGGAGGAAAGAAGATACAGAGTGACACTTGGTGAGCTCCTACTACCTGGCAGAGACCATGCTAGATTCAGAGCACGCAGTCCACTAGCAGCGTGACTGTTTTCTCCCTGGTGCTTTCCAGAGCCCCAAACTTGTCTTAAAGAGCAGGTTTGAAAGTCGGGACACACACGACACCCAGATAGGAACTAAAGGATGGACAGAGCCTGGCCCGGTGGGTCTCAGACTTGAGTGTGCGTCAGAATTACTGAGAGCTTGTTAAAATACATGCTGCACGGCCCTGGGCTGGGGCGGGGCCTCAGAATGTGCATTTCTGCTAAGCTCCAGGTGGGGATGATACTGCTGGTCCCCAGACCACACTTAGGAGACCCGATGGTCTAGTGCTGTGGCCTGCTGATGAGGCTTTTCCTGGCTGCAATGCCCTGTTTCATGTCATCAGAATGTTACTTTCACCTCCACGTCAAATCATACTCTTTCTGAGTTCTTTTGAGTTCACGAAGGAAAAAATGTGACCAGCTTGCTAATTCTGTGTTGTTTCTTCACTCATTCAAAAGATCATAATTATTATCATAAACACTTATGTAGCGCTTACTAAATGCCAGTGTCCTGGAGCTTTGCATATATTAGCTCTTTTAATCCTCATAATGACGCTATGAGGTATCTGTAATTATTAGCCCTGTCTTAGCCAATGAAGCAACGAAGTCTCCTTGGAGAAGCAGAGGTTGTGCAGTTAATCAGGGGCTGGGCAGGGATTCACACCAGGCAGGTGGCTTCTAGAATCTGTACTCCTAAGCCATCCTCGACTCACTGCACATCAGTTATGAGTTACGCACTTTGCTGAAATCTCACTGGGTTAGGTGGGAAGAATACAAAAATGCAAGTTACGCTTTGCCATGTTTTGACAAATGGAATGTCATGGGAGAGCACTGGCTGAGGGCCGAAAGCAGAAAGAACGACTGACTTGGCCTGGAAAAGTTGCGGAAGGCATCAAAACAGAGTAGGCGTTCAAGCTCAGGTTGTAAACATAAGAAGGAGCTCTCCAATGGAGAAAAGGCTAAAGACTGCAGCCAAAACAGTCTTGCAGGAACTATACGCACGACTGTAGCAAGCACAGAGTCTGCAAGTGGCATGATGCCCCGGGAACCCAGGGCTCCAGGAGGAAGCGAGGGGGTGGAGAGGGCCGGCCTCCGCAGCGGCATGCAGGGGCCAGGTGGTAAGGGATCTGGAATGGCAGGCTCGAGGGTTGGACTTTGGTAACTGAGGGGGAGGTATTTAAGGTCTTTTAGCAAATCAGGGACAAATTGGATGTGGAACTGTGAAAGATAACTCCAACTCCAAAGTTTAGCCTTTGATCCACGTGGGCTCTGTGCCAGGCACACCAATAGCTAATCTTCCCCTGCTTCTTCAGTCACTCCCTTTCCCTGAATAAGAGCACTCTTTCCTTGGCTTCTACTGTCTGACTAGACAGCACCCTTGACTCTCTGTTTCTCCCTTTGGGGCTTTTTCTGGTTCTATTTCCCATTTTTCTCAAGGCTTTTACAACTAGTATCAACCTAATTCTGCCCTTCGCGCTCAGTATCTCTGGCTCTTATTCTTTATGACCTCAAGATATTTGGGTCTTATTTTCAATGATCCCAAGTCATGTTGTTAAATCGCCTCAAAGCCCATGTTTGGGCTGACCAAGCCTCCAGGTCTGGCAAGTAAGGAAGTGCTTGGATACGTGGGGAATACAAGAATTATAGTGGTCATAGCCCTACCCACAGACATGGATGGGTCCCAGGGTTAATTACAGGCCATTTGGACCCCCTCTGCAGTGCTCACCTTCACTGTACTATTTTTTAATGTTTATTTATTTTATTTTGAGAGAGAGAGAGAAAGAGAGAGAGCAGGGGTGGGGCAGAGAGAGGATCCCAAGCAGTCTTTGCACTGTCAAGGTAGAGCCGGACATAGGGCTCCATCCCATCTCTCATCATGTGAGATCATGACCTGAGCTGAAAGCAAATGTTGGATGCTTAACCAACTGAGCCACCCACGCACCCCACCTTCACTGCATTGAAACAGCTTTACTAGGTCCATCTAACCTGACTCATCATCGGATTAGAAAATGCTAATGGAAACTAATGCCAGCGACAACACCCTTCGACCTTCATTTCCTCACCTGTTAAATGGCAATAAGTCTTCACCCATTTATTCAGCAGATATTTTGTGCTTTAGATTAACCTGACTTTGAAAGCATTGTGTAAACTGTAAAGCACCAGAGGTGGAAGGAAGGTCCATCAGGCTTGGTTGCTTGAGACAGAAACAGAATTGAGCCATCCATCAATTCACTTCAAACAAAACCCCAAGATACCCCTCAATGGGAGGCCGACCCGTGTCCAACCCCATAACCTCCCTGATGAGTCCCTCGGTATCTTTTAACTATCTTTTGAACTGCAGGGTCTTCTGTCTTGGGCTGTCAGGTCTTTTTTTGCACTCTCTTAAGGAGCCTGCCTTTCTTATATCCTTTCTCCAGCCTGATCCTTGCCCCTGGGGCCTCAGGTGGTAGCTCCCACCCCCCACTGGGACTGTGGCTAACCTTTCCAGATTTCTAGCCCTTTCCCCAGGAGAACAGTGACTACTGGGGTGGAGGCAGCTGGCCCCAGACCTCCGAGCAGAGGCCTGAACCAAACAGGACATAAAGCTTGCCAGGTTGCCTAGAATTTGAAGGGGTACAAACAGCGTTAGTCCTCGTCCACCCTAGTGGGACCTTTTGGAGCTCCTCTTTGTCTTCCTGGGGGGCAGGAAGCTTCTGTCCTCTCCTATTGCATGCTGGTGCTTTTGTCTCCCATTCTAGACGATGCTAGCCCGAGGGGGATCAAGTGGGGAAAGAAGGGCGGACCTCCTCCCAAAATGAATGGCTCCACTTGCCAACAGCTGGTTATAGTCCATACTTGGGTCCACATTTCACGGTCAGGTGCTGAGCTGGGATGAGCGGACCGGAGTAGAAGACCACCCCCACTGTTCCTGACCAAGCACACCCCTCCCCCTCCGTCCCCCGCCCGTGCTTACCCCTTAGCCTTCCTTCGCATTCTCCCTCAGTCGAGTGTCTGAGTCCTCTCCAGGTGAAGGGTCACCAGATGTTCTACATCACTCACCGTACGCCTCCTCCCAACGATTTCTGCCGGGTCAGCCGGTTGGCTCACTGCTGGAGGGCTAGCCGTCGTGCTATGGAGCTCTGTTTCCTACAGGGTCCGGAGCTCCCACAGAGCTGCCGGCGTGCGGGGTTCCAGCCACAGCTGGCTCCCGGCTGGCAGCTGACCCGGCTCCCGCAGTGACAGCAGTTGTCCGAGCCTGGCCAGAGCGCTCCCGGCACCCGCAAAGTATCAGACCAGCAGCGGCCAGGTCTGATTTTCCTTACATCCCAGAGACGTTGAGGGAAACCAGGAAATGCTCCCTGATTTCCTTGGGGAGGTCTCTCCTGAGTCCACCATTGCTGTCTTGGGAATGCTGTCACTTTGCAGCAGTGAACTTGAGGGTATACATGAGGGCGGGTGCAGAGTGGGGGTTGGACCGTGGGGTTCGAGTCATGGGGGAAACTCACAACACAGGAAGTGGGCAGAGCGTTCAGCAGAGCACCGGGCAAGGCCTGTGGTCCTGGCATAGTAACCGCTGCTCACTCTGATGGTGTCTCTGGGCCCGTCTAGGAGAGCTCTTTCTCGACTTGCCCCTGATGCCCTTCTTCGCCTTCCTCCTCTTATTTTGTCCTCCTCTCCCCCAGGCCCACGTCCGGCCCTTCTCCTCCATATGGCCTCCACATCTGGCTGATAACCACCCAGAGATTCTGACAATGCCTTCTCCTCCCTCAGCAGTCCAGTGTCCTCCTACCCTCGCCTGCTGTGTCTCCTTATGACTCTGCCTTCTGTGCTCCTCGCTGCCTCCCCAGGTGCCCTGTAAGAATAGAACAAGAACACGGGCTCTCCCCGAAGAGTGGTCTCATTTTGCCGCCTCCCACAGCCCCACCCGCCAGGTTGCGAGGCCCTCCTTCCTGCATTCGGAAGCCCCTCTCACCGACAGAGGCCAAGACCATACTGTGGGCTGGGCCCCTCCATTTCCAGGCAAGCCCCAGACAGATTTGCGGAGTCTAATCTCATCAGAACTCCAGACTCCAGCCTCTGACCCCAGGACCCTCTTTGGAGGGGGCTCAGCATAAGGAAGAAGACCCAGATATTTCACCAGCTTCTCTTCTTTCCCACCATTTGCATCCTCGGGCCCCTAATTCTGTCCCTGGTGTGAGTGTGTGCCCGTGTCTATGAGTCCCTACGCTCATCCCATTTGGCCTCCGGGGCCCGAGCAGCAATCCCAGGCAGGGGGAGGAGACTGAAGTCTGGCAGACTGTGGCAGCCGATGTGGCTGAGAGCTCTTCCGGCTGGCTCAGAGCTGCCCATCCCTCCGCAGGTCAGGCCTGTAATGACGGGGCTAATTTTACTTCCCCCCGCATCTCAGCCCAAATACAGCTGGCTAATGCTGGTTCAGCTGGTAACATTTTCATTGGCAAAACCCCTATCCACCCTTGAGACGGCCTCCACACGCGCAGGGTCCAGAGCTGGGCCTGCCCGGAGCCAGAGCCTTGGCCCGAAATTTTGGCCGGACTTGGCCTCTCAGTACCAAAGCACTGGTCCCTTTTCCCACTGCAGACAGACTAGAGTGGAAAGAGGGCCGGGTAGGGCTGTGCGTGGATCCTGCCTTTGCCGTGTGCTGGCTGTGTGACCTTGAGAGCTTCACTGACACTCTCTGAGCTCTGACCTTCTCACTTTCTAACGAGCATCATAACACCGGACTCACAGGACTTGTTGGAGGATTAAATACGCTGACATATTCACATATAGCAAGGGCTCATGCAAATGCTAGTTAAGTCTGAATCTAAACGGTGCTCATGGTGCGGGGAAATAATGCAGGCTTGGTAAAACACTTAGAAGGGCTCGCTGGCCCTGAACACGCTTGTGTGGCTGTAGAGAGGTAGCAGTGCTGGAAAACACATTGAACGTTTCTTTGCCAGGTCAGGCTCTAATAGTTGGGCACGTGTTAATTCATACGCCAGCGCCGGCCCATTTTACAAATGAGGAACTTCAGCTTCGGTGGGTTAACTGCTTTGCCCCAAGTTATACAGCAACATCACACTGCAGCCAGGAGTCAGGACTCCGGGCTTCACTCTCCACCACTGCCCTCCACTGCCTTCAGGTGTGCCACTGAGGCAGCTCTGGCCCAGAGAGGGCAGGGAATTACTCAGAGTCACCGGGCTCTTAACCTCTCTCTCCCAGGCCTGGGCTTCCTTCCATGGCATCGAGCTGATTGGCTACATTCCTTAGCAGGTGTCAGAGGGACCCTTCTTCTGTAGCCAGCCAGCCCCAGAGCAACTCACTTACCCCTTTATCCTCCCCTGTTTGAGAAAATGTCCCGTGAACACAAAGGGCAGCTTTGTTCAGGTTCAAGATGATTGCCAGGTAAGGCCAGAGCCCAGCCAGCCCGCCCTTGTGTGCAGGTGAGCAGTGGACTCAGTACTTTCTGGGAGCACTACAAGGTCAGCTTTCTCTGCCTCCAGAATCTTTTTGAAAGAGAAGACTGCTTCTTTGGGACAGTTACCACCCAAAAACTCAGAGGCCCAGTTCTCCCAGCAGTGAGATAAGTGTCAGGGCACGCGCGCTGCTCAGCCCACCCTTGCTGAGATCAGGCTCTTGTGAGCTCTGGATGTCACCTGCAGACGTGGGCAGTGCTGTGGGCATATCTAACAGGTGGAAGCGTCAGAAATGGAAGAAGAGAGGACAGCAGTAAATCATAGGTACTTAGGAGTTGTTTTTAAGGCAGCGGCAAAGAGCTAGAAATAGAACAGAATGGTCCCTTTCCCAAGGCAAAATGTGGGCATCCCGGGCGTTTCCTAATGCGATCCCACCTACCTCTCCAGTGATACTTTCTCCGGCCCAGACATGTTACTCTGTGAGTTGAGATACCCGACACGGAGGCTGTCACATAGGTCTGCAAGCATAATCTGCATTTCTTTCTCAGAGCCACTCTTCATGATGCTAATGTTAATAGAGCACCTACTATGTGCTAGGCACTATACTAAGTGCTTCCCATGCTGTTTCTTATTTATCTATTTACTTGTTTCTTTTTTAATGTCTATTTATTTACTTTTAAGACTGAAAGAGAGAGAGAGCACGCACAAGCTGAGGAGGGGTACACACACACACACACACACACACACACACACACACACACAGCATCTGAAGCAGGCTCCAGGCTCTGAGCTGTCAGTGCAGAGCCCGATGCTGGGCTCGAACCCACGAACTCTGAGATTGTGACCTGAGCCAAAGTCAGATGCTTAACAGACTGGGCTGCCCAGGTGCCCTGCAGTTTCTTTCTTAATCCCCACAACACAATCCTGTAGGTAGGAGCTATTACTATCCTCATTTAATAAAGAAATGGACATTTAGAAAGTAGATTAGGTAACTTACGCAAGTTTCTTAAACTCTCGGTGCTTCAGTTCCCTCACCTCTAAAGCGGGGACTAGGCTTCATAGTTTTATTTTGAAAATTAAATGAGATAGTGCATACAAAATATTTAGAAGAGTATTTGGCCATAATAAGCATTCAGTACAAGTTAACTATGTTTATGAGTATGATTGCCATTATGTCTGAAAGTACCCCACCCCATTACCCAGATACTGAAATCTTACTAGTGCTTTAGGCTAGAGCAGTGGTAATGCTATTCTTTGATATCGACAGTTTGCCTTTGCCTCTTTCCAAGTTTGTCAAGTGCAAAGCAAACTTACCCACTTACCTTTCATCTGTGTCCCCTTATCCCATCTTGCAGCCAGATTGCAATGCTTGATATAATGGTACTACCCAGTACAGTAGCACTGCGAATGACACCCCCTCCAGGAAGTCTTCCGTCCCCAGCTACAGCTGAGCCCTGAATTCCTGGCACAACCATCATCTGTATCAGGCCTTTGCTCTCTGTTATTTTTCTTTCCCCATCCTGTTCTCTTTATAAGATCCTGGGATTCCTGAAAACAAGGATTGTATTTTATTTATCTTCCTCCCGTGAGGATATTTATTGTAGGAGGAGCTTAAAGGACTTGCTGGTTGGTGGATCGCCCAATCGTGGTTAATTGTTCATTAAAAACAGTACAGATTATAGGGTAGAAGGCAATTTTCATCAGCAGCAGGTCTCTTCCAAAGGCCCAGATAATTGTGGGATCACAGGATCCTGTCACGAAGGCTATTTGGATTTGCCCACCAGATTCATCCAGTCTTCCTGTGCTTGGCTGCACTGGGCCGTTTGTGAGCACTCCCACAGATAACTCTGGCCTGCTAGCCAGCCTCTTACCCCCATCTGGCAGGCATCCAACCCCACAAGGCCTCTTATTCCCCTGCCTCTGTGGGTGGCTGGGCCTCTCCCCCTGGCTGTGGTTCAGATCCCACCCGCCCCCGCTTCCCCTCAGCCTGTCAATCACCAGTCTCTGGAGATGATCCCCAAGGGCCATCCCCTTCTCCCCAGCCTCCAGTCACAAATGACTGCTCCAAGGCAGGCTGGTCTTTGTTTAACGTTCCTTTCATTTGACTTTGGGCTAAAGAGGAAGATAAATGACACTCTGTCTCTTTAAGGTAAAAAAGAGGCATTTAAAAAAAAAACTCTATTTTTTTTTTTTTTTGCCTTTTAAGAGGAAAAAATCCTCCAAGTTATTAGGGGAAAGAAAATCATTTGACTTAAGCAGCCTCTGGCAGTCTGGTGATGCTGAGACAATATACCTGTCAGCATCTATCAGGTTTGGAAAACAAAGCCATCTGCATATGGGGAAATGAAGGGGGGCTGGGGAGTGAGAAGAGATGGCGAATATCTAATGAGGGACGCTCAGGGCACCCCACACCTCACTGCAGAAGTCCTTGGAGATCCTGGTTTCCGCGGTTGGCGGGGACCAGAAAAGTCCAGACATTTGGGGAGGGAGTAATAAGTCTGGAATTTAATAATTTTTTAAATAGTAAAGGTTCTTAAAGTTTATCCAACCTAAGCCCTTTAGGTGGTGGGGGACGGGGAGGGTAAAGAAAGTCAAGACCATAAAACAGAAGTGACTTGCTCAAAGCTACAAGTGATTTGTGCCCCAAACCAGGACTAAAGTCCGCTATTCTTGGACCTCTGGGGTTTGTCCTCCTCTGTTGACTGAAGTCCCCTTTCTCACCTGTCGAGCATGCTGTCTGTTCTCCTCAGCCCCATCCCCCAAGCACTGCCCCCAATCTGTCTTCCATTTCCTCCTGGGGCTGCTCCAGATTCTGCACCTATGATCCCCAATGTCACCTCCAAGTCCAGGTCTGAGTCTCCCTGACTCCTTGGTACTCCCAGCTCCCCAAGATTGGAGTCCCTCTAGAAGGTATAGGAGAGAGGCACCCCTCTAGGAGAGGCGCCGTGGCTTATTTCCAGATAGGGCCACACGCACCCCAAATAGACTTTTGAGTGGAGGCCAATCTGCCCTGGGGCTGGGCCCCTGCAACATCTAGTCCACTGCAGGAGACAGAGAAATATCCATGATGAGTCCAAGTTCCAGCAGCCCTCAAGGGTGATGGTCCATGCCTCTGCTGATCATGTGTCACCCATCTGATCTTTCCCTGGGTCTTGTCGTCACTCCATTAATCTGCACTTGTTTATCAGCTTTTTAGTCTATGTCATGTCTGGGTCTGGAGTGTGTGGCCTGTCACTCCATCTGCTGCAACTCACAAAGGTCAGCCTCTTCTTTCTTCCGGGTCTCTGCAGCGATGTGACACGCAGGACAGGGAGGGGCCTGCCTTTCCCACAGCGCCGCTGTTCCACGTCCAATAACTTGGTCTGGAAACATCGACAGACCCCAGTGAGGGCAATCGGAGTGCTCTCTCTCGGGAGTTCTCTCTGAAGAGTGAAAAAGATGGGCTCACGGTCAGCTCCACCCAGTAGGAGACTGCCCAGGGGCGCCAGCTTCTTTTGAAGTGAATATGAGGGTAGAGGTTAGAGCTCTGGATCTGGAGGAGCCCAGCCTTCTGCCTCACTGACATCCCACCTCTCGCCCCTGCTGCAAAGTCCTCTTTCCATGGCCACATGTCCTGGTTACAGCTCGGACTTACTGGGAGGATATAACCTGTCCACAGATGGCCAGTTAAGAACTGTATGGGGCCCATTAGTCTCTCTGGGAGCAGCTTCAGTCATTCTTAACACACACACACACACACACACACACACACACACACACACACACTTTATCTTCTTTCAGTCTTTATTTTACTTTTTTCATAAAATGAGAAGTGCCCCAGGCATGTAGAGCCTGCTGAAGGCACCAGAAAGAGCCCTTGAAGCAGACACCTGAGCGTTTAATCCCAGGCTAGCTGTTGGGCTTTGGCCAAGCCATTCAGCCTCTCTGAGCCTGTTTATTCTTCTGCAAAATGTGGCAGTTCTACTCCATTGCACGGGATTGGTATGAAGATTAAATAAGAGAAATTGTGTCTTTCAAGTGTTTCCTGAACATCTGCTACGTGTCGGTCTCTCTTCTAGGGGTTAGGGATACATCAGTGAGTAAAACAGATAAGATCCTATTGCATCCTAGTGGCCTGTTTAAAATTCCAGTGAGTATGTCCCTAACTGAAATCTGCGTGGAAGGCACTGTCCTATCCCCACAGCGCATCCCCCTCCTCCAAACAGGTGCCCCCACTCCCCATCCAGATGTAGGTGTCGCTGTGCCCAGTTTCCTTATCACAAAACCAAAGGCTCGAAGGTTTAGGTCACTTGCCCAATATTACACAACCAAGAAGTAGCCACACCAGGATTTGAACCCAAGCCTTCTGACTCGAACGCCCTGCCCTTTCGGTTCCATGGAGCTGTGTCATATAGCAGATCCACGCTGTGACTCCTCTCTGTATTAACAACACGGGACCCCCAAAGCCAGAGAGTAATCGTCTGGATGGATTGTGGGGGGCAGGAGCAGCAAGGTGCCAGTGTTTGTGTCTGCCGAGTCCGTGGGGGGGCGGGGGGGGGAGTTCAACAACAACGGAGCTCAGTAGGGAGTTGGTATTTGGGCTGCTAAATAACCACAATCTGTATTAAGCAGAAACACAGTCATTATGTACCCCGTGTGGGCTGCTGCGGCCAACTCCGTTACAGGCAGGAAGCTGATGGTGCTTCAGCCAAGGGCTTCCACCAGGGCTCCTGAGATGCCCTTCCAGGAGCAGGATGGGGGGAGCAGGTGGTGGGGAAGCAGGAGGAGGAAGGGACTGGACTTAAGCACCTCATCTTCAGGCGATGTGTGCCTCACCCCTCCTACATCGACAGGCCTCTTGTCAGTAAGGCCATTCAAGTTCTCATTAGCACAAGCAAATACGCATCCCAGCACTGGGCAGGGGACACATGTGTTGATATTTAATTATATAGCGTGTGCCGAGTATATTATGGCCCCTCCAGGGAATGGTGGCTGCAGACAATGAGGTGCAATGGAGTCCATTCAAAACTACTTAGTTAATTAATGCATTAGCCGCTCCCGTTGCTATGAGAAGGCTATGGTAGGCAGGACACCAGGTATTTTCCTGGGGTCTCCTCTCCCTTCCAGTCCCTCTCTTCCTCAGAGCCCTTTTACTTCCAGATGCTGTAGGAAATTCTCAGCAGTCAGGGAAGCCCCCATTAGGAGCTGTGGTCCAAGATTTAGCAGGCACAGAGGGTAGGAACTCGGCACTGACATGGGCAGGGAGAGCTTGGAAGTTACCAGTGAATTCCCTTTGTCTGTTGGTGCTGGTCTCCAGGACCTAGAGACTCTGCAAGTCAACTTGCTGACATGCCAGCATAGCCCCAAGCCCCGTGCTCTATTTCGGGAACTCTCTCTCCCGCTGTAGCCGCAGGTGCAGAATCAGGTGCTGAGCTGTACAGAATCCTCTCGCCTGGGATTGAGAGTGGCTGGGGGCCCGGGAGGAAGGGGTGCTGTGCTTGTGCCTGGGGAGGTGTGAGGGCCTGACTCCAGAGGTTAGGAACCCATCCGTGAGAACTGCCAAGAGAGAGACCCTTGGCCTCTCAGTTCCTGCCCACATATGTGTCCCCCACCCTCCTCCAGCTTCTTCCTGCCTGTGGTTAATTATCATGTCAATGCACGACGCCCTCATTTTGTGTTCTTTGCAAATCTCATTACCGCACCACTTTGCACATTTGTTGATTTTCCTTTCCTCCCCCCCTGCCCTATGGACTTTATCGCTCATTCTTTTGAAGTCTCCGGAACAATTTCCAAATCAGTCTACATGCATTTGTCCTTAAGCCTTGAGGTTTTCTGTATGGCTTCCCTCAGGGTCCAGGCTGTCAGGACCGGGACCGAGGCCCCATCACAGCTGACTCCCCATGCCGAGCATCATGCTGGGCACCGTGGACATTCAGCAGCATCTGAAAGATGCGTTCTGTCCTGCTCAGCTCGTCAGGAAGTCCTTGAGGTTGGTGATCATAGCTTTCCGTCTTTTGGAATTCCTGCTCCCACGTCGGTGGGCAGAGCCTGTGAGGGTTCAGATCTCACTGAATGGCTGTCTGTGTTACTTACAATCAACCTCATATCAGCTCTTAGCTACCTACGGCTGAGACCTCACCTTAGGAGGTGGAGCTGGGGGTGGAACCAGGTGTCTCTGGTATCTCGGGGTGGGGGGGCAGAGGTTCTCTAGTCCATTGAGATCTCTTTTTCCTCTTCTCCAAAATCTTGCTGTTTACCATTGTTACACCATGATTTCTTGCTGTACGACGAGAAATGTAATCTGCCCTTACCTGGGGCAATGGGGCTGGGGTCCCTTTTCAGAGTCCTCTCTCCTTGGGCCATTGGAGACTGGTCCTGCCTTGTGTGGGAAGTAACCCTCTGTGTATCTGCACAGAATAAATAGTCCTCAGCTGTAGCAGGAAATTAAGCCTTAAGGGAAGCATTCTGAACAGGAAGGAAGAATATAGTAAGCACTGAATCAGCTTGCCAATGAATGTTGTAGAAAATTTGTTCTCTTTAGTCCAAAAATGAGACCTGGATCCCCTGGTCCATATAGAAGATGAAATCTCTGGAAGCTTGGGGCTCCTGTCGATTTGGGAATGCTGCAGCCTCAAGTTCTGTCTGGGTCCTGAGGAAGCAAAGATACGTGGCCCCAAGGTCAGCCTAGAGCTAGACCAGGCTGGACCCGGTAGAGGCAGCTGGACGCGTGGGCTTTAAAGAGAAATGGAATTGAGTGAGGATTTGCCCTGGGCTATTGGGGACAGCCCCAAGGGGCTGGTTTCTCCCTTGTAAGAGGATTAAAGGGAGCAAAAACTTGAGAGAATAGAGGATGCAAGATGAGCCCCAGACAGGGGATCAGAAAACCCTCATTGGGCTACATACTCTCCCACTTCCTAACTACATGACCTTGGGCAAGTCTCATAAACACTCAGACAGAGCCTTGTTTCCCCATATATCAAATTAGGATAATAATTCTCACCTTGCAGGCATGTTATATGGCCACACTGAGGTACTATATGTAGAAACACTTCAGAAGCAATAAAAACATTCTATAAATGCAGAGTATTATTATTCCCATCCATCCAGAACTCGGTTCCTTTTCTTGGGGAAGAGAACGTATGCTATAAAATGAATCAGAACCCGGCCATCCAACCCCCCCAGGCAGGAGAGGCCCAGGCAACCGCGAGTCGTCCCACCTGATACGCTGATGACTGTCCAGGCCCTTATGAAACAGGCCACATGAATCCCTCCATCTCCATGCTCCTCTGCAAATTCAAATTCATACTGATGGCAAATTCAAGTTGGAGGCAAGCGAGAAGCCAAGGGTCTAGCACCTTTGGTGCCATTCCTGACTTCCTGTCCCAGAGGCATCTCATCACTGTCATTGTCATGGCAGGGCCCCCACCTAAGCCTCTTTGCTAACAGAGTATTTTTAACCTGCCACCTCCTTCCGCTTTGCCCATCTGCAGACAAGGGTCCTGGCGAGATAACAGAATCCATTAGTGCCGCTAGCGTCAGGCAGCGCCTGCTAAATACGTCCGGAAGAGCTCCCTCCCACCCGGACACTCGGATCGGAGGGCGAGGCCAGCTGGGCCTGGGGCCAGGGTGAAGGAGGCTCCAGCTGGACCCTGAAAGGAGTTTGCGGTCCCCCTGCCCGGGAATTTGCAGAGGATGGTCCCTGCCCTGGGGATTGGTGAGACTAGTGGATTATCTCACCTCTGAGAGCGAAAATCAAAGGCCCTCCTCTTCCTTTTTTTCTCAAAACCCCACAAAGATTTGGAAAGAAAGCATGTCATAGAAAATGTGTGGAAGTGGCCTTCAAAGAAAGACACCACCAGGAGGAAACTGGTGGTAAACTTGCGGGAGGGAGGGAAAGAAAGACCTACTCGCACTCTTACCTTCGGAGCCAGAGGCAGAGGGAACAGGGACTCAGGCGGTGACGAGGCAGAAGAATTTGGGGGGCATGGGAGAGGCAGAGGTGGACTGGCTGGAGGGGCTGACTGGGGAACGAAAGCCCTAAAGGTCTCTTCAACTAGAGCTCTGCGGGTCTGAAGGTGTCCCCTAGCCAAATGCTCTGTCGCACAGGCGCACACCAGCCCCCTTCTGCTAAGGCCAATTTCCATGCTAAACTGTTCATTATTGCCACCCGGCAGCCCTGCACAGAGGTGTCAGAACCCATCAGTGTGGGGAGAGTGGACAGGTGAACACATGCATGCATCCCCGCCCTGCGCTCCGCAGGGAGGCACAGACCCTGGGGAAACGATGATGAGACGCCTTGGTGCTGAAGTCCAAGGGTGGGAGAAGGGCATCCAGCCCAGAGGCAGAGCTCTCGTTCCTGAAGCAGGTGTATCAGCAAGCCCTGTGCTGGGCCGGCCACTGGGGCGCGGGACTGCCCACAGCACGGGCTGATGGGGAAAGGGACGCCGGCAGTAAGGCAGTAACAGTAAGAGAAACTGCTTGTTACAGTGGCGAACAGTTTAAAGAGATGTAAAAGGTCCCGTAAGCAGGTGCGACCCTGTAACTAGGGAACCAGAGCCACTGGGGGTGGGGAAGGATGCCTGCTTCTGCTCCCTCCCCCCTCCCCAAGTTAGTGGTCACATTCTTTCCCCTCCTTAAAGGCTCCCCCCAGCTGAGGCTCCTGAGCACCTGTCACCCTGCAAACAGGGAAGCTTCACCTCTTCCTACATCCCTTCCCCATGCCACCTCTGCTACACTCACACCCCTTGGTTCTCGCTTTGCCTGTTCCCTTCTCTTCTTTAAGTGCCCCTCCTCAGTCTCTGTCTGTGCCTTCGCTCAAGCTATTCATGAGGCCCCACTCAGATCCCACCTCCTCAGTGAAGCCTTCCTGGATTTGCCCAGTACCTGAATCCTTATCATTGGTCACATCACTTAGCAGACCAGCTTTTTTTTTTCAATATTTTATTTATTTCTGACACACACAGAGAGAGACAGTGTGAGCAGGGGAGGGTCAGAGAGAGAGGAAGACACAGAATCTGAAACAGGCTCCAGGCTCTGAGCTGGCAGTCAGCACAGAGCCCGACGTGGGGCTTGAACTCACGAACCTGAGATCATGACCTGAGCCAAAGTTGGAGGCTTAACCGACTGAGCCACCCAGGTGTCCCTAGCAGAACCAGCTTTATATGTGAACTACTTAAAGTCTTTTCCCCGAGGCAGTGTGCAGGATGTCACAGACGTTGGATTGGAATGACCTGGTTTCACAATTAGGTCTGTGCATTTGCTGACAGTGTGACTTCAGACAAGTAACTGAGCCTCTCTGTGCCTTACTTTTCTCATCAGCAGTACAGGGCCAATAGTAGAGCCTAGAACCTGTGTCACAGGGCTATTGTGGGCGTTTAATTGTCCTTATGTGTAAAGCGTATTCCCCTAAAGAGATTCTGCTTCTCCCTGTAATCTCTCATAACTTCTCCCCAGAGAGAAACACAAAAGACCCAATCTAGAAAGGACCCCAGAGGTCATCTTGAGCAAATGCTAGTTTTACAGATCAGCAACCTAAGGCCCAGGTGAGCAGGAGGAGTCGGCCAAATCACGTAGCTGGTCAACGAGAGTGCTAGAAACCCAGCGGTCAGGGATCCAACGCCCGGATCTAACTCCTATCTTTCTTGCCCCAGTACAAATGCTATTTCTATCTTCTCTTGAGAGAAGAACAGATGGTCAACGTCATCTCCAGCCTTGGCTTGGCCCGTCACTGAGCCACACGTTCAAATTGCCCCTGTCAGCCTTCCGTCCGCTCTGCAAATGGATCTCAGCCCGTGAGATCCTGAGCCCTTCGGCCCTTCCTAATGAGGCAGGTTTTCCTAACTTCCTCTCAGGGTGCTGTGTGTTCTTCAGATAGAGAGCCGGGCATCAGATTGGGTATGGGTCTCACCAGAGACTCCAAGGGCAAAGAAGAGGGGCGACCAAGTCAAGCAGACCCAGGCTGGCTGGCCCCTGGTCCCCGCCTCCAGCCAGAGCCCACCTTGCCAGGGACCCAGGCCGCTTTGAGATTCCTCCCTTCACTGTGGATTTGATACAATCTGGAAAACGCATTAAACATTACACAGAGTAGTTGACGCGTAATTAATAAAGTACAGATTTTGGCTGGAAGCCTCAACTTAAAATAGCACCAGGACTGGGGAGAGGAAGGGCAGGCAAGGGAGGCTGGGAAGATGGCGAGCGATGAGAACCAAGAATGTTATCTCTGAGAATAACAAGGCGGCTTCTCCCTGAAATTAGGGAGGTGGTGTGGGGGGTGGGGGAGAGAAGAACAGTTTTATGTATTTGTTTTGTGTTAAAAAGGGGGAGCCTGGAACTCAGAGAGGCTGTCTTGCTCGAGGACACTTCATGTCCCAGGACAGAGCCAGAGACCTGAGCAGGGGCCGGCGCCTCTGACACCTGTCCACATTCTCAGGGTGGGGGAGACCACCATTTGTGTTTCACTGAACCTCTCTCTGGAGAAGTTTCACATTCTGGGCCCGTTTTTAATGTGAGAGATATTTTAATGGCATTTTGAGACAACCCGTTCCCTCCCCGATTCTCCAGAGAGGCTGGAGGGAGCTTCGCATCTTCTTTGAAGAAGCAAAAAAAGGCCTTTCTTCTGCAAGCGTGTTCAGAGAGCCCTTTGCCGCAGTTAACCAGCCTTCTGGTGTGAGGGGAGAGGTGAGGAAGGGGCTTGAGGAAGTGGAGGGAGAGGGGAGAAAAGGCTTCTGTGGTTAATTCAAATGCCTGGCCTCAGGGGCATTCTCTATTGAAGCCAGGGCTCCTGCTGCTTTCTGCCAGCCAGATAGCAAACTGGTTTTCAGAAGCAAAATGCAAATTTCAGCCCAACTAATCAACCCTGACAGGGCAGATCACCTCCAGCCTGCCAGTCATTAACAAATGACCCAAGGCAGACCTCTGAGAGAAGAGGAGTGCCAGCCCTGGGTGGAAGAGGCTACGGTGGAAGGTTCTAGAAACATCAAAGCCCAATCACTGTACAGCAGACCCTGGACACCCAAAGGGAAACTAAGGTGCATTTTATCAGACAGGAAATCCTGATGTCATCCCCTCATGCGATTTGCAATAAATATGTCCTTCTCTCTGCAAAGCAGAACTGGACCCGATCTTCCTGTTTAAACCACAGCAAATGGGTGAGGATGTGTGAAAGTCTATTATATTATGGGACCCCGAAGGCCCTCTATGAGAATAATCTATTAATTATGTGACATAAGGAAAACAGCACTGGCTTCTAAGGCAGCTTCTCTCGGTTATATTTGTTCCTGAATGCCCCAAAGCAGAAGCACCCTCTTCAAAATACTTCACAAATGTTTGTGGCCAGATTCAAGAGACTAAAAATAGATTTTTGCTCTAAATCTCCCAGAGCTTTTCCATATTCACCTGTAGGATGGGGTTAAAGAGAGCTTCCCAGTCCTCCAGCCTGGTGGGCCAAGTGAGGTGCTCTTCTGGAAGCCAGGCCATGGTCCGGTGCCGTGGTGATATCAGGAGCCTGGCTGTCTTGTTCTTAGTTTTCCTTTCCTCCCCTCCCATGTCTGGATCAGAGCCAACGAAGGCGATCTGACATTCAGATGGACACAAGGGGTTTCTGCCCTCTACTCCCAGGCTCCCCAAGCAGGCACCGTGTTCTCAAGTATCTAGAACTTGAACCCAGAGCCTTATACAGCTGTTTCTTCTCAGGGGAGAATCAGTCAAAGATCTCAGACTGAGGGCCCGGCCATCAGTCAGATCCCCAGCTCTGACCCTCTCTACTTCTGGGGGTGGAGGAGGGTACTGAGAAAGGAGAGAAGGGACGGAAGAAACGTGCTATCTCTGGGGCAGAGGGAGTGAGGGGGCAGCCGGGGGAGAGGCCGGTTGGGTTTCACTGACATTCCATAGCAGGTTTTAGCCATGCAGCCGAATCAGAGCTGAAGGAGCTGCTGAGACCAGAGCAGCCTCAGTGTCGACTGTGAGCAAACCTGATAGCCCATCTGGAATCCATCCATGGCTTGCCGCCCTCCCCCACACCCCGAGCTCCTTGGAGGGGCCACAGTGGGGAAGCAGGGCCAGGCGCCTCCACCAGCAGGCTGGGCAAATCCCCCAGGTGCCAGCCCACAGGCCCCTGCCGCTCCTTCCGGCTCGAAGCACGGGTCTCCCCACACACCAGCCCCGGCTTCCATTCCTGCACTTTCCTCTCAGAACCAGAGTGAGCTAGTCTTTGGGCCCGGAGTAGTGCAGCAGAAAAGGGAAGGAGCCTCAGACGGCTGGCCACACCAGGGTTGTTCAGGGGGCCGGAGAACACGAGCCCCCTTCTATGGCAGGAAAAAGTCTGAATGAACATCACGGTGGCGCCCGCCTTTCAGAATCTTGATGGAGGAGTCGACGCGCCCTTGACTGTCAGAGCCCTAAATCTCCCTGGTTACTGGCGTCCCAAATCCTCCATCACTCCAGTATCCTAAATGCCGAGATGCACAACAGAAGGATCTCCATGCTGGAGGATGTGGGACTGTGCAGAGGACAGGGAGACGAAGACCTGCATCCTTGTACCTTACCCACAGCGATGCCATGGTGGTTTGCTTTGTGATCTTGAGGGAGTCATTTGCTTTCTCAGGGACTCAGTTTTTTCTTCTATTATAGGGTACCCACCCCCACAGGCTGATCCTGAGGATCACAGAGGGAACATTCAGATGACAGACACAAAACATGGAATGTCCTTACGAGAGCATATTCTCTGCAGAGTGATGATAATGGAGTGCTGGCTGTTATCAAGTGCTGGCCTCAGCTGGAAGCATCTGACCCCCAGGCCCCTATCCCCTGCCTCGGGAGTCCTCCCCAAAGCCTATAAGAGAAGGAAGGGACTTACTTCTTCATTTGCCTGGCCTCTCTCCTACTCCCTGGGTCAATCAGAGTCACAATGGTCTTGTCCCCCATGAGCAAAAGGGATACCCTCCCTGGGAATCTCCTTGGTCTGATGTGATAGAGAGAGGACCTGCTATAGGGAGGAGCCTGCAGGCTGAGGAAAGATCTATTTATTGGAGGACCTGACAGGGTCAGAGGTAGCTCAGATTGCCAGGCGGGAAACGGGCCCCATACCCAACACGAATCTCGTTCAACAACAAACGTTGCGAACAGCCTGTTTCCCGGTGCAGCTTCCTGAACTGTGTTTGCCTAATCTGTCTGTCCAAAATCCCTCTCCAAACACAAGGTTTCCTGCCCCGCACTGGCAATCAGACAGCTAATTATCTGGGATTAGAGATGGAATTGTGGGGGAGAGGGGGTTCCCTTCTAATTACAGGAAAAAAATTAGCCCAACTGATGTCGGCAAGGCCACTGGGATTAGAATTGGAATCTAAGTGCGGACACAGGTCAGTTAGGGAGGTGGGAGTGCCCTGCCCTCTGGGCTGGCGTCTTCTCTTCTTGACTGTCTCTGGGGTCTGTGAGATGACGGTGGAAGGAAGGCAGCAAGAGCTTCTTTCCTGGGGATCCGGGAGAGGGATGTGGGTGTGTGTTCACGTGTGTGCGCGCGTGTATGCCAAAGAGAGCTGGAGAGGCAGAGAGATAGCACAGAGAAGGACAGAGATAACAGAGGAGCAGAAATGGGGATTAGCAGGAGAAAGCCAAGGAAGAGCGGGAGACGGAGATGGAAATTAGAGGTGAAGGACGATTGCCAGAGAAGACAGACAGACAGACGTGTTTAGAGACCACCACTTCTCTCTCCACCATTGCTGCAGGCCACTTTCCCATTCACAGGGGAAGAACAGAAAAGCAGCAGAAATAGACTTCCCTCCTACCCACCTCTCTACCCTCCTCCTGCTCCCCTTCTCCTGGTGTTCAGTGCACTGACCCAGCTTTGCCACACACAGTGCAGGTGACAAATGCTCTTGGCCTGTCCAGGGGACAGGGATGGGCTAGGGAGCTTGGATTCCATAGGCTCCGAGTGATCTTGAGTTTCTTCTGTGGCCCAAAGATGGGGCTTTCTGCCAAACAGCCCTTGCCTTCTCTCCTATGCGAAGAATCTCCTGGCTCAGAGAAACCTCCACTCACTAATTTATTTATTCATTCTTCCCTTTTGCAAATTGAGAACATTACTATGGGCAAGACCCATTTTAAGTAGCAGAGCAGAATGCAACTTGAAATCAGGTTCTGAGTTTTTAGTGGTATCTCCTTACTTCTCTCTCCTCCCACATGATGTCACCTATCCTTAAACCATCGTAGGAATGGTCCAGGCCCTCGCTCAGAGGGAACAACTCCTGCCCACAGAGAAAGGATATGAACACCCTGTGCAGAGACCTGAGAATGTATCCCGGCAACATACAACAGAGTGCAAATTTATATGATGCAAACAGAGCGTGTGAGTGCATGAGTACACTTATTTGTATGAATTCCCATCCCACTTCTTTCCAAATAAGGAATTGGGTAACTTATAATGAAAAAAACTTGGCAAACATATGTCATGAAAACTAGCAGGGAACAAGAAAACCCAAGGCATGTGAGGGGGGTGGGAATAAGTAGGCTAACCATAAAGCAAATGTAAGCACCAGCACCCAGCACAAGATTTGGCCTGAGTATCCCGGTAGCTGAATCGAAAAGGGAAATGGGATGAACTAGAAATCCTTACCCTCAGCTAGAAAGAAGTAGACCTATTTTTCAGGAGAGACAATTCCCAGGCATTGCATTCTACACATGATTTATCATGTGAGACCATGTACAGGAACCAGGACAAAAGTTTGACATCAAAATCAGAAGCGTCTTTTATATGACAGTTTTAGACATTAGCTCCTGCTCACGTGCCAAGGCTTTAACATCCATGTAACAATCAACGTCCAATGAATTATACTCATGGAGGAACCAACGATAAAAAGCAAGGAGATAAGGCCATTTAGGAAAGTGCAGCTTGCTGGTTAAGCTTTTGTAGTCCAACTTTGTGGCTCTCTGATGCTGTAACTTGATTCAAGGATAGAATGCGATTTTTTAAGCACCCCACTGTGCTTGGCACTCTGCTAAAAGTTGAATAAAATGAACTATAGAGATTCAGCTTCTACATCTGGGAATTTATAATTTCTGTTGGCACTTGTACAAGGGCTCAGACAGCAGAATAAGAACATTAAAATGATAGACAGTAAGATGTTAACATCATACACCAGACAAAGGTGAGTGCATTTTCAGGAAGCATGCGTCTTAATAAAAGATTGTGTAATCACACTGACCCAGGCTCAAGTCTCTCTTGGCCACTTATTGTGATCTAAGACAAGCTACCTAACCTCTCCGAGCCCCAGTTTCCTCATCAGTGAGATGGGTTTTGGAGATTAAAGTAAGTACTTTCTTTACAAGACGCCTGGTGCCCTGTTCAACACAGCCTATGTGCTCAGTATGTGATAGCTATATTCCATTCTAGAATTACTAAATAAGGCTAGATTCCTGGTATGGAGGAGAGGGGCCATGAGCAAGGCCAGTAGAAGACAAGGAGTTCTCTGATCCCTGCCAGGATCCCTGGGACCCTTTGGCCCTTCTGAGAAACGCCCTCAAAACTGTCAGCTTCCTGGGGCGCCTGAGTGGCTCAGTCAGTTAGGTGTCTGACTTTGGCTCAGGTCATGATCTCATGGTTTGTGGGTTCGAGCCCTGCATCGGGTTCTGTGCTGGCAGCTCAGAGCCTGGAGTCTGCTTCAGATTCTGTGTCTCCCTCGCTCTCTCTGACCCTCCCCCGCTCATGCTCTGTCTCTCTCTGTCTCAAAAATAAATTAAAAAACTGTAAAATTTTAAAAAGAACTTGTCAGCTTCCGGAGCCCCTGGGTGGCTCAGTCGGTTAAGCATCCGACTTCACCTCAGGTCATGATCTCACAGTCCATGGGTTTGAGCCCTGCATCGGGTTCTGTGCTGACAGCTCAGACCCTGAAGCCTGCTTCAGATTCTGTGTCTCTCTGCCCCTCCCCTGCTCACTCTCTGTCTCTCTCTCTCAAAAATAAAACAAAGCATTAAAAAAAAAAAAAAGTCAGCTTCCTAATGGGTGGGACTGTCCGAAGCCAATTCTGTATATGCTCCAACCTGGGTTGATTCTCGAGAGGCCCCAGAATTCCTCCCTCTCTTTGCTCTGTTTCTGCCACATCTTGACTGGGAAATCCGTGACCCTCCTTTCTGTCTTCTTTTTTCTTCTTTGGAAATGCCCAGGGTTGGGTTTTGCGGCCGTGCAGGGTCACTGTCTAGGTGCATCCTTCCTTGACGGGCCCTCCAATCTACTGAAACCTCAGTCCTCAGGTGCCACCCCCCTGCCTGTCATGGGGAGACTCTGGGGTTACGCAGAATGAGGGGCATTAACTCCTGTCTCTCCTCAAGTCCTCCCTTGTCCAGACTGGATGTCAGCGCGTCCCCAGCAGCCTCTAGGTGACCGCAAAAGGGGGTGAGGCTAGGAAGCCTTGGGAGGCTCTCTGCTCACCCCACCACACCTCCCTGACAGCTGGGGACCCGGAACTCCCCTGAGCCACAGAGCAGGTGGGGGGAGGGAAGAGAGAGGCGGATGCAGGGCATCCGGGTATCAGGCCAGGGTCCAGGCACCCACCAGGCGGGTCCTTCGGACACACCCCTCTCGCCCACCCTCGCCCCTGCCACTGCTTTGCAGTTTCTTTGTGCTCCCAGCTCACTGCCAAATTGTCAAAAGCTATGAGAGGCAAAGTGCTGTTCAGTTAATGATTCCAGTCCCTGGAGAGGTGGAGCGCTCTTTTAAGAGAAAAAAATACAGAAGAGTGGGGGTGTGGGAGGGGCGGGGGGGGGCGCTTTAGTACTCGCACAAAAGCTGAGCTGTAGCTCCTTCCAGCTCTTTGTAAGGAGCAGACTAGAAGTGGGTAGGTTTGCCCCAGCGGCCTTCTCTCTGTGGGGAGACGCCTGGAGCCTCCCCCTCACTTTCTCCTTTTCACAAAGTAAAAGGGTTTGCGTCAGAAAGCAGCGGCCTCAGCCCCTGTCCCCAGCGCAGGTCCTGTGGAGACCCTCGCAAAACCACCCTTCCTGCCGCAGAGGCCGCCTTCGCCGCGGCCACAGACTCCCAGGCTGCACGGGGCTCCCACTCCTTGCTCCTGCTGTTCCCGCCTCTCCTCCCCCGCCCTCCTCCCTCCGCCCGCCCCTCCTCCCTCCTCCCCCCCCTCCTCCCTCCTCTCCCTGCCTCTCCTCCCTCCTCTCCCCACCCCCTCCTCTCTCCTCCTTCTCCCTCTTGCTCTCCTCACCCCCTTGTCTTCCTCCCTTTCCCTCCCTCCTCCTCCTCCCCCTCCTCCCTCCCTCTCCCCTCCTCCCTCCCCTCCTCCCCTCCTCCCTCCCTCCTCCCTCCCTTCCTCCCTCTCCTCCTCCCCTCCCTCCCCTCCCTCCTCCCCCTCCTCCCTCCTCCTCCCCCTCCTCCCTCTCCTCCTCCTCTCCTCCCTCTCCTCCCTCCCCTCTTCTCTCCTCCCCCTCCTCTCCCTCCTCCCTCCCCTCTCCTCCCCTCCCCTCCTCCCTCTCCTCCCTCCCTCCCCTCCTCCCTCTCTCCTCCCTCCTCTCCTCCTCCCTCCTCTCCTCCCTCTCCTCCTCCTCTCCCCTCCTCCCTCTCCTCCCCCTCCCTCTCCCTCCTCCCCCTCCTCCCCCTCCTCATCCCCTCCTCCTCCCCTCCCTCTCCTCCCTCCTCCTCCTCCTCTTCCTCTCCTCCCCCTCCTCCCCCTCCTCCTTCCCTCCTCCCCCTCGTCCTCCCCCTCCTCCTCTCCTCCCTCCCCTCCTCCCTCTCCTCCTCCCCTCTTCCCTCTCCTCCTCCCCCTCCCTCCCTCTCCTCCTCCCTCCTCCCTCTCCTCCTCCCCTCCTCCCTGTCCCTCTCCTCTCCCTCCCTCCCCTCCTCCTCCCCTCCCTCCCCTCCTCTTCCCTCTCTTCCTCCTCCTTCCTCCTCTCCCTCCTCCCCTCCCTCTCCCTCTCCCCCTGTCCTCCTTCCTCACCTCCTCCCTGTCCTCCTCCCCTCCTTCCCTCTCCCCTCCTCCTCCCCAGCCTGCTCCCTTGGAAAGGACAGAAGGTGGGGGTGAGCCGCTACCCGGTGGGCCCGTGAAGAGCTTCCTCCCTGCCCAATGTTCCTCCTCAGCCTGGTCCCACCCAAGTCTATGGATCAAAAGAAAATCCATCAAAAATTCCTCACCTCCGTGCAGCCCGTTCCTGTGTCCCAGACGCTTTCACGTCCCTTGTCTAATCTGTCCCCACTGCAGCCTCGTCGTGGAGGCGGGACTGTTCTTACCAGTTTTGCAGATGAGGAAAGTGAGAGTTAACTCCCTTGGCTGGGTGCCCCCGCGTGACCTCCACCCCAGTGGCTCAGGACTCCAGGCCTGACTGGACAGTCCGCGCCCGTCAGCGGGGAAGAGCCGAGCGTGGGCCCTGATCGACAGAGAAGGGAAACGGCGAAACCTAACAGGCTGCTGGAGACAAGACCCGTGTGCTCTTTCATTTCCATCCCTTCATCTCTGAGTGTGATTACGGGAGATTAAGGTTATTTTGTTGCTAAATGTCCCCAGAGTAGCTCAGTCGTCCCCTTTGCATCATCTGCCCACATCCTCCCACAAAGAATTCCATCGGCTGCTGAAATGTGGCCGCTGCCTGGATGAGGTGACGTCGGCTGTCCCACGTGCGGCAGCGCACAGCGCCCTGCGCGGCGGCGGTCGTGGGGAGGCTGGAGAAGAACGGGGCTGCACCCACCGACCAGGAGCCCACTGGGCGCTCCGCTAGTGCGCAGAGAAAGGCAGTCCGAAGTTCCCTCCCCTCCCCCTCCCCCGTGCGATCCTGGCACCAGTCGTACTGGCTTAGCCACCAGCGGGGTCTGCATGCTGGCACGGTGCCTGGCAGCTGTGGGGCGTCTGTGTGAGGAGGGGCTGGGCATCGAGGAGAAGCAGGTGTCCAGTTAAAGGGAACAAGGTGACCGGGAAGGATCTGGGGGCACCAATGCCGGGGACGGGGGTGGGGCAGAGCTGGAGTCAACGGCAGAGCCAGCAGAGCAGACAGCAGCCCCCACCGCTCCCCACCTTGATTAGAATGATCTGGCCCCAGAAGAAAAGCAATGAATTAATTAGGGGTCTGTTGTCATGAAGCAGCTCATTATGGAAGTCCCTCTCCTGGGAGGGGAGACGGGGAAAGGTGTGAAGAAGACAGCTAGTCAAACAGAATCTTTTAAAAGAGCCAGAGCCTCCCCCGGCTGTCTGATCTGCCCTTGGGCTCTGCCGGAAACACACCAGAGCACGGGGGCACCCCGGCGCTGGCATCTCGGGATTCCAGGGGATGGAGGCTTTCTGGCCTCACCTCCCTTCCCTGCTCCTCTCCGCTGTCTCTCAGACCCTCACTCTGAGCCCACCCTTGCACCGTTAGCCCTTGCTTTCTATCTGCCTTTGAGCCCGCGGCGGAGCTCCCTGGCGTCCTTTCCGCCCTTTCCCTCACAGCACCTTGAACGGTTGTAGTGCTTTCCTCCCAAGAGCTCTTAGCAGCCCAGCGGGGAGCCAGAAAGATCATTTCAGCACCAGCAAATGTGTCCGGAGTGTTTGTGTGCCAGGTTCCAGAAGACGTGATGGAGGGCGGAGGGGGGATGTGCCCAGCGAGATTCGCTCTTTCTCGACTCACTGTTTTCCGGAGATGGGAACACAGAGGCCCAGAAAAGTGAAGGCCTCTCAGAGGCGAGATCCTGGCTCTTCTGCCCACCAGCTGTGTGACCCTGAGGTGACCTCACACCTCTGTGCCTCTGTTTCTTCCTCAACACCATAGGAATAACAAGGTTGTTGTGAGGGTTTAATGAGAGGGTGTGTGTAGAGCCCCCTGAGCACCAGGTCTGACGAGAATAGGGGTTACATAAATGTGAGCCGTGACTATGTTCCATTCCTACCCAGTTTCAGTAACAGGGATTCATTCATTCCATCACTGGGTGTGATTGAAGCCCTACTATGTGTCAGTAGTACTGAATGCAGTAAGGCATGTGACGTTGTACCAAATAGTGTCTGTTTTCTAGAAGCTTACAATCTTAATCACATGTGTTCACAAGTGACTGTGCCCAGAGATGCACCAGGGACTATGGGAGTTCAAAGGGAAGATCAAGATGGGCTTCTTAGAGGAGGTGGCATTTGGATTGGGCCCTGACAGATCGTTAGGATCTAGGCAGGAGAATAAACTGTCAAGCAAAGGCATAAAGACCAAAAACCCTGAGACATAACTGGAAAATGGGGATAAGACTGTGTGAGCTAGACCCCTGAAAGACAATTAAGGGATGTGAACCTTTCTAAACATTCATTGGGGGCCATTAAAGGTGCTTTGTGGGTACGTGCATGGGTGCAGGTGATGATTTATTTATTTATTTTTCATATTCCAAAAGTAGTCTATGTTCATCGTAAAAAAATTAGGAGTGAGATAAGCAAGAGAAAGAAAATTACAAATACCTGAAATTTAAGGATTTTGCATACAGAAAAGGCAGGATCAAATAAGTGTTTTAAGAAGATTAATCTGGCAGTATTGGTAGAACAGATTAGAGCGGGAATATGCTGGAGGCAGGGAGATTTCTCAGGTTATTGCAGTAGCACAGATAAGAGGCAATAAAGAGTCAGCCCTTGCCCGTTAGCGAAGGGAAGAGAAATACGGTGACATGGACGTGCTCTCCGTTCCTCCGGGTTACCGCGCATTTTCCGCACCAGGGTACACATACGCCGTATGCATTTCTAAAGGACTCTTCCTTTTAGAATCTCTCAGGGAGGTTTCTGCATTTAGGCACCAGCCCAGTGTCAGATAGCTGTGCTCACAAGTCTAGACCTCCCTTCCCATCCTTACAGTTTTAAATGTCATCCCGGGTGTTAATGAAAGCAAGAGATTACTGTTCCAGATTATAAAATGCAGGGCAATTTTAGGCCGTTGAAAAGAATGAGTTAATTAAAGAGGGTAATAACCCTCTTAAACGCCCCACCCTTTGCTCTTTTTCCAGACAGCAGGTGGCCTTCTTTGTCACACTGGAGGAGACAGCTATATGATCTATTTTGTTCCCCAGGACTTATCTCCAGGGGCACCGAGCCCTTTTTTACATGTAATTTTTAGTACCAGTGCAGGCATTGTCCTCTCCCTGGACTTAGGGAAAAGCGAGGCCCCAGAGGGAGCTGAATGAAAGAGACAGAGTGCAGGCTTTGGAGTCAGGCAGACTCAGCTTTGAGCTTGGTTCTGCCGCTAACTTGTTCTAGACTCAACGTTTCTCATTCTGTGAAATGGTGAGGCCAGCCTCGTTGTTTTCAAGATCATTCATGTTTACATCTCCGACCTTTGGCACGCCTGTTGACCCGTTCAATCGATGCTCAGTAAATACGTTGAACCACACTGGGGAAGGGAGATACAGGATTCCGGAGCCCAGGGTGTCCAGTCCCAGGAAGTTCTAGATTGCTTTGCCTACTCCCCGCCCTTTCCCACCCCCAGGGGTGTGCAGCTAAGTGTTTCCAAAGTACTTAACCTAAGCTTCCTGAGCCTGATCTTCACCGCACCCTATTCCAGAGCTTGATGAGGAAGGCTGCACCCCTCTCCCTGGGACCCCTAAGGGCTGCTTCTAAATCATCCCAGGCCAAAAAGCCCAAGAGATTAGTTGGTGTCTGGAAACAAGTTGGGCTCCCCAGGCAAGGAACCTGTGTGCGGTGACTTGAATGGAGATCCTGAAGAGCCCCACGTTGCTAGAGCTTTGGGTACACGGAGATTTCTAGTCGACAGAGGTTGCTCATTATTCCGGATTCATTCTTCCCGCCACCCCTCAACGCTCCTCCCCGCAACTCTGTGTGCTCTCTGTGAATTATTGCTTTGCTGCGGTGTGATGTGATTTCATCTGAGGCCGCTTCATGCTCCTGCTATCTGTCGCTAGTGTTTATCTTATTGTTTCCCAGAACAATCAAGTGTTTCCGCTGCCCCTGACAACTTCATCTGGTTCCTGAATCCCCCTGACTGGCCCAAGTTTCAGAGCTGGAGCAGGTTTGAAAGGTGGGGCTGGTCCAAGGCCAGAGCCCCATGCTCTGAACTGCCAGTGTATTCACCTCTATGAGCTCTTGCTCCACCTGGGACCTGAAAGCTCAGAATGCTCCCTGACAGGGTAGAACCAAGAGACCGGATTCTTTGGCTTCTAGATCTCCATGTCACTCTGTTGAGTCATAAAGGGAACAGCACTGGGGTAGGAAAGCCGCTGCACTTGTGAAATGCAGTTGCTTATTAGCCATGGGAAGGTCTTGGAACAGAGGCAGCTCCTCTCAGTCTTGTGGGCCACAGGGATCAGGGTCATTAGGCCATCTACCCCTGGCTGATGGGGCACAAGGAAGCCACAATTTGGGGGGGGGGGAAAGGAGGGCTCTTACTCCAGCCAGCCTCCTCAACCTCATCTCTGAACACTTTATTTATAGTAAAGTGCTCAATAAAAATTCACCCCATCACTTATCATAAGCCAGCCTCTTCATTCTCACTGAAGATGCAGAAGTCCAGAGAATGAATGGTTTCCTTGGGACCCCCTCCTCACATTCTAGGAGAAAGCTCTCCATGGCTTAGCCTTCCATGAGGAAGAAATCCAGAAGCCTCAAGCTGCGTGAACCCCTGTGCTAGCTCATCCACCCCCTAGTTTAATATCTAGGGCAGATTCCTAACATGCACAGAAATAGAAATAATTGTACATGGAAATGTCAATCTCCAGTGTCAAAGCCCCAGTGATTGACCGACAACTCACTGGGGACCAATGCTGGAAGCATCTGCGTGTGTGTGTGTGTGTGTGTGTGTGTGTGTGAGTGTGCGAGCGTGCAAGCACATGCACTGGAGAGGGCAAAATTCTCAAAGCTTAGCATATCTTAGTGACCTCCTTCCTTTTCAGGGACAGGAGGGATCCTTGGCCTTACGTCCCCTCTTCCTCTGCTCCCCTGGCTTGTTGCAACCCACAGCCCACGGTTTCCTCGCTCCTGTGTCCCTCTCCAACTGTCCTGGCATTTAGGGCCGGGCTCCCACCTGTCCTCCAGGGGTCCTCAGCCTGCTGGGCTGTGTGTGACTCTGGATGATTAGTTAACATTTGCACAGCTCTGGTGGATGGGGAGATGGAAGTGCCCTGGAAGGTGTGTGTGTGTGTGTGCGCGCGCGCACACACGCGTCCATGTGCACATGCATAGCATATACAAGATAGAGGGAAGAAGAACCTCAGAGGCTGAATTTACCAGACTTCAATCTATAAATAATTTGGGTCATGAAGCTCTACAAAAATAAACTTGAGCTTGAATCCTCTCCCGCTCAGCCCTCAATGCACACTGCAGGTACGCTCGCTCGCTAACTCACCCCAAGATCAGTCTGAGCAGCACCAGGCCTGCCTCACCTTTCCCCTCTTTAAAAGTCAACGTGTGTGTGTGTGCATGCACAGGCACTCACACATGCAAACACACACACACACACACACACAGAGTTATATAGCACGCAAGCCCTAGTCCTGAGGCAAAGATGAAATCGGGTAATAAAGGTCTCTTTCAAAGTGAATTTTCAGCCATAAAGTGACAAGACCTGCTGAAATTGTTGTCGAGCCCTCAATACAGGCACGTCAAAAGTCTCATCCCCTCCAAAGGCTCAGGTCTGAGAGACCGCATTTCCAAGAAATCTGGGCTCACACTATTGCAATCACACTCTTCTACTGGCATCACACTTTGAATTAGCCAAAGAACTCACATTTCCACGCCTGTCTGTGCATTTAGGCACCGCTTTCCCCAGGAAAACTCCCACTCTGGGCGTCCCGTGGGCCCCACCTCCATGCTGGCCTCCCTGGGATCCCCATGCAAGCCATCTCACAAGGGGTAGCCTGTGCATATGTGGGGACCGGGTGGCTCATCCGTTCCCAGCTCCTCCTCAGGCTTCTTCGGGGGACCCTTTCCCACACTGTCCCCAATGCCAAGCGTAGACCTGGCTCATGGCAGGCATGTAATAAATGGATATTGGACGGGACCGAAATTCACAGAACTAATAAGTCATTTCATTCGCCATCCCTTTCGTGCTCCTAAGGACGGGAGTTCCCACCTTATTTGGCAGTGTCAGAAACCATTACACAAACAAGGGAAGTGACTTGCCTGAAGTCACATAGCCAATTAATGAGAACGTTGGGACTAGATCCCAGCCCTCCAGACATGAACTCCCTCTGCATGGTGATGCCTCTTGAACCAATCTGTTTCCTACTGAGAGGCCCCAGAAGAAGAAGATTCCCGATTGCTTTTCATTGGCTTTTGCCAAAATACATACATACATACCAACATACGTACATACATACATACTATGACCACTTATACTACTAGTGCTACTAATAAAGTGCTATTAAGAGTGACAGATCCCAAGCAAGAGGTCCATAATTTAGGACCAACTATAGAAGAAATTGATGCATGGGAAAAAAGGGTTTGGAGGGGCCTACAGGTAAAAGCTAGTTAATTGGAACAGGATATGCTGATTTGAATTGGATGTTCAAGTGAAGAGGCTGTCATTAATTTCTGCACGGGACCTCGCTGGGGTTTAAAGGAAGGTGCTAATAGGATTACTAGTTCCTTCTCATCTCACAGAGGCCCCTCCCACCTGGAGGACCAGGCAGTCACTCCCCCCTGATTTCACCTCACATCCTCCTGCCCCAGAGCCCTCTCTGATAAACGGACTATTCTCCCCATAACCAAGGTCCCTCAAAATTAGGTTCTATGTATTGTTGGCTCCCAGAAATGGGTGACTGCCCTGCTTGGGCCTTGGAGTCGGAAAGAGGAAGAGTGGGTGAGGACAGAACTTGGACTTTCAGGCTTCCCACCTGTTCAGTTCTTGGCAGTGATGAACAGCTCTGTGTGCCTGTTATTACCTCTCTTGGGAGGGTCACAGGGTGTCCAGGAAACCAAGTTCTGTGTGGGGACCCCAGCTCTGCCGCCTTTTAGCTGTGTGATCTTGGGAAAGCCACCCAACTCTCCCAGGCCTCAAATTTCCTATCTGTAAAACGGGAATAATGATAACATTTACCTCAGGGGGCTTGGGCCTGTAAGGATAAGAGAGTTGATTTTTGTTAAGTACTTTCCACAGGACAGAGAACATTGTAGAAGCAATGGCAGGGTAGATGCTAACTTTTCAGTTCTTGAGGCAAACGGGGCATTTTGAAAAGTCACCAAGTCTATGCTACTGCCTCCAAGCAGGGCCGTACTGACCCATGAAGCAAAAGAAGTTATCCCATCTCAAAATCCTCCTGAGAAGGAGGTTGCAGTGTCCTGTGGCCACTCAATAGGTGGGGCTTTGCATTGTAAGAATTCTTATTAGAACAGCCCTAAGTCTCCTTAGGAGATAGTATGGGCACGTTGCATCTTGTGCCAGTCTCCGTAAAGAGAGTCACCCTCCTCTGCAGCAGACTGGTCCACTTTGGTTTTTTAAGGTTTATTCATTTTTGAAAGAGAGACAGAGTGCAAGTGGGAGAGGGGCAAAGAGAGAAGGAGACACAGAATCCGAAGCAGCTCCAGGCTTCGAGCTGTCAGCACAGAACCAGCGGTGGGGCTTGAACCCACGAACTGTGAGATCATGACCTGAGCCGAAGTCAGACGCTTAATGGACAGAGCCACCCAGGCGCCCCTCTACCTTCTGAGCTTTGTCCAAGCAGAGTGGCCTCCATAGCTTCTGCAGGTCCACTGAGGCCTGACCCTCTCCGGAGAGGGGGAGCCCAACTAGAGAGACAGAGTCAAGTGACTTGATTGTCCCTGCATGCGTCACCTCCCTCCTCTGCCCCAGCTCCTCCCCTACCTGGATGGGTGTCAGGCCCTGCGTGGCTGGGGCTAGGCAATGCCCTTCTCTGGGACTGGTTCGTGACCTATTTCAGTCTGTTGTTGTCCTTGTGGTCACTGAAACCTGGCCCCAGGGACACAAGTTGAAAAGCTGAAAACTGTCACAGTGGTGCAGTCATTCTGGGACACCACCAAATAGACTCGAGTAGCCATATTTGAAAATCCCTCCTTTGTTTGGGACTCCCTGATGGTCACCTCACCACTGCCATCCTGAACTTTGAACTCAGAACTTCCTCTCTAAGGCAGAGCAGTCTGGGAAATCATGTGCTTGGACTGCAGCAGGGCCCATGTCCCCGTCAGTAGTCATGGGACGCTGTCTGCACCAGCCCGTGCTCTCCTCTGGCCCACACCAGCTACAGCCAGTTGGGGCCCCAGGGCCCACCACTGGCTAGCTGCGTGCCTGGAATCAAAGAGCCTGGGGGAGGGGAGCAAGTCCTTGCGGCTCTGGTACTTGCTACTGTGACTGTCCGTGGCAGGCACCGAGCAGACCGCCTCTGCCTGTTATCCGGACAGGAAACCCGCGGCTCAGGTGAGGCAACTGAACTCAAATTGTACCATCAGGCAGAAGTCAGGTCCAGGCATGAGCTGAGTCAGAACAGAAACCCAGCGACCTTGAATCCCAGGCCTACACTCTGCCCTGTTCAGTGTGTTGCCCAGAAGAGAACACAGGGCATTAGTGAAGGGAAAGTTCTCTCCTGCCACCTGCCTGACAGTCCCCATCCCCACCCTGGGCCCTTAGACCCCTGGCCTCCTGGGCCCCCTTCTCCACCTTCTCTGCCCTCCCGTAGGTATCTCGGAGGGTAACAAGCCCGAAGCACGTAGCCTCGGATGAGGGCGTAAGTGGGGAGGCACCTACTTCTTGGGCAATAGTGCTCTTCCCTCCAGGGATTTAGCCTGAGTGAAGTTGGATAGCTCAGTCAGGTTCAGCACCAAGAACACTTTCTGTTCTGGTCTGGTTTTAGCTTTGACGTCTGAGAGTTCTGTAGGTTTGATTCTGGCTTCAACTGCTTTGTTAAAAGATTGGGGTTGCAGATGGAAAAAGAAAAAAAAAAAACCTGCTTAGCTCTCTGGTTCAGGAAAAAGTGAACGGCTGGGATGCGCCCCCACTGGGATGCTGCAGAGTGTGTGATGATAAGTGGTCTTTGGCTCAGTTCCCACTCCCACCCGGCCATGGGCACCATCTAGTCCCGGGGACCACAGAGGGAAGGCCAGGCTTGTGACATTCCTCCTTCTGGCTTTGTGTCCAGGCCCTGCCAGGATTATCGGCAGGGGCCCAGGCTCATGGGGGGAGGCTGCCCCAGCTGGTGGAAGGTTAACTCGGCTCCCCAGGCAGAGAGAGATCCTGGGCCAGGCCTGAGGGAGGAGGGTGCTGGTTCCACAGCTCCCAGGGCTGAGCGGGTACCTTGAGGAGACTTAACTCTCCCTGGAGAGGAGCAGCTGTCCTAGGGCGGGTGGTGACAACCACTGGGCCCTTTGCACTTCAAAGGAAGACACACGGCCTGAGCTCCCTGCATTATGGGGACAGAAAACTGAGGTCAGGCCAACCAGAAGTCACATCTGTCACACCGTCTCTTTACTTTCTGAAATAGCGTGAGCACTTTTGTGACTACAAACTATGTTTCTGGGAAGATCTCAAGGAAATTTCGGATCCGTCCATGTAAGAAAGAATGCTGCTAAAGTTACCAAGGGGAACCTTTTTCAGTGTGGGACATTTTCCCAGATAGAGATCCTTCCCTCTGACTAAATCCACTATCAGAGTTGCACTGGGGTCAACTCTGTTGGTGGTCACCTCAGTCAGCCTCATGACTTCATTGCTGACCCCAGGGTCTTCCTTCACTCTCTGAGAACGAATTAAATGATCCCCAGACCCCTCCCCTGGAAGGAGGGGCTTTAGTGACTTTTCACTTGTAGCAGCTCTGAGCGCAGGAAACCACTAGTGAGGCAGAAAAAAGGCAAAGGAGAGCTTATAGTGGCCAAGTGTGTCCCTTGGGATGAAAAAGTCATGCTCCTTGTCCTCAGGAGCTCCTGGTGTGCTGGGAGAGATGGGCAGAAGGAAGAGCATGGTTACAAATACAAGAGAAAAATGAGAGGGAATGTAGAGGGGAAGCCTGAATCTTAAACCTTCCAGAGAAAATGCCTTTTGACCTCACTTTGCTTTGGCGCTAGAGTCCACGATCCTTTATCAGCTGCTTCATAATTCATGTCCTTTCAACAAGCGTTTCTCAAGCATCCCCTTTTCTCCATCACCAGCTATGTTCCCAGCCCCAATGTAGTCCTCAGAGGGTTCTTCGAGAAAGAGAGGACCCATCCCTGCCTTCAATGTTGACACATTGCACATGTGAAGTAACGAGAGAATGATTTGAGTAGGTAGTCAATACATGTGAGCGAGTCCATATACAATGAACAAATCAATTGATTATAATCCTAAGACAAAATGTCTGGTAGGAAAAAAAAAACAGCATCAGGGTGATGAGCAGTTAGTGTGGTGGAGAGATTAAGGAAGGCTTCACAAAGGAAGCGGGGCTTGAACTAGATGGGGATTTGATGGGCAGAAGGACAGAGGAAACGAGCCAGGGCAGGGATTCTTGGCCAACAGTCAGCTGCTGGGGCGCCTGGGTGGCTCAGTCGGTTAAGCATCGACTCTTGATTTCAGCTTAGTCTGTGATCTCACAGTCCATGAGATCAAACCCCGCAGCTTGGAGCCTGCTTGGGATGCTCTCTCTTCCAATCTCTCTACCCTTCCCCAACTCGTGCACTTGCATGAGCTTTCTCTCTCTCTCTCTTTCTCTCAAAATAAATAAATTAACAGGTTTTAAAAAATAGGCAGCTATTGTGTTGAGAACAAGACACCTGAAAAGCAGGAGCACATTCAAACCAAGAGCTCCTTCCTGGACACTAGATTTTTGTGTGAGCTCAGGGACCATCTTCTGCTGAGTCTCAGAATCTTGCACAGAGCTTAGACTATCCCTCTCAAACCCCCAGACCAACAGCATCCACATCTCCTGGGAATTTGTGAGAGGTGGAAACTCTCAGGCCTCATTTCCGCTGAATCAGAAACTCCGGGGGCGGCTCAGCAATGCATTTTTCCCCAGCCCCCCGGGTGATTCTCAAAGCAGGCCTGCTTTGAAACCAGTAGAGTACATCAGTGCTTCTAGACCCTGGTTGCTCATCAGATTCACCGGGGAGCTTTGAATCCCATAAAAAAGATACCCATGCCCCGCCCACAGAGGTTCTGGTTCATGGATCCTGCCCTGGCATGCATATCTGTTAAAACCCCCCTGACCATTCTGATGTGCAGACAGGACTGAGACGCAGCAGACTTGCTGGTGTCCGAGTCCTTTCTGACTTTTTATCTGGAGCTGAGCTTTGAGAGTCTGAGCCGGGATTCTTGGCTCTCCCGAATCTCAGGGTGAATTTGCACACCAGCAGGGGACGTTTGGGGGGCAGAAAGCCCTTCCTGAGAGTCTAAACTCTCAAATCTCTCCTGAACCAGCTCTTTGATAGTTTATAGGATTGCTTTACCATTCTTCCTTACCTGCCTAAGGCAGAAACACTGTGAGCAGCGGTTGACTCTCTTATCCTAAACACCAGTAAGGGTGCACAAGCACACACTCACACACACATACACCCTCCTCACCCAGTGCTTTAAATATGTATAGACACACGCAAAGATAACCACATTGGGCTATACAGAATCGTTCCTAACAGGCACATAGGCACATGCAAATAAACCCACAATCAGAAATCCCAGACCTGGTCCACTCAGACCTTTTGGTAAAGGATTTCTCTTGGGGAAAGTCAGTCTGTTTGAACCAAGAAGCACCTCTACCTTCCCTGAAGCCTACTCTGGTTCAGAGTAGCAAATGGGAGAGGGGGGGTGGTGCGGGGGAGAATTATCTTCTGTAAAGTGACCTGCTGTAGGCTGAGGCAGGTAATCCCACAGGGGACTGCTGAGGACAGATGCTGAGGATGCGTTCTCCCTTCCATAGATTCGAGCCGACGGTCCCCCGCACGGAGGGGTCCAGTATGAGATGGTCTCTGTGCTCAAAGATGGGAGCCCCATCCTCCGGGACATGGCCTTCTCCATTGACCAGCGCTACCTGTATATCATGTCTGAGAGACAGGTAAGTGGTGACACTCATCCCTTCTTTCCGAAACCCAAGAGTAACTGATAACCTGTGACCTTTGTTCAAAAGTTGTTTCACCTAACAAGCGAGACCTTGGTCTGGGCTTGCTGCTCAGGAGTCCTGGGAGAGGCTGAGTCCTTGGAGGCTTTTGCGGGGAGCCAGAGAGAAGAGGCTGGGGCCAGCCACTTCCCGGAGGCTTCTCTCTAGGCCACAGCCCCCGTCTCAGTGCGTGATGAACAGCCCCGCAAGAACGGGCCAGACTGCATGGAGCAGCTTGGTGTGATTAGACGGTAGATTTACAGCTCCTGGGCCCACAGAGTCTGCTGCTCAAGGGAGCCAAAGAAGTGTAAATAATCCAGGCCTCCTGGCTGGGCCTGATCCTGGGAGAGACAGACCCAAGACAGGGCCCCAGAAGGAGATAAAAATCTTGGCCTGAATCATAGACTGATGCCAGGAGAAGCTGGCTGGCTCTGGGAAGCCGAAGTCAGCCTGAGAAGGAGACTCCTACCCCCTGTGGGCTAATAATCGAGCAGGTTCCCTGTCTTCTTCCATGGAGCATTACTCCCCCTGGATTGTATTTGCTCTGAATTTGTGTGAGCAAAGCAAAGGTAAATGCCGGAGAGCCATGGTGATGGGCAAGAAAAGCAGGGAAAATGGGAGATTCCCAAATCAGTGGAGAAGCAGAAAGGAAAGCAAAAATCTTGGGAGAGGCTGGTCACCTTCATTCATTCAGTCAGTGGGTCTTCAGTTGTTTATCAGGAGCAATGCTTTTGGCCTTGACCTGAACGTGACCTGAACATGGCAAGTAAGGTAAAGTCCTGAAAAGCGGAAAAGGTGTCATGAATCTGTCTTGGTGGCTGAAACCCCTGATTTAGGCAAGACACAGACGCTGGGCTGGTGGACCAGTGAGCTTTCACGAGGTGCCACCCACATCTTGAGCACTTGTCGTTCCCAAAATACTCGGTCATGATCTCAGGTGTCCTTGGGGAGCTCCACCTTTGCCAGAGTTTTCTTACCCTCCTTTCTTTTTAAATGTGAGAATTCTGAATCCGGGCATGAGGGAGGTGTGGAGGGAGGACAGAAGAGACAAATGGGCACGCGACCACGTAAGGGAAGCAGTGA
The DNA here is from genome assembly GCA_017311185.1 of Proteles cristata cristata. Lineage (NCBI taxonomy): Eukaryota > Metazoa > Chordata > Mammalia > Carnivora > Hyaenidae > Proteles > Proteles cristata. Next base: position 1,656,598 of record JAESUZ010001426.1, on the reverse strand, counting down.
GGCAGCTCTAACTCAAAAATTTCTTCTTGGGAATGAATGACACAAATCATATGCAGATTGCATGCAAATTGCATGCAGATCCTCTTGAACCCGCCTGTCTTTTCACCTCCTTTCATGTGGCCCCTGCAGTTGAGGCAAAAACAAGTGCAGATGGGAACGTGGTGGAGCTGATAGAGGCTCTGCCTAACCTAGAGTGGGTAAGACAGTCGTGGAAATAAACGCTGATGTCTCGTGCTAACAAAATAGTCAGCAGGCCCTAACAATACACATTACTGGGGACATATTTGTTGAGAACAATGTTTTGGGAAAACATCAAAATGGATGGGACTTCCCCGCTCCCCTCAAGTCGCTTACAGTCAAACAAAGGAGGGAAAAAAGCAGGGGGAAGGAGACACATAGCAGGTTATCTAGAACACGCCACTGAAGTCTATAAATGTTCTGCCTTTTTTCCTGTCCGTCTTTACTTATAGATATAGGGTTATCTCTTAAACAAAAACAGTAGATAACTCCCCATGCAAATTCAAACAATACATACGGGAAAGAAAATAGCAACAAGCTCCTAAATGGGACTACCCAGTGTGTAACACCATTTTAACATTTGATGAACACCATTCTGGACACTTCTGCAGGAAAATAATCAGAGGAACAGATAGATCGATGGCAGTGCAGATAGGTGGATAAAATGATAGTCAGAGGGGTCAAACAGACCCACAATGTATGTGATACTTTCAAAAGGCATTATGTATGGCTGAGGACCAGACAGGTAGCTCTGGGTAAAAGCTCTTTCTTGGGTCCCCTGAGCCAGTGCAGTGGAAAAGTGTAAAGAACGCATAGAAGTGACCAATGCAACCTTACTAGAATAAGAAGGTGCCAAGGCTTGTATTTTGGCTGCACATCTGTTTCTCAAATGGGATGCTTTCTGAAATTGCATTCAAAATGTGGCCAGAGGAGAGGGTGTGGGCCAGATCCGGAGGCTAGTGAGTGGCCTTCAGGGGCTATGGTGACCTCCTGAGATCATGTCCGGTGTCACCTCTGAGGACATCAGCGCTGGCTCAGCTAAGTGTCCACATAGCTTATCTGTAAATATCCTCTCCTGTGTCCTCATCTTCTGCCACAGCCACCCAGTTCTTGCTGCAACCTCACCAAACAGAGGGGTTCCGTACTAGCCAGTCGCACTGAGCAGATGTGGCAAGAATTTGGGTTTAATGCCACGGGCTGTCTCCAGTCTGGTGAGATATTAGTCCAGAGAGCTCCCTATGCCAGGTGGAGCTGTGATCAGCGGGCAGAGTCTAAGAGGGATTTGTGGCAGAGCTCTGAGACCTGTCACCCCAAGATCTGTAAATTGTTTGAAAATAGGTAGCTAGGTGATTTCACCTGGGGCTAGGTCCAGGGATGAGGGCCAAGAACAGCTCAGGGGGCCCATCTGTCTGAGGCCAAGCAACTAGGAGTACAGAATATTCACAGACATCTTGGACGTCTTTTTCTTTCTTTTCTTTTTTTTTTTTTAAGGTTACTTATTTATTTTGAGAGAGAGCGGGGGAGGGGCAGATTGAACAAGAGACAGAATCCCAAACAGGCTCTACGCAGGGTTTGAACTCATGAACCATGAAATCATGACCTGAGCTGAAATCAAGTCAGATGCTTCACTGACTCAACCACCCAGGTGCCCCTCAGACGTCTTTTAAGAAACAGTTTAATGGGGGGGAGGGAGGACTGGGTGGCTGAGTCAGTTAAGCATAAGACTCTTGGTTTTGACTTGCTAAAGCTGTGACCTCTCAGCTTCGTGAGCTCAAGCCCTGCATTGGGCTCTGTGCTGACAGTGCAGAGCCTGTTTGGGATTCTCCCTCTTTCCCTCTCTTTCTGCCCCTCCCCCACTTGCGCTGTCTCTGTCTCTCTCAACATAAATAAATAAACTTAAAAAACAATTTAATGTGTGGCAAGAAAACAGTCAATGAAGGTGAAGTCAGAGGTCATGGGTTCTAGTCCAGCCGTTGCCATATCTGGAAGTATGACTCCCTCCCACATTTGATTTCCTCCCACATGAAATAGAGGAGTTGCACCAGATGACAGGATTGTCTCTGAAGTCTGAAACTCTGATCTGGATCCCGTCTCCACATTTCTTTCTTTTTTTAAAAAAATTTTTAAAATGTTTGTTTATTTTTGAGAGAGACATATAGTGTGAGTGAGGGAGGGGCAGAGAGGGAGGGGGAGACACAGAATCCGAAGCAGGCTCCGGGCTCTGAGCTGTCAGTACAGAGCCTGACACTGGGCTTGAACCCACAAACTGCGAGATCATGACCTGAGCCAAGATTGGACGTTCAACTGACTGAGCCACCCAGGTGCCCCGTCTCCACATTTCATAGCCACATGGCCTTAAACCAGTCACTTCACCTCAAGGTGCCACACAAGGGTCAACGTGAGGCTGAGCAGAGGGGTTTCTTTCCCAGTGCTTCCGTGCAATGAACCCTTGTCACTGACTTTCTATATGGCCCCTTCCAGCTCTCAGGCCATTATGATTCCGGCTCTGGAGGGTGGTGGCTGCAAGTGATGATTAAGAGGAGGTGAGGTGGCCGCGTGGCACAGCCAGTAGTCCTCAGCCTGAGCTGACAGGCTTATGTCCTCATCCTGACCCACCTCTAACTAGCTGGGCGGCCTAAAGTCTTAAGTTCCTAGGGATTCCGTCTCTTCCCCTTTAAAGATAATGATTAATAAATCTAATCTAAAGCCCCTTTCGCGTTCAAGAGGCTTGTCTTGGAATGGACAGACTCTTCAGCATCTCTGGAAGGCAGCACCAACATGGCAGTAGACAGGCCTGAGGTTAGACCAAATGAAAAACTTTTGGAACAAGAACTTTATGAGGCCATGGGTGCCCATGTGAACTTCTGCCGCAAAAGATGAGCACCGCGGAGAGGGTAGTGCTGGCTGGCTGTGGATGTGTGTATTCCTGTTTCCCGGCAGTGATTGAAGACTTTGGCATTCCCTAAAAGACCCGAGACCTTATAAGACACCGTGGGAATGGGGCTTCCTATCACCTTCTAATAAATCTCTGAGCAGTCTGCTGTCATCCCTTCCTCCACCTCATCCCCAACTCTTGTCTCTCCATCCCCCTCCTGCTTCCGCCAAACACGGAACCTTGTCGTATCTTCAACACCGTGTCAGTGGAGAACCAAGTCTCTGGTCTCAAGTTCTGCTTAGGGAGGTTTGCAGCTCCCTACAGAGCGAGAACAATCCAGTACAGCTCATTCATTCTCCCTCCCTCTCCCTCGCTCGGTTAATTACACATAATTAAGAAATAGGACTAGTCAGAAGTGTTGGGTCACTGGTGCCACTGCCTAACAAGCCGATGTTAATGTACTGTTAATAGATCTAAGGCCGGCCAGTCCCAGGGGAGCATTTGGGAACTGATTCCCCAGTCCTGCTAATTGCCCAGGGACCCCACGGACGGGATGCCTGGCTCTTCCCTAGAAAGTCCGCCCCAGCTTCCTCAACAGCAAATCGACAGATGCTATGTGTGTTCTCCCATATCCTCGGCATCTAATGGAAGTCAAACAGCGAGTCCAGGGAAAATCAGGCTGCGAGCCAAGCGCAAAACTGAGCGAGAAGATGAAACGAAACTTGATAGCCCCAGTTTCCACCCAACTTGTCAGGTTGGCCACTCCCAGATAAAGAATATAACTCTGTACTCGATGTGGATGGGAAAGAGTATGAGGATGGAAGCAATTATTCTATTTTATACTTTAATTAGTTTGAATTAGCAGAGGGAATAGAGGCATAAAATGATCCAGCGAAGGGTGAAATAGAAAAAGGGAGTCACAGTGGAGAATGGCTCCGTGCAGGCTGGAAAGGGCCTTGGGAACAACAGAAAGTCTTGTGACGGGGGGCGCACGCGCGCATGTGTTTTGGGGTGGGTGGGGGCATGGGATGCTGCTCTCCATTTCGAGGCCTGGAAAGGCAACATAGCGTAACCCTTAAGAGCTGGAGCATGAGAGTCAGACTGATCTCCATTTAACCCACAGCCACTTGCGAGACATACGGCTTTGAGAAAGTTAACGCATGTCGTTAGACCTCAGTTTCTTCATCTGTATAATGGGCCTCATAATGGTAACCTCATAATGGTTGTGTCTGACACATAGTGCTTTCTGTGTGAGGTGTGACTGTTATCATCATTGCTGCTTTCAGTCATATTAGAAGGGACCCCAGAGAAGGCTAGAAGCCTCTCCACTTAAATTGTGGCTGGGACAGGATCCCCAGGTGTCTGACTCCAACCTGTCATTCCTGCTGCCCCTTCCCAAGGGACGCCTCAGAAGCCCCCGGCCTGGCCAAGTAACAGCATCAGGCTAAGTCGCTCATAATCTGCTATTTATTTTAAAAATCCAGGAATGTGCCCAGCAGACTAAACAGTCCCGCTGCCCTTGATACAGGCTGAGGCAGCCCTGGGCCCATATGTGAGGCCCAGGAGGCCAGTATTACCGGCATCTGTGGAGAGAAGGGAGGAGGAGGGTCAGGCCCCAGGCCCTGAGGGTCCCGTCTGGTTGCATGTGTGGACACATAGCCAGAAAGGGGCCACCCCTGGAGCCTTTCATTTCTGACCTCTCCAGGTAAGGAAACCAGGTGTCAAAAGATAGGGTTGCCATCCTCCAAGTAGTGGGCACTCAGATCTCAGTTCTGAGGGCAAAAAGGCCCTCACGTATAGGCGACGCACAGTTCTGGTCCCTTACCACTATGTGATAAACCGCGTCAAAATACTGCAGCATAAAACAATATTTTATTCGCGCGCTCTCTCTCTCTCTCTCTCCTAGAAATAAATTTAAAAAAAATATTTAAAAAAAAAAGGGGCGCCTAGGTGGCTTAGTTGGTTGAGCATCCGACTTTCGCTTAGGTCATGATCTTGCAGTTTGTGGGTTCAAGCCCCACGTCGGGCTCTGTGCTGACTGCCAGCTCAGATCCTGGAGTCTGTTTCAGTCTGTGACTCCTTCTCTCCGTGACCCTCCCCTGCTCACGCTGTCTCTCTCTGTCCTAGAAATAAATAAAAAAATTTAAAAAATTTTAAAAAAAAAACACAATATTTTTTACACTCACAAACTATGTACGTCAGGGTTTCAGCCGTGGTGCATTGAAGAGGGCCTTTCTCTTCTTTACAACAGAAATGACTTGGGATGCTTAGAATTCTCGGGACTAGAATCCTCTAGAAGCTTCTGTCTAGGAACTAGAAGACTAGGCTCTGCTGGGACTGTTGATCAGAGTGCTGAGGACAAGGCCTCTGTGTGTGGCACAGGCTGACTCATAGCACGGTGGCCTCAGGAGAGCCAGACTTCTTGAACATGGCAACTCAGGGCTCAAAGAGTGGGCATTCCCACAAATGAGGTAGAACTATTGCCTTTGTTATGACATCACCCTAGAAGTCACATAGCTCTCTCTTCTACCTGCCTCTGGACCGCTCCACTGCCGGTTACTTCAGGTGATTCTGACTCGGGTGGCCCACGAGCAAACTTTGAGAGACAAGCTTCAGGGAAGAGAGATGCCTGGTTTCCTGACCCTCGGGATCAAGGAGGCACAGAGCCTCAGAGCTGGGAAGGGCCTTGGGGATCGCCCATCGTGACCCCATATGAGAACTAGGGGGCCCAGAAGAAATCTGAGCAGGGTAGCTGCCCCCTCAGTATCAGAGTCATCAGACCTAGCTTGATTTCCCAGAACTCACAGGGAACTTCTGGTAGCTTTAATGCCTACTATTGATTTGCTAAAGGTGCATGTGTCCTAAATGAAGCCCATGTCAAATGTGGGCTCTGCAAGTACTTCTGGGAAGCCTTTGAGGGAATCCATGAGGAGCAGGATACCTTTGCCAGGAAATTGCCCAGACAGTGGCATAGAGTTTTATTTATTTATTTATTTATTTATTTATTTATTTATTTATTTAAAATCTTAATGTTTATTTGGAGATACAGAGTGTGAACAGGGGAGGGGTGAAGAGAGAGGGAGACACGGGGCACCTGGGTGGCTCAGTCGGTTAAGCGTCCGACTTTGGCTCAGGTCATGATCTCACGGTTTGTGGGTTTGAGCCCCATGTCAGGCTCTGTGCTGACAGCTCAGAGCCTGGAGCCTGCTTTGGATCCTGTGTCTCCCTCTCTCTCTGACCCTCCCATGCTCATACTGAGTTTCTCTCTCTCTCTCTCAGAAATAAAACATTAAAAATTAAAAAAAAAAAAAAAGGAGAGAGGGAGACACAAAACTTGAAGCAGGCTCCAGGCTCTGAGCTGTTAGCACAGACCCCAATGTGGGGCTAGAACTCATGGACCATGAGGTAGTGACCCAAGCCAAAGTGAGACGCTTAACTGACTGAGCCACCCAGGTGCCCCACTTCTTTATTTTTTTAAATTTAAATCCAAGTTAGTTAACATATGGTGCAATAATGATTTCAGAAATAGAATTTAGCGATTCCTCACCCACACACAACAACCAGCGTTCATCCCAGCGGGCGCCCCACCTCCACAAGGCCCACCGCCCATTTAGCCCATCCCCCACCCAACACCCCACCAGCAATCACCAGTCTGTTCTCTGTATTCAGGAGTCTTTTATGGTTTGTCTCCCCCTCTGTCTTCATCTCTTTCTTCCCTTTCCCTATGTTCAACCATCCCATTTCCCCATCTCCACAAAGTGAGTGAAATCATATGATATTTGTCTTTCTCTTATTTCACCTAGCATAATATACTCTGGTTCCATCCACATTCTTGAAATGATAAGATTTCATTCTTTTTGATCACTGAATAATATTCCATTGAATATATAGACCCCATCTTCTTTATCCATTATCAGTCGATGGACATGTGGGCTCTCTCCATACTTTGGGTATTGTCGATAGCGCTGCTATAAACACTGGGGTGCATGTGCCCCTTTAAATCAGCATTTTTGTATCCTTCGGATCATACCTAGTAGGTGGCACACAATTTTAGAGGGTCCTCCTGGGAAATGTCTCTGTGGCAATACTGCACCAGCCCACTGAGAAGGCGGGCCTCGGAGGTGCCCCACTTCTGCTATGCAGGGCACTGGGGACTTACCCAGTGGGTACGTACAGGAAACTGACTTTTTAACTACCCCCGCCATAAGTAATTTAAGAGTTGGAGCGAGAAAAACGTTGGCCTGGAGTTAATAGAAACCAAAATCATGGGGCGCCTGGGTGGCTCAGTCGGTTGAGTGTCCAATTCTTGGTTTTGGCTCAGGTCACTATCTCACGGTTTGTGGGTTCGAGTCCTGTGTCAGGCTGTGTGCTGACTGTGCTGAGCCTGGATAGGATTCTCTCTTCCCCTTCTCTCTCTCTGCCCCTCCCTTGCTTGCGCACTCTCTCTCTCTCAAAATAAATAAATAAACCTAAATAAAGAAAAGGAGCTAAAAGCCATTTGGAAGGACCGTGAAGCCATTCTTCTCTGAGTGTCTCATGGGCAGGAGACACCCTTCCCGAGGCCCTCGGTCCCCTGCCTTGGTTGAAGACGTGCGGGGGCGGGGGGGGGTGAGGGGGGCAAATGCAAGGACAGACCAGACCCTCGAGGTACCGTCCCAGAGCATACAGCCATTTTCACCAGAGAACTAATTTTTGGTTTCCTTGCTTTGGGGGAGGGCCTATCTACTGCCAAACTGGACCCAGCACCAAAAATAAGCATTTTCAAAGGGCCTATTGTGACTCAGAAGCAATAGTAAGTCTCCTACCTGTGGCTAAAGCCACTGAGCTGCCAAACCCCGAAGGCATCTGAAGACTTGAGGAAGGAGAAGGAAAAAAATGTGGGGAACCGTGCTTCCAGATGTTCCCTGCTCATTTATTTTGACATCTCAGACTATTATTTTGATTGTGCACATTTGTTTAGTCCAGGCGATAAGGCTTCCCAGGGCGCGGGCAGAGCGTGCCAAGGTGTATTTGTACAAGGCGCTCTGGGTCTGGGTAACGGGAGCCCTCCCTCTGCCCAGGCGGGGGGGGATGGGGGGGGCCTGCCGCGGGGAAGGAGAGGATGTGGGGCAGAAGCGGGGCCTGAGGGGCTTTGGGGAGAATTACAGAGTTTGCGGATTAGGAAAGTGAGGATAAGCGAATTTCGGCTGCACTTTTGTTTTCAAATGTGTCACTTTCAATCCAAGCCTTTGATGCACATGTGTTTCTGGTTAAGGACTTGGGACCCCAGTGTGGCCCAGGAGCTAAGCTGCTCCTATCCGTGCCTTTCCCAGAGTGGGAGGGGGCGCGGCGAAAGGTGACCACCCCGAGGCCGGGTTTTGATTTTCCTTCTTTCTTCCCCCACCCCCACCGCCACCCCCCATTTCAGAAGTCAGGGAACAAAGAGGCTGACACAGAGCTGATTCCCTGGCTATTAATATTCTCACTGGAGCATTTTTCTAATAAATATTTTCACATGAGAGAAAAGAAATGCAAACCCACCCTATTAATCAGACGCTTGGCTTGTTGTATTTAAGAGAGAAAACTCCAGCCTCTTATTTTAAAATCCTTTGGTTTGGAAAGAGATGATTGAACACAATGCCAGGGGGGCTGGGGACTTGCTCTAATCCTTGGCGAGGGATTCGATTTCTCGTTCTAGGCAGGTAGTGCCGAACCCTGACTCTCTGACCGCCCAGAATGATGTTGCTGTGAGTGGGGGATGGGAAGGCATAGCGTCTCCACACTGGGCAGGGAATCCCAGCCCCTTTTTTCCAGAGGTGGAGAAACTGATGCCCCGAGAGGGGAGTCACTTGCCCATGCCTCCCCCAGACTCACCAGGAGAAGCAGAATTCATCTTGATTAACCTGGTCCCTCCCCCAGCCTTCTTCCCCCAACTTGACAACAGCCTCACTCAGCACAGGCAAGAAAGAAAACTGGTTGTCTTTAAAGACTTTCAATTAAAAAAAAAAATTAGAAACAACCTGGGCCCAAGAGAGTCACTGAAGACATTCCCAAGGGTCAAATTAAAATAGGGAAAGATTTGCATATCATTTGCATACACAGACTCATTCACTCAACAGACCGTTAAGTGTCTACCATGTATAATGCATAGAGCTGTCCACTGACAAGTCATTTGCATATGCAGATGTAGATAGGGCAGTGTCTCTGAGTAATATTCTAGCAAAATGTTATAAACCAGGCTGCCTGCAGATAGGTACCTTCTTGACCTCTCTGCTCTTCCTAATGCAACAGCAGCGCCAATGAGTGTGCGTTTGTGTGGCAATAAATAAAACTGAATCCCTGCCCTCAGGGAGGTCTCATTCTGGTGGGGAAGAGTGATGTGTAGATAAATCACAATATAAAGTGAGCAGTGCTGTTGCTGAGACATACAGTGTGCTCACTGACCCCAGGAAGCCAGACCAACCGGCGAGAGACCTGTCCTTGTCCTTCCCTAGTTGGGGTCACTCAGACGGAGGACTCATCCTCTCTCTGACACGGCGGTTTAGAGCTGTTTGGGCCTCAGAGATTATCTAGTGAAGACCAGCCTTTTGTTTTATAGATGAGGACAAGACACCAGAGGGGGAAGTAACTCTTGAGAGGGAAGATCTACCAAACCAGAATGTGAGGAAGCAATAGCGGTTATGATGGGCAGTTTCCTGACCCCATGGAGAGCATGGGCTCTAGCCTCTGCCTGCCTGCATTCAAGTCCTGACCCCGCTACTTAACAGCTGTGTGACCTCGGACTAGTTGCTTTACCTCTCTGAGCTTCAGTTTCCTCATCTGGAAATTGGACATAATTACAGCATCTGCTTGAGGATTAAATCAAATCAATTAATACATAAAAAGCACTCTGAATAGAATCTGGGGCATATTACCTGCTTAATAATGTTGGTAGTTGTAATTATATTCTTCTGATTGTGCCCCGTGCATTGTCACCAAGCCAAGCCCCGCAGATCAAGCTCTGCACGTAGCCACACCTAAAAAAGAGACTTAACCACCCCGCCTTGCCTCTCAGCTCTACTTTACTTAAGATGTGTTGAAACCTAACTAACATTTAGGTGATGTTTTTCTGTTGTTAGTTTACAAACATGATCTCAGCTAACCTAATAATGCCATGGGAGAAGTCGTGTTGTCCTTGCCTCTTTTAAAGATGGGAAAACTGAAATTCAGTCTGGCTGAGGAATTTGCCCAAAGCCACCAAGCTGAGAAAAGGCTGACTTTGCACTCCACCCAACCTTCGGAAGCCAAATCCACACCTCCAGCTTCTCGAGGCAGCGCCCCCTGGCTGCCGCGTGTGTGCAGAGGGAACCTCCCTTCCTGCCCTGTCTCCACCTGGCTCCCAATTTAGGAAAGGGCTCGGCAGCGACTTTTGGGGCTCCAAAAGACCAGTCCAGACTCACAAGTCCTAGTTTGACACCCCCAAGGAGACCGGAGCAGTGCTCTGTTTTGTTTAAAATTTTTTTTAAATGTTTATTATTGAGAGACAGAGAAAGACAGAGCATGAGCTTGGGAGGGGCAGACAGAGGGAGAGACAGAATCTGAAGCTGACTCCAGGTGCTGAGCTGTCAGCACAGAGCCTGCCGCAGAGCTCGAACCCACACACTGTGAGATCATGACCTGAGCTGAAGTCGGAGGCTTAACTGACTGAGCCACCCTGGCTCCCCACTGTTTTGTTTTGTTTTGTTTTAAATAATAATAAAGGAAAGTGAGCACTGCCCTGGCCTTAGGTGCACAGTCACAGGAGAGGGCTCTGGTGGTCAGAGTGGACTGAGGAAAGTGCCCTGGTCCAGGTGCTCACTGCCGCTGTTTGCCCTATGCAGCCGGCCAGCTTCTCCACAAGCATCCTCTCCACTCCTTAAGGTATGACCTCCCCTACTTGACACACAAGGAAGACTCGCTCAGCAGGGCTAAGTGACCAGAGCAAGGATCGTCTCACCACTTCCCAGAGGCAGGGCTGGCGCTGGAGGTGCTGGTCTGCGAGGTCACAAACCTCCTGCCCCGTGTGCCCTCACCCCACCATCAAGGAGGCCCAGCAGGTGATGATGCCGGGACTCCCCAGCACCCTCTCTACCCCCATCCGCAGCTGGCCCGTGTTTGCAAAGAGAGCAGGTAGAGAACACACAAGGTCCTGATTCAGCCTCTCCTCTGCAGCTCCAGTGTGGACCAGGCAGCCAGGATTCGGTGCAATCACTGCCCTACCCGGGATCCGTGGGCTCTAGAAAGCCTTCTGGGCTTGTGGTCTGGAGACCGCCCCAGCCCGGCAGCGACGCCCCAGAACCCAGCAGCCTGCTTTTTAGCTCCTTCACCGAGCTCTCTCTTTTGCTCCCCATGTTTAGTTTCTGTAATTGAATGTGTTTTATTTAGACCATAACATTTAGTGCCACTTTGGATTTCCAATTAGGCTTCAATCAAACGCCGAGAGTCTGATTCGTTTTGTTGTTTTGATCAACACAAAAGATGGCAACATCTGAGGAGCCGTCGTGAAAAGTTATTTCCATCCGCTGATGACTAGGACAGTTGCCATGATGTGAAGATACAGCCGCGGAGGTGCCGAGAGCTGCACCAGGCATGGGGGGCGGGGAGGGGCGGTTAAGGCAGGAGAGCCAGCAAATCCCATGAGGAGCACGATTTGAAGTTCTGAGATGCACCCCCATTCTCCACATTCCCCTGCCGCAAGAGAGGGTAGGAGGTGGCTGCTGGGTACATAGGCCACTGGATGGGGCTCCGTCCTCCACAGGCCAGGGTCTTGGGTGCCCATGCGGGAGGGGGAGGAGCTGGATCCCCGAACAAAGTGCTTGGGCCTTTTATCCAGGAGAGGCTCCACGAACACAGGGCTCCGGCGAGACCGGAAGCTGACCAAGAGCTGCTTTCTCCCGACAATGGCCACCGCACTCCTCAGCCAGCGGTGTCCGGCTGTGCCTGCTTACGGACACACGGCGGAGGGGGGGGTGTGTGGGCTTTTCCCCAGTGCCCGGCGGTTCGGGCCAGGCAGTCACACCCGCTGCCTGTCAGACGGCTCTTCTCTCAGGGGCTGGTCCTAGGGCTGAAGTTGAGAACCCAGTTGTGAACTGTCACGGAGGTGGTGTGGGGACGGTGGCGGAGGGATGACGGGGTGACAGGGGACTGACAGGGGAGTGGTAAGTTAGGCTTCTGCCTCCAGTTAATCACTGGACTCTCACCCTTATGTCTGAGTTAAGGCCAAGTGGAGCTTCCATTTCCCCATCGATAACATGCGCTTGAACGTCCCCTGCGGCCGTGACATTCAGCACCTCCTTGTGATCCCACGCCTCTGTGGGACGGGGCTGGCCTGCGTCTGGGAGCGCGCGTGCGTGAGAACGGCCAGTGTGGAGGACGAGCCCCATAAGAGCAAGTGTTCCTGTGTGCTCTGCGAGTGTGCAAGGGCGTCCACACCACCACGGCGCTTTCAGACACCAGGCCAGGGCTGTGCTCACTGGGGGGAAGCAGGTCTGTGTTCCCTCTCCTGGGGCTTGCCCTTTGATCTTTCTGTGCCCCGCCCAGCTCAGGGACCCAACACCACAGCCCCTGCTTCATGGCTTGCATGCCCCAAGGTTAAATGCCCCCGGAGCCAGTGCCACTCTGCAGGAGGTGACCTCCCTCCCTCCCCACCCCCCCACCCCCGTTATTTCTACCCCCCTACTTCGGCAGACAGGTTGGAGTTTGAAATTTGCACCAGGGGGAGGGAGAACTGCCTGTGTCATCAGCTGTTGGTGGCTTAGCAAACAGTCTGGGTTCAGCCTCTGTCCCTCAAGTAATGTTTAATGAGTAGAGGGAGATGGGCAGAGAAGAGAGTCGGCCAGAAGGAAGATTGGAAAGAGAAAAATGAATGGAGCCGAGAACAATGTCTTTGTTAACCACTCAGCTTCCGGGCAATTTATCAAACAGCCTTGAAGGACCTATTGGGAACGCAGAGCCCGTCCTGACAAAATCACATATATACCAGGAAACTGGTATTGTGATATGGTATGGAGAGCACTGGAGGGGGGCGGGTGCTACCCGACAGTCTGTAAGTCAAGGAAGGCTTCCTGGAGGAGGTGTTGCTCCAGGTGACTCATGGAAGGCAGGGAGGGGAGAGCTCACCAAATGGACTATCTCTCGAGTGAAGGAAAACAAAGAGGTATGAAAGAGTTCAGCATATTCAGAGTTCCCCAGATTTGATATTGTTGGAGCTGAAAGCAAGGGGGAGGAGGCATCTGGCCTCGAAGAGTAGCCACAGCACACAGCGGTGAGCGGACTACAGGTGGACTCAATCCACCTGCCCTTTCCAAGATGAAAGGAGCCTCGGCCCAAAGAGAAGGTTTCAGGCTCATTCAGCCCCTACTATTGTAGTTTGGAACTTGGGAGAGAGCAATCATGCACCGAGCTCTCAGTGTTCCTCCTTCCCTGGCAGCAGGCCCCCCAGCCGGCCGTGGATCTGAGAGGCACAATCAAGGAAAAGGATGCCGGAGCGGGTCACAGCCCACCACCAAAGCCCTTTGTAATCACACCTTTCCCACCCCCCCGCCCCCCCAGGGACAGCCACTTCTCTGTACAGAGAGGAGACCCTCTGCTCATCTCAGGTTCAGGGGGGAGAGGAAAAGGGAGATCATGTGCCCGTCCCATTCATTCATTCGGCCATTCCAGCAGCATCTATTGGTAACAGAGACCTTGCCTCCTGGGCTGCTTCTATCTGCCTAAGAGATCAGTGTTTGGCCCCTACTAGGTGCTTAATAAACACTTGTCATGGGTTAGGAAGAGACAGGCAGGGAAGACGGGAGACAGGAAAAGGGAACGTGTGGAAGGGAGACATTGTAGGAGAGTGTGCAGAACTCGAGTTTGGGGGTAGTTAGGCCTGTATTCAAATCTGGGCTCTACCACTCTTGGCTAGGGCCTGGCTTATTCTCTGTAAGCCTCAGTCTTCTCCTCTGCAAAATGGGGATAATAATAATTCCTGCCTTATAAGGTTGCTGAGAATAAATGACCCCTGCAGAGTGTCTGGAGCAGAGTAAGAACCAAACCCTGGAATCAGCCCCAGCTAAGCCCTCGCCCTTCTCTCGCGTTCATTCACGAGCTCCCTAGTTCACTGCCACGGAGACCCCCGTAACTAACATGTTGCTCATTTTTCATCCTTAAGTCATCTGCCAGTTGCATCTATTTCTAGCCTCTGTCTTATGAGAGGAGAATAAAGAAGGGAAACAGATAACCGCAGAGGCTCATTTGCCAATTGTCAGCTCCTGCCGTCAGCAGAGCTCTCTGTCTGCTTCTCCCTGGGTGCCTGGAAAAATCACTGTGACCTTTTATTTACTGGTTGATCTAGTCAGCTCAGGTCTCTGCCTCCCCCCTCCAGCCCACCCTCAACATCCCCACCCTCCACCAGCCCAGCACCGGCTTCCTGCCTCCCGTGTTCCCATCCCACTGCAGGGTGGGCATGCTCTGCTGGTCCCTCTGAGCCTCCTTGTCTTCATGATCAGATTCTTAAAAACCTGTGGCCACAGACAAGAGGAAGAACTGGAAGTATTGATCTTTTCTGCTCGGTGCTGCCACCAGGGGGGATTTTTTGCCGTTGATCCTTTTCGGCAGGCCTCCTCTTCGTTCCCATTTCACCGAGGAGCCAAACTGAGGTCAGTTTAGGCCAGCAAGGGACCGGCCCGAGAGTGAGTTAATAAGTCACAGCAGTGCCTTGAAAAGCACTTGCGTCTCCCAGGCCCTCGCTCAGATTTTGCCCTCTGAGCTTAACCACACATCCCCTCTTTTCCTTGCACCTCTTCTGACCCAGTGGCCTGTGCTGACCAGCAACTACTTCTCTCTTCTTCTTCTTCCCTTGGCCCAGCCACACATTCACCTACGGCCCCCCTGAGCCAGCTGGGCTGAGGTGTGCAGCCCCAGGCACATGGTGGTGGCAGTTGAGGGTGGTGACAGGGAGACCAAGATGGCTAGCAAGTGGGTGCTGACAAGAAGGCGATCCCCCGAGGTCCCAGGAGGCCAGGAATGAGCCAGGCAGACAAATTACCCAACCTGTGCCTTGATTAGCTGCAGGAGTTAACTGTGTGTACAGTGGGTGTATGCATGATACACACGTACGTGTATCATGGACACACACCTTGGCTTCCGGAAAAAAATGACCCAAGCTAGAGTATGGCTTTCGTACCCCATCGCCTTCAGGCCACCTGCCTCGAGTGCCCCAGAACCTTCCTTGCCTCTCTCAGACTTGACCGGCCCTACATCTCTCTGGAATTTGGGGAAAGGAATTTTAAAAGCCTCTTGTGCAAGTCAGCTCCCTGCTTTCCAAGCTCTCTTCTTGGCTCTCGCTGTCAGCATCAATTTTCTGCCGGGAGTGATTTAACCTTCATTTATTCATTAATTCTTTTTTCCCCTTAACTTCATTAGGTAAGATTTATAAAGGTGCTGAATTGGAAAGGTCACCTGTCCCTGGGCCCAGGACACAGTGTGCCTGCATCCCTTCTCGTGAGCTTCCTTCCAGGAGTGCTCCGGAGGTGGGGAGGGGAGGAGAGGAGCAGAGGAGAAAGTCAAAGCCGAGCCTGTGGCTCCCCAGGAAGGCAGGGCAGGCAGGAGTTCAGGGCCTCTGAACACACTCGGTGGTACCTGCTGGCTGGGGGGAGGCCCGGGGACCTGGGGGAAGGGCAGACTCTGTTAAGCACATCTGAAATCCTGGCCCCACCTCTCACTAAATTGACCTTTGCCAAATTATCTAATCTAAATCCTTGGCTTCCTCTTTGATAAATTGTCAATAATGATAGACTCTACTTTATCAGGTGTGGCAGGGATCAAAGGGGAGATAAACTGGGAACCCTGAGTGCAGTACCTGACGCACAGCAAACATTCAATAGAGTTTTTAAAAGCTCTTTAATTGTCCTGGTCGAACCCTGGCAGCATTGGGCAGATGTTAGCTCACGAACCACTAGAGACCGTTACGCAGGGAGTCTGACTTCTCCAAGAAAGGCAGAAAGGCTCACATATCCCGTGACTGGTTCCATCTCCAGGGCCACAGGCGAAGCCTAAGCTCATAGAAGAGCCAGAAAAAAAGTCAAGCCACCGCCTGTATCAAGATCGCTTCCTGAGGCCAGCAGATTTCTGCAGGAAGCCAGGCTAAGCTGGCACCCTGCTCTCTGCCCTGGCCTGGCCACGCTCCCTGTCGGGCCCATCCAGCAAGTATCCATAGTCACGGGCCTTTCCCAGGCCTCTGAGGCGTGCTGGGCTCAGCCTTCGGCCGTCTCCTCCCAAGGAGCTGTCTCTCTCATTAACAACCTCCCTAGATGAAAGAGAAACAGACTCCAGGCAAAAGAACCATGCAGGTATCTTGAACTTGCGGAAAGAGATGAGTGTCCCCTTGCCGCCACCGCTACGTGACCTTGTTCCTTATGCCCCCCCCAAACTCAAATCTATCCCAGTTCACTGCAGCCAGGCTGAATTCAGCTTTCTGAGCTTCTTTATCTTGGTGGTAAAAAACGACATCTTTGGTAAATATCCGCCAACTCCCCCATTAGGTTCTAGACTTCTAGGAGACCGGATGCGGGTCAGAGGCACCCTGTCCCCTCCCAACACCGCCTGTATAGCACACACTCTACCAGTGTTTAAGAAAATAATTTTAATAGGAAACCACAGAGGAAAGCGGGCAGGCGAAACTGTTCAGCGGCCCAGGCTGAGAATATTGGGTTTGACTATGATTGCAGAGGATTACAAGAATTAATTTTATTTTATCTAATATCCTTAGACTTAGGGCCTCTGGAATTCAGCATGCAAATGTATGCTCCTAATGCAAATTGGAGCATGCCCAGATTAATGGAGAAAATTCTCGCCGCCTCACTTTTTGCAGAATCCCATTTCCCTCACCTGAAATCACCTGTTTGTTTGCAAGGCGCTAGGAAGTGGATTGCAATAGAGGAAGGAACGGTGGGGTGCACACATCCACGGCTGCCTTGGTGCTGGACAGGATGCTGAGCGATGCTGAGCTCTAGACGGCACCCCTCAGGGGCTGGTCCCAGGGTGGTCCTCCTCGGTATGCAGATCACTTCACATGTATGACATTAGTTTGTTCTGTCCTCACGCTCCTGGATTTAATGAGATTCTTTGGGCATTGTTAATAAACAATGCTTGACCTTTTTAGAGTGGCAGCATTGTGTCGTTTTATTTCATGAAATAGGGCCCTACACAACAGGCCATTTGGTATAGTTATTGTTCCATTTTCAAATAAATTTCATTCTAAAAATGAGCTCTGCAATGCTCACAGTGCCCACTGAGATCACCGGAGATCTTGATCACGATTTGAATAGCCCTGAGAGGAAGTGGCCAGAATCATACCTGAACTTCGAGGGCATTCCTCATTACATGAGTCCTTTCTCATTCTCCATCTGTGGCTGCCAACTCGGCCACCACACCTGGCATCTAAAGACACTGTAGGTGTAGGGGCACCTGGGTGCCTCTGTCCATTAAGCGTCCGACTCTTGATCTTTGCTCAGGTCATGATCTCACAGTTCATGAGTTTGAGCCCCGCGTTGGGCTCTGCGCTGACAGTATGAAGTCAGTCTGTGATCCTCTCTCTCTCTCTGTCTCTCTGCTCTTCCCCTGCTTGCTCATGCATGCTCTCTCTCAAAATAAATAAATAAACCTAAAAGAAAAGAAAATAAAGACACTGTCATTTGTAGCACTGTCTTGGCCTGCCTGAGGACAATTTCCTCTCCCTGTGATTCAAGCTAAATCAGTATTGGAATCTGTAGTAAAGAAAGAAGGCTTGGGGTGCCTGGGTGGCTTAGTCGGTTAAGCTTCCAACTTTCGCTTGGGTCATGATCTCGCGGTTCGTGGGTTCGAGCCTCACGTCGGGCTCTGTGCTGACTGCTGGCTCAGAGCCTGGAGACTGTTTCAGAGTCTGTGTCTCCCTCTCTCTCTGACCCTCCCCTGCTCACGCTCTCTCTCTTTCTCCTAGAAATAAATAAGAAATATTTAAAAGAAAGAAAGAAAGAAAGAAAGAAAGAAAGAAAGAAAGAAAGAAAGAAAGAAAGAAAGAAAGAAAGAAGGCCTCACCTAAGCCTCTGTCCTTGGGCTTGCCTGAAGCATAAGTATCAGTCATGGAGACATCTGCCTCCATCTTGCAGGAAGTTTGATGGCTTTACCTGTGGCCCTAGACTAACATCTAGTGGCCATGCGGTAATGGTGGTATGCACCAGTACAGAGAGCAAAGCCAGCTGCACCCACACTTTAGTCTTTAACTATTCTGTCTCTAGGGGCAGCCGGACAGAATAGACACTGCCCTGTCATTCCTGAAACTCTCAGAATGGCTGCCCTAAGGGACACGGCTCACTTCAGTGACAGAACAAAGGTGATTGACAGCTCCCGAGTCCAATGATTAGCCTCGTCCTTTTCACTCCAGCTTACAAGCCCCTCCTACCTCAGGGACTGCCTTTGGCCCACGAGTGTCGCTTTCCTGCATCCTAAGACTACAGTCTTAACATCTAAAATTACCTTAAACATAAACAATGACAGATAACCATTAGAGGAGAGTCATCCTTTTACATTGTAAGAATAGAGTTGGGAATTGTCACTTTTAAGAGATAAGAGAGAGACATATGGGCAGAATACCAAGAGACTCTCATTTGCCTATTAACGTTAGATCTAAATCATAAAACCATAGACAAGAGACTCTTACAATTGGAACTTATTTTGTTTTCCTTTGTTCGTGAGAAGCATACGGAGGGCACAAAAGGCATACACTCAAAACCGATTATCATCTCCCTACACGGGCAATGTTAAACGGGCAATGGTAAAAATGGTAAAAATGAAGACTCCAACCGGCTGACCTCTAAGTCTATAACCTAGTGACTAACCTTGATTCAGTGAGATTTCTCAGGGTGAACAGTTGGCCAATTTCCATTATGACACTTGCTCATGTGTGGGTGTGGAAAGCTCTCTTCCTTCACCTTTTTGTCTCAGAATTAAGAAATTTAAAGGGCACCTGGGTGGCTCAGTTGGTTGAGGGTCTGACTTCAGCTCAGCTCATGATCTCACGGTTCGTGAGTTCGAGCCCCGCATCAGGTTCTGTGCTGACAGCTCAGAGCCTGAAGCCTGCTTTGGATTCTGTGTCTCCCTCTCTCTCTGCCCCTCCCTCGCACACACACTCTCTCTCTCTAAAAAATAAATAAACATTAGAAAACAAAGAAATTTAAGAGGTTACTAATGTATGCTACAACATGGATGAACTTCAAAAACATGCCAAGTGAAAGAAGCCAGCCATAGAAGCCTCATACTGTGTGCTTCCATTTACATGAAATACCCAGAACAGGCAAGTCCACAGGGACAGAAAGTTGACTGCCTGGAGCGGGAGCAGTTGTCAGGGGGCAGGAGACAGGGGCACGGGGAGAGACTGCCAGTGGGTGTGCAGGTTCTTTCTGGAGGGGATGAAAAAGTTCTAAAATTGATTGTGCTAATGGTGGCAGAATCCTGTGAATATACTAAAAACCATTGAACGGTACACTGCGCATGGGTGAATTTTATGAAAAGTGAATTATATCTCAATAACGCTGCTATTTCAAAAACTATTAGGAAGGCCGGCCCCGTGTGGCTACCCCATAGCGTCACCTTCCCCTGGAAGGCAGGGCAGCCCACCCGGGGTCGTGCCAGCCTGTGGCATCTGGGAGACGTGCTGTCTGTCCTTTCTTCATCTTCTTTCTCCTTTTTCCTTTTCTCCCTCCGGCACCAGCCAACTGGCTCTCCTCGACCCCAAGAGGCTGAAAAGGGGAGGGAACAAGAGCTAACGGTGAAAATTAATTGTAACCGTAATAATAAATTATTACTATTATTATAAATTATTATTAGAGCCTGGCAGGACTTAATTTAATCTCCACAACATCCCTATTAGGGGGATAATTATCCACATTTTATAGATGAAGAAACTGAGGCTCACGTAGCATTCCCAAGCCTGTCACGAGCGAAATCAGAATTCAAGCCCAGGGTCTGTCTGGCCTCAGAGTCTATTCTTTGAAGCATGATGAGACCTCACCTATGAGGCTGGGCTTGGTTATTTATTGATGAATTACAATCGAAGTAATTTGAAGGAGCTCAGAACTGCAGTATCTGAGATCTCATCTGTTGGTCTGATATTTATGGCCATTAATGGATGATATCTGGGTGGCGCTTCCATTCATTATGGTTTTCATTAAGCCTCTAATCCTGTTTGGAAGTCTGTTTGTCATTTTTAACTCCTCTGTTTAATCTTGGGCAGCCCTAATCCTTCTTCACTATACACCCGAGGAAGACAGCGCCTGACGGCTCTCCCCACCTGCGGTTGTGTGCAGGGTTGGGGCGGGAGGGGGCGATGCTAGTGGGGGGAGCCTCCGTGTGCTATGAGTGTGTGTGATACAACCATGTGTATGGAATGTCCGCATGAGCCCGTGAAGGGACGGTGTGTGAGGTGTGTGTGCGGTGTCAGGGTGTCAGTGTGCAATGCGAGTGTGCGGTATGAATGTGTGTTTGTGTTCACAGGCGTGTTTGCGTGAGGACATGCGTCTGTGGGGCGACAGGGCATGTGTGGGGGTCATCGTACGCTTTTTTTGGAAGTACAGGAGAGGCTGAGAGAGCCCTGAGAGGGATAAGGGGCCTGCCAGCCTCTCTGTCCCCTGAGACAATCTCAGAAGTTGGAGGGGATCCGCTCGCATCTGGACCTTGGGCCTCTCCTCCGAGCTCCCTCCCTCTTCGACTTGTTGGTTTATAGGAAATTCTTCCTTTAGGCCATGCTTCCTTGAGAGAGGCCTAGGGTCGCTTTACTCTGTTTTATTTTTTATTTATTTTTTTATTTTTTTAAAAAATATTTTTATTTATTTCTAGGAGAGAGAGAGAGACAGCGTGAGCAGGGGAGGGTCAGAGAGAGAGGCAGTCACAGACTGAAACAGGCTTCAGGCTCTGAGCTGGCAGTCAGCACAGAGCCCGACGCGGGGCTCAAACCCACGAACCGTGAGATCATGACCTAAGCGAAAGTCGGACGCTTAACCTACTAAGCCACCCAGGCGCCCCTGTTTTATTTTTTTTAATGCTTCATTTTATATTAGAGAGAGCGAGAGAGCACGAGTGGGAGAGGACAGAGAGAGGGAGACACAGAATCCGAAGCAGATTCTAGGCCCGGAGCTGTCCGCACAGAGCTCAACGTGGGGCTCAAACTCTCAGGCAGTGAAATCACAACCTGAGCCGAAGCAGGACCAGGTGCCCCAAGTTGTTTTACTTTTTTGATTCTTACTTAAACCATCGACTCCCAGTGGAACTAGTAAGAAAAGAAATCTGAATGGGGACATTCTTGCGGTGTCCTTCGCTCTCCCCAGAACACACCTCGAAGCTCATTCTTTCTTACGATGCTTTGCTGCCCCGGTCGCTCACCTTGCCCTCCTCACGTCCCACCCTTTCCATGGCGACTTCTCTGCTCCTCAGCCCGTTCTGGACCACAACCTTTTGTGCTGTGCAGCGAGCTCCCACAGGGCTTATAAGAAGCACCATGTTTCCCGCTTAAAAATATATTGTATCTCTGGCACCCGGGTGGCTCAGTTGGTTAAGTGTCAGACTTACTTTCAGGTAAGATCATGATCTCATGGTTCGTGGAATTGAGCCCCTCATCGGGCTCTGCACTGACAGCAAGAGGCCTGCTCGGGATCCTCTCTCTCTCTCTCTCTCTCTGCACCTTCCCTGCTATCTCGCTCTCTCAAAATAAATAAATAAGCATTAAAAAATATTCTATCTCTAGCTCAGCTGGGCTCAACCACCAGTAGACACACTATACATTTCAACTCTTATTCCCCTAGAGACTTTGGGGATCGTGGCCATCAGCTATGATGGTTCAGGTTGTATACTGCACAAAAGCCTCTGGCTGAGGGGCAAGTGGAGGCTGAAAAGGAGTCCTCACTCATCTCGCCAATCATGCACCCAGAGGGGGCGCCTTTTTCCAATTGCACAAAAGTGCTGACCTGGCTAGAGACGTCCAGAGAGGGAGCTTCAGAGAGTTCAATCTTGTTGTCTCAAGGTTGAACAGTAGCAGCCAGAAAAATGCTTAATGAGGGCACAGAGAAGGCCGCCTCCCCTCCCTGGCCCCACGTCCTCCTCCGGGAGGCCTTTACCCCCTTTCTGATTAATCCCGCCGTGTTCTGATCACCACTTAACTCCGAGCGCCCTTGCCCCACTCCGGCTTAATTTTCCCTTCTCAGTGTCTGCCTTTTAAGTATCCTAAATCTTGTTTTCACATCTTTGTCATGTCCTTCCAACTAGTTAGCAAGCGCTAGGAGGGCAGAGAGCCTGTTTCCATTTCCTTTGCTTGCGGCCACCCCTGTGACATCTATCCAAGGACTCCGCCCCTGGCGGCTGCCGAATCAGTGTGTTGATACAACTGAGCCGCCGGCTAAGGGGAAACCGAAGCTCTGTACTCAGAGCCGGGGCAGTGACCCCGCTCCCCAAACACCAGCTCAGCCAAACAGCTCAGGGGACGTGAACACATCCCCTCAGCCTCCCTCCACGCTTTGGAGCTAGTTAACCACGACATGTATGTCCGTAAGGATTGGAAAGTTCTGGAAAAGTTCAGCCTGTCTCACAGTCTGTCTCTATAGTGACCCAGAGTTCTAGACAGGAAGATTTAAGAAGTGGCCCCAGCCCTTCACCAGATTAATTTTTAGTTATCCCGTAGGGAGGGATCGATCGGATTTCTGATGACCGTGGCTTGGCCGGGGACTAAAGCTGTACCCGTCTGGACCTGTGTTTGGTTTGGATGACAGGCAGGGCCCCGCAAAGGCAGAGCATCCTGGGAAATGGCCCTTAGCTGGGTCTGCGACATTATGGCTTGCTTCCTTCCCCCGCACAACGTTGTATAAGCATGTCCTGCAGCGGGAGAAGTGTCTCCTGCCTTTTCTTCCTGAAGACCTCCAGGCCCGAGCCCTTGGCTGACCCCCTCCACTTCCATCTCCACCTTTTCAGCATCAGTGCCCCTGAG
Source organism: Proteles cristata cristata (assembly GCA_017311185.1). NCBI lineage: Eukaryota > Metazoa > Chordata > Mammalia > Carnivora > Hyaenidae > Proteles > Proteles cristata. The sequence continues at coordinate 1,633,718 of JAESUZ010001426.1, read as the reverse complement.
CCTCCTTAACACGCTCTCACACTCCAAAATAAAGCATTTAGGCAGTCGCTAAATAGCAGTATTGATGCTCCATCCCCTCATGCCCCGAAATGATAATGCATCACCCGTGGTGCGCATCCAGACGGAGCCCGATTACGCTCAGGTGGTTAAAAGTCCAGGTCTAATTAGAGTTCCAGGGAATCAAGCCATTGTATTATTAATGATTCTCCAGCAATGTTCTGATTAAAACAGTAATTTTAATAAGCACAGCTCGATGCTAAGTGTTCACTGAGCACCTAATTACATCAGTTATAACTCCAAAATTATTTAAAATTCCCCCTTCTTTTTTTTTTTTTTTCCAGCAGACCCGGCATGCACCAAATAAAATAGAGACTCAGACAACTTGGTGATTATTTGCTCTAATTAATTTCCTAAGCACCTGTTAAAAAAAAAAAGGGGAAAAGGATCTTTTGTTTCTCATCCATTTCCTCAAGTTCCCCTCCACCCCCTTCTGTCCCCAGCGGCTCCCTGACATTGGTTACATGTGAGGCAGCCACTGAAGGAGGCCAGGAATAGAAAGCAGGGAGGAAAGGAAGGATTCAAACATTCCCCACCACCACCCTCCAGGCAAGGGGCGGGGGGGAGGGGGGGGGCTCGGATCTGTCTTCCCCATTGATTGAGCTGTGGCCTGGGAGCAGAGAGGCCGGGGCACCCAGAGGGCTTCTAGCCAGAAGCCAGCTCCTCCCAACACCCTTGTCTTCATTAGACCAGCCTGGGATGTCACATTCAATGACGGTGCTTGCCTCTCCTGAGGCATCCCAGTGCGGCAGTTTTCAGAATCTTTTGACTCATGAGCCACTTGACTTGAAAAAGAGAACGGGGGTCGCCTGGGTGGCTTAGTTGGTTAAGCATCCGACTTTCGCTTAGGTCATGATCTCGCAGTTCGTGGGTTCGAGCCCTGCATCGGGCTCTGTGCTGACTGCCAGCTCAGAGCCTGGAGCCCATTTCAGAGTCTGTGTCTCCCTCTCTCTGACCCTCCCCTGCTCACACTGTCTCTCTCTCTCTCTCTCTCTCCTAGAAATAAATAAAAATATTAAAAAAAAAAAAAAAGAAAGAAAGAAAGAAAAAGAGCGGGCTCCCCCTCTGCTCTCCCTGGAAGGGCACCACGGTTTCAGACACAACGGTCAGCTAAACCATCCAAGAGCTGACGCCCAGAGTCTTGTTTTTATTTCAGATCACATTATCAGGAAGTTATCGATTTGTCCCCAGAAGCAACACCAGGAATTCCCCCCCTACCCCCACTCCCGGATGTGTGTAATAAGCCTGATCCCGAACCAGGCAGTGCTGTGGCTCTCACTTCACGTGACCGGCACCAAGACAGGAGAGTTAGGGACGCGGCCCTTAGCATTCTCATGCCCGCCAGTGCCATCACATTGGGGGATGGCACCAAATCCCGCTGCTTTATTCTGTCTCCCACGGTCCCTTCGCCTCTGTCTCCCACGGTCCCTTCGCCTCTGTCTCAAGCCCTGCAAGGCTCGTGAGCTCACTCTTGGATAGCAATACCAAGGCCTTCAAGTCTCAAACACAGTCTTAATTCCATTATAAAGTCCATTTCCAGACCAGAAGAAAATTCTGGCCTTGTCGGAAGCTCAGATCTCCCCTGCCCTGCAGCCTGGGCCCCCTGCACGCCCCCCGCCAGGAGCCACGAGGGATGGGAGGGTTGTTTTTGCTCTTTTTCTCACTTCTATTCCCCAGCAGAGCTGTCGTTACTGAACCCTTCGAGGAAGCAGAGAGGAAGGGTCAGAGAAACCCTTTTGCACTTGAACTAGAATTGACACAAGATAGCCTCCTGTCTCAGAGCTGGCCTACACTTCTGACTCTTGTGCGGCTGGGTCCCTCATGGGTCCTTGGATACCCCTCTGCTGAGCTCCTGTGGCTGCAGCTCTGGTCAGGTGGGGAGCGTTTCCTGTCTCCTCTCAGCCCTGAGTCTCCAGAACTTTCTTCCACATGGAACCCAGCTCCAGGGGTTTCTCTTGGACAGGTCACAAAATGCTTCCAGGCCAGCTCTCCTTCTTGAGGGGACCAACTCCGGATTTGGTGCAAGGAAGCACTTGCACGTGCTGGGCCCACCGCTGTCACCAGAGTGAGGGTGCTCCGTGACACCACAAGGCCCTGCCTTCACTCTGCCTTCGCTCTGCCTCCTAAGAGCTCACCAGCTGGCTTTCTGGCTTTCCTGTCCATTCTGTCCCCTACAGTCTAGGGCATGCATCTCAAGCCCTCTTGGTAAAGTCCTTTTAAAAGACGGCTAGGTTACAGCATTCCAAAGGCTTCCTCCAAACCTCTCACAGTATCTTCTGCTTTTCATTCCTTGGCTCCTGTATGTCTTTGATCTGGGGCCAGGACCCAGGATAAAGGGCAGAAGACTATCAGTGTGTGATAGTCTGCCACCTTCGTGAGTGTATGGCTTTCATGGTAACTCGGTGCTTTGATATCTGATAATATTTACAAATGTGGAAACTGAGGCTCAGAGAGGTTAAGGGGTTCATCCAGCGCAGCCAAGTGCATGGTGATGCTGAACCAAGTTCTTCTAACTTTGACAGCCATGTCCTTTCCATGACACCATGCACTTCTGCTGGGTTACAAACATTAAGTCTATTTAAAAAGAAAAAAGAAAAAAAGAAAAAAAAACAGAAAAAGCAACCTTCACATCGCCTAATGGACCCCAGCAGAATGCCAGGGGTGCCAGCCACACCTAGAGAACCTTCGCATAGTTCTTAGTACATTTACTTAAGAAGCTTAAAATAAAACCTGGATCACTGGGCAAGTGTGATTAGCTTCTCAGCAGGTATTTATAGACCTATTTTGTATAAGAAACTAAAGTCAGAGCATACAGGGATATCTCATACGATGAAGTAAAAAGCAGAACCATATGAGTAACCTAAAAAGATAGAGCCTTAAGAAGAGTTTGCAAAGTGCATTAGAGTCCTGCTGACTGGGCAGCTAGTCAGATTCTAAATTCAGAAAGAGACATCATGGAGGTTGATCCGGGAAGGCTGCATGGAGGAGGGGAAGCCCAGGGATTTGCAACTGAGCAGGAGAGGGGAGGACACTCTCATTAGCAGGAATGGGTGAGCAAAGTTAAAGAGGGGCAGAGGGGGAGCTGTGCAAAGCATGAGAGATGACCCTGCTGGGAGTGGAGTGGGGGTTGACACTGACAGAGGGAGTCGAGATATCAATCTGGTGGGGGCAGAGGTTAAAAGACACAAATACCAGGCAGGGCATTTGGACTATAAACTTCATCCAAGAGGCAGTTTTTTTGTTTTGGTTTGGGGTTTTTTTGTTTTGTTTTATTTTTAGTGTTCTTTAGGTTTTTTTCACTAAGGGCATCGTTGTAACACACTGCCTCCTGGAAGCCTTCCATGATTTCCCTTCCTCTTTGCTCCTGTAGCTGTACCACATCTCAACCATACAGCTAATATTTCATTATCATTTGGGGGCGGGGTAATCTGTTTTCTATTCAACACTCTGAACACTTTAAGATTAGGGCAATAGCTGTTCATCTTTTGAATTTCGTGCCGATACAAGATACATAGCGTGGACTTAGTATGTACCTATTAATTATAACTAACAGCTGTATGCTAGGAACCAGGCTAACAGTTTTCTAACCTGTGCCACCCTTCAGGGCTAAGAAATAATATGTGTAGAAGTTTGGAGCATGAGCTCCACAGCCACTCTACCAAGGCTGGAATCCCAGCTCGGCAACTTCCTGCCTGTGTGACCGTAAATAAATTCACTAAGCCTCTCTGTGCCTCCACTTCTTCCTCACCTGCAGATTGTGGGTCTTATGTAAATATGTGCTATTATCATCACCACTGCACAAATGAACAACTGAGGCTTGGCTAAGCAAGGTGCCCAAGGTCACATAGCTGATAAATAACGGGGCTGGGATTCGGACCCGGCGATCAGACACCAGGACCCATTCCTGGGTCAACATTTCTGAAGGAAAGGGAAAACGAGGGTGTGCAGGACACATCTGGTGAGCAGAGAATAGAAGGGAGACCGTCGGGGCCAGCCGCCACCATCCTGCTCTGAGGACGTGGGCTGAGGGGGACCGCAGGGATGCAGTGCCAGGGGCGGGTGGGGAACACATCATGAAAGAGGAAATGCAGAACTTCTCCTTTTCCTCCCTTCTGCTCTGTTTGCACCACCCTGGCCTTACACGGTGCCCCTCAGCCTCCTTCCCTGCCCCTTCCCTGGCTCTGATAATGCTCATTCCTGGAATCCTCTCTGCGTCTTCTCTTGCTTGGTCTTGGCTCGTGCCTTTCTCTCCCTGTGGACTGTCCTTCCTCCATTCCTGCCTATCAAAATATCACCAAGCTTTCAAGGCTTCACGGTCCCTCCAGCCGGAGGAGATCACCCTCAGTGAGGAGTGTCTCATATGACACTTTCACTTTCCAACCTACACAGCAGAGGGTCTGCTTCTCGAGGGCACCGTAAGACCTTGACCACCTTGTTTTCGTGACACTGCATGTGAGGCTTGGTACCTGGTCTGTTGAATATATGAGCAGACGAATGAATGAAGTCCATACTTGGATGGACTAATGAATGAGTGTGTGAATGAATAAGCGAATGGACAAATATAAAACCCAAGTATAAAAGCCAGATTATAAACATCAAATTATACACAACCGTATGCAGGTCCACTCATGAATGTGTATGTACCAGGCCAGGTTAGTCAACCCATACTGTGACCCTGTAGTCACTGCTGCCCCAGCAGAATGGTCTTTATGCAACTGATGAGTCTACACAGATTCCTGAAGCAACACAGCCCTCCCATACACATCACCCTTTCCCAGTGTTAAAAGGATGAATGAATGAATGAATGAATGAATGAATGATATGGACGTATAAATGAGCTCTGTACAGAAAGGAAATTTTTCAAATTTAATCTATGTGTAGGAGACTCTTTTTTACCCCTTGGGAAGAGACTTAACATGTGCTGTTATCAGGGTTCCTGGGTGGCTCAGTCAGTTAAGCATCTGACTCTTGGTTTCAGCTCAGGTGAGGATCTCACAATTTGTGATATTTGAGCCCCAGATCAGCACTGACGGTGCAGAGCTTGCTTGGTATTCTCTGTCTTATCGCTGCTCCTCCTTTGCTGAATGCCCTCTCTCTCCCTCTCTCCTCTCTCTCTCAAAATAAATAAATCAACTTTAAAAAAATGAAACTCTTGCTTTAAAAAGAATATGTACTGTTATCTACCACCTCTCTCTCTCTCTCTCTGTGCTCATCCACTGAACTACTAATTTGTCCTAGGAAGCTAGGAGTGACAAAACACTGCTCTGTCCTCCCCAAGGGAGCCAGCCACTTAGCATCTGATGAAAAATCAGAGAGGATATTTTCTGATGGGAAGACAAGATGGCCACGTCTCAGGTGGGTCGAAAGAAAACTGGGGAGATGGCTGAGAGGATGCGCTCCAGAAGAGCCACTGGAAACCCAAATTCTGTTTTACAACTTGAGCCTCCAATGGCTTCTTATCTGCTTGGATCTATACAGCTCCTTAGGTGGAGAGGTGGAGGCCCATCTCAGATCCAGGGCCAATGGGTAAAGCTAAGCTGGCCCTGACCTTTCTTACGTGCATAGCTGTTGATTTAGGTGTCCAAGTTGGACTTGGACACTCTTATGCTCTTTGGTAGGATTGCTCTCCCTTTGTCAAGGTGACAGGGGAACTTCACCAGGGGTCTCTTCATGAGCCCAGAAGCAGATTCCAGGGGAGATATAAAGAATGGAAAATTAGTGTCCAGGAGCCCCTGAGAACCCACCTGCTTGTATCAATAACCAGGAGTACCAATGTCAGGGCCAGAAGTGCAGCTGGGCACCAGGAGACAGAAACTGGAGCTTGGCTGGGAGCCAATGTCAGGACCTTCCACCTGGGCAGGTGGAAGCAGGAAGTGGATGGACGGTAACAGGTACATGAAAGGGCATCCTTGCCTTGTTGCTCCATCCCCTTGCCCTCACCACCTTTCCCCTCCTGGAGTAGAGCGGTTGATGTTGACCCCATAGGGAACTCTGTGGGACCTGGTCAGTCCCGGGCATCTGGTTCCCAGGTGGGAGATTCGCTAAAGTTATTTCTTAGGCCCCATCTCTCCATCCCACTCATCGCGCATTTCCCATCCCACCCACTTTCCCGAACTGAATAAACCCATGGTTGTCATGGAGACAACATAGTATCTGCATCTCTGCCTCTTTGTGGATCCTTCCAAAAAATAGAACTAGAAAGGCCCTACTTCCTCTCCCCTCGTATTTCTGGTCCAGAGCTCCTACTAATATGGTATGGCGTTTGGAATATCTGCTTTGCCCGTTCAGTTTCCTACCCTCTTTGTGATTTTTCCTTGCCCACGTTTTACCTTGATCCTTAGCAGACTAAGCTTGATGTGACTTCGTTCGGCAAAGGAACGTGAGTCTCCGTGCACTTTGGCCTCAAGTAGGGATTATGTCATTCCTAAAGACGATGGTTTGAGTGACTGCACTGCTCTCCATGCAAAGGGCAGACATAATTCTCCCCGTATGACAGACCAGCAGTCTCCGCCTGGAGAGGCGAGGTGGCTGGCTCAAGGTCACTCAGCACCTGAGTGCAGAGCCTGGGCCAGGGCCCTTTGCAGCTTTCCCGTGCAAACACTGCGACCTTCAGTGGGGTCTGCAAATAGAGACTGAGCATGAGAACTGCCACTATTGAGCACCGACTGTGTACAGGGCCCTTTGTGTACAGGTGTCATGGATACCCCCACACAACCTTGTGAAGTTGATATCGTTAGTGTCACCATCTCGCAGGGGAGGACACGGAGGCATAAGGAGAGCTGACAACTTAATGTCATGCAGCCGCTAAGCAGAGAACTGGCTTTGAAACTGAGGACTGTTTCCTTCAGAGAATGTCTTCTTAACCAGTACAAGATATGGCCTCTACCTGGGGGGCTGGGAGGGGTGGATCCAGGAGAAGCCAAGAGGCCATTGCTTTAGTGTTCATCAAAGGGATAAATGTCATCACTCTTAGGGGCCAGAAGTTTCTTTTCCCACCACCTTCTCCCCTTTGTCTCCTGCATAGCCCTCTGCTGAGTTTTATGAATGAGGAGGGAAAAACTGTCATTGAAAAGTTCAACCAACTTTGGATTCCACTCTCTGAGTGATAGATAGCTTTAATTACTCCGAATTACTCAGCCACTGCACTCTTCTCCCCCAAGTCATTAAAAATAGATTTTCTCTTTGAACTCCACTCCGCCCCAAGGTCTGCGGAGTGTCAGGGACTCTTAGGAGGCAGCCCCAGGGTCAGCTTGTGGCCAGAAGGTTGCGTGTTGCTTTAGTCGCAATCACAGGCTCCAGAACCCCTAGCTGGTTTGCAGGGCAGGGGGGTGGGGAGGGTGGTGCCTGCTTTTTCTTAATGATATTGATCATGTGACTTTTCACAGCTCAGAGGACAGGCAGGAGGCAGGGCTGGTGTTTACTTTATGAGGATTTAAGGAGGTCTCATGCATGGCTATTGATTTTTAAAGAACCGGATCTAACACTCGGAACAAACCATAGTGAGTGCTTCGCATTAATTACTGGCAAGTTGATTCATAGGAATGATCAAAGCTGAAAATGTGAGCTCGGAGGTGCTGTGCTCCCTGATGAGCAGGTATCTTTGTCTGCATTTTAAAGGTCAGAGGACAGAGGTTTGAAGAACCCCTAACACTTCCGTGCTGAGGGCTGTGCTGAGGGCTCCGGGACATTCCTAGGAGGCTCGGATGGAAGATGTGCAAGCTGCTCAGAGCCATGTTCATTATTGTTCTGGTCCTTGGCAGCTTGAAGACAAATTTAGCAGGGAGCCTTCCACCCTCACCAGCCTCTCTCCTTCTTGACTCTCTGACGATCTTTTGTCGCATCTAGTTCCGGATTCACCATCTGAATCGTTGCTAGCAAACAGGAGAGTCAAATGAGCTAAGAGGCATGCAGTGGTCATGTAGGCAAATGCACAGATCTTTCTGGCCTTGAGAGGGGGTTACGTCCTGATAAGCCCATCATAAGTTGAAATGCACTGGATACACCTAACCTACTGAACATCGTAGCTCAGCCTAGCCTAAGGTAAGCGTGCACAGAACACTTAACGTTAGCCTAGAGTTGGGCAAAAGCATCAAACACAAAGCCTGTTTTATACTAAAGTGTCACATATCTCATGCAATGGATTGAATACTGTACTGAAAGTCAAAAACAGCATGGTTGTCTGGGTACAGAATGGTTTTGAGGCTGTCGACTGTCTACGCTTGGGGTCACGTGGCTGACTGGGCGCCGTGCTCGCTGCCGCTGCCCAGCATCCGGAGAGAGCATCGTATCACACATCGCTCGCCTGGGAAAAGATCCAAATTCAAAATTCAAAATACGGGTTCTGCTGAATGCGTATTGCTTTCACACCGTCTTAAAGTCCAAAAATCTCAAGTCGAGCCATTGTAAGTGGGGAACTGCCTGCAATTGCAGTGTCCAAGAGTAAAGCCAGGCACTGCGACTGGCACCTGATTTCTAGGGCAAAGAAAGGTGGCCCTGACTGCCAGCTCTTGGGCAACTTCAGAATGGGGGGGCTTCCTCTTCAGTGCTGCCTGTCTCTACCTTACTGCCTCAGCCTGGGGGTCAGACAAACCTGAACTCCAGTTCTGTTTCTGCCACCTGCAAGGCACGTGACCTTGAGCAGGCTATTTAACCTGAGACTGTTTTCTAATAAGTAAAGTGAGCCTAAGACTACCTTGCTTGCAACGCTGGCATGGGATTAAATGAGATAATACACACAAAGTGTCTGGCATGCAGTCGGCACTGGATAAATGGAAGCTATCGCTATCGTTATTCCTGTTGCTTCATTCTGTTCCACATGCTCAGCCAACTTCCCAGCTTGGAGCAGGGTGATGCTAGCCAGGGGCCGGCCAGGTGTCAGCAGGAGACCTCAGTCCCTATCACTTCCTCACCCCCCATCCTTGGGGAGCAGATCCAAGGTGGGGATCCCCTAGCTCTGCCCCCGCCCACTCCCAGCAGAGAGTTTTCCATGAAGATGGCCAGCAGACAATTAGCTCTTTGCCTATAAAGGACAGGACAGAGAACTTGTATTTGACCTTGGAATTTTACAGACCCGTGGGTGACAGGAAGCACGTTAGCAGCCAGTGCAGCCCATCTTGTCCCGGGAGGGTTCCCTGTGGCTTGGGCTGGGCACTGGGTTAGGTCTCTCTGACCGGTGGCCCATGTCCCTCTCCCTGTGGACTCTGAACCCCGTCTCCATCGGGAGTGAAGGGAAGGACAGAGCCCCAAGCACTCAGGCCTCCCAAGACTGAAGGTACCCATGGCCTCAGGGCTGCCTGGATTTGGGGAAAGCCTGTGATGAGAAACCCCAACCACCCACCCATCCACCAGTGAACCACTCTGGGTGCCAGCAAGCTACGAAGGACTTGGGGACAGAGATGCAAATGCCCCACCTGCCCCCCACCCCCCCAGCTTGCTTCCTGCCTCCTGAACCTTGCTCTGGTCTCGCCTCAAACTTCTACTGGAACTGTCCCCTGAACCTCCTATCCCTCCCCATCCTCAGAAAGATCCCTTGTGGAGGCACCTGGATGGTGCAGTCAGTTGAGCATCTGACTTTGGCTCAGGTCACGATCTCACCATTCGTGAGTGAGCCCTACATTAGGCTTGCTGTTGTCAGTGCAGAGCCCACTTCAGACCCTCTGCCTCCCTCTCTCTCCCCCCCTCACCCACTCATTCTCTCTCTCTCTCTCAAAAATGAATAAATAGAAATTTTTTTGAAAAATTAGAAAAAGGCCCCCATAAGCATGTCACCAGCTCTGGCAATGGTGGACTCTCCTCCAGCTGGCCACCTGGCCACTCATGGCGAGACCAAGCCCAGGGCTAAGCCAGCCCTCCAGGGACCTCAATTTCCTGGTAGATGGAATGGAAATCATACTACATAACACTGCCTCATCCGACGTCCTCCCTGGGGTGTTGTGCAGATTGAGCAGGGTAAAGTGTGTGCAGCACTCTGAAAAGCTGGACCCGTCCCCGGATACCTTGGTGATGGCACTAGGGATCTCGGGCCACGCGCCAGGCCTGGCCGGGGCTCTCCTCGGTCTGCCCGCAGCCGTGGATGTCAAAGAGCGTCAGCTCATTGCGGGAAAACAGGTTGCATGAGGGGGGAAAGGAGAAGGTGGGTCTGAGAGCCTACCCTGGAAGGGAGAGCGGGTCGCCGGCAGGACCACCGAGCGATGGCACAGAGGAGAGTACAAGGCTCAGGGACGCAGTTGTGCCTCAGCTGCTGCGCTGTGCACTTGGCCCGGCCCTGGGGACCAGGAGCCTGTTGATGAGGCCAACTGTATGCGCCGGCCAAGCTGTGACACCTCCCACTCCCGCCACCTGGCTCCCGGCCACTGAGAAGGCCTCTGTTTCTTTCCTTGCGTCAGGAGGCAGGGGACACGTGTGGGGACAGGTGTGCCATCTGGCAGGGGCAGCAGATTCCAGGGGGGGCTGGGGATTAAGTGCTCATTCTCTGAGGGGCCCCATCAGCCCATAGAACAGCTTTTCCTTACTTGTTCCGCTGTCGGGGTCTCTCCTGGACTCCGTAGCACGGGAACCCTGCCGGCTTCTTGGACGCGAGTGCCATGCCCACCCCCCCTCCCGGAGGACCTCTGCTCTCAGGCCTTGGAGCAATGACTGTGTCTTGAGTGTACCTCTATTGTGACATCTTTCCCACTGTATGGAGATTATCTGTTTCCTAGGTTTGTCCTCAAATAAACCAAGAGCTACAGGGAGGCAGAGGATAGCCCCAGTGCTGAACAGAGTTTACTAATAATTTTTTACTTTAAAATTTTATTTATTTATTTATTTATTTATTTAATTTATTTATTTCTGAGAGAGAGACAGAGAGAACACAAGTCAGGGAGGGGCAGAGAGAGAGGGGGACATAGATTCCAAAGTAGGCTCCAGGCTCTGAGCTGTCAGTCCAATGCTCAGTAAATGTTTAAGGAGCACAGGGGACCTAGGCACAATCCGTTGTCAACATCCTACGTCTTGTGCTCCTTCGACTCAGTTGTTTCTCCAGGAGACCCAGCTGGAGATGGGAGCTCCTTCCACGAGTCCACACAGGATGGCAGAAACTTGCTATATCTGTTCCCAAGCTCGCTTGGCAAAGGACTCTGGTTCCTCTGTCCGCCAGTGGAGAACACTTGCCACTGAAGAGCGGTGACGTGTTTGCACCTGAGGCAGTCACTGTCCAGGGCCTCAAAGGCCTTCCTGGACTCACCCTGGGTGGTCCAGAGCCCACAGGTCTGCCATGTTCTTCAAGATCGTGAGGAATGAGGCTGGTTCCTGCCATTTTCTGTGACTTGTCCCCATAGCCAGTAATAATCTGATATCATGTCCCTCACAGGGCACACTCTGTGGACTACACACTGTGCTGAAAGAAGGGAGCGTGGGGAGAGCCACCCTAAACTCTGCACCTCCCTGGTGATGCCTTCCCACATAGTACTCCAACCCCACTGAACCAGGCCAAGGAAGGCACTAGAGACGCGGGGCCCCAGGGCCAGAGGAGCCAAGAACGCAGTATGAGCCACCTTTAATTAAGAGTATTTCTTCGGTAAATGACTTAATAGGACAGTTATATTCATTAGAGGTATAATTATAAGACATAAGATCAAGCAGAAAAGAATGCAGAGTGTGAGGGCGGAATGGGTCCCAAGCAGCTCCGGGTTCGTGGGGAGAAGGCGCTGGAGGGGTCAGAAGAAGGGCGTCCTCCTGACTGTGGGCTTCTCCTTGCCACGCTCATCCAGCCTGGCTACCCTAGGATCCCAGCACTCAGGAAAGGAGCGGGGGGGGGGGGGGGAACTGAGGCATAATTAAATGCAATCATAATAAACAAACACTAATTAAAGCGTCACAGAGTGTCCCATTAAACTCTGAGTCAGCCCTGAGAGAGTGCTGCCTGACTCAGTGGACGGACGCTCCCCAGGAGAAAGCTCACCTTCCTTCCTGAGTCTCCAGAACCAACTCCCAGCTACACCCCATCCCGCCCCATCCCCCTAGACTCCGGGTCCCAGAGCAGGGCGCCTGTCACCTGGGATGCAGGGCGAAGCACCAAGACATCAGAGATTCGAACTTGGTCCTTTAGGGCTTCTGCAGACTCAGAGTTATCAGGGATAATTTCTCCCTGGACACAAAGCAGCCCCCTCTTCCCCTCAATCGGGTCTCTTCCCTTCCACATTCCCAAGGCAGAGTTTTATTCCATTTCTTCCTGGCCCTGGGACTTGACATTTCAAAAGACTTCCCCGAGGGGCGAGGTTATCTGTATCCGAGGTCTCCAATCTTGAGGACGTAAGAATCAGTGGGGAGAGCTTGTTAGAGCGACTTCTCAGGCCCCATCCCAGGGTCTCTGTCTGACCTAGCAGGCTCAGGATCTTGTCTCCTGAGCCCACAGCTCATGCCAGCAGTGCCGGATCTGGGACCCTGCATCGAGCGCCACTGCTCCTTGAGAGAGGTTCAGGGCCACCTCTTAACAGAGGACGCGCCCTGGCTGAGAGGCTGGGGAGCTCAGACACTTCCTGTGTCCCCACTTCTGTGGTCTTCTCCCTGCTTCCCAGCTGAACCCGCACCTGCCTTTCCAGATCTATACCCACCTCTCCCTTGCTCTCACGCCAAGTCTTCTGAAGAAACCCCGCTTTCCCCTTTGCACAGGGTCTTCATCTGCGTCAGTATTATTCCCTCTTCGAGACCCAGGCACATGCCTTATTTCTCATAAAACCTGCTTGGGACCTCCCCCCCCCGCCCCCCTTCTGGAGCAGCACCGTCCCACAGAAATAAGACACAAGCCACAAATGCAAGCTCTGTGTACAATTTTAACTTCTCTAGAAGCTATATATATTTTTAAATTTTTATTTAGTTTTTTTTAGAGAGAGAGCAGGAGTAGGGGAGGGATAGCGGGAGAGGGAGACACAGAATCTGAAACAGGCTCCAGGCTCTGAGCTGTCAGCACAGAGCCCGATGCAGCGCTCGAACCCATGAACCACGAGATCACGACCCGAGCAGAAGTCGAACGCTGAGCCAACTGAGCCACCCGTGCGTTCCTAGTAGCTATATTTTTTAAAGTAAGAGGGAAAGAAGTGATATTAACAATAGATTTCATTTAACCCAATGTTTGAAAATTTTCATTTTTTAACGTCTCCATAAAAAATTATTAATGTGATATTGTACATTTCTTTCCATACAAAAATCATCAAAATGCAGGCTGTATTGTGTCCTGATTGCACATCTCAGTTTGAACTAGCCACATTTCCAATGCTTATAACCTCACAAGAGAGTGGCTATTGCACTGGACACAGCAGACAGAAAAGTATTTTCTCTTTGCTGTGAATCCCCTCAGCTCTCTTGCAGCGCTTCTCTTCGAACACACATCACTTTCCTGTGTGTTGTTTTTATTGCTAGTCTGTTTGCAACTTGAAGGTGATGACTGTGTTTTAATGCTGTTGTTGTTTTCGTGTCCCTGAAGTGGCTAGCGCTGGCCTGTACATAGGAAGTGCTCAATGAGCGTTGGTTGGTGAATGAATATAGAAGCACATGAACATAGGAAAGACTGAGGACCCACAAACATGTGACTTTGAGGGTCTTCTCCTGGTCCCTGTGACATTTCTTGCTTCTGGTTTGGGCACGGCTATGACATCCTTGAGGGGGACACCGTTCGAGTCTTCGAACCGCACCCCCACTCTCGTAAGTTTCCTGCTTCGCTTTGCTCTTCAACTCTGTGCATTACAAAAAAAGAGAGAAATTCCCACCAGGAGGGCCCAGGAAACAGGAAAAATAGTTGTGCTCTTAGTTTCATGTTTGGAGAAGAACAGGGTTCTCACTATCTCCGTGGCACTTGGCGTGAAAGTGGCCTTTGTTGCCAGAGACACTGCTCCCATTCAGGGCCCCCTGTCCCAGCTGCTGAGAGCCGGGCTGTGTTTTGACAGACGGGCCGAATGCAATGCAGACAGTTGTTTTAATTTCCAGCCAGATGCAGACATCACTCACACGGAGCCCGAAACCCAAGAAAGGGAGGCTGGGCGCTGGGGTGCTGAGCTCAGGCCGCAGAGGGGGTCAGCAGGCGGAAGCCGCCCCGGGAAGTGGGGTCACAGATATCCTGAAGGGCCGAGAGCCCCAGGCCCAGGAGAGGCACTAGGAGAGCGCCTGGCAGGCACCTTGCAGAAAGGTGCTCCTTGTCAGAATCACAGGCCATGAGTCAGCGGGGAAGGGTCGCTTCTTAAGGCAATGTGATGCCAGTGGCCGGTGGCGATGGCTGGCTGTTAGCTTTTAACCGTACCAAGTTGTTCAGGGCAGAAATCATAAACAGTCTCAGGGAGGAGCTAGGTAAACTGTGGGAAATCAAATCCCAAATGTCAGAATCTGAAGGACACGTGCAGCCTCCCTCGGAGAGAGGGCAGCAGTCCCTTTCCCGGCCCTTCAGACACCTGTCCCCTCCAGCCTGCTTCCGCATCCCGGGGATGGGAGTCCCTTCTGGAAGTGAGGGCTTTGCGTTACTGGACAACAATTACTCTCTTAGGTTGGGCTTTCCTGAAACTTCTCACCCGTGAGTCAACACTGCCGTCCTCCGAACATTGGAAAGCCACCTCCGTGGCCGCCTCAAGACTCATCGTCTTTGATCTAAATAAGCATCCCAGGGCCCTCAGCTGTACCTCGGATGCTGCATCTGGATCTCACCTCATCCTGCCCACTCTTCCGAGAACGACCTCTCTGGTTGCACAGCACTCCTCTTAGAGCAGAGACCTGTCTCCATCCTGACATTATTTCTGCACCCCACAAGCAAATGAGCGCCTTCAGCTCTTATATCACCCTGTCAGGGACCCCTGGACATCGAGTCAATGCAGATCCTCAAGTCTAGTACACAGGAGCTATTTCAGACCAGCCGCCACTTACAGGTCCAGTTGTTTTAACTGAATGGCAAGGTTTTACAAGCATCCTTCCTGCATTTCATATTTTTAAAGTTTATTTATTTATTTTGACGGAAAGAGCACAAGCATGATTGGGGGAGGGGCAGAGAGAGAGGGACAGAGAATCCCAAGCAGGCTCCTTGCTGCCAGCACAGAGCCCGAAGCAGGGCTTGAACCCACGAACCGCAAGATCATGACCGGAGCTGGAACCAAGAGCTGGACCCATAATAGGCTGAGCCACGCGGGCGCCCCTCTACAATTTTTATTATTAAAGGGAGGTTGGGAATGTTTAAAGCTGGTCATGTCACTCACTTCTAGGTGACCTTGTAATGTGACCGTTAGGTGTTATGAGGTCGTAAGAATGAGGGACACCCAACATGGAAAGGAAGCTTCCTGAAGCTGGTGCACAGGACCCAAAACTGTCTGGCCCCCGAGTACGTCCCCTTACATCTCACCCTGCCTCATCCAGGGTACACCCTTCAGTCCTGCCGAACTTAATCCATGATTACTTTTGCTCGGATGATCACTCCTCACACTGCCCTTCCGGATCTGTGCATGGACCCACTCCTACCCTGACACACGCTTATTCCAGCGTCTCCTTGTCCCAGCGGGGTGTCCTGGGTGCCTCGCCTGTACGTTCACACCCGTCCTATGTGAGGAGCTCCGTCTTTGCAGTCACCAACTCCCGCTGGACTGTGAGCTCTGTGGGGCAGGAGCTGGGCCCTGATGGCTGGCACTTCTCTCTCACCTGCACCCGAGCCTCCTTCTAATGACATCTGATGAACAGTTGCTAGATACGCGTGTTAGACGTACCCCAAGCCTCTCAGGATGATGCCGTGAAAGTGTCTCAGTGGCAGATCCTTTGTCCCTCTGCCAGAGGCAGAGCATGGTGCGAGAGGACCCTGGCTTGCACTTGTACTTGAGTTCGCACAGCCAGTGGGTGGGGGACCTTTGTGCCCAGACACAGCAGAGCCCATCCGCAGCCCAGCCAATGGGTCCTGCAGCCCAGCAGCCCGCTGCCCCAGCTAGCGGCAGTCCCGAACCTAGCAAATGGGACAGCTACCTCTTCCGGCCCCCTTACCTGGCCTGAATGCCACACACGCTGGGCAGGTGGGGGTGTCAGGTCCAAAGAGGCCCGGCTCAGGTCCCTGCAGAGCCCCGCTGGGGAGGCTCTCAGGAGTTTGCTGGGGCTGCATCCGGGGGGTTGGCGGGGCAGGGACAGGGACTTGGTCTGTGAATTCTCACTTTCCCCAGCAAGATGGACTCAGACAGGCAGCTCATCTCCGTGGATGTTCCCATTTAGCCAGACTTTTCAAAGGCTGGGAGATTTACTAGAAAAATTGAATGCAGCCATCAGAGAATGGGATAATTGGATCCAGGTGGTACGTTTGGTTGGATGTAAAGAGGCTGCGCCACGTGATGAATATTATTTGATAGGAAAAGTTTCTCCTTCTCTCCCTTTTTAAACGTTTCCTGTGTGGCCAGGACGTCTCAGCCCAAGCCCAGCTGAAAGCCCTTCAGAGACCAGTCGATGGCACTCAGTAGGCTTTCAGCAGAGTTAACCATTTTCAGCGCTTCCCATGAGCGAGCCCAGTTCCCGCACGGACGTTGGCGGCAGCAGAAAGATGCAGGCCTTTGCTCTGCCTCTGGAGAAGGCAAGCAGCAGCCTTGGGTCTCCCACCCCGGAAACACATGCCCCACCCTGCACCAGGCACACAGATGAGAACACAGAGCTGCCATCGATTTATCCCCCAGCATCACCTCTTTCGGGGTGGCGACAGTGCGGGTGTGGGTAGATGTGAGTGTGAATTCAAACCAGCCTGTCACCCTACCCGATCTAACCTTGCCCTCTTCTGTCTCTCTGCCAGATCACCAGGGTCCCTGTGGAATCCTGCGAACAGTACACGACCTGTGGAGAGTGTCTGAGCTCGGGGGACCCTCACTGCGGCTGGTGTGCCCTGCACAACATGTAAGTCGGGGAGCGTTCTGAAGCGGGGCCCGGAATGCAGACACCCAGGTGCTTTCCTGGGGGTGTTGATGAGGATGTGACAGTGGTTTGCGGGGAGAGAGGAATGTCCAATCATTCTAATCAAGGTTGGAGTAATTCTCATCGAGGTTGGAAAGCAGGAAGAGAGGCCAAGGGCGGGGGTCCTTCCTTCCCAGTGTCAGTCAGTGTCTTTGCGTCTCTTTCATGTCCCTTCCAAATTCCACCCTTCCGACTGCTTTCAAGTTGCACCTTGTCATCACAGGGAAGGGTAGCAGTAGTGCAGAACTCACGGGGGTACCTGGAGAACCCCCGAGAACCTCCTCAGTGCATCCTGGTGCCTCCTGCCGTCAGCGTGCAGATGGTGGTGCGCTAGGGTGGGGGGATCTGGACTCCAGTGAGTCGCTGTGTGTCTGTGCATGGTGCACTGACCGCTCTGGGCCTCCACTTCCCCAGCACTGAATAGGGATAATGCCTACCTCGAAGATAAACCCTGAGGATTAAATGAAATAATAAATGCTTTGGAAAAAAGGAAGCCGGGAAAAGGCTATACAAATGAAAATAGTTATTATGAACTCTGAACCTTTAGGAGGACCCTGCTGGCCTCATTAATTCAAGATTTCAAGAAGTCTGCATCTCACTCTAACTCTCCTCACCCCCCTATTCAGACCCGTCCCTGCCTTGAATACCAGCTCAATAGAAATGCAAAATCACACTTAAACTTCCTAATTCGAAAAGCCACCAGGGAGAGAATGGGGTGAAAACCCAAAGGCAGGAGCTGGCCAGGAATGTTGTTCCCCAAAGGAGTTGGAGCTCCGTGGCTTCGTGCCAGCCGGCAAAGCATCTCCGTGAAATGTGCCGGGTTTGGGGGGTTTGGGGTGGAGGCGGAGGCGGAGGGCCAGAGTTCAGGGTCCTGCACAATAGCTCTTGGCTTCCAGCCTCAGCAGCAGGTGTTGCGAGGGCTATGGAGGGAGGGAGGGAAGCAGGCGCCTCACAGATGCAAAATCCGGACTGGATTTGAGCCCACAAATACTGGGTTCCCTGCTTGGGTTTGGAGGTAAGAGACTCCTCAAGAAGTCGTGCGCGCACGCGCGCACACACACACACACACACACACACACACACTGTTCTTACCAGAACCCGGGCGTGAGTTCCCATTCAGGCCAGACAAGTGGTCCCGATTCTGATGCCCCAGGAATGGCACCGGCGGCTAAAAGTGTTTCCCCTCCAGTGATGCTGAGCAGCCACCCTGCTGGATCTGCCGCCAGGGGGATTTCTCCCTGCAGAGAACCTGGCCGCTGCCCCTGCTGCGTGGAACCGTCCGGGGCTACCTGCCCTGTTACTGTGCTGTGGGCGTGCACACACCACCGCTCCCTGCTCCCCACCTGGCCCTGCGTGGTTCGTGTCCCAGCACTTCTCGCATAGAACATGCCCAATACTGATGGGGGATCATCACTTAATCAACAGCAGGGGCCCCTGTGGCCCCCAGCTTGTGCTTGAGCCTACTGATCTATCACAGTGCCTTGAGTCTCCCAGTGGCCCTACACCACCCCATCATCCTCCTGTCTGCGTGGGCTGTGGCTTCTAGAATGGCTGAGCCCCATCCGATTGCCTCCAATTTCCTCTGGCCTCTGAACTCTTAACCTGTGGCGGAGAACCAATCCCTCCCACCTGGGGGCACATCTCTTCTTCCAGCAGCTCTGCCTACCAGGAACACCCAGGGACAAGCTTCTTCCTGTTTCTGCCCAGGAGGAAGGACCTTTCTCCCCTTAGGTCCTTCTCACTGTCACCCACGCCCTCCCACCTGCCACTGACGGCCACCTCGGTAACGGGAAGGAGGCGATGGGCCCACTTCTAGTTCCCAGGTGCTCACGCTGGACTTCAATGGAGGCAGAGGCCAAGGGAGATTGCTGAAGAGGCTCTGGGTCCGGGGGGATTTGGAACCTTCCTGTCTCTTCTGTATGCCTTGCTCTTGCAAGTGTGTTATTGTCTCTAAGGCTATTTATCTCTGTTAGGGCTGTTGCCATAAATAGTATGATAAAAAAGAGCCATTTCAGTGAGTCAATGAGATAAAGGCTCCAGTCAAGAGCTCACTTTAGAGCTATCTTAAGGATTCACTTAAACCTCAATAATTCTTTTCTTTGACAGCATTCATATTTAGATCCATTATGTGCCTTGAAAGGGAGAGGGGAGGGGCTGGGGGGGAGTTCGGGTGGGAATCACTGCCGCATTGTGGGAATGTGGCATCTTGTATCTCGGTGGCTACTTGGTTGGAGAAGCACCAGCCCTGTGGCACAGGTGACATGCTTCCGCATGCGCAGGCATCACCATCCCCACCTGCCATGCCGGGCAGGGGAGCCTCGAGCCAGGGATGAAGCCGTAGGGAGAAATGGCCACAGAGCTTTCCGACAGAGAGGCAGCCCTGCCTGTGACTCCTGGTCTGTGTCTCTGTCTCCAGGCGTTATTTCATCCCGCAAATATTTATTTAAAATATACCATGTGACAGGTGAAATATCTCAATGCATAAAACATGGTCCCTGCCTTCAGAGAGCCATTAATCCAGCCACAAGGTCACATGTACACCGCCTGATACAGCTAAGACCTGTCCAGATTTTTCCTTTTTTTTTTTTTTTTTGGAGTAGAATAATAACATAAAGAGTCGTCATCATTAATATCATTATCATAAAAACCAAAAAGCCATTTTCTAAGTACTAACTCATTTAATCCTTACACCAGCCCTATGACAAAGGGTAATGTTACTCTCTTCAACATTTTATAGTTGAGGAAAACAGGCACGGAGAGAAGAAGTAAGTTCCCAAAAGGGACACAGCCAGTATGCCATGGATTTGGGGGTGGGGGGTGGGGGTGCGTAGTGGGTAGAACCCAGGCAACCTGGCAAAGCTCATATCCTTAGCCTCTTGTGTGCTAATTCTCACATTCCCCAAACTTCCCTCCTTTGCTCACCAAACATCCTAGAAAGATACTATCTGTTGGAACTATACTTTATGCCTCAGTTGTAACCCCTGTAACTGTATTGAGAGTTAATCCCACTTCCTCTTAGTCTGTGTTTAACTGTGGTCAGGACCACCTGGGAGTCCCCCAAGCCCTCTGGGGTAACTGAAAAGCATACTGAGAAGCAAGCAACAAGCCTCAGAGCAGCAAACCCCTCTTACAGCCACACACACCCCCAGGGGACAGTGGAACCAAACCGAAGGTTCTCCAAAGGCCTGACCTCTTGTGAATCTGTGTTTATGGCAGGTGCTCCCGCAGGGACAAGTGCCAGCGGGCCTGGGAACCTAATCGATTTGCCGCCAGCATCAGCCAGTGCATGAGCCTCGAGGTGCATCCGAGTAGCATCTCAGTGTCTGAACACAGCCGCCTGGTAAGTAACTTGTCACAGGGGGCTGGCTGTGGCGGGAGGCGGAGTACGCTTTAAATGCTCCAAGGAAACTCTGTGTTTGTAGAAACCCTGTGATAACTTCTAATGTAGAGGGTACAGCTACTCTCCATACTCCTCACCCATTGATCTGTTGTGTAACTCTAGTAACAAACATTTACATTTAGTAACAAACATCTACAATATAGAGCAACCCGATACTAAATATACACATTCTTCCTGGTCATAGGCTGTATTTACATTCTTCTACTTGATGCTATTTTTCACAGAGAACTTAGAGTTGCTTGGGGGCGAGGGCGGGGGATGGGGGGAGGGAGGGACAGACAGAGACAAAGAGACAGAGGCTTAATTCACGACCAGTAGGTACTTACAGAGAATATTAAAGAGAATAAAGTAGCCCTTAACCACCTGTCGAGGTACAACCCAAAATATTTCATGTCCTCAAGCCCTGCACGATTATTTCCTTCTGAAGGTTTTATGAGCATTTACGGATGTTAATTAGTGAATGAACCTTCCAAGATTTCCGTTCATTCATCACCCCCCAGGAGGTTTTGGCTCCCGTGGAGCTGAGGGAGCAAACAGGGGAGTTTGTACCTAAGTCTCTGGGCCCCATGGAAACGAAACTGGGGCAAAGATTCAGCCGCAAACAAATGCCTGCAGAGGCTAGGTGACCCTCGCTGTGCGTGAGAAACCACTGCAAACAAATGCAGCCAGGTGTTGGTAGGAAGACCAAGGGAGACCTACCTAGTGGCTCCCAACCTGGAGGCCACAGCGGGGGGTGGCGGGGGTATTGGCACCATGAACCCTTATTTAAGGCCACTCCCTGTTGAGGAAGCCCGACTTCAAATTCTTCACCTGTTGTTCCAATACCACTTAGATGTTCTGTCGTGGTCATGGAGAACAAACATCTCTGGCAGTCCGGGGAAGTTTTAGCCTTTGGAGGAGGGTATTCAAACCTGAAAAGGCGGGGAAGTGCTGGCCTAGATCGTTGGAACCCCAAGACAGCAGCAGACATCATCTGAGAGGCTGGTGACCAAGTCCCTTGCTGTCTCTGATCCCCACAGCTCCCTGTGAAGCCACCACCCTACTCGAGGGGAGCTGTCAGCGAGCAAAGTGCCCAGGGTGGGGGCCACAGAGAAGCGGAAACTCTAGGCCACCCACCGACCTGATAAGCAGCCCCCGAAACAATTGTCAGGGGGAGGAGCTGGCTGTCTTCCCCCAACCTGGTAAACTCCAGGCTGGTGAGCCAGTGCTCTGACTTATTTGCAAAGGGCTCAGCTCATGCCCTGCTTTCCAGGTTCATGGTTTCATGTCAGAATGATGAGGTCTGAGATGGACTGTGATAACTTTCTCTCGAGTTCCCCTCACTCAGTCCTTTCCGATGCTGGACAAGACTGAGAAATAATTTAATAATGATGATAATAAAGACCATCGACCCCACACGGCTGGCGGCGCTCCTGTATGACTGCTCTGTGTCGAAGCCGGAAGATCACCCAGACTGATGTCCTTCCTTAGGGGGTGAGGTCTAGGGAGATTAGTGAGCATGCAGGTCACAGCAGGGCCAGGCCTGGAGCCCACGTCTCCGGAGCCCCTGGGTCTCTTGCTGTGGCCTCGTCTTTTTGATTGCGAGCCTCTTTGCTCCTCCCACAGCTCAGCCTGGTTGTGAGTGATGCTCCGGACCTATCTGTGGGCATCTCCTGTGCCTTTGGGAACCTGACAGAGGTGGAGGGACAGGTGTCTGGGAGCCAGGTCATCTGCATCTCACCAGGGCCCAAGGATGTCCCTGTCATCCCTCTGGATCAAGGTAAGAAGTGTGTGCCATGAGCATCACATGCCAGGGGCTGCCCTACCAGAATGGCCAAGAGTAGGGGGCACAGAGGATAGGGGGTGAGTAGAAGGCACAGGGGATGGGGGGTGAGTACAGGGCACAGGGGATGGGGGGTGAGTACAGGGCACAGGGGATGGGGGTGAGTACAGGGCACAGGGGATGGGGGGTGAGTAGAGGGCACAGGGGATGGGGGAGTGTGTGGCAAGCACCAGCACCAAAGTCTCCTGACCACATCTTCATATTGCAGACCTTCACATGGGCTTGTTATATAACTTGTTTGAGTTTGCAAGCTGATTGTCATGGCCCAAAGAGAAATTCAGAAAGAAGGAAATCTCTCGCTCCCATCTGGGTTAAGTCTACACAGTGTGCGGAGAGCTTTCCCCACTTCCCTTCGAGGGCTGCAGCCAGTGATTTTCAGTGGGGTTCTCTCCATGGTGCGGGGCAAGGGGGCTTGAGGGGTTCTGGCCTAATACATCTGAAAGTCTTTCAGCAACTGAACATGTGTAACCAAAAGCAAGGGGTTCTGTGGGGTCGGATTCATTCTGTTTTCCCTAAGAGGGGGTGAGGGGCAGTCTGGGTGTCCGTGATGGGCACCTCAACAGGACTGTCTTGGAAGGAGACGACTCGGGCAGGTTCCGTTACCATCTGTGCCCTGAGAGATGATACTCAGATTCTCCACTGGGCCCCCAGGTTGTTACCTTTTCGTTTTTCTTTCCCCCAGACTGGTTTGGGCTAGAGCTGCAGCTGAGATCCAAGGAGACAGGGAAGATCTTTGTCAGCACCGAGTTCAAGTTCTACAACTGCAGCGCCCACCAACTGTAAGCACTTACCCCGGGCCTGGCTACGGGCCTGCGTTTCTCTAAGCTCCAACAGTGTTGTTTGTATTCACCTCCTAGTCTCCACACAGGCCCTGAGTTCTGTCTGGCTCATTCACGTACCTTAAATGGAACGGCATTCACTGTCCACAGCCTCTGATCCCACTCAGGCTCCCTCACTGGCCCCCCAACAACCCTTCCCCCGATTCTCAAGCCGAGACAGTTAAAAACAAAGTATGACATGAAGGCAGAGGTCATGGCCTAAGGATCATAAGAAAATTTCTCTGTTTTAGACCAGTTGGTGGTAGCTTTGAATGCAGAGATTGACAGTGAATGGAGGTTAGATACATCCTCCATGACCAAGTCGGGAGGGACTCATTAAGTGGCAGCCATGCACACTGGTGCCCCTAGAGAAGGACATGATAGAAGGGCCCCAGGCTGGGAAGGGGAGAGCAGACTTTAAGAGCACCTTGGTCCAAATTTAGCCTTCAACTTAAAAAAATTTTTTTTATGTTTATTTATTTTTTGAGACAGAGAGAGAGTGAGCGTGTGGGTTGGGGGGAGAGGGGCAGAGAGAGAGAAGGAGACACAGAATCTGAAGCAGGCTCTAGGCTCTGAGCTGTCAGCACAGAGCCTGACATGGGACTCGAAACCATGAGCCACGAGATCATGACTTGAGCCGAAGTCAGGCGCTTAACCAACTGAGCCACCCAGGCGCCCCTAGCCTTCAACTTTTTAAAGAGGAGAGAGAAATCAGACCAAGCCAGCAGCCTCCCTGACGGCTTGGTAGAGCGCAGCTGGCCTCACCAGCCATCCCCAGCAATGGGTGTCCACAAGCTATGAGATTCTGCGGCTGTGCAAGAAGAGAGACCCATATTTAGCTTCTAACAATTTTCTCTGGAAGAGAAACTGAGGCCCCTACCATACAGACTGAGAACCTTATACCACTTAATTTAAAAAAAGGGAGACAGGTCTCTTGAATAGGGCCACATAGGGGCCACTGAACCAGTGACCATGGACATTCCACAAAGAGATAAATTAAGCAACAACTCCATACCAAGCGATGGAATAATTGGGAATATTCCATGGACCGTCCTTCCCTTCCTCCAGAGCAGGAACGTGACATCTCATAACTCCAAGGCATCAAGTCTGTAGGGCCCAGGCGGTGGACATGATGAGTTCAGCAATCCCCGTGGGAAGAGGGTCTGTTTGCAGCTATGCCCAAAAGGGATCATTAGCCACTGAAATAGACAAATGAGCCAGTCCTCCTTAGTCTCTCCTTCTCTGATCTTGATTTTTATGATGAGAATCATCTACTGGAATTCTAGGGTCCCTACAGAAGTTAAGGAAGGAGACACAGCTGAGCCCCGTTGGGACAAGTCAATAGATATCCCAGGATAGACGGGACAAGTGGTGAAAATGGCCTGGGGAGGGGGCAGGGCAGTAAGTGTTGAAGCTAAAATACAGTTGCCCCACTAATCACTGCGCCCCAATCCCAGCCAACCGAGTTTGGGGGAAATGCAAGCATCTTAGAGACAGAGACTCTCAAACTCCAACATGGTGGTGATGGAATTCATTGTTTGTGAGAGCACCCTCATCTCTGTGACAGTTTGGTGTGATGTCACCACTTTGCATTGCTATGGCAACAGAAATGCAGTCACATTTTAGACAGCTAGTTTTAGCCAAAAAAAAAATAGGTCTCCTGGACAGCAAAGATTCCATTTTACCCCAAACACTATGTACCTTACCCTTCTCTGCTCCTGGCATTCATAGCAAAAAGTCACAGAATCAAGTTCAATCCTCTGCTTTTAATATGGTAAACTAAGGCCCACAGGGGATAAGTACTGCAGCAAAGGTCACAAAATCAGCCAGTGGAAGGGCCAGGCCTGCATCCATCCCTCTCATCATTCTCTGTCCGTTTTCATTATTTACTTGCTGAAGCATGAATGTTAGCAAGAACCAGTCAATCTGACCTAAGCTCAGAAACAAATAACTTTGGGCATTTCTAGAAAGGGATAAAACTGATCAGTATGGAGAAGATGAGGTGTCAATGGGCTAATGCTCCCACAGAAAGGTGGCATGTTATCCTGTCCCCCAACAACCTTGGATGGACACCCACCTGCCCAAGTATAAAGAGAGAACCCACCAGGTGGCGCCAGATTGCAGACCCAGCTGCGTCCCTTCCAGTTTGGTCTAGTTGTGGTCTAGGGGAGCTGACAAGGAGCAGGAAGACCAACCCCACCCCACCCCCAACAACACCCAACTCCACTGTAATGGGCAGGTCACACACAGCCAAAATAATACACACAGCTTCAGGTGAAACTAGAGAGAAAGAAGCGCTTGCCCTGGCAGGAAATTCATGAGCCACACACCTATTGCCACACACCTATGCCTTGCTACTTGGAGAGTGCTACAAAATTACCATTTAATATTGTTAACTCCCCCAAAGCCCAGAAACACAGGTGATTGAACCAGTCGTTAACAGTCAAAAGTGACTTAACAGCTTAAAATCACAGGTAATTTAAGCACTTGAAAATAACACTCACATTTAACATTGTACCTTTCAAAACCATTTCCTACACATTATCTTGTTTGATGCTAAACAGCCCTGTGGAGCAGACAGGAAAGTTTTATTACAGACGAAGAAATTCGGGTGCAGAAGATATAGTGACTTACTCAAGGTGACTCCAGTGGCAGTGGGTCTAGATAGATAAGGTCAAGACTGCTATCTGCCCAGTTTCTATCCCTATGCTTTTCTGTCTTATAAGCCTCATACAGGCTATTGTCTTGTAAGTGCTGATATGCTGATAAATGTTCCACTGCCAGCAATCAGAGGGGAAAACTCCAGTATGTAGCACTTGCCAATTTCTGTGGTGTAAATACTCTGTCCGTGGCTGATTTCAGGTTACTAACATGACGCTAACCCACTTGCAAAATTCCTGAAAATGTTAATAACCAGCTCTCGCGAGCTAATGCAGGGCAGTCCTAGCACATCATTGCTTCATAAGTTATATTCCTTCCACCATATTCCTTCCACTTTGGACTCTTTTTTTTTCTTCCAATTATCTGGTCCTATGAATGTCTTCAAGGGAGACTCCATGGTTCTCAGTGCTGGGGGATGTCCCTATGAATCGACCCTCCTGAGAGACAGACTAGGATAGCAGACGTCCATCATGACACATGGGCTACCCGGCACCCTGACCTTCCCTGTCTGCTCCTTTCTCTTTGCCTCTTACTATCTCCATCCTTGCAGGTGCCTGTCTTGTGTCAACAGCGCCTTCCGCTGCCACTGGTGCAAGTACCGGAATCTCTGCACTCATGACCCCACCACCTGCTCCTTCCAGGAGGGCCGGATCAACATTTCAGAGGTAAGCAAGGCTCACCTTGGCATGTGACGTTCCCAGTAAATCTGAGTGGCCCTCCCTGTACAGATTGGCAATCCAACGGCTTGGCCATCTCCTTGCCCTGACCCATCTTGGTCTTCTTCCTGGAGCTTCTACGTGTTAGAAAGCCCCATTATTATAAAACTGAAAAAAGTGGTAGAAAATACCCCAGAGGCAGAGAAATAGGCTGTATCTTCTAGACTGTTAAGATTCTTTACATTCAAAGGCTTGAAGAAAACTGAGGATTGAGACTGAAAGCTAAGAGGACATATCCAACCAACCAGACTCCATTGTCCAGAAGCGTGCAGTGAATGGCATTTATTCTTTGGGTCTAAGCCCTTTGCTTGGCTGCAGACATAGTCCAGTTCAATAGAACATTCACTCTCAACCATTCTTTCATGCCAACCTCTCTTCCAAGGCTAAATTTCAATGATTCTTTGACTCTGATGTGTGACTGGGTGGGTGGCCTTATAGAAAGAGAAGGAAATTCGGCTGTGGAAAGAACCAGACCTTGCTAAAAGTCCCAGTTTATTATACAGGCAGTGTTCCATCCCTAGAGCCTGACCTACCTTTGTTATTAACACAGTGAAATATCAAATTGCTTGTCTTTCCAATGAATATCGCATCTAGTTAGTATTCATTGATGTTGACTTGCGTACACGTTCACAACATACCTTAGGAAAATGAAGGCTGCGTGGTCCATTTCCCTTCTTGTGTTTCATGTTTTTCACACCCTTGCGTGGCCAACTGGTTGGGTTTGAATGACTGTAGAGACCTAGTGTTCATGCAAATTGCACATATGTGTATACATGTGCAATTCCCCTCTTCTTCCACCTTTTAGAAAGCCCACAAATGTAAATATGTGACGGTATAGCATTTACATATTCTACTATGCTTTTTTATACACGTGGCCCTCTTGCACTAGACTAGAAGCTCCTTGAAGGCAAGGGCTATATCTACTCTTTAAATCCTCAGTGTTTTCTTCAGTGAATGTTTGCAGAATGCATGAGTGAAAGAATGGATGAAGGAGTGACCGCTTTAAACAAATGCCATTGATAGGAAGGGTTCCTTGGATCTGATTCCTTGGATTTGTCCAAGATTTCAAGAAATAGAATCTTACGTGTTTCCTAGTCTTGACAGAAGTCCTAGTTGCTTCTGTGAATAAACATAAGGAAGTCAGCCTTAATGTACATATATCACATCCTCATGATGTATACTTTACATATCTTATAATTTTTTTGTTAATTATACCTCAAAAAGCTAAACAAATTAAATAATAGTAGGCCTTGAACTGTTTCTCAAACACACACCCGTGGCCTTGAAGTCATCTTAGTGTCTGAAAGAATATGTGTTCTATTCAGCCAGAAAAATGGAATTTGCTTGTCTTTAAAGAGAGAAATATAGACGGTGCGCCCCGGTGGTGTTGAAGGCTGGCCGTCCGCGGGCGCCCCAGCGTGCCGGAACCAGTTAGGTAGTGCCCTGAAAACCTTTCCGAAAAAGATCTCCCTCCAGCCAGTTGGTGTGCTTTGATGTCGCTGACCTGAAAGCAGTGCTGTGGCCTTAGTGGACACTGGAAATTAATCCCAGCCCTGGGAGTCTGCGAGAGTATGGAACTGCTTTCAGGCCAATCTTCTCATTCAGAGGAAATGGCCAAAGGGCTTGAGGGTACAGAGTGGAGGGCGGTTCACCCAGCTTGGGAGTCAACGAAAGAATGGCTAATGGAGGCGAGGCAGACCAGGAACAGCAGAAGCCACAGATGGGGCTGCTCAGAGGCAAAGGTCTGGCGGTGCAGAGATGGTATTAAAGGGTCTCCGAAAGTGACCTTCATACGGGCCGCTTCTATGCTTCAGAGTTCCTTAATAAAGGAAGGCGAGGCAGACCACAAATTGCAGAGAGAGAGAGAGAAAGAGAGAGAGAGAGAGAGAGATAGAGAGAAGTGCAGGTCTAGACAAGAAAGAGCAGCTGCTTTATTTTCTCCCAGGGGCTCACCCTCCGGCAGAGAGAAACCCAAAGCCAAGCCTGAAAGCGGCCTGCAGCTGGAGTGAGGGCAGGAGGAGTGGCGGACAGAGCAAGACAAATCAACTCTGCCGGGGTGTGGGAGCCAGAAGGCTAATTGGAAACATGCCGGCCTCCCTCATGCCCTTTAGAAGTCACTGGAACATGGTTCCCTCTCAGCCACGGGGGAGAGACTCTCCAGTGTTCCAGAGGCTGGGCCTGAGAGAAGCCTTTGCCACCAGGTGACTCAGGATTGAATTAATATTAAAAGAACCCTGGGGGTAAACCCAGAGGCTTCCCACTGCCTTTCAGTTGCACTTTTCTTTCCTGAATGTCTGTGGTGTGGCTTGGGGGGAGGAGGTGCCCTTTGCCCCTTCCTCGCCTCCACCTCTCCTGAGTGGGAGGGCCTGAACTGCCACCCTCTCACTGCCGACATGCGCCCGTCCCTGGTGTGGGCCCTGGGACTGGCTCTCTGGAGGCCTGGTGATGGAAGCCTGGTCTGCAGCCGGCTCCTAACTTCACTCAGGAAAGAAAAGTGGGGTCGGTTCCCAGCAAGCTTGTGAGGGCCACTTCCTCAGCTGCCTTGAACACTGCCAAAACCCTGGCCGCAGCCGTTTGCACCTCCCTTCCCAGCAGCTAGCTCCTAGGCCCTACTTTTTTCTGTCCAAAGCTCTGCTTTGGGGAGCCCCATTCCTGAAAATGTGGAGGGCAGCTAAGGAGCACCCAGCCAGCTTGGGTAGAGTTTTCCTTACCGTATTTAGAGTTCAACCGGACGTCTTTAGATCATTCTGGGGACTGGAAATCCATGAGGTGCCTCTTTAGGGGGTCCTAGAATATCTACTCTATTTCTAGTAAGAGCTCCCGAACTCTGAATCAAAGTTTTGTCTGTCTACTTCCTAGAAACAATATCTAACCAATGAGCTCCATTGGTTCATGCGGCTGCATTACGTACACACATCTCTAACTCTCCCACACGTGACAAGAGTTCTCAAAGCTTCTATGTCAGCTCAGGGGGACCACCAGCAGCAGCAGCGGCACCTGGGTACCTGTTAGAAAGTCAACTTCTTGGGCCCCATCCCAAATTAGTCTAAAGATTAAGAGTCATTGACATAGGGCATCTCATTGGATTCTTGACACAGACCTGCGGTGTCACGTAATTCATAGTTGACATGTGGAGTAACCAAGATGCTACAAGTTTAGGTGTTTTGCCCAAGGCTGCAGAGAACTCAGGCATCCACAGAAGCTGAGTGCAGCACACTTCCTGCAGAAAATCCGAGCCGGTTCGTTTGTTTGTCACCATGGCCACAGCCACACTTGCCGGCCAGACCCCAATGTGGCTTTGTGCTATTTGGTCGTGAGGGTTCAGGGTTTACAGGGACGTACAAACCCCACTTCCCAGGTGGAGAAACTGCCCCTGGAAGGTGGGTCAGCAGGACCACTTCCAGATACACAGCCAGCCAGCACACGAGGGAAATCTGCCCACTTTTTCCGTTTAATCTACTCTCTGAAATGGATTCTATTACAGATTAATAAACTGAGGTTTAGGTGAATTAAACAATCATCCCAAGGTCATCAGATAAATGCAGATGTCATGACTCGGAGCATATGTCCCCCAGGTTGACTCTGGGTAGGTTGAAGTCCTTTGATCCTGCAGTCACATCCACAACAGAGGCACACACAAGAAGTGTGCAGTAGTATTAATGGCATTAACCCAGCTTCGTGCTGTTAACAACATACTTCCATTTGCCTCTTTCATGCAATTGAGGGCTGTCGCATATGACAGGCCCCATTTTATAGATGAGGAAACTGAATTTCAAATGGACCATCTCTTGAGATCTTTTAAGGTGAGCCAGACCTTTCCACTGCTCAGGTCACACTCGATCTCTGCTGGGAGCCCCCCAGATCTCTGCTTCCCTGGGCTGGATCAAGCTGCAACATAGTGTTAGCAGGCGGGTGTGCACCGGAGTATGAATGGCTTTCAGCTTTCAAAGCTCATCTCCCTCCATGGCTAAACCAGGCCTAGTGAGATGTAGATACATAAATATCTCCTTTATGCCCTGTCCCAGGGGAAAGATAGAACCAAATAAATCCGATTAGCTTCCCAGGATCCTGGCTGCTCTCTCTCTTTGAAGTCCAGTGGGTGAAGATAATGCCATTTCCACATGGGAGAAGTCGTTTCCGAGGGCTGTAGGGTCCCCCGCGCTGAGAGTCCGAGAAGCACAGCTAAACAGAGTGGTCGATGGGGCCCCAAGGCACATGGGGCTCCCACGCCAGGGTCCTATGTAGCCATGGCTCCTCCTCCCCAGCCTTCCGCCATCCCTGGGATGTTCCCAAATAGGACATCTATTCATCTTGACAGAAACTCAAATTGCTGCCAAGGAGGATCCTGTTGCCAGTTGGCCTAGAGACAGAGAGGAGTAAGATGACCTAAAGAGAGTGGGGACCAGCGATAGCAATGGGCATTTTAACAACACTGACAGCAGTAGTGACACTCTGCAGGAAAAGAATAACGTGACGATTTGGTCTCTTCTTCTGAGGACAGGAATTGTGTGTGTGTGTGTGTGTGTGTGTGTGTGTGTGTGTGTATGCGCGCACGCACATGCACCCGCACTCACAGAAGCAATCAGGATGGAAGTGGTCTCATTGTATCACATGAAACCCATTGCCTTCCCCAAGGCCCCGAGGCATTGAAGTTCCCACAACTTGGCAGTTTTCTGGGCTGCTGGCATTCCTACACCTGCCATTGGCTTTCACTACTGCCATTGCTACCCAGGACTGCTGCTTCCTTGTTAATACGTTCACCAGAACCATTCACAGCCCAAGTTCTGCATCTTGCCCTGTTTTCCAAGAAGAAGAGAGTACACCGGTCCCAACCCCCTTTTTCCTTTTCCCTAGAGAATAAGAGAAAGAATCCAACTCTGTTTGGCCTCAGGGAAATAGCCAAAAAACAAAACACAAAAACAAAAAAACAAAACAAAAGATAAGACATCTGTTCTCTACTGAGGCAGTTTTGGAACCTGGTTAGGCAATTGGGAAGCCCCTAATCATTGTCTTTAAATTTAGTCCCAGAAGGTCTGAAACAGCAGACTATGGGTATCTTTTCTAAAATGTTAGAGTCCCTTTAAAAAAGAAACAGAAAAACTCCTAAGAGTACTCATAAAGTGTCTTAAAATTCTCCAACTCCAGGGACACATGGGGGGCTCAGTCAGTTAAGCATCCGACTTTGGCTCAGCTTGTGATCTCACAGCCGGTGAGTTCGAGCCCCGCGTCGGACTCTGTGCTGACAGCTCAGAGCCTGGAGCCTGCTTCGGATTCTGTGTCTGCCTTTCTCTCTGCCCCTCCCTCACCCACTCTCTGTCTCTGTCTCTATATCTCTCTCTGTCAAAAATAAACATTAAAAAAACTTGAATACAAAAATTTTTTATATTCTCCAACCTCCAGTTTAGACCAGACTTAGCCTAGACAAAAAAGATGAGGATTTGCTCACCTATGTGTGTGTACATTATATGTAAATATGTATATAGTACAATAAATGTGTCTATAAAACCATAGAAGTGTATATTTGTTGAAGTTAAAAGAATTCTACAATCTTGTTTACTAGCCCAAGACATTATACTTCCAAAAACACATCTTTAAGACCTTGCTGCTGAAATTTGAATTTGTTCTTGGAGCTCATCAGAAATGAAAAACAGCTAGTCATCACTTACAATGTCTCAACTAGTTCCATTTCTGAAAGTAGATTCTCTCTCTGTCACAGATACACACACACACACACACACACACACACACACACACACCCCTCATTATGCCTCAGCCTTATTTCTAGTCTAAATTAAAATTCTAGTTTATTAGATGCGACAGGGATTTGTTCACCACCAACAGGAAGTAGTATCTCCTTTTCCAGGGGATGCCTGGATTTCCCTGAAGTGGTGTTCATTTTTTTTTCTTGGCTATAAATATATGAAAGACTTGTCAAGAATGTCCTCAGGGCATGAAAGTAAAAGTGCAGTAAAGAGCAAGTTTATGAGTTGGCAGCTTGACTGACTGGCTTCCTGACAGGGACCTCTGTGCTCTGGGCTTGCCTTATGATCCTGCCTCTTGTAGAAACCTCACCCACTTCGTGTCCTCATGCCCAGTTAGTCTACAGGTGAGGGAGAGCACCAGTGACCTCGGAAGTTCTTCCGGGTCCTCCCAGATAAGTGGAAAATTTCCCCAGCTTTTCATAAAGTCTCAGGATTCCTTATTAGATTTGGACATGCCCACTTAGGAATCATGGGACTCCAGAAACAGCGACCGTTTCTAGCCCCAGCTTTGGGAATCAGACTCCTTCTCAGGTCTCTTGGTGCTCAGAAGTCAGGGCTTTCATCTCTGAAGAATCTAGGAAGCTGGAGGTAGAAAGTTGGAGATCTTGTCATCTGAGGCACATAGGATACAGCCTCATCCCCTCAAGGCTCATACACCGGTGAGGAATACAAGTCAACAAGAAGTTGCGATTCTGAGGGCTAAACGCTATCATGGGAGAATATTCATAACCCATCCAGAAGGCCAGGGCAGGGAAAGGGTCAGGGACAGCTTTCCAGTAAATGAGCCGCGGAGCTGAATTTGAAGGCTAATTAAGAGGCATTCAGCTACAGAGGGACTGAGGCAGGGGCCAGGAGGACGTAAAGGGTCAGGAAGTGGTACTGCGTGTTTCTAGTGGAGAGAAAAGCGTCTCTGAAGGACCAGAGGCCCATGAGTCAGGGACATTGTCTCGAGAACTAATCTGAAGTCCCATGATGTGGCCGGAGCAGGATGCATGAGGACCTTCATACAGGGTAGGAAGAAGGCAGAGGCCAGGCGGAGAGGGCTTGTAGCTGAGGCCCAGAGAAGAGACGCAACTGCTTCCGCCTACACTGTGGCCTACAGGTCTCTCCCATGTGTTCCCAAATGCTGCCTCTGAGAACCACCGCAGAGAGGAAGGCGGTGGGGAGCCAGGTGCCTCCTTCAAGAATTTCCCTGTTTGGTCCCTGGAGACAGGAAGTGATTGCATATGGAGGCAGCTGGCCCTCACCATCCTCCCTGCCAGGGGCTTCTGGGCTCTGTCTCCCTCAAGGAGGAGAGAGCGGGGAGGGGAGCCAGGCTGTGGGGAGGTGGCAATGTGACCTTCGGGAGAGAAGCAACGTCCAGCCATAAAGCTCGGGAAACTCCATCCGGCTTTCCCACTTCCTTCGTCTCGTCCGGTCCTCCCCACAACCCCTCCCCACCCAGACTTTCTTCTCCGGTTTTGTTTGCCGAAGCAGCACGGCATTCACGCAGGGCCTGGTAATGAAACGAGATAAAAAGCCAGAGCAAGTGTTTAGAGCATTGCCGGGAAGGTTGATCCCCCTCCTGGAAAGGCCGGCTCAGTCGGAGCCGAGAAGCTGAGGCTGTCGATAACAGAATGCCTCGGGCCGGACAACGCATGAGGGACAGGAGCCCTAGAAAGGATGAAACAGAGAGGCGGGGGTTCGAGCTTGGGGACAAGGACACACCGGGGCCTCTTTTATCTTCTGTGGCAAGAGATAAAACCCACAGCCTGCCACCCCGGTGCTTGGAAATTAATTCCTAGATTGCGACATACACACCAGGTCTGGGACAACCTGTGGGCTGGGGATGACAACGTCGAAGCCCCAGCAGCTAAGAGCTAGATTTCATTTTCCCTGCGGCCTCCCCATGCCCTTTACATGAGGGACATCCTTCTCGTGGGCAGCCCACCCGGCCATGAGAGGCTCTGGTGGGGCATCCGGGTCCTGTCCCCTGCCCTGGCTCAGGGGAGTAGAAAGACATGATCCAGGACAGACGATACCTCTCTGCTTGCTCCCCAGGACTGTCCCCAGCTGGTGCCCACGGAGGAAATCCTGATACCAGTCGGGGAGGTGAAGCCAATCACCCTTAAGGCTCGAAACCTGCCCCAGCCTCAGTCGGGCCAGCGAGGCTATGAGTGTGTCCTCAACATCCAGGGGGCGGTCCACCGCGTCCCCGCCCTGCGCTTCAACAGCTCCAGCGTCCAGTGCCAGAACAGTTCGGTAAGAGGCCTCATGCGGGCCCTGCCTGGAGCAGGCCTTTCTCTCTCACCCTGCCCAGGCCCGACCCTCCCCCTTCCCCCAAACCTTCCGGATCCACAGGCTGGCCCCGCATCCCCAGGGCCGGAGGAGTGTGCAAGCATCTCACACCTCTCAACCAGATCAGGGCAAGATAACGGGGACAGAGGAGGCGGGGTTCTGTGAGGGCCCTAATGGCCTAAGTTGAGAGCTCTGTTCCTTTCTGAATGTAAAGAGATCTCTTGGTCTTCAGTGAAATTTCAGCCAAAGCCAAACCCCCTTCCCCACTGACGAATAAACCACAGGAAACCCGGCCATGAGCTCAGCAGAAGTAGTATGGTGTGAGTGGCGGTGTGGGGGGGAGAAGGAGGGAGCAGTGAACTTCAAGAGCAGCAAGGGTTAAACCAATCCTGCATGCCAGACAGATAGCACGAGGTGTTTAATTATAATACTAGCCCAGAGAAGATCTTTTTATCTGCCAACTCCTGTCTCTGACTATGGGGGGTCAGCTGGAGATGGGGGGGCGTGATGTGACAAAGGTGTTGAGGGAAGCTAATTCGCCTGGGAGAGATAAAGAGAATCTGGGCTTCTTATCAGGCAGCTGTCAAATTCCCAGGTCACAGGCGCTTGATAGAATTTGTAATCGTGGAAGGCCGCCAAGCGCGAGGGGAAGGTGGGATGTGAAAAAAAAAAAAAAAAGCAACAGGACAAAGGGAGGAAGGTGGTGGGAAAGGCCGGGGGCAGAGGGCGGACGGTAACATGACATGCCCCGAGTGGCCAGGGCCGGGCGGGTCTCGGGAGGGGATTCCCAGAGGTCTTCTCCAGTGAGAAGCAGGGGCTGGGCCACCAGAGGGCCGATTTCTGAAGCGTGTGATGGGCTTGCAAGTCCCCCGTGGGACCAGCGTGGGAGAAAGAGTGGACTCCTGGCTACACCTTGAGACTTTAATGGTTGAACTGATCCGATCTGTGACCAGAAGCTCTGAGCACTTTCCCTGGAGGACTGTTGGCCGAAATAAAGCTCACGTGCCCAAGGAGACCCCCACGCCCCCAACCGCTGTCCGCCCCCCTCCCCGTGTCGGTTGTTGCTCCTCAAGTCTCTGGTGCAGTTCACAGGGCACTACATGGGCTTGCTGCAGAGACTGGACTTGTTCGTGAAAAGGCAGAGTAGCTCTTGGGAAGACAGAGACAGGGACTGGCAATTCCAGGGACAGAGAGGGTGGGGGAGGGCTGGCAGGGATGTCAGAACAGGCAGCAGGGGAAGGTGAGTGTGAGCTGGACCAGAAGAATACAGGCAAGTGGAAGGCTGGAGGCTGGAGGGAGAGAGAGGCATTCTTCACAAGATGTGACCTGAAGAGAGGCAGAGAGGTTCCCGGGGAGGGGGTGTGTTTGGAGACAGGTGGCATCAAAGATTTCTGTAGGAGGGCAGTGGAAGGGAAGCAAGCTTGGATTTGGATTACGGGGGGCACTGGACACCAGACTAAGGGGTTTGGGCTGGACACTGTTGACATTCATGACTGGGAGTCGGGGAGGGCACCATAGGGATAATTCGAGCGGCAGATGGGGTCCCCTGATTCTCCCCATGCTCCTTTCTCAGCGCAGAGGGAGTGAGGATCCCTGGTGTCCTTCCCACTGTAGCCCTGGTCCCCCGCAATGCCAGCAGCATCCCTGACCCCCTGTGATAGGGAACTTCACAAGCCATGTGCCCTCTGCCCCTCTCCCCGCAGTACCAGTACGACAGGATGGACATCAGCAACCTGGCCGTGGACTTCGCCGTCGTGTGGAATGGCAACTTCATCATCGACAACCCACAGGACCTGAAAGGTGAGCAGCTACTTCCGGGTAGAGTTTTAATCTTTTCGTGACCCCAGGAAAGACTGGGGCTGGAGGGATCAGAGCTGGCCAGCCGCTGTGCCATGAATAATACACTCCCTCTGTCAGCGGAACTCTTCAGAGGATCCTAAAGCGACATTTGAAGCCATCAAAGGAGTCCTGTTGGGAACCCTGTTTTATTACACCCAGAGCATTCGCCAGGCGGCTGCCGGCTCATCGCGTTTTTCTCCGGCTCCCAGAGACTTTGAAGTGTCTGTGGAACTTGACCTAGGAGAGCAGCAAGCAGGAATGTCCTGCCAGTTTCCAGAGAAATAGAGATTCTGTTTCCAATTAGGGTCTGCTTCCCCTATCCTTGGTCCATCGCTGCACAAAGGTTCATAAGGCTGCTCTCCTGGTCCTGAGGTGGGACCAGCGCAAGGAAGCCCAGGGAGGAGCTGGGCTGACCCAAGAGGAACATTATTTATGGTCCTATAGATAGGACCTGGTCCCATGTGCCAGGTAGGCACAGCCTCCACACTGCAAATATCAACACACCACCCTGCTCTCAAAAGGCAAGTCCTATGTTGTGAACACTCGCTGTGCGGTGTTTTGAGATTATGTCCCTTAATCAGCCCTCGGATGTTTGTACTAGTATGAATCTCATTTTATAGATCAGGACACTAAGACCCAAAGAGGCTACGAAACGGACCAAGAGTGCTCGCCCTGGCAGCACGTATACTGAAATCGGACCCGTGCACAGATGAGCATGGCCCCAGAAGAGAATGACGCAAAAAATAGGAAGCGTCACCAACTTTTAAGACAAATAAGTGACATCTTAAAAAAATAAAGGTCAAACTCATACAAACAGAGGGTCGAAAGGGGGTTGCTGGAGGCCGGGAAGGAAATAAAGAGGTTGTTAAAAGGGTGCAAACTTGGGGCGCCTGGGTGGCTTAGTCGGTTAAGTGTCCGACTTTCGCTTGGGTCATGATCTCACGGTTCGTGGGTTCGAGCCCCGCGTCGGGCTCTGTGCTGACTGCCGGCTCCGAGCCTGGAGCTTATTTCAGAGTCTGTGTCTCCCTCTCTCTCTCTGACCCTCCCCTGCCCACGCTGTCTCTCTCTCCTAGAAATAACTAAAAATATTTAAAAAAAAAAGGGTGCAAACTTTCAGCTCTAAGATGAATAAAGTCTGAGGATCTAGTGTAAACTGCGGTGTGTGTAGTTGACACTGCTTTGTATAATTGACATTTGCTAAGAGAGTGCAACCTAAATATGTATTTGTACTTGCTCTCTTTCTATGTATGTGTATGGTGATGGATATGCTAATTAACTAGATGGGAGGAGCCCTTTCATTATGTATATGTATTTCTATTCATTACGGTATAATACTTTAAATATCTTATGTATTTCTGTTTGTCAACTATACTTTGGGAACACAGAAAAAAGAAAGAAAAAAAACGGGCTCAATCAGAAAGTTAGGGCCAGGATCCAAACCAAGGCTGTCCTATCTCAGAGCGCACATGCTTGACCAAACTACTGTCCTTCAAGTGGTCTAGACCACTGTGGGACATGAAGCTTTCTCCCCCCACAAGAC
Source organism: Proteles cristata cristata (assembly GCA_017311185.1). Taxonomy (NCBI): domain Eukaryota; kingdom Metazoa; phylum Chordata; class Mammalia; order Carnivora; family Hyaenidae; genus Proteles; species Proteles cristata. The sequence continues at coordinate 1,595,900 of JAESUZ010001426.1, read as the reverse complement.
CCCTCTCCCCCTACCATGAGCCATGTCTCACTACACTACAAGTAGCAAGGGCTGCCCCAGCTTCTCCGTCAGCCTGACAGTCACCCGTGGGCACAGAGAGGGGCCAGGGCCACCAGAGGCCCCAACCCACACACTGTCATGGAAATTGACACCACTTTGGCTGGGAGAAAGAAACGGAACCACGGAGATTTCTGTTCTAGTTCTCCTCAATATCCAGCCAAATTTCCTCACTGCTGAGACAGACGTTCTCCCTGCTGAGGATCTGGGCTTAGTTCCCAGAGGTTGCCTTTGCACCTGGAGCTTAGAAGAAAACAGCCACATCCAAGCTTCGCATCAGAACCCTCCCTGGTGGCGCTCAACAGCTTGGGAGTGTGGGGGCAGTTCCAGCTCCACGTGCATCCCTCCTAGAGCCCAGGTGTCTCTGGAGACTGTGCACCGTGTTGGGGTGGAGAAGGCCACGATGTTCACAGACGTGGGTTCTAGAATCCAAGACACTAGGATTCAAAATCCTGGCATTTTCCCTTAGCGATGGGTGAACTCAGACTATTTTCTGTCCCTGCCTTCATCCTAGTTTCCTTATGTGTGAAAAGGCAGGAAGGGATGCCCTTCTTTTGGGGGTCATCATGAAGACTGAATGTGGTATTAGATGTGGACCATTTGTGCATGTTAATAAATGCTCACCACATCATCGTTTATTTGAAGATTCCTGTTCTCTGTGCTCTACCGTAAGACTCTGCAGGTGTGAGGACGTTTAAATGTATTCCCCGCAGCCAGGACTGCACAGGGGGCTGAGGACCTAAAGAGGAGTAAAAACACGCCCCTCCGTGGGGCCTGAACCTAACCTCCAGCACAGGCACGCACGCCCCCCAGTCCTGAAAGCTAATGTCTGCTTGACCAGGAGCGTTGAAAATGAGTCTCTGAGTATCCTACTCAAGATTCTGAATTCATAACATCAGCAGGAACAAGTAAGGCCCAGGCTCCCAAACCACAGTTCTGCTGACTGTCCTGTCCAGGGCTTCTAAGTCAGTAAGAGACAGCAGCAAAGGCAGAAGGCCTACAGTCTCCCAAAGTGATGTGTTACGTGGCCAGATTGCCCTCTCTGTGGGCTGTAACCCCTCCCCCCGCCGTCCCCACTGCACAGCAGGGACCATGAACAGGACTATGTGGACTTTCTCTCCTTATCAATTCTGCCTGCACTTTGTCGGCCACCTGGTCTTTCTTGAAGCCAAGCTGACCTCTCTCCCAGACCAGCCAGGTCCCCGTGTATGGGCGGGATGCCTCTCTCTTCTCAGGCTCTACAGTCTAGCAGCACACAGAGCTGGAATGCCAGGACTCCAGCTTGGCGCACTAAAAGAAGCTTCAAGAGTCATGATATCCCTCTCTGAGCTTCATTTGTAACTGAAATGGGGAAATGAGCCCTTACTTGTTGTGATGAGGGCCACACGTGAGAAAGACAGTGCGTAAGAATGCAGTGTGACTTTCACAGAAGAGAGAATAAGTGTGTGTGTCATCAGGTATATTACAGGCACTGAGCAAAGCACCCCAGTCAAGCCTCACAAAAAGGCAACGATCAGTCCCCCAACACATTAAGTGGACAAGGTTCAAGGAGGTTACATTGTGTCACACTGCCAGGAGGTGGTGACACCCGGATCAAAGCCCTGACACAGTTCGGTCCAAAGCCAGAACTCTTAAATAACATTTCTTGTAGTACCTTTCAGCAACTACGAGGCTCAGTTTAGTATTAATTTCCCATCTGGGATTCTTGTGATGATAATAGTGATTGTTGGTGTTATCTGTGCTGGGGGGGGCGGTTTCCGTCTCGCCTACAGGAAGAGGCGCAGCTGTGAGAAGGCCTCTGCCATCCTGTCGTGTCATCCCCTGTCGTTACAGTCCACCTCTACAAGTGTGCGGCCCAGCGGGAGAGCTGTGGCCTCTGCCTGAAGGCCGACCGGAAGTTTGAGTGCGGCTGGTGCAGTGGTGAGCGCAGGTGCACCCTCCAGCAGCACTGCGCCAGCCCCGCCAGCCCCTGGCTCGACTGGTCCAGCCACAACGTCAAGTGCTCCAACCCCCAAATCACCGAGGTGAGTCCCACAGGTTCACAGAGCGGGGTGGGATGGCCAGACGCTGGCCCCGCAGGGCAGCGGGAGTGAAGTGTAAATGGAAGAATTGTAAGTGTAGAGCACATTTAACGTGGGGTGTGGGAAGCCTCTCTTGGGCGCCATGATGGCCCATGTCCAGGCCTAAGTGACAAGCGTCTGGATGCGTGTCCTCAGGCCAGTGCCCAAATGTGTGTGCATGTCCGTGTGCACGTGCACACAAGGGAGGCAGAGCCAGCCCGGCGGAGCCAGGTGGGGACGGGAAATTGGCTGCCTGGTGGGTGCACGTTTCAGAGAGCAGGCTGAGCTCTTCTCAGCAGAAATGTGATTTCGGGAGCTGCAATTAGCTCAGAGTTGCAAAGTTGAACACAGAAGAAGAAAGTAAAGGCAGGCACGACATTGGCCACCGTGCCATTTCCCAGGATCTACTCAGTGTCCCAATTTGTTTATGCAACTTAATGGAAGGAAATAGGTAATTAATTATCCTGGGGGGGGAAATACTGATGTTTCCTGAATAGCACATTGCAAAGGAAGATGAATCGATGATGTGGATGAAAATGCAGCTGCTCAGGTTTTGAATGGCCCGGGAGAGGAACGGTTGTATTTAACTTTGGGTGCATGATGTGTTCATCACTCTCTGCGGCTCCCTATTCACCGACCGTCACTCATGATTTGAAACTAATTGCATATTCCTTATGGCGGCGAGGAATGGAGGCCCAGGCAGGTAGCACTGTGGTCTGCTCATTTAGGAAAGCAATAAGGGGCTGCTCCTTTTCTGTCTCTTCCCTGAGTAAGATTAGTTGCTCCTTTTCTCGGCTCATTTTCCTTACTAGCCAAAGAAAGCACCTTCGGTCCTCACCTATGTCATGGATATTGAGAAACTTCTGATGCGTCCCTGAGAGCATGCTGAAATGCCAGATCAGTAGAAGGAAACCCCTCAAGTTCAAATGAGTGTGGTTGACCTACAGATGGTTGAAGAGAGAACAAATGTTTATTTAGGGTGGTTGGCACTATCTCATTTAATCCCACAACTACTAGGGGAGGTAAATAGTCTCACCTCCATTGTACAAATGGAGAAGAGAATGATGCTCAGAGGAGTCGAGCGGTTGCCCCAGATAAGTGGCAGAGCCAGTTCAGATTTATTTACTTATAGAGCCATTTGCAAAGTCTCTGATTTGTCCAAGTAACATGGAACAGGCAGCAATGCGTACCCTTCCTTGAGAGCCAGCCTTCCTTCCTAGCTGACGTAGACCAGGTAGGTGCCGTCCATCCACGTGGCAGCATGCCACAGGGAAGGCACAGCACTGTGTCTGGTGCCACCTAGGTTCTCAGTCATCCTGGTGGGAAGATGCTATAATGGTGTAGATGCTGCCCGTCAAGGTCGGGCTTCCTCAATTTCATTTTTCTCTTGGGCATGGCCCATGACCGTGCCTACTGACTCCATCCCGAGTCCTTATCTCGCTGGGCAAGTGCTTGCAGAAACTGCCGATTGGTGGTGCCCCAGCCTCTGGCCTCAGACGTCCAGCTCCCTGATCTGCTACAGGACTCCATGCCTTCTCCTTGATTCTAGTGATTTCCAGCAACTTCTGGCCTGAGAACCTCCTCTGCCCTGTAAATATTGCAGCTGCAGTTGTCCGTCTCTATGTCTCTGTGCCTGTGGTCCAAGGGAGCTTAAATTAGGCAGGGACGCCCTTCCGTCAGCACCTGTCACCTCCGCCAACCCTGGCTGCTGCTGCCATCCTGGCTACTCCCCAACTGGCAGGGGCGCCTTCCCAGCCAGGGCTTCTCCCTGGGGAATCTCTGCCTCGGTGCCGCCCCTGCTCACTGACCGGGACTTGCGGGCTGCTCCCTTCACAGAGAACACCCAAGCTACATGATGCTAATTAACCCCCTGAGGTAATTAAGCTGTAATTGATTTTCCCAGTGAACACAGCAGCAGGAGTCGGAGGCCCCAAGCAATGGGGTCTCCTGTTGGCGTTTTCCAAGCAGAGACTGTAGAGAAATGGAAGATCCTCTTTGGGGAGAAGGAGAGGCAAATCCATGCTGTGTCTCAGGCCGCATGGGGGGACATCATTCTGGATAGGATATTTAGGAGGGAGGGTCCAGGCCTGGAATATTTTATTCACTATTATCAGCAATATTTTCTTTCGTTTTGTGTCTCCTACCCTCAGCCTACCCTTCTCCCCCTGTAAAAGTTATCTTCACTTTTTTCTTAACTTTTCATTTTTGAAATAATTTTAGACTCATAAAAAGGTACAAAAATAGTAGAAAGAACTTTCATATACCCTTCACCCAGATTCTCCAAAATTAACAGCTTATATAACCGCAGTGCAATTATCAAAATCAGGAAATTAACATTCATACAATAACACCATGTAATATACATGCCTGATTTACATTTTGCCAACTTTCCCACTGATCGTCCCCCTTTGTCTGGTCCAGGATCCAATCCAGGGTCACATGTGACATTGCATTATTATGTTCCCTTCGCTCTCTAATTCTCAGTCTTTCTTTGTCTTTCGTGACCTTGATACTGTTGAAGAGTATAGGACAATTATTTTTTTTTCTTAAATAGTTTATTGTCAAGTTGGTTTCCATATAACATCCAGTGCCCATCCCCACAAGTGCCCTCCTCCATGCCCATCTCCCCCCGTCCCCTCTCCCCCACACCCATCAGCCCTCAGTTTGTTCTCAGCATTCAAGAGTCTCTCATGGTTTGCTTCCCTCCATATCCCCAACTATTTTTCCCCTTCTCCTCCCCCATGGTCCTCTATTAAGTTCTTCATAATCCACCTATACATGCAAACATATGGTATCTGTCCTTCTCTGCCTGACTTATTTTGCTCAGCATAACACCCTCTAGTTCCATCCATGTTGCTACACATGGCCAGATTTCATTCTTTCTCATTGCCATGTAGTACTCCATCGTATAGATAAACCACATCATCTTGACCCATTTGTCCGTTGATGGACACTTAGGCTCTTTCCATGTTTCGGCTATTGTTGGGAGTGCTGCTATGAACATTGGGGTCCATGTGCCCCTATGCATCAGCACTCCTGTATCCCTTGGGTAAATTCCTAGCAGTGCTACTCTTGGGTTATAGGGGAGTTCTGTTGTTAATTTTTTGAGGAACCTCCACACTGTTTTCCAGAGGGGCTGTACCAGTTTACATTCCCACCAACAGTGTAGGAGGGTGCCCGTTTCTCCACATCCTTGCCAGCATCTAGAGTTCTCTGATTTGCTCATTTTAGCCATTCTGACCAGCACGAGGTGGTATCTCAGTGTGGTTTTGATTTGTATTTCCCTGATGATGAGGGACGCTGAGCATCATTTCATGTGTCTGTTGGCCATCTGGATGTGGGACAATTACTTTATAGAATATTCCTTAATTTCGGTATGGCTAATATCTCCTAATGATTTAATTTACGTTATATATCGTTGGCAAGGAGTACTAAAAAAAATGTGGCTTACATGTCAAAAGGGCACAGGAACCCAACTTGATATGGCCCCTGTGGCCAAATCTGGGCCATTCTGAGAAAGAAAATACATAATGATACTAACTGACTATAAGCAATAGAATAAGATAAGAATCTATGTACTTATTGATATAAACAAACAATCGGGGAGAGAGGAAGTTCTTCTTCATACTAGAATCCTAACTCAAAAATGTAAAAGAACTTAGGAAAATAGAAAATCATCATTTGGCAAAATTCACAGTCATAATCATTTCAGGAATAAAGGCCAATGATTACTAAAATTAGTGAATGGATGTCTGGTGAAAAATAGGATATTTGCACAGTCTCGAGCCATCTTCTCACAAGATACATATTAATTACAACAAGAAAAGTAGTAACTTTACAGAGAAGAAACCTGGTAGACTCTACCTTTACCAAGTGATCAAAGATAATATCACCAGTAATGGGAAGAATCAGCCTCATGTGTGTCTGTGGCATTTGTTACCAAAAATGTATCCTTTCTTAAAAGTAACTTTGAAGAAGAATCAGCTCATTTTCTTTCCCTTAGCTTCCTTGACTAATTCCTTGACCTTGGCATAGATCTTTTTCTTAATAATCCATATTCTGTGAGACCATGCCCTTTTATATGTTCCTCCCCCTGTCTCCAGCCTTTGCTTGCAAATACGTGTCCCCTCAGTGCAGGCCCATGCGCAAGAGCCATTTACGATGAAGATCCTTCTGGAAGGGGAGAAAGGCAGCAGAATTTCCAATGCTAGAAACAAATGAGGACCCGAATGGGCACCGCTCTGTTTGGGGGCAGGGAAGCCAACAAGGTGGCCTCGAGTGATTTCTGCTTTAGGAAAAGGAGTGGGCTCCAGCTGTGTCCCTCCTTCACTCCTGCTGACCCAACTGTCTCCATGGCAACCAAGCCCACCCCAAGACCCATCTCCTGTGACGGCTTCATGTAGGACATGTCTTACAGCCTGCCGAACTTCCCAGGGTACATAAACTTCAGGCTAGAGACCCCCTCAGGACCCAGCGGCTGCTCCTTCCCAGCCAGCCCGTGGCGTGATAACGATGCTGTCCCCTGGGGCAGGCATCCCAAGCTGCTCCCGTCCACGCTGTCATCCTGGCGTCCATGCAGAGGTGCGGAAAGCCCGTGAGGTGCCTGGCCCACCACGTTGGTGTGCCTCCAGACCTGCCGGGACCCCAAAGGGGAGGATGTCACAAGCCACCCCCTAGAAAGGAGGGCCCTGAAGAAACATTTTCTGAGAAGCTGTGAAGGGCCAGAATTTGGCAGAAAGGGGAGAAGAGACTGAATATGTAATTGGGAAAAATAATCTAGGAAGGCTCAAGGGGATCTAGAGCTCAGGTGACAGAGATCTCCACAGGGTCTGTTGGTTGGCGAGGGCCGCAGGGGCAAAACACCTCCAGCTTGGAGGCTTCAACCACGGAAACGAATGGCCTCACGGTTCTGGAGGCTGAAGTCCCAGGTCCATGTGCAGGCAGATGGGCTCCATCTGAGGGCTGTAAGGAAAATCTGCTCCATGCCCCTCCCCTAGCTTCTGGGGACTTGTAGAAGTCTTGGCGTTCTTTGCTCTGTGGACACATCGCCTCCAGTTCTGCTTTCATCTTCTCATGGCATTCCTTCTTGCATCTATCTCATTTTTTTAAATTTGTTTCAATAAGGATCTCAGTCATATTGGATTATGGCCCACATTAATGACTTCATTTTAATGTGATTGCCTCTGGAAAGTACCTGTCTCCAAAGACGTCACTTCCTGAGGTTACATGAGGTAACTTGGGGCTTTCACATGGATTTGAGGAGGATAAAATTCAACACCTAACAGAGCATCACAGTAGATAAATCCTCATTTGATGAGTGACTGTTGTATACCAGGTGCTGTGCTAGCCTTGGAAGTTATCGCATGGATAAGTTAGGTCGGGAGGGGAGGCAAGGAGTGCAGCCTCTCACTGCAAAGCCCCAGCCTATCCCTGAACATGGGCCACCTGGAAGAGGCTTGAATATGCTTGTCCTATAGGCCACTCTGCTTCCTCCAAAGGGCCTAGGACAGAAAGTTCTAGTCCACACCCTTTGCTTTTGTCTCCTATTTAGAAAGAGGGCAGCAGCTGGGATCTAAGGACTTAAACAGATGATCCATATCCTAGTTCTGGCAGTATTAGTAATAATAGCCAGGCTCAACTGTGCCCCAGAGCCTTTGCATATCACCGCATCCTAACAATCCTTGAAGATGCCTACAATTATTTTCATTTAAGAGTTGAGGAAATGATGCTTAGGGAAGTAATTAATTTGCCCAAAGTCACCCATTTTATTAGTGGCAGAGCAAATTCAAACCCAGGACCTTCTGACTCCAAAACGCAGACTTTCCCTACCATACCACACCAGCTGTCTAGGTCAGAGGGATGGAAGGGTCTTCCCTGGCTATACACTTTTCCAACTCACTCCACCCCAAGTGTACCAAAAATATCTTGGAAATCTCTTGGAAGTCCCCAGAAGAGGCCAGAAAAACTGGGAGCATTGGCTACCCTTTGTATTGAGCCTTACAATAAACTTCACCTGTCCTCCTACACATAATTAGATCTGCACTTAACCCTATGAGCAGTGAGGGGGCAGGAAGTGCATTTTGGGGTATGTTTAAACTTAGGGCGACTCCTTCTTTCCTGTACAGGATAAATGTTTAATTATGTATGTGTATTAGCGTTATGAGACTTGATTTCATTGGTGTCTGGTTGTGTCTATCAGCGGGATGATGGCTGAGGTGAAAGCTGGAAATTACTGAGCCTGGTGTTTCTTTCTTTTCAAGCATCTCAGCCTGATGCAAGCCCAGAGGAGGGAGCCCATGTGGCCCACACCTGCAGGTGACAGTAGAGCTCAGGATGCAGAATAAGAAAATCTGGCTTGAAACGCAAGGGACCGACCTCCAGTGTTGGGGTCCCCAGGGATTGACCAGGAACTTGTCACCATCTGGGTACCAAAGAATGTCCCTCCATGTTTCTGAAGTCACCTGCCACATTGGCCCATAAGCCACACTGATGCCAGACCGTAGGGGTTCTGGCTTTGTAGTCATCTCTCCATTGAACCACATTGTAGATTTTACTCTGTGAGTTCATCAGTGTCCTAAGTTACCCAATCCTCTCACTGGTTCGTGCTCAGGGAGTATAAATTCTCTTTAACACCATGTTAGGTATGTGTCACTGGAAAAGGAAACCAAATGTAGAAAACCATGTACCTTATTCTCTAAATCCTTTTTTTTTAGATGTTTTTATTTAATTTTGAGAGTGAGGGAGAGACAGATTGTAAGCCAAAGAGGGGCAGGGAGAGAGGGAGACACAGAATTCAAAGTAGGCTCCAGACTCCAAGCTGTCAGCACAGAGCCCGACATGGGGCTCAAACCCACAGACCAGGAGATCATGATCTAAGCCAAAGTCGGAAGCTCACCCGACTGAGCCACCCAGGTGCCTCCACTGTTCTCTAAACCCAAGCATAAATAATCATTGATACATACTTGTCTGAGATGATCCATTGCTCTTGCATTCCTTCTGTTCTCCATTTGCTCAAATAATTTAAAGTAGATTCCCCACCCCATCCCCACCCTGCCCTGGATTCTCTGTTGTGAATGCACTTGTGAAATTGTTTAGGGAGTTGGACATTTACAAGCATTTATCTGTAAGGCTGCACCAAATCTCCACAGGAAAGGCCAAAAGCCACCTGCCCAGGGCCAGAAAGACTCGCTGCAAAGTTCCTAGCAAATAAATAAATACGTCAGCCAGCTTTCCTGAGAAACAAGTCAGCACTATGATCTCCCGTTCATTTATTTGCAGGCCTCATTAATATAACATCACTGCAACAAACAGCTAACGGGTGACGGTGTCAGGATGAATAATGGAGTTACTCTGCTGAGATAACAATTAGGTTTTGAATGTACTATCAGCTAAGACAGGGCCAGCAAGGATTCACGCCGTGCAGGAGAGCTGCCGTCACCAAGGCCAGAGATGCTTGCCGAGCTTGTCAGCTGGGCTCTGACCTACCACGAAGCATGTGCGCACTCGCATGCACACATGTGCATGCCCACACACACATGCACCAAAGTTGGAAAAGAATGTGACAATTTGCCATCTTGAATCCAGCATCCAGGTGTCTCTGGCCAAGAGCCAAGATGCCATCAAAATCTGCAGGCACAAAGTTGGCATCACTGCTCTCTAAAGTCAGGGAAACTCTAAGCAACAGGAAAGGAGTAAGTGGATTAGTCAGGAGAGGATTAGCTGCGTATATACCCACAACTTGTCCTCACTGGCTTGTCCTGATTAGGGGGCCACTGAGGGCAGAACCCTCTAGATCCCTATCTCAGACACAGGAGCTTTTAATACAAAGTATGTCCATCAGTTGGGGGTCCTCCTGGGACCCTCCCCCTTGGCTGTTCTGGGAAGCTCTGATGTTAGTCTCTCCATCTCCCCTCAAGCGCCCAGTCTGGGGTGCTGACAGCTTGCTGGAAACCTGCAAAGAGCTGGACTGGCCCAGAGGAGAGGCAGCCCACACCATGCTGGGCCATCTCTCTGCCAGTCAGCCACTTCTCCTGATTCCAGAAGCCTGTCTTCTGCCCAGATCTCTTCATCATAAAATAGCAATAAGAAAAATAATAGCTAACTGTCACTGAATGCTTACCTGCCACCCAGAACTGCACTTGGCACCTCGTGTGATCTCAGGTAGACCTTACAACAACCTGTAGAAGGTAGGAGCTCTTGGTGTCTTTAGCCCTGTTTTACGGGTGAGGAAATCAAGGCGCTGTGAGGGGTGACAACTCTATCAAAGTCACACTGCTACTGAGTTTTAGAATGAGCAGTTAACCCTCAGCTGCTTGGCTCCCGAACCCCAACATGTGAACTGTGGACTCTTTCCTGGGGCTCACTTAGGAAAACAGAACTCTCAGCCCACAGGCCTGGAAGGGGAAAGGAGCTGGCACCAAGCTCTTTATCCAGCCTGCTGCGGAGATAGAAAGAAAGCCAGTGGTCCCCATGCCCGGCATCATGTGGGGAGGCTGGACGTAAACAGGCACAGGGTCAAGGTGACAAAGGGGCAAAGCCCAGCGGGGCAGGTGCACATCTGCAGGGACAGGGACGATGAGGAGGGAAGGGGAAGTTGAGAAGGCAGTGACCGGCCAAACCAATGGGCGGAGCTGCTTGGAAAGCGGCAAGCTCCAGCCTGAGCCATGGGGGAGGGGCTGGGGGACCTTGGCAGATGGAAACCCAGGAGCGGGCCAGGGCATGAGTGCTCACGGCTGATGACCCAGGGGTCTCTTCCCGGACAAGAGGATGGTTCACTCAGGCTGTGTTGTGTGCAGGCTGAAAGCACAGGTTAGCTGGACCTGGTGGTCTCTACCACTCACTGGATGACCTGGAGCTAGTTACTCCACCTCTCTGAATACTAGTCCCCATCCATAAAAAGGAAATTATAATAAGACCTCCCTCACAGCTTGTTTGGAGTCCTAAGTGGGATAAAATATGTAAAGCCCTTGGTACCATTCCTGGCTCGTGATAAGGACTTAATAAACAAAGTCATGTAAGAGTATGCGATGATAAAGGGAATGAAATAAATGACGGTAGCTATCATTACCAGAATCTTCCATAACCAGGAGCCCGTGTTCAGTTTCTACCTTCGCTCCGCATGTCTATCAGGCAGGAGATCCAAGCCGAGAAAGATGGATTCTCTAGGATGGAAACCAGGCCTCGTGAGGCTTCTGCCAGGAAGGAGTCTTCCTCTGAGCCCTTGAACCCCTAGCCCACAGGAACCCCCAGCTCCGCCCTCGGGAGTGGCCCAGGCGGCCCTCCCCCAGCTGCCAAGCCCTGAGGCCTGGGCCACCTTGCTCTGTGCTCCCCGGCGCAGCCCCTCGGAGCTCCCCAGCTGTAATTAATCGGCTGCATCTGCTGTCGCCCTTGGGCGGCTTTGTGGCACAGTTCCCTCCGAACCGTTCAATTAGTGGCTGCGAGAATCAGGACGAGCCGAGCATCGCGGAGGATGCTTTCCAGGTCACGGCCCCCACGGTGGAACACAAACATGTCTCAGTCTGGCAGGAGCTCAGATTTGGCCCGGGTGCTCAGAAGCTCGGCGGGGCTCAGTTGGGCTGTGTGGCTGGCAGGTGGGGTCTGGGGGGTGTGGACGGGGCTCCCCAACCAGAGGCTCTGGGGGGGGGTCTTTAAGAGGACCCAGCAGGAGCTAGGTAGCCCCCTACCATCGGCACACCCCGACCGCATCCCACATCCTACTGCCCGCTCATCCTGGCTTAGGACCAGCTGATGGAGAACAGGGCTCAGATGTAGACCAGCCTCCTGTCCACCTGGGCACGGTCGGGGGCTGCTTCTGGGGCAGGTGTGGGGCTGCTGGACTGAGCCCTCTCGCTCCAGCTTTCCCACAGTCTCCTGAAAGCTGCATATAGACAAATGTTTTATTTTACAATCAGCAGGGTAATAACACAACTTAAGTTCCCATTAAGATGCAAATAAAGGTTTCTTTAGGGAGAAGAGACTAGCAGGGTGACAGGTACCTAAAATAGGGGAAGGAACCCCAGGGAAGGGAAAAAAAGAAAGAGACTTGGGAAATAGACCAAGGTTTACCCACCCTCTGGGATTTGCCCCCGGCTGGCCGGGTTAATGGCGTATGTGACAAGCGGCGGGGAGTCACCTGCGCAGGCCCTCCTTACTACACACCAGGCAGGCCTTTGCTCAAGCCACAAGGCTACTTTGGGTCATTACACTCTCAGAGGATGCCTGGACGTCCAAGGGTCCAAAGGAAAGCAGCTGAAATGATCAAACGGTTTAGAAAACAAGATCTTCCAACAAAAGACTAACAGAATTACGGAAGCACAGGCCGGGGGTGACTTAATTGCTGCCTTCAGTATCTGAAAGATGTCTGATGAGGAGACAGCTGTTCAGTCCTCCATTCAATGAGGAATCACACCAGAAATTGGCTTAAATTAAAGGAAAGAGAGATTGAGGGGAGGGCTGCTTGAGATTCCGTTACAAGACTACATCACTCCCAAGCAGCCCATAGACACCTCCATTCTTCCAGCTGTCATTCTAGAACACAGTTTGTTCTACAGTCTGGTGGGACCAGCATTTCCCAGTAACAGAGAACTGGGGTATGTATTGAAGGCTGCCGTTTGCGGCCTGTGCTAAGCATCAGGTTGCTAAGCAAAAGTTACATTGTCTCTGTACCAAGATAGTTACTGTCCCATTGGGAAAAGAAGCTGTTTACAACCCTGCGTGGCCATTACTTTCTTGGGCGTGTTCACAAAGGGTGGTGGGAGTGGAGGAATAGTAGGCGCTACTGCGTCTGCCCGAGGGGTTTGGAGGAAGCATCACTGGGGAGGGCGCATCTTTGAGCAGAGCCTTGCAGGAGAGATAGACACCTGTCAGTGGACATCCTGGGCCGGTGGAGGAAATGGCACATCGCCTTTAGACCCTACTGTGGCCTGGGGACCTTTAGCTTTCCCCGGGAGCACAAGGTACGTAAGAGAACTGAAGCTCTGGGGAGTAGGCGGGGAAGCATGCACAATGGGCATCGACTCGGGGAAAAAACCCCCTTGACCCCCAGCCAACAACAGCAACTGCTTCTGGGCACGTCTCTACCTCATTTGCCTATTTCTGAGGTCCACAGACGTGTTGGATTTCCAATCCATGGTGTAATATGTGTTGGAAAGCATGGGACTGAAGTGATCGGCGTCTGAGGATCCCAGCTGGTTCCCAGCTCCCCTCCCCATCTCTCCACACCCTCACCATCCGCACTCACACACACTCATACGCGTCCTAGACTGTCAAACCATTTGTTTGTGTGGGTGTCTCATTCAGAATTACTTTCCTGGAAGTATTCGCCGAGTTCATTGTGAAATGCTGTGCCTACCCCAGGATGGCTAATCACCAGGGAGAAAAGAAGTGGCAAGAAGGGAGGGAAGGAAGAATGAAGACTGCTTTAGCCAGGGCCTGTGTCCTCCCCAATGTCTGGCTCAGAGTCTGCTTCTGTGCAGGGCCCCAGAGTCCACCAAAGCCAAGGTCCTGTCCTCAGCAGCATGGACAAGCTCAGGCTCTCTCCTGTCAGCCCACGGCAGCTCTCTGCACCACCATCACTCCAGCATCCAAGCTCCCTGGTCCCTGTGTCCTTCAGGAGGGACAGGAAGATTCCCGTCATCTCTAAGCTCCACCCCCGCCAACACCACCATCCCGTTTTTGTGATCTGGGAAGGCACAGGTGCAGGGGGAACACCAGGGAGGAAATTGCGGTTGTCAAGGTCTGCCCTCTAAAACTGCCCTCGTATTAGGGACTTTCCAGATGTTGTCTTCCTTAACCTTCAGAACATCCCTGTGAGGGAAGCATTGTTATCTATTTTCTGATAAGGGCACTGAGATTGAAGGTCACGTAGCTCATACGTGTCGGAGCGAAAATTCACATTCTAGTCTGTCTTACTGCCTCCCTCCGGCAGACGCTACCCAAGTCTCAGATGGGCTCTCTTCCCAGCAGCCCAAGGGCCATCTGAAATCAGAAGCGAAGACATGTGGATCTGGTCCCATCCCAGCCCTGTCTTGGTTCCCTTCTATCAGTTGGGGGAGATATAGAACTCCCACCCTGCCTTTTTACCCTCACCCCCTGTAGGAGCTTAGCTCTCCCCTGCCCTGGAGCCCCACTACTTCCTGATCTGGGAGGTCTTCCCTGTAATTCTGCAAGCAGGGGACTCCACCGACCTGCCTCATTCTAGACCCATGTCATTCTCCCAAAAGAATCAAGTTTGCAGATGCTACGCTGACCGTTCTGTAGTCTAATGCTGCTTTTAAGAGAAAGCCTTGTGGGCCATCTCCAGGGTGGACTGGGGACCCCGCAGCTGCCTGGTCTGAAGTGGTATATTAAAAGCTCCTGTTCATTTTCTCTCTGAAGAAGTCATTTTCCCCCAAGCCTCCCCTCTGTAGCTTCTCCCCAATACCTGGTCCTGGGAGAAACGAGGAAAACAGCCTGGGTTTTTACCACTCCAGGCCGCCACATAGACATCAACACCCTTATAGTCATTCTCAGAGTCATCCAGAAGCCTTCAGGTGTTAGGGGGTGTTTCCAGCAGGATATCTTTCTCTCCTCCTTTGTGCCCTGAGCCCAGACCTCCACCTTGACTCACTCTGATGAGTCAAGCCAGGGGAGAGCAAGGGATGTGCAAAGGCACAAAGATTTTTAAAGTGCATTGTGTGGGCAGGAACCGCTGGTATCTGGGTAGAACATGGACATAGTAGGAGATAGCAGATGTGGCTGGCAAAGTAACAAAGATCAGAACTTGAAGGACGGCGACGCCTGGGTGGCTCAGTCAGTTAAGCATTCGACTCCAGTTCAGGTCATGATCTTGCAGTTCATGAGTTCGATCCCTGCATCAGACTCTGTGCTCACAGCTCGGAGCCTGGATCCTGCTTCAGATTCTCTCTCTCTCTCTCTCTCTCTCTCTCTCTCTCTCAAAAGTAAACATTAAAAAATATACATTAACAAAACACCTTGAAGGACAAGTATCAGGTGAGGAATTAGGGACTTTGCCTTAACAGTGGTCAAAGCCATTATAGATTTTCAGAGCAAGCAACAAGTTCGTGAAGGTCACATGTGGTAAGAGGAAGTTAGATCTAATGGAAGAACGTGGAAGCCCTTGTGGTGAATGTGAGTGAGAAGCAGAGTTGCTGTGCTATCACTGACTCTGGAAGACAGAGTGGGGCACAGATTCAAAAGATGCCGGGGAATGAGATCTGATAGTGACTGGTGACCGTTATTTACTATACATGGTAGGTGAGGAAAAGGAAACAGTTGAAGCTACTTGCAAGATTCCTGGCTGGGTGCACAGTGATTCCATTAACCTTGAAAGAGAATCTGTGAGGATAATCAGGTTGGGGGCGGAAGGAGGAAAAATTAAGAGTTCATTTTTAGACAGAGTGAAATTTGAGGTGCCTGAGGGACGCACCTGTGGAAGCAGAGATGTCCGGTAGCAATTGGATATATGGATATGGAGCTCAGGAGAGAGGTCTGTGGAAACGATATAGATTTGAAAGTCATCACTAAATGGAGACCTTGGGAATCCTTTTGCAAATCCAATGCTGATCACCTCATCTATGTTTGGGAAGTCCTGACTCTCACACATCAGTTTTGTTTTAAGCAAGGAAGATGTAAGCGGTGTCCTTTGTAAGCCCTTGAACATGGTGTTATTTAGTGGCTTGCCCCCAGACTCCTATGCCACCTGCCCCAGAGACTGGCAGCTTGGCACATAGCGTATGCTGTGTGGGAGAGGAGACCCCCAGGGACCCAGCATTCCCTGGGCATGTTCTGATGAGTTCTCTCAGGAGGACTGATTCTCCAGGTTCGGATGCCAGAAGCTGGTATCTAGCTTAGATGTGATCAAGCTTGTGTCTCTACCCCAAACTAGCTATCTCTTCGGCATCTGTCTTCATGCCAAGATTATAACGCTTGCTAATAACTAAAAAAAAAAAAAAAAACTTCGTCTCTAAACAATAGAAGCAGGCTTATGCCTCCGAGCAGCTCTGTACTGGCAAACGGACCCTGCCAATCCCTCCAAGTGACCCCGGTCATGTCTCAGACCCCACCACTTGAATGGCAGAAGGGGACACTGCAGTGACTTACCAGCTGAAGAAAGCTGCCTCGCGGAAGCTGCCAGCACTGCCTAATATCCACAATCCAATCCCCACATGCTACCTGCAAGATGAAAATATTTTTAGGCTTTCCAGAAAGATTTCGTTTCACAGTTTTTCTGAAAGGTTGTAATTAACTGCAGCGAGCAAAAGAATGTATTTTTAAAAATAAGTGTGGGGGAAGGAGAGCCAACCAATCCCCACGGTTTTGCCAGTCACTGCTGGTAGGTGGGATCTTGTCCTCCAGGTGGCTGGGGGAGGCTGAGATGGGCCAGCGGGGCTCAGTCATGTGGGTCACAGGAGAACCCCGGCAGTCAGACTGGCTAAAAGCAAATTCTTTCCCACTGATGTCTCCTGCAGGGGCGCGGAAGCATCCCCTTCCCTGGGCCTCCTTAACAAGGGTCCATCTCATGGAGCCTGGTGGGGGGCAGGGCAGGTTCCAGAGGAAACAGCACCAGGGGAGAGTGCAGTGGTCAAGGTCCAGTCCTGGTCCATTTTAAAACCCCCCAGGGACAGGAAGGCTGTGGGTCTACCCGTGCCGCATGCCAGCTTCTCTCTCTCCAAATTGCTCTGCTTCCCCCCACTCACACCCATCACACAGAGGTGCCTCCGAGCCCCCTCCACTATCCCTCCCTTGATTCCTTTCATGAATCTTGTTTATTTTTATTCCTAAGGTGGAAATTTTACTCCCAGAAAAGGGAGTGAGAGACTCAGACAAGGCAACTTGGGTACCATGAGCCCTCAGATGAGAGAGTTCATCCCCCCACCCCCAAAAAGGGAAGGAGGTCACACCATGTAAGAATCCCAGAAGAGGATGGGGGTCAGGAGGTCTAAGTTCGAATCCTCACTGTGCAGCCAACTTTGCTGAGCGCCCAGGAGTCGGCCGGGCAGGGAGGGAGGCCTGTTCTCGTCTTCCTACCCAAGATCGGGGCTTCTCTGCCCACCATCACCTGGGGATTCACGGCCAAGGTGGTTGTACAAGTCATTGTGCCCACAGCACAGGAAGAGCATGGTGCCCTTTTGGGGGACAGGGAGGAGGGAAAGGTCTCCAGAACCTTTTATAGCATTTCATTGTACTGTCTTACCGTCTCTGCCCCGGGGCACACTGACTCCACGGGTGCCCTGGGCGCTCCACCAGCATGAACACGGTTAAAGGAAGACTCCCAGTGGGGCCCAAGCACACAAGGTCCCAGGCTGCAGCTCTGCCCAGAGACTCCATCTAGGAGGTTCTGGGGAACTCTTGGCCTTGACCAGCCCATGCTTCCTTCCCTCCCTCCCTCCCTGGCTTGCCTTTCTTATGGTGTAGTGAAAAGAGCCTTGGACTTTTTTTTTTTTACAACTGTATATATAGTCGTATGAGAATCCGAGTATAAGATACTCTGAGCCTACTTCCAAGGATTGAGTTCACTTCTAACTTCCTCCTACTTCAGATAACTGTGGGCCACACAGGATGAACTCAGTCACTGGGATGTAACTGTTCTATCCCAAAGAGCGGCATTTTTCTGAGAGCCTGATCTAATCCCAGAGAGACGTTTCCACCTTGGGAGAGCTTGATTCTGTAGTTCCTTTGCCCATTGGGTCCAAGCAAAATGAGACCGCATTTGGTGACTGAATTAGGAAATGAAGAACACAATAAATGATCCTTGTTAATGAGAAGTTGGGAAAATTTGGGAAATCCTCATGTTATTTGTTCACGGTTCTAACACACATCGTGGGATTTTTTTGCAGCACACTTTCCGTCTTCAGCCTTGCCCCTGAAGCAGTACCTAATCTCAGACTCCTTTGGGATCCCACAGCTTTCCTCCGAATCCACCTTACCGCTGTGTGCACCCTGCATCAGTGTTATGTATGGCTCCCTTTTTCTCTTCCTCCTGGACCAGAAGTCCCTTGAGGGGAAGCTTCCTGATTTCCTATGTACTAACCATTCCTCCTACAGTGTCCAGTATGCAGGAGTGACAATAATAGCCTGTGACAATTACAGAGCCCCTTCTGGTTTACAAAAAGCTCCCAAACATGCCCTGCTTGGTGCTCTGGAGCCAGGCTGGTGGAGATGACGATCCCCTCCACCCTCCACCCTTCACAACTAAGAAGAACTGAGGTCAAGGGAGATGATGAGATTTGATCACAGTCAGGCAGCTCATCCCCAAACGAGGATTTCCTGCCTCCCGTCCAGGGCTTTCTGATAATATTTTTGTAATAAATGAATGCTTGAAGGAATTAACGACCTGAAGAACTGAGGAAGCAGTGTAAAATCAAGTGGTGTTAAAATGATGTCAGGACCCTAGAGAGGCTAAAAAGTGGAGAAGACAGGCTGTGTACACGCAGGTCCCAGATGTGCGTGAGGTCCCCAGCCTCCCTCGGGGAAGGCCAAGGGCACCCCTGTCCCAGCCTCTGCGGCCCAGCAGGTTTGTGACCCATTTCCCTCCTGCAGATCTTGACGGTGTCTGGACCACCTGAAGGAGGGACTCGAGTGACCATCCATGGCGTGAACCTGGGCCTGGACTTCTCTGAGATCGCCCACCACGTGCAGGTGGCTGGAGTGCCCTGCACGCCCCTGCCTGGGGATTACATCATCGCTGAGCAGTGAGTGCAGCCCGCTCTGGCCTGCCCTTTTCCTATGGAACCTCAGGGTAGGGACTGTCCCTTTCCCTTTTCTGGGACTTCTCCAGGATTCTCACCCACCCCTCTCGTCCCATGGACCCTTCCCCCAGAAGCCTTCCCTGGGCCCACTTCTACCTCACCTCCCTTTCCAGAGGCTCCCATCTGTGTGATTCCCTGGCCCCTGGCTCCTGTGGCGTCAGAGCTCCTGGCCCAGCCCCGCCTCTCACCCAGACGTAGCCTGCCCACCGGCCACCACCGAGCCACGAGCCACGTTCCCACCCAGCCCAGGCTCCTCCTCAGTCTCCCCAGCCCCTCCGCTGCCAGCCCCCATTGGAATGCATCCCGCACGGTGGGCTGCGGGCAACAATTTGTTTGGCTCATGGGGCTCTGACAGCAGCTTAATCCGAGCAGGGCCTCCGCCGGAGCAAATTCATTTATTTCACTAAGGGAAATGTCAGCTGGAAATTAGAAAATAGGCATGTAGCGGCGGACAGGCGAACGGGGCTCCAAAAGTGACATATGTTCCAATTTGGGGTGTTCATTTGGCAGTGGCGACCGCTGTGGAGTTGGTGAGCAGGAGATGGGCACAAAGCGGGGGGCGGAGCAGGGAAGGAGGGATGTTCCCCCCACCCCAATCCCAAAGAGAAAGGGAAGGGAGATCATTTTGCATGATTTGTCATGCAAAGTGGGGTCAAGTCTCCCTGGTCCCACTGAGAACACAGCTGTGCAAGGGGGAGAGAGAGCAGGGCTTGTGGGAGGGGCTTCTCTGCATTAGCTCCACCCCCTGCCTCCCCAGGTCCTCCCCCTGACCTGCCCAGACCCAGCCTTTAGTAACAAGCAGAAAAATGACATCACTTTCTCTTCTGTCAGTCCTTGCACTTTCTCATCCATTTTCTTATTTTTAATTGGCAAGGACTCTGAGGTAGATATTGCGATCTCCCTTTACAAAGCAGGAGAAGCCAAATGGCTCAGAGAAGTGAAACGGCTTCCCCAGTTCACTCAGTGCACATGTGGCCCAGACAGAGCTGGAGCCCGAGTCTCCCGCCTTGCACTCGGGGTCTCCCCATCTCCTAAGAGTCATAGGGTAAGACTCCTGGACAAGAATGGCCTGAAAGCGTCACAACCCCTCTGGGGTCGGAGGCCACGATTCTGATGTGGGCCCAGAGTAGGGTCAGGTCAGAGGTGGGAATTCCCAGGCTTTGAGGACCCCAATGATGTCTGCTCACCACCTCAGGGGAGAAGGGGCCGTTCTAATCCTTCAGACCGGATCCTCCCCTGACACCCTTATGTTTGTAAGGACTGAACTTGGAGGAAAGACTGGCTGGGGCTACAGGAAAGAGATGAGGGTGAGGGGAAGCCAGAAAGGAGATAGGAGCATTTGGGAGAGGAGGCCAGACAGTGTGCAGAGTCCTTCCAGGTCAGAGCCCTGCCAGGCTGGGCTAGACCCTCGAATCCTCCTTGGCTTCAAGGACACGCCTTGGGCTTCTGGCCACAGGTCAAGTCTCCAACGTGGTGAGATGCCACAGGACTCCAAAGGAAAGGGTTCGGGGGACCAGTTAGTGAGGCTTTGAGCTGAGAAGTGCGGACTCTTGGGCAGCTGGACATGGAGAGCTCATGAGATCTGGAAAGATCTGGAATTCAAATGTGTTCTCAGTCCTGCCTGCTCTACTGCCCAGCCCTGAGGCCTGAGCAGACTGTCTGGTCTCTCTGATAGTCATCACCCTCATAGAAATCATGATTCCTCCTGCACGGGTCTTGGCGGGGAGCTTCAGTCAGATGAGAAAATGGAGACTGTGATTACCGCAGGAATGTGAGGAAATGTTCTATCTTTGGAATCACATGCACCACCCTCACCCAGGGCCAGGGGGAGAAAGCACCCGTAGAAACCACAAGGGAGGATATGAAGGGAGCCGGGGAGGTGACTGATCAAGGCTGGTGGCCTGGCACCCTAGGAAGCCTTGCTGCCTTTCTGTGGGGCGCAGCATGGGCAGGAGGGAGTGGGCACTCTCCACACCTCAGCTGATGCGGCCCTGGCTTGCGGGCGCACCGGGCTCATTACCACTCCTGAGGCTTCAGAGTTTGTTAACATCATTAAAGCCTCCGTCCCAGGCAGTGACAGCAGGCACAATCATTACAGATGTCTAGGAGAGATGAATTTGGCTGAACGGGCCAGTGCAGTGTCCTGGGCGCAAGCGGGATTAGCGGGCACGGTAATGGCCCGCCATATGTTAGTGCCACACCATCCATCACTCAGCAATTAGGTTAATGTTGGTTAAAAGGCCCCACTTAGTCCTGCAATCAGCACCCCACCGGTCTGTGGAGGACCAGGTGATTCCATCGCAGGACATTTTCTGGGTGATAAGATGCAGATGGGAGCGGAAGCCCCCCGCCCCACCCCCAGGGACAGGGACACTGTGTGAGAAGAACTCCGCTGGGGTCCTCAGAGCCCCCTCTTGTCTGCTGCACCTGTGAACTCAGTCATGGCTGCCTGGATGTTAGATGCATGTGCTTCCCACCCTTGGGGGCATACACTCATGCCGAGAGAGGTACCATCCCTGCCGGTCTGTGGGAGGTGGTACCACGTGTGGGATGAGGGCACTGGGCTGGGTGCCAGGACCTCAGCTATTGAGTGAGCTGGGTAACTTGGGGCAAATCACTTTGCTCCCAGATTCTCAAATGTCGCATCCGGGGACTGGAGAAATGGAGAAATAGACATCCTTAGGGTGTCAGAGGAGTCAACTCTATGCCCCATGGAATCACACTTCCCACCCTTAGGAAGTCTCTTGATGTCGCTAATGTGTCTCCAGAAGCTTCCTGTCAACCAGGGAGCAGCTGAACCTCCACAGGTTGCAGGTGGATAGTTATTTAGTCAAGCTCCTCATTTCACAAGGGGAAAATGTAGGCATCTCCAGCTACCGTCTCCTTATAATATATTAGGGAGCCTAGAGCCGCCGGAGACACCAGGAAAGGTCAGGAAGGTAGGAGGCCCTGAGAAATCAAAGCACAGGGACTTGGCCGACTCATAAGGCTTGAGGGAGGAAGTGGTGCACACACCGCTGCCTGCTGTCATCAACACCCGGGAAGGTAGGGGCGCAGGCAGTCAGCTCTCAGAGTCTTAGGAGCCCAGCTTGCGCTTCCCCACACCCCTACACTCCCAACAGCCCAACAGCCTCAACTGAACCCGAGCATTGCCACTGTGTCCCCCAACCTCCTCTCCAAAACACTCAGAAAACATTTCATTCATTCTAGAAGCAGTAGAGTAGAATGGCCAAAGGCACACGCTTTGGAGTCAGGCTGACCTGGATTTGAATCATGGCTCTGCTGCTGTGGCTGTGGACAAGTCACGTAGCATCTCTGAGCCTTAGTTTCATTTCCCATAAAATGGAGTTCATAAGACCCACCCTGCTGGGGAGCTTGAGATGACATGAGATCCTCTTTTGTTCAGTGGCTGCTGTGATCACAGCTCCTAGATTGTAGCTCTTATTATTAAGGTACCGAATCCCTTGCTTCTTCCCTTACCTTCCTCTCTCCCTGAGCTCCGAGAACAAATACCTATAACAGATCACCTCAAGGGTGCCTCTCCAACCTTCAGTGCAAGCCCCAGAGGCCCGGGAATAAAAGGATGGAGAGTTAGAGGTCACTGGGGTTCTTCCGCGTGCTTCCTGATTCCTTAAGATTCTCTCCCAGTTCTTCCCTTTCCTATAGCCCACAGCTGCCCACTGCCCGCTCCCCACTCACAGGTGGAGGTGAACCTCACACCACGGGTGGAGAGAGGCAGCAGTCACAGTGCCAAAGAAGGGAGCCCAGGGTGGGACTCTGGCACCTCACCACAGTCCAGGCCATGCCCCCCTGCATCATGCCCTTCCAGGTGGGGCACTCAGAGCCAGCTGCGGGCACTCAGCCTTGGACACTTGGGCAGTGCTCCTCTCCCATCCGTCCCCCTTCTCCCAGGGCCCTGATATGTAAAGCTTATCTCCTGGGACATGAGCCCCGAGTAAGAAAACGTTCTAGAAAAGACGGTGTACCAAAGGGCTCCAGGCCATTAACTCCCTACAGAGAGTTGAATGGGCCATTCTAGGCCTTGTCCTCTCCTAGACAGGTCCCTGAGCCCCAGGAAGAAAAAGTATGCCCATGACCTTCACACGTTCTCTTATTTCCTCCCTCCGTGGTATCCAGCCTGCCGTGATGTCTTCTTCTTCCTTTCTTCTGGAGGATGTCTCTAGCACCGAGTGTCCACGGGGTGGTGAGGGAGGGACAAGAAAGCCAAGATTAGAAGAGAGGGAAAGAGATTGATCTGCTCCCCCTTCTTCTTTGTCCTCCTCTTCTCCAGCAATGGATGACAGATTCTCCTCTGAAGCCTCTCAGGGGCAGGGGGCTGGGGGAGCATGGTTTGCAGGAGAGCAGGGACCCCAAATAAGTGCAGGCGCTAGGGCCCAGGAAACGGGATGAGAGATTTGATACTCCGAGCAGGTAGCAGCATGAAAATAACCACACACAGTACCCTAAATTAAGCTTCTCAAATGCTCTGCTAATGAGGTTTAAGAAGATAGTTATGTTTAAAATACTAATTGATCATCACTATCAGCTTTACTCTGGGCTTGTAATTAATTTATTTATTCATAGAGGAAGGGAAGGGAGACTATCCTTCCTTGTGCATTCAGTACTTTCTTGTTGAATCTAATATGCTAAACGTAATAAGACAGTTATTGCATGTTAAGTAAATATTCACCAGGAGTTAAAGTACTTATTTGGGATTAACTGTTATGAAGGAGGTGGAGATCTGTGGCACGCTGTGTGTGTGTGAGCGTGCAGGTTATTTGTTTAATGCAAGTTTTATTACCTCGAAATGAAATCTCTGTTCAGTTACCTTCCTTCCTCAAGAAGCTGTAGCGATAAGCACCTCCGGTCAGGCAGGGTTCTTCCCCATGGTGCCAGCATGTTCCAGGGTCTGTTTTCCTGACTCCCCACTGAGCAAACCGACCAGGACACCAGACTGCTTGGAACTCTTACACGGTGTTGGGAGGAAACGAAAGTTCTTTCTTCTGTCCCTGGGTCCTCTTTTGCCCAGCCTGGTAGGACCCTGTGCCTTATCATTCCAAGCAGGAGAGACCCCCCCGAGAACCCAATTTCTTCCGTCTCTCCCATCCCCCCAGCTGCCCGCCCTTTCTAGAAGGCTGCTGTGGCCAAGGCAACCGGTCTCTAAATGTGCTTGTTGTAACTGATCTCAGGCACCAGGGAGGTCATCACTGGGGGTATTGATCTGCACTTCATGAGAGAAAACGCCGCATCCCCTCTTCCCTGCAGCTACCTAGCCTCTTAATGTGAGACGTGGCTTCCAGCCCCACGGCTGGTTCACTGCCTCGCCCACCGGCTTAGTACACTCAGACTTTGATTAAGTGGAGTCCAGTGTCAACTGCTGTCCTAATGAACTCATCCGCCACCCACCCCTTCTCCTGCTGCCACAGGTCTCTGCTCCTCCCTTTGGCGGGGAGCTCCTGTTTTGGGCATTCGCTATCTCATCAGATTATCTCTTCCCTTTTTAAAACTCACTGTAGGAAACAAACCACAGTTGAATCACCTTGGCAAACAGGCCCTCACTCACTCCTTTAGGGAGAGTTGCAATTTGAGCTTGTCGCACAGGAAAGAACACTAAATTACTGCCCCTGGGTCTTTCTGTTGGATATTGGGTTTTATTCCGCAGATGCTGGGTAGCTACCCAGTGCGAGGCACTTTGGGAGGACTGGGAATACATGTTGATTCAGAGAATGAGGCCGCATAGCATTTGGAGGCACACCGGACTTGAGAGGTGATCTCATTCAGCTTCTCACTGTACTGAGGAGAGGCTGAAGCCCAGAAAGGGACAGCACATTACTCAGCGAGCTGAGCGCTGGTACAGCACCCATGCAAGTGTGTGATGAGTCATTCGATGGGACTGGAGTAGGGGGTGGTGGGGGAGGGGAGACGAGCAGTACAGGCAGGGATGTGGGCTCTGGCCAGGCCCCTCACGGGGAGATTTGCTCTCTCCTCAGGATCGTCTGTGAGATGGGCCACGCCCTCGTGGGAACCACCTCCGGGCCCGTGCGCCTGTGCATTGGCGAGTGTAAGCCAGAGTTCATGACCAAGTCCCATCAACAGTACACCTTTGTGGTGAGTACTGGGCTGCGGGCTCCCAGCCCGTTCTAGACTTCTCCCACACCCACCCTCAAGCAAGGGGTAGGATGGACGTGTGACTGACGACGCCAGAGATTCACAGACCAGAGTTCTAAATAAGGCAAAATCAGGTCTTTCTTAGAAAGTGGCTCCTACCGGGAAGGTAGAAAGGGGCCGCCCCTTGTCCTGCCAGTGTGATATCTCTGTCTCATTCCAGCCTAATGAGGGCGGATCGCCTGAGGGACCTAATTAAAAAGGTCTATATTTATCCACATGCTTTGTTTTCTTACAAGGATATTGTAAGTGGGAGTTTAGAGAAGTCGCTTCAAATCCTGGGGGACGTGTGTCTGTGGCAGGGCCATGCGAGCAGGGTGTACGATGAGTCGCTCCGTGTGATGGTGTGGTCAGGCGCCTATGCACACTCTCACACCTGAAAACATCTCTTCATGCTCAGGCGGCAGGTCGTAGAATCACGAGGGCTTTCACGAAGGCCGGCACCGTATTCCTCCTGGATCGATAGCGTGCTTCTGGGGCCCTGGAGTCTGCTGGGGCCGTCTTCCCGCTGAATCAATAACTTGCTTCTGGGGCCCTGGCGTCCCTTTTCCGACACACTTTCCTGTATTGCCACATTGAGTTCTTCATTAAAAAGCGTTAACACCAGCAGATGGGGTCAAACCAGCCTTGCTAAGAGTTTTGAAAAATCATTAGACCACAAAATTTTATTCTCTCTAAAGCATTTTACTGCGTGTTTTAGGTTTTCCAGGCTCTGCCTTCTTATCTTGGCATCTCTACCTTTTTATCGTAGCCGTCTTTTTCTCAGATTGGAGAGTACCACTGTCCAATTGCCGCCAGCCTCCCGTCTTCGATTCAGGACAGGCAGGGTCTCATGTGAGCCGCACACACAGAAAGACTGGATGGAGAGAATACTGTAGAATGTCCCAGCTGGGAGGAGCTTTAGAGATATTTAGCCCGCCCTCCTCTCTTGATATTGGAGCAAACAAAAGCCCAGAATGACCTGGAAGTTTGCTTCAGGGCCAGTGGACAGTGAATGACTAATGCAGACCAGAACTCATGCAAGTGTAGTTACTCAGTTAAAAGCACTTTGCACTCCCCTCCTTGGCCCTCTAGATAGGAGTGGTTCTTTTCTGATTTAGGTCAGCTGCCTGATGCCCTGTAGGCCAGATGACATTTCTTTCAAGCTTCGGATTTTATTGTACAGCTTAGAGAGTTTACTAGGAAGTCCTGGCCATCGATGGGCCATCCTCCTGATGAAGGTAGGGAAAGCTGTGTCTAACACTGACTGACAGCTCTCTGTACGAGGCCCCCGGCCATGCCCGTCACATGCTTAGGAAGGGATAGGACATGTGCAGGGACCATTAATGGAGGACTTTGGCCCCTTGGTGGCCCCATCCAGACAAGGATGCTTTATTCAACCTTATCAATTTTGTGCCAAAAAAAAAAAAAAATCAGTACAGGCTCTAAATAGAGAAGCATTTTCAAATCACTCTCAATTTGTAAACTAATTGATAGATTAGTCAGTGTTACCTCTGCCTTCCCATTGGTGTTACGAGCATGAGACTCCCCAGGGAGTTAATTAATTCTAAAACGTGGTCCTTCTGCCTTCCCTGGACATGCCCAGAGCCTCTTCTTAGAAAGGGGCTCCGCTCCAGGAGAAGAGATTAGAAAGGACAGAACAAGTACCTGCAATCTGAGCAGGGACACAGCCCCTCCTCTGGTCATTATGTACAGCATGGGTCTGTCCCTTGGGCCAAAACCTGAATGTGATCATCTCTCTGCTTTTCCCCAAAGAACCCATCTGTGCTGTCACTCAGCCCCATCCGAGGACCAGAATCGGGAGGCACCATGGTGACCATCACGGGCCATTACCTCGGGGCAGGCAGCAGCGTGGCCGTGTACCTGGGCAACCAGACCTGCGAGTTCTATGGGTGAGATGGGCTCAGAGGAGCACGGGAAGGCCATACATGTGAGGCATGTTCACGCAGGTGCCCACCCCTTCACTCCCATGGTGTATGGGCTACATCCTGAGCCCAAACACCACTCCAGTCCCTGTGAGAAATCCATCCCACCACCCAGTTTATAGCAATGTAGACCCCTAGTCAATGTATCTAGGGGCGAGATACTTCTGAAAATAATTAGAATGAGGGCCATGAGAGCTGCTGGTGGGGAAGTTCCCAGAAACTCTCCAGCCACAATCAGGACTGAGCATTCATTAGGTCACCGCTATGGGGACTTGAGAAACACGGAGACTACCTGGCTTCAGGCCTCAGCAAGCACACAGACTCCACCTCAGGGCGTCTCTTGTGCATAAAAACCCAGACACCTGCTACTGGCCGGATATTCCCATGAAGCCCTGGGGATGTAGAGAATCCTGAGAGAATCCATGGGTGAGAACCCAACTTGCTCAGTATTATCCAATTATCTCCTCCTTGGATGACAAACTCTCTAAGGGCAAGGACTGTGTGTTCACTTCTCTGCATAGTTGGTGCTCAGTGAATACTCATCGAATGACTGACCAGACTCTAAACTCTGGCCCACTAGCCTATTCTAGAAAAATCCAGAAAAGAAAAGATCACCCAAAGCTCATGAAGCCCCAGTCTGTTCCTCACATTGTCTAATCCCCTTCTTCAATGTGTTCCATCCCTCGTCCAACCAGAGTTTGATCTCCAGTAAAAAGAGGTACTGATATACACCCAGAAGAGATATGTTCCATCATGTAGAGAATGAAAGAACAGAGCATTTCATGGGCCATACATACCCTCAGACTGAGGAAAATCCCCTCTGAAGCCAAAGAGCACTCCTTATTGCCAATGCCTTTTTTTCCAACCCTCCTGCTGTCTCCTGGTCAGGCGGTCAATGAATGAGATCGTGTGTGTCTCACCTCCGTCATCCAACGGACTGGGCCCAGTCCCCGTTTCTGTGAGTGTCGACCGAGCCCGTGTGGATAACAACCTGCAGTTCGAGTACATAGATGACCCCCGGGTGCAGCGCATTGAGCCGGAGTGGAGCATTGCCAGGTGAGGCAGAGATGGGAAGGATATGCCCAGCCGCCACCCGACATGACCCCTCCAGCCACGTGTGCCTTGTGAGGGGACCAGGGGTTGAGGTGGTAGCAGTTTGAGAAGACTTCGAGCCTAACCCAGCCTCTGCTTGTTCCCAGTGGCCACACACCCCTGACCATCACAGGCTTCAATCTGGATGTCATTCAGGAGCCCAGGGTCCGAGTCAAGTTTAATGGCAAGGAATCTGTCAATGTAAGTAACCACCCGTCTGCCTGGCCCTCCCTGTAACCAGTTATGTATCTGGGTTTGCAAGGTGATGAGGTCCACGTTAGCTCCCTCTTGCAATCAGGTGGATTGGAGTACCCATCTATGGGAGAAGAAAGGTAGTTCAAGACCCTGAGCTTGGAATCAGGGACCTAAACCCCTGAACCTTACAAGGACTCCTACGATTACAGCATAACCATTTCTCGTCAGAAGGCGATACAATGAGTATAGAAATGTAATGGCTTCTAAGCTTAAGAGACAGAGCAAAAGGCCTCCTGTTTCATGCTATGTTCGCTTTGAGGCCTGGTAAGAAGCAGTGGGAAAGGGTGAAGAAAGTCTGGCTCCAGATGCAGACACTTCTGAATTGAAAGACGGGTGCTGCCATCCATTAGTCGTACAGCCACGATCCAGTCATTTAACCTCTGTGATCCCCTATTCTCTGCTTGGGTGAACGCTAATGATAAGACTCTCCTCGCAGATCTGTAGCGCCAAGCTCTTGGTGGGCACTAGGTTGGCACTGGGTAAACAGCAGTCACTGCGAGTGCCTAGTCCCATCCCGACTACGAAGATGATCAGTTGAACATTTTACTTTATTCCTCCATGTGGAGCCACGTCACTAAATCTTTTTTTCTCTATGGATTTTTGTGATTTTTAAAGACATTCCCTATCATAAAAGTAGAATGTCTGAAGTGTCATTATACATTTTTTAGTTAGTTCTAGTAGCTCCATCTCAGTCTTATTAGCCAATGTTTCCTGAAACACTATAGTATTCATAATTATAGTCCCGGAGATGCTATTATGGCCACTATTTTTCATAGAATTGCTATCATTACTGCTTTGACCTCGGGGGATTGAGTAGCTGTGATAGAAGGTAAGAAAGATGGCATTGTTATCTACCCTCTTCTCCCTGACAGGCCCCCAGTATGCTGGAGGCTTCCTGAGGAAACACAGAAAGGCACAAAATGACCCAGCGTTTGAAGGCTAGCTCTGGAAAGTTTACAGGGATCATCAGGTCCAACCCCCTCATTTTATAGCTGAGGAAACTGAGGCCAGTAGGGAGTAATGGATTGCCCCCAGCCATGAAGGTAGCTGGGAGCAGAGGCAACTAGATCCCAAAAGCCTGAGCTCTTCATTCCCAGCCCCCGTGAGATGCTGGTGATCTGGTTATGACATTCCATCATGGCAGCCATGCAGGGATACCTGTATCACACCTTCAGTATCCACCCCGGTCACAGCTCTTTGGGCTGCGAGAGAGCACATGCCTCCCTATCCCAGGTGGAGGGCCTGATCCGCGGGTCTCTGCCCCCACTTCACTTCCAGACTGAAGCCACTGTTCCCAGTAGCCCACAGATGACCTTATCAAACTCCCAAGGACTAAATGGAAGGAAGGAAGATGAAGGCTGGCAATGGGAACAGTGGGCTCACACTCCGGAAGGATCAGACCCCTAAATAAATTAGGCACATGTTTTCAAATAAAGGTTTCATTATTGCTCAGGTGTGCCAAGGCCAACAGCACAGGAGGCCACTGCCGTTGCAGAGGTGGCTGGTTATCCTCACAGATCCGAGGGGAAGGGGGCTTCCACACCACAGGGGAAGCACCAGGGTGGGCTCGAAGCAAGGGGAGAAAAGGGCACTGTGGCAAGAGCCTTCCCCCTGCAGGAAGGAACCACGAAGGCAAGGTAAACAGGCCTTGGGCTGCCCAGTCGGAATCGGGTCCGAGGGCTCTGGGACACAGGGGCTATCTCTGCCCGGTACCCAGCCTGGTGGGGAGTAGGGATGGTGGATGGTGACTCCGAGTGTGGAAAGGAGGTAGGCAGGGGTGTGGGCTCGCGATTGATGGGCTTGCATTAGAACGGCATGCACTAGCAGGCAGGCCAGTTGTTTGCAGCCTCTGGGCACTGGCTGATCTTGGGAGGGGAATTCCTCCAGGTCGGTAAGGCCCCCGATGTCACAGCGGTAGAAATACAGAAAGTACAAGACATGGTGAAGGTAGTACAGAGCAAGTATGTGACTTGCGAGGCTGACCTCCAAAGCCTGCAGCCTTCGTCCCCAGGGGAAGCCATTAGAAGAGAAGACTGGTCTGGAAAGGCCTTCCTTGTAGCTGACATCCATCTGCAGAGACCGAGGTCTTAAGCGTCCTCCACCCTCACCAGGGCACCCCTGCACCCCCGGGCAGGACTCTTCCCAACAGTCCCCCAGCCCACCCACCGTGCCTCCCTCCGTGTTTCAAGAAGTTAAGTGATAGTTACTCCCTGTTAAGAGCTGGGGGTCCTCAGTCCCGGTAGTGACCTGCCCGGAGGGCAGGTTGGCATCCTGGAGGAGGCGCCTGGCTCCACGATGGGACGGTGGTGAGCTCTGCCCGGCGCCTTCTCTGTCGGGAGCTCTGTCAGGAGTGCTGGGGACAGAAGTCCCGCTCGGGCCCCAGGGCATCCTCAGCCCTCTGGGTCTACCTCTTGCCTCTCTGTTTTGAAGCATCCCCAGTGAGAAGTGAGAAGGGCCAAGGCAGAGGCCACAAAACCCCGAGGAATGTTTGGCAAATAAAGTGCCGATGCAGCACCGGGCACTTAGCAAACAGAGCCTGCTTGTTTGGGAGTGATTTGCTTATTCAGAGAGGAGTCCAGGCTAGGGAGCTGGAATGAGCACAGAGGAAGATGGGGGTGTGTGGGGGGTGGAGGCGGAGAGACTGTGGCTGGGTGTCTGTCCCGCAGAGCCTTGGCTCAGCTCTGCCCATGTGACTGCACCCCGCATTTCCCTCATGGCACAGTGTCCCCAGCTGGCACACGAAGGGGACGTCAGTTCATAATGGGCTACTGGAGTCTGAGCTGAAAGGCTAGGAGTGAGCCCTAACCCCCCAACAGGGCGAGCAGCCCTCTTAAACTCCCTCTGGAAAGCGGGGGTTAACACTTGGACTCAGGGCTCTGACATAACCTCCACACCAGTGTCAGCTTTTCTGCGATTTCACGTGCCGTCTTGTTTTCGGAACATGAGGCCCTTGTGTGTGTGTGTGTGTGTGTGTGTGTGTGTGTGTGTGTGTGTGTGTTGGCCAGACTCACAACACATGTGGACCTGCCAGGACAGCGTGTACTTGAGCAGCAGGCCACGCTCTCCCAGATGCCCTTGGCTGTTGCTGGGACACCCAGAGCCCAAACCAGGGCCGTGCTGAGCACAAGCCAGGAGGAGAGCGGGTGGGAACCCGGGTTTTGTCCACATGCCATGCAGGGCTCCTGTGGTGGTTTCTTCGGTCCAGGCCCTGCCTGGGCAGCCCTGGAACTAAACCACCAAAAAAATAAAAAATAAGAAAAGAATGGCACAGCTCATGCTAAGGAGGGGCCAGCTCAGCCAGGATTTTAGTATGGACTCCAGGTCTACCCAGAAAGGAAGGACATTATGACTTCAGTATCGGTACCCAGGCTACTCTGTTGTGCAGAGCGAAGGGGCGCCTGGCTGCCAAGGAGAGAGATCCTGAGCAGAACGCTTCAAGAGCTGAAGGATTCTTTTTACACCTCAGCGTATTCAATAAACATTAACTGAACACCTACTACGTGCTGGCAGAGTGCTCATCTCATGCTACTTCCTGCTCCCCGACACATACACACCCTGCCTACACTGCTGTCCTGTTCTGTCCTCAAACTCCCCCTTCCCCAGGCCTTTGCTGCCCTTCTCTCTGCCTGGGACTCGTTGCCCCCACCCCTCCGTATCTGGGTGAGTCCTACTCGTTCTTCAGGTTACATTTCACTCACTCCGTGCAAGGGAAAGCATCCCTGAGTCATCCCCAGGCCGTGGCCATGTGCGCTCACTCACACACACACATCCTCCTCCCCTGCCTGGCCCTTGCCCGCTGGGCGTTCGACACACGCGCTCATGCACTTAGCAGTGCCCGAACCCCTGCGGCCGTCACCCCCCTCTGGGGCTGTGTGATAATGCGTGGTTGGTAGTTTGTCCCCCTCTGGACCGTGACCGTGTCGCTAGATGGCCCCAGCTCCTTGAACGGTGCCAGACACAGAACAGGCCCTCAAACGACGTTGGTGAATGAATGAATGACGTCAACATGCGTGCCCCACCTCCCAAATCTCATAGTCCTTTTTCTCAAGGGGCTCGCCATCTAATGATGACAACCAAGTAATCAGGGAGTGACAGGCCAAAGCAAAGAGGGTGGGAGGTGGTAGAGTGACCCTCCCCCCCCCCCACCCCGACCTCTCGCTCGATCTGCATTTAAATGCTGCACTCTGGGCTTCCCAGGTGTGTAAAGTTGTGAACACCACCACCCTAACCTGCCTGGCACCTTCTCTGAGCACGGACTACCGGCCCGGCCTGGACACTGTGGAACGGCCAGACGAGTTTGGATTCGTCTTTAACAACGTCCAGTCCTTGCTCATTTACAACGACACCAAGTTCATCTACTACCCCAACCCCACCTTTGAACTGCTCAGCCCTACTGGAGTGTTGGATCAAAAGCCAGGTTCCCCCATCATTCTGAAGGTAAGCTGTTCGGAGAGCAGGGCCTGCCCTGCTCAGTGACAGTGACAGCCCCCTCACTCCTGGCCTTTCCTGTTCGCCTCTCTGTGCTCGCAGACTCACAGAGCTGCCATTTCCCTGAAAAGGGAGCTTGTTTATATGTATTGACCCATCCAGCGATGTATCTTGCGCTTGGGATTCTCAAAGAACACTTCACAATGTTTCTGTTTTTTTGCGTGAGCTTTGGGACCCCAAAGTTCTGCAGTGCCTTGGAAGTAAACATTTCCTTTTATTGACCTTGGCCGCCATAACTGTGCACATATTTCGAGAGGTCCCGGTGCCCTGGTACAATTCGTCCACCTGTTTTGTTACTTTTGCTTCTATCCCACGTGCTCTCCTCCAAATGCTCCCTTGTTTAGAGTTGTGTCTCCTTTCTGTCTTCTTCCTCATCTCGACCTCCTTTCTTTCTCTCCTTCCCACATTTTCTCTCTTTCTTTCACAATTGGGGCTGTTGGAGGTTTTCTCCAGAAACCTTGCCTGGAGTCATCTATCGGTTTTTGCATGGCTGCCCTTCCCCCACCTCTTTCATCTCTTTTTTTTTTAACAGGCAGGTCGCTTCTGTGTGCACATGCGTCAATAGTTTCTGTTAAGATTTCTGTTCTCCACAGGGCAAAAACCTCTGCCCGCCTGCCTCCGGGGGTGCCAAACTCAACTACACAGTGCTGATTGGGGAGACCCCTTGTGCTGTCACCGTGTCCGAGACGCAGCTCCTCTGTGAGCCTCCCAACCTCACAGGGCAGCACAAAGTCATGGTGAGTGAACCCTCCTCCTTTTACGACTTCCTCCCCTCCTCGCCATGCCCGCATGATCTGTCATAAAGTGAGCCTCTCCCGTCTACCTCCTTCATAGCTCCTCCTCGTCAGGTTCTACATTGAAATGGGTAGAAGTTGCGAACCCAAGAAAAGAAAGGCAGATAGTCAGCAGGAAGTTGTTTCATGTGCAAGTCTGTACTGTGTGGCTGTGGTCTCTCATTGCCCTTTCTGAAACCCAAGGATTGATGGCATGCCAGGGCTCTACAGCGTCTGTGTGTGTGCAATGCACAGGTTCACGTGGGCGGGATGGTGTTCTCTCCTGGCTCGGTGAGTGTCATCTCAGACAGCTTGCTGACCCTGCCAGCCATTGTCAGCATCGCGGCGGGTGGCAGCCTCCTCCTCATCATCGTCATCATCGTCCTCATCGCCTACAAGCGGAAGTCTCGAGAAAACGACCTCACTCTCAAGAGGCTCCAGATGCAGATGGACAACCTGGAGTCCCGCGTGGCCCTGGAGTGTAAGGAAGGTAAGTGGAGGCACTCCCTCACTTCCTGGCCCCATCTGTCTTCCCCAGTCCTTTGTCTCCTCCCCGTGAACAACTCTGATCTGCATTTCGGTCCCGCCCACCCTCAGCCTGTTTTCCCAGAAGCTTATGTTGCCTCTAGCAGCAGAGAAGTCCCACTAGGAATGCCCAGGGTGAGGCCACAGGCCTGATCGTCTTGTTCCAGTCCTTCCTGAGCCCTGCCGCATCCCCGCAGTCTGGCAGCCTTGCTTTCCCTTTCAGGGCCTCAGTCTCCCCACGGTCAGAGCCTCCCGGGCTCGGCTATCCCAGATGCTCTAGGCCCCCAGATGGGAGCCCAGCTTCTGTTTCTTGCAGAGCTGCTCTGACGGCAAGGGAACGTGCACCTGCCTCCTCTCCCCTCCCCCAGGGCTTGTTTTCCACCACTGTCACTGGCCAAGCGCTCCGGAGCCTGCCACTCCCCGGTGTCCTTGGCTGGGGACGCTCGTGGGAGTAGACATTGTTTCCTTCCATCTCCCACACAACCACAGCCTCGAGGTGACACATGTACCCGGTGTCCCCTCAGGCTGAGGACCCAGCAGGCTCTCTGGGTAAACATTTCAATTAGGAATCAAAACATTTCTCCTTATACTGTGAACGTCAGGATCCAGAACAAGCCCTCTGCTGTGTTAAAGGGAAGAGCTGGGCTGAGGCAAGGTGGGGAATGGCTTCTCTGGAGCTGGGGCAGGGGAAGAGCGGGCAGAAGGGCATCAGGGAGACAGGCCTACCACTGAAGGGGTGCTCCCCGATGAAGACTTGATGGCTGGGGCGCCCCAAGGCTGGCTTTGGTGTTCTTAGTTCCCTGTGTGTGTGTGTGTGTGTGTGGTCTATATAATATAAAATTTCCCATTTAAAAATTTTCCATTTAGGGGCGCCTGGGTGGCTTAGTCGGTTAAGCGTCCGACTTTCGCTTAGGTCATGATCTCGCGGTTCGTGGGTTCGAGCCCCGCGTCGGGCTCTGTGCTGACTGCCAGCTCAGAGCCTGGAGCCTGTTTCAGTCTGTGGTTCCCTCTCTCTCTGACCCTCCCCTGCTCATGCTGTCTCTCTCTCTCCTAGAAATAAATAAAACATTAAAAAATAATAATAATAATAATAAAAATTTTCCATTTAAAATTTCCTATTTCACTGTCTCTACACCCCAGGGCTCTTCCTTCCAGCTCAGTAGAATTAAGGATATTCACATTGTTATGGAACCACAGCCACCATCCAGAACTTTCTCTTCCTCCCCAGCTGAAACTCTGTATTCATTAAACAATAACCACCGCCCCCTCCCTAATGCCTACTGTCAGCCACCATTCTACTTTGTTTCTATGAAGTTGAATTCTCTGGGACCCTCATATAAATGTGAATCACACAGTATTTGTTCTTTTGTGTCTGGTTTACTTCACTAAGCATAATCCATGCTGTGGCGTCCATGTGGTAGCAAGTGTTAGAATCTCTTCCCTTTTTTTTTTTTGCTTTAATTTTTTTAAAACGTTTATTCATTTTTGAGAGACAGAGACAGAGCATGAGCAGGGGAGGGGCAGAGAGAGAGGGAGACACAGAATCCGAAGTAAGATCCAGGCTTCTGAGCTGTCAGCACAGAGCCCTATGCAGGGCTTGAACCCACAAACCATGATATCATGACTGAGCCGAAGCTGGACGCTTAACCGACTGAGCCACCCAGGTGCCCCAGAATCTCTTTCCTTTTTAAGGCTTGGTAATATTCCATTGAATGTATATACCACATGTTGTTTATCCATTTAACTGCAAGTGGGCATTTGGGTTGTTTCTACCTTGCAGTATAATGAATAATACCTCTGTGAACAGGAGGCCACAAACATCTGAGCAGAGACTCGGCTCTCTTGGGTAGAGACCTCAGAGAGGAATAGCTGGGTCAGATGGTAACTCTGGATTTATTTTTAAGGAACCACTAAATTGGTTTCCAGGGCAGCTGCACCAATTTACATTTCTACCAGCAATTGCGCGAGGGTTCCAATTTTTCCACATTCTCGACAACACTCGTTATTGTCCGTTTTTCTATAATAGCCGTCCTAATGGGCAGGATGCTGTGCCTCACGGTGCTTTTCACGTTCGTTCTTGCCCCAGGTCTTTGCATCTTGATTTATTCTCTCGCCTGGAAGAAAAGGAGAGGAAAGCAGCCTGTTTTGGCCTTTGCTTCATCCCCTTGACCACTGCCTCTTAGTTGTTTCCAGAACCTGCAGCCCTATGCATGATACAAGCCATGGTGCTTTTCCCTTTTCTTTGTTTTAATGACATTTGTAATATGTAGAAAGAAAAAGCAAAATTAGGCAGCGGCAGAGAGGAAGATATAATACGGACATCGGCCACATGCCTGCCACCTAAGAAAGGAGGCCTGGAGACACCTCGCCCCTTCTGGAGATGTAACCCTACAACCCTCTTTGTCTCTATACCCCAGGCCTTCACACATGTCTTCTCCCGCCCTTCCCCTTCCCTGCCCCCGTCACCTTCCTGAGCCTCCCTGTCTCCCTGTATTTTCATAGCCTTTGCTGAGCTCCAGACAGACATCAATGAGCTGACCAGCGACCTGGACCGCTCTGGAATCCCCTACCTGGATTATCGTACCTATGCTATGCGAGTCCTGTTCCCTGGCATCGAGGACCATCCCGTGCTGCGGGAGCTGGAGGTAATCCCTGCCTCTCCCCTCAAGCCACCTGGCAGGAACGCAGGGCCTGGGTGTCCTGGGAAATGCAGATGGGGTCCAGCAGCTCAGAGAAAGGTCAGGAGTAAGTAGGAGGAACGGCTTATAACAGCAGCACCCCTACAAGGATGTTTCTCATCAGGCAGATCACAGCCAAGGCGGGGGTTGGCGGGGGGGGCACCCAGGCTCTTTAGGATGATTCCAGGGGAAGGCTCATTGTCATTTTTTAATTAATGACTAAATTAATTAACTAAGATCCTGCCACATTCTCCAATGGATTTAAGGTGGCTTAAGGAAAGACATACGATTCTGTGCAGTTTGTGTGTTCATTTGTTGGTTTGTTTCCCTAAAGATAATAAATCAGGGCAGAGAGGATTAAAGGGAGACTAGTAAACCAAGTAAGTCTGATGGAGGAGCTCCTGTTGTATCTCTGGGAAAATCAGACCGACAGCGTCCCCTTGGAGGGCTCTGCCTGGAGCCGACTCCCCATGCCAGCAGGCGGCCAGAATAGATCATAGACTTCAGAGCCCAGCCATGCCTTTCCTACCCCACCGTGAGTGCGGGAGGTGGGGCAGGTGGTTGTAGGCATCCCAGAGGGAGTCCTATTGCTCTGGCCAGCAAGACCCGCGGGGGGAGAGGCCAGGCTAGGGGACCGGAAGCCCGGCCTCTGAGGGTGGCCCGACTCGTCGCCCACCCCGCAGGTGCAAGGAAACGGGCAGCAGCACGTGGAGAAGGCCCTGAAGCTCTTCGCGCAGCTCATCAACAACAAGGTGTTCCTGCTGACGTTCATCCGCACCCTGGAGCTGCAGCGCAGCTTCTCCATGCGCGACCGCGGCAACGTGGCCTCGCTCATCATGACCGGCCTGCAAGGCCGCCTGGAGTACGCCACCGACGTCCTCAAGCAGCTGCTGTCCGACCTCATCGAGAAGAACCTGGAGAACAAGAACCACCCCAAGCTGCTCCTCCGCAGGTCCGCCCCGCGGCAGAGGGCGGGGAGGGCGGCGGGGGTCCCGGGGGGTACACGGGGCGCTGCTAGAGCAGCACGAGGGGCTCCCCATCGCAGACGTGATCCCCACGCCCAGTGGCCTGTGTCTGCGACTCTCGCAGCAGAGCCTCATCTCCCCATGGCCCCAGGAGGCTGTGTCTACAACTGAGAGTGAAGGAGGAGCACATACCTGGGCTCAGAGCTGGCCTTGAACCTCGGCTCTGCCACCTGCTAGTGGTATCATCCTCCCTGCTGTTTATCTTCCTCACTGACAAAATGGCACCGATACCACTGTCTCCCGGTCTCTCCCTCCATGTGCCTCTAGAGCTGCACTGTCCAATGTGGTAGCCACATGTGGCTATGAGTTAAAATGAACTGAAATGTAAAATTCAGTTCCTCGGCTTGCTAGCCACATGCCAAGTACTCAGTCACCGCATACCGGGCTCCATATTGGACAGCGCACTTCCAGAACATGTCCATCCTCACAAAAGGTTCTGTTGGACAGTGGCGGACTGGAGACTTGCTGCAGCCTCTGTGCCCAGTTCCTCGGATCTGAATCACCAGCAGCCACCGCATGCTCCTGCTCCAGTTGCCATTTCTACTGGCAGGAGAGAGGGCTGGAGACCTTGGCATCCATCCCTCTAGCCCACCCTCCCTAGAGGCCCCAGGGAGCAGAGTCTGAGCCCCTCTGGCAGCAGAGGTTGGAATGCACCACCTCCATTTCTCTACCCTCCTCTTTAGCCGGCTCCTAGCAAGGTCTCAGGCTTCCAGACCCCAGCGGGGGGTGAGGAAGGAGGAAGAATGGCTTTGTTTTATGAGTTCTGAGCCGCCATCCTGCCAATCTGAGCATTAGAAACTCTCATTAAGGACTGTTGTATTTAAATTAGAGCTAATCTCTGGCACAATGCAAGGGAGAGGATGCTGGGAGGGGCCAAGGGACAAAGCTACAATTTCTTCTGCCTCTCTCCCAAGCCCAGATTGCAGGAGCAGCCCAGGAAAATGCCTGGGATTTACTACAACCAGAGGGTATAATTTGCACCACGTGTGAGGTGTTAAAATACCCCTCGGCATCCCCATCAGGGAGAGTCTGTCACAGCGGCTTTGTTCCCTCCCCCAGGCCCCAGATCTGCAGCCCAGGATAGGGGGTGGGGAGGGGTGATGTTTGCAGAAGCAGATCCCCTGTGTGTGCTAAACGCTCATGCACATCACTCTCCACCTTAGTGGCTGGGATCCGCAGACCCCACATGAGAGCAGTAATGACCGCTAATACTTATGGAAGAATGGTCACCTGGTGCTGCGTGCTATTCTTAGCGCTTTACATATGTGAACTCATTCAACCCTGATAACAGCCCTGTGCGATAGATAGCATCATTGTCCCCATTCAGAGCTGGGGAAAGTGAACCCAGAGACTGAGAAATGACTTGCCCAAGGTCACGCAGCCAGCACACGGCAGAGTCAGGATTGGAATACAGGCAGTCCAGTTCTGAGTGGCTGGAGGGACAGGTGCTAGGGCCCTTCGGGTATGAAATCGGAGTATTCAGGCACGCAGGGAACCCCAGAGGGACAGAGAAA
Organism: Proteles cristata cristata; assembly: GCA_017311185.1. NCBI lineage: Eukaryota > Metazoa > Chordata > Mammalia > Carnivora > Hyaenidae > Proteles > Proteles cristata. Next base: position 1,556,595 of record JAESUZ010001426.1, on the reverse strand, counting down.
CTCCTCGGGATGCCGAGGCCAGCAGGAAGTAAGGAGAACTGGTCATCGGTTGCCCCGTGGAACGGGGTACTTGGGGCCTTCATATGCAGACGCGTAGTACCACTCCATTTCCACAGGGAATTGTGGCCTGGAAAGAAGGCTGTGGCCCAAGGTCACACTTCTAGCCCTGGCGTCCTCACTCCCAGCTCCGTGTGCTTTGATGCCCAATTGCTCTCTTGGGCCATGGTCCATACAAGCCCGACGACCCCCTCTCGAGACCCCTCCACAAAGGACTACCCCTCATCCCTTCTCCCTCCCCAGGACAGAGTCTGTGGCTGAGAAGATGCTGACCAATTGGTTTGCCTTCCTCCTGCACAAGTTCCTGAAGGTGAGAGCGCGCGCGAGCCGGGGCCTAGAGCTGAGAGCAGGATGGGAAGGCCACGGCGCCAAGCCTGGCCACCGGGGCTGTGCGGGGACCCCTCAGGAATAGGAACCTGCCTGGCTGGGGTAGAGAGAAGGGGACTGGTGCCCCCCTCCATGCCCCACACCCTATCTGTGCCCACAGGAGTGTGCGGGGGAGCCGCTCTTCATGCTCTACTGCGCCATCAAGCAGCAGATGGAGAAGGGCCCCATTGACGCCATCACGGGTGAGGCCCGCTACTCCCTGAGTGAGGACAAGCTCATCCGGCAGCAGATTGAATACAAGACCCTGGTGAGGAGGCTGGAAACGTAGGGGACACAGCACACCTCCTGTCTCTGATCCATACTCTGCCCTCAGAGCACAAAGCAGTCTGAGTGGTCAATAAAGACACTAGGATATGGCCTGGGGGCAAGTCTGTGGGGCAAGAGTGTGGCAGACAGGCCTGTGTTCCCCTTCCCTGTCTCAGTCGGTGGGCCCAGAGAGGTCTTTCTGTCTCTATTTACCCTAGATAATTTGGTGGGGATGGGGGGAGACCCCTCCATTAGGTATGGGGAAATTAGCATTATGGGGAAGAAAATGAAATTGCTGATTCCTAATATAGAGGCTTTGGGAGGTGGATGGTCAGCCCTGGATACACCTGGAACCATCTCTGAAGCCCCCCCAGGGCACCACATTCCAGGATTACAGTCTCCCCTAAGCCACCCAGGAGCTAGAAAGTGGAGTCCCAATTCTTAGAGAAGGGAAGGGTAGGCCTGGCTGAGAGTATCATTTGGCAGATGGCAGGAAGGTGGGAGAAACTGAGGCATGTCCATTTCTCTTGTAGGGAGAGTAAGTCTTGGAAAGAGCGTAGCCCAAGGGCTTCCTCACTCTCCCTTAAGCTGCCCCTTGAACTCCTCTCCTGCTCCCCATCCGTTGTCATTTGTAGATCCTGAACTGTGTCAACCCCGACAACGAGAACAGTCCCGAGATCCCAGTGAAGGTATTAAACTGCGACACCATCACGCAGGTCAAGGAGAAGATCCTCGATGCCGTCTATAAGAACGTGCCCTACTCCCAACGGCCAAGGGCTGTTGACATGGACTTGGGTAGGAGACCTGGGCTTGGGGTGTGTGGGCAAGGGGTAGAAAGTGGCTTCCGGGAGGGTCTCTGGGCGATGGCATGGGATGGGGTGAGAGAGTGGGAAGCCCCGTCCTGCATAGGCTCCTCCTGGGGGCACTCCTGCCCCAGGCGAGGAGCTGCAGGAAATACTTCGCCCCAGGGCACTGCTTGCTCAGATGCGGCTTCTCCCCAGCCGCCTTGACCCCATGAGGCCCTTGAAGTCTCAAAGCACTGTGAGTGGCACTAGCTGGGGTTGCCAGGCCCATAGGGGAGGCAGGACTGGGTGACCCTGGTTCACAGCCCCCCACCCCCACCCCCTCACCTACACCATGGCCTCCCCGCAGAGTGGCGTCAAGGCCGGATCGCCCGGGTCGTGCTGCAAGACGAAGACATCACCACCAAGATCGAGGGTGACTGGAAGCGGCTGAACACGCTGATGCATTATCAGGTGAGCCACAGCCTCTGACTCCCCCAAGTGTTCCTTTCACTCCAGGGTTTGCTCTCAGGCCCTCAGCAGCCTAGAACAGATTTTCTCATCTACCTCGCCCTCCTCCCCTCTGAGTATAAAACAGATTCTCAGCCGTGGCTACCTATTAGAATCACTAGGGAAACTTCTCAAAAACATGAGTGCCCAGACTCCACCCTGAGAAACTGACTTCAGTGGTCTGGGGGAGGCTGGGCATTGCTATCCTGTGCATCTCTACCTCTGCAGAAAAATGGCATATTGTGAAGCCCTCTGAAAAGACACCTGACCGTAGGTGTCTGCTGCTTTCTTCCCTCAGCATCTCGCCAACGCAGCTCACACTTCTCACTTGGCCATGGAGCAGCATAGACTTGTCTTCAAGTCTTGCATTCTACTAGCTGGTGCCCTTGGGGAAACTACTTACGTTCTCTTCCTTCTCATCTGTAAAATGGAGTTCAGTATGATCCCTGCCCCATGAAGTTGTGTGGAGGCATTTCAGTGCTCAGCACATCAGCAGATGCACTGAATGAATGAACGGTCAAAACAAACTCCAGCAAAAGAACAAAAGATCCAAGAGTATCTCTTCCCACCTCCCCTTCCCTCCCATGGTAACTGCTCCTCGTGGCTGGGGGTCTCTAAGATTAAACACAGGTAGGCTGGTTGGAATTCAGGAAAAATACTGAAATAGAAACTGGAAATGAGAGACACCAAGGGAAATTAAACCAACCAGAGGAAGCGCCGCAGGCTCTAAGACCCGAAGGGATTGCCTTATTAATAACATCCTACCAGGTCCGTGCCTCACACAGGGAGGGCATGCAGGGACTGGCAGGCACTGAATGCCATCAGCCAGGCCACTGCCGGTCCTGAAGGCCAATAGGAGCTGGCTAGAAGGCTCCGAGGCACAAAGGGAGCTAGTGGGGTACGCTGGGAGCAACCCCAGAAACCTCCTCGCCAGGCTCCTTCCCCCTTACTGGCCTGTGTGAGCTATGCTGGTCCCTGACCACACCTAGCCCCAGACAGAGGAGATGTGGTGTCTGAGAAGAGTAAAGGCTTTTCAAGCCGTGTTTCAACCCCTGCTTCTGCTTCTATACTCACTGGTAATGTGACTTTGACCTCTCAGAACCTGGGCTCCTCATATGTAAAATGAAGATGACAGGCCGGACCTGTGAAGGTGGTGGGAAGACTTAGAAATAACGGGTGGGGGATGAGGGATGTAGACTTACACTCAAGGTAGTTACAGCTGTTTCCTGTTGATTCCACTCCCATCCCTCTCACACAGTGCTTGATGCGCCCTGTAGAACACTTGTAATGAGCTGGTTATAATGGAAGAAGGGAGCACAAAAGAGAATCGCATTGTGCCTTCAAATCCGAAGTTTCTCAAGGGCAGGAGTGAGACCTTTCTTTTCTGCCTGTGATGCCCTCACGGTTGTTACTGGGGTGTCTGTCCTAAGGCTCCCAATCAGAATGGAATATTCTGTTCTTACAGCGCTCATCATACAAAGCACTTTCAATTCCCCGATGTCATTTATCATTCATGTATTCATTCGTTCCTCAAATATTTACTGAGCTTTACCAAGTGCAAGGTGCTTCCCACATGCTGGCCCAGAGTGACAAGAAACACCGGGGATGATTCTTCCCTTTGGGAGACTGTGATGATGATGATGATGATGATGATGCCCGTAATAATGACACTAACACCAATACTTACTGAGCCCCCACCGGGAGCCGGACACTGCTGTCGGCCTTTATGTGTCCTGACTCCTTTAGTCCTCATGACAAACCTAGATGCTATTCGTACCCCCATTGACAAATGAGACAACAGAGACACAGAGAGGTTAACTGACTTTCCTGATGTCACATAGCTAGTAAATGGCACAGCCAAGGTCAGACCCAGCCAAGCATCTTGACCATGGATTTGCACTGCCTGTCTGTCAAGAGAAAGAACGACCAAGGACTGAAGACAGAGATTTAGTGATGAGAACTGGAATTGAGTTGAACTGTGGTCATTCGAGTCACCTTGTGAATCTTCCTTTAGGCGACAATGAACCACACGTGGAGAGCGTAATCTGTTCTCCCTGGGGGTATAGACACCTGCCCCTGCCAGGCTTTCAGAGTATCATTTCTAGACTGCCAGTTGCAAGGAGAGTTCCTGAAAGACAGAGGTGGAGAGATGCCCTCAGTCCCAGACCTCGTACTGGTGGTGTAGACCACTGGCAGTCCAGGGAGCCTCCCTGCTGGGGAATTAAGGAGCGCTGGCACCTTCCAGGGGCTGTGAAGAGCAAGGGGCCCTGCAGCTTTATGCCATCAAGTCAAAGCAGTGCCCCTGTGTTACTCTCCCTGGAGTCAAAGGTCCTGGAAGCCCCTCCAGGAGAAAATCTGCATAATCTTAATTAACAAAGAGATGTTAAAAAACTTCCTGGGCTCCCGCAGATTTATAGGGAGGGTAAAATTAAACACCACTACTAAAACCGGCTATCAGGGAATCTCGTTAGCACTAATGCTCATTTATAGTTTGACTTCCCAACATTTAATTCTTTCTTGGTGGGAGAGAGGGACTGACAATTTAAGACCCAGAAAGATGGTTTTACGACTGGTGCAGCTATAAATCAAACTTATAAAGTTCATAAAAATTGTTAAAATAAAAAATGGTTTAATAGGAATGTTTTATGGCCCATAACATTATTATAGCTGTTTTATTCCCTCTGCGTTAGGGGTTTAATTGGATCGCCACAATTCTGGGGGATTCTCCATTTTTATTGGATGGAGGGTAATCTTAAATCAAAATGGCCCCAAATGTCTTCAATATGGCTCCTCATTTATCAGCCTTTCCCTCCAGGCCGGGTGCTGAGCCTGGGTCCCCTCACAGAGGATGGAGCCACACTGCATCTTTCTTTCTGTGTCCCCAAGAGCAGTGTCCCCTCAAGGTGGCCCGGGCAGTATAGGACCCAGGCCAGAAAAGAGATCAGAGCCAAAAGGGAAAGTGGGCTGCAGACCAGTGTGACTTGAAGTAAAATCCCAAATTAGGGTATAATGAGGAGAACATGTGCTCTGGAGCCGGACAGACCTGGCTACAAATATGGGCTGCACCGTGTATTCATTGTGTGACTTTGAAGATGTTGCTTAGGCTCTCGATGCTTCGATTCCTCATCTGTAAAATGGTAATAACCATGTGACCTTGCGAACTCGCAGGAATGAAGGAAGGCTTGAGTCTAGCCCAGGCTGTCCGAGAGAAATGCAATGCGAGCCACATGTGTAAACTGAAAATTTTTACTAGCCATGTTTAAAAAGTAAAAATGAACCGATGAAATTAATGCTAATGATATATATTCTCCACCCTAGTTGATTCTAAGATAAACATGATTTCAACATGGAATCAATATGAAAATTATTAATGAGATGGCTTGTGTTCTTTCATTCATGCCAAGCCATTGAAACCCATGTCTATTATGCATTAATAGCGTAATACCAACTATCTTGTCATAGTTGGTAGTTTAGTTTAGACACTTACAATGTGTCTCCGTTCAGACTAACTGAATTTCAAGTGCACGATTAGCATGGGTGGCAAACAGCTACCATGGACGTATTGGTGAGTCGATCACCATATTGTCTTTAATATTCCTGAACTCCTTGTGCTCTACCCCATGCTTATTTCATTACCTTCTGGAAGTACTTGACAGTTCACTTTCCCAGTTCACCCACACTGTACCTTTCGTCCCCTTCTCAGGTGTCAGACAGATCGGTGGTGGCTCTGGTCCCCAAACAGACCTCCTCCTACAACATCCCTGCATCTGCCAGCATCTCGCGCACATCCATCAGCAGATACGGTGAGGACCAGGAGGGCAGCCCCGGCAGCCTGGAGGCGGCTTCTGTGATCTTCCGTGGGCCCTTCGCCAGCCCTTTCGATAAGCAGGCAGCTCTCACAGCTGCCCTTCTCCAGTCAAAGATGTTTGCTCATTTGCTTCCCTCCCCTCCTCCTCCCTCCCCCCCCCCCACCGGAGCAGTCATTCCCGGAGTGGCTGAATCCTCAGAGCTGTGGGAGCTGGTGCACCACGTGTCCTTCCTTTGACATCCTGGACCTGGGGAGGAGCTTGAGGGGCCCAGAATCAGGAAGGCGCCTGGGTGGTGTTTCCCTCATGCCAGCCCTTGGCCCAGCAGTCCCAATTTGTACCTGTTATCCTGGCTGAGTTATAGCCCCCCTTTACTCTCAAAAGTGTCCCAATTTGGCAAATAATTGACCATCCTGGCCTATCCACCCCTGACACACAAGGGCCCCCAGTGCCTGCTGGGCCATGAGGCTACCCTGCTTCACCCTCTCTTGCTCCATATGCTTTGGTTCTGTATATTCAAGGAGGCCCTGGGCTTTCCAGCTCAAGGACACCTCAGGACCGAGTCCAGTGGCTCTAAAAATGGCTTAGGCAATTCCATATTCTAGGCCCCAAGTAAGAAGGACCCATGAACTCCCAAGAGGGAGCATTATAACTTACAGTTTCTTAGTACCCAGATTTTTAGTCAAAGCCCCTATGAAAATGTTCGACTGACATATTACCTATTGATTATTCCTTGCTGTGCAAGCGTCAGGGGAGAGGCATCCCCAAATATGCAAGGCTGTCTCCAGCTCAGAGAATTTCCAAACTTTTTTAATTTTTAATTTGTTTTGATTTTTTTATTTAATTTAAAAAATTTTTTTCAAGTTTATTTATTTTGAGAGCAAGAGAGAGCGTGTGCACACACACAAGCATGCGTGAGTAGGGGAGGGCCAGAGAGAGAGGGAGAGGATGAGTCCCAAGCGGACCCCAAGCTGTTAGCGAGGAGCCTGATGCAGGGCTTGGACTCATGAAACTGTGAAATCATGACCTGAGCCAAAATCAAGAGTTGGACTCTTTACCAGCTGAGCCACCCAGGGGCCCCGAAATCTTATTTTAAAAGATAAGGCTTCAGGCTCCTCTGTCCTCATGCCAACCAAGGATCCCCACAATAACCCACCAAATATGAAGTCCCAAGGGTCCCCTTCCAATTGAAAGTTGTTTATTCTGAGTGAGGGCAGTAGGCGGGCAGAGATTCTAGAAGGATTCTACAAGCGAGGCTGGTGAACTCAGTATCTGATGGGCCTCCACTGCCCCCTTCTCCTCAGACTCCTCCTTCAGGTACACGGGCAGTCCCGACAGCCTGCGGTCCCGAGCCCCCATGATCACCCCAGACCTGGAGAGCGGGGTTAAGGTGTGGCATCTGGTGAAGAACCATGACCATGGGGACCAGAAGGAGGGTGACCGGGGCAGCAAGATGGTGTCTGAGATCTACCTGACCCGGCTCCTGGCCACCAAGGTAACTCCTGCTCTGCCCAACCCAGGGAGAGCCCTCTGGAGGGGTACGTCCTGCCCAACCCCCGGCCAGCATAAGAAGTCTGTCATGGAGTCTGCGCTTTAAGGGGCCCCAGTCAGACGGGCAGGCCCAGGCCCCACAGCAGGCTTTCCAGAGGATCAGGCCACCACTGTTCTTCTCTATCCTTTGGCAACAATTGAACACTATCAATGCCCCTGGCCCACGAAGGCCACCATTACTCTGCAGAGGAGCTGCTCTCTCAGCTCTGGGTGCCTGTACCTTTCAGGAAAATGTTAGGGTTTCCTTCTCGATGTCAGCTGGACAGATACGCCAGCCTCCACCATCGCTGCCTTTTCTACCCACTTTCTGGGTAGGGAGGGAGGGAAAGCCTAACGGCCTATTCCTGCCAGTAATCAGAGACAGGGCTCCCCCTTCCCCACCCCATCCCATCTGCCCCCGAATGTTGATGGAAGTGAGGTGGCTACGGTGCCAGAAGCTGTGATCTAAGGCCGTCTCCCAGCCTCCCTCGCAGAGAACAAACATGCCTGTGAGGTGGCAATTCTATGCCTCGTGTTTGCCAGCACAGGTCAGATTTCAAATACCCTCCACCACAGACCCCACAGAAATGCCGCTGAAATTCTAACACAGCGGCATCCAGATTCCAGCCCTCAGACCTGCTCCCAAAGATGACATAAGAAATACATCCTCAGACCACGTGTCTCAGATGTTGCTTTGGCTAATATGCTGTTAAGAGACCAAGAGAGGACACCAGAAAAAGGTTGGACATTTTCCCAACCTTCAGAAGTGCTCCTTGAGCCTGTCAACCATGGGACGCAGGCCCAGCCTTGTCGCTGCCCAGAGGTCCTCCAAGGCCCTGTGGTCAGGGCTGTGCCTGAGTATCCTTGGATCTGGACCCTTCACCTGCGGCAGCACTCCAGCCACCACTGACCCCGGCCAATAGTGCCAAAAACCTCTTCACACCGTTCAGTCGGACGCTGTGCGGCCCTGCCAGGAGGCTCATCGCCCTCCAGTGGTTGTGCGGACACACTCTCGTCCCAGTGTGTGCCCACCATCCCCTGTGGGCAGCCTGGGCTCCGAGTACTCAGCTGCCTTCCTGTCCGACACCCCGTGCCCACACCCGCCCGGCACGGCCACAAGCGTAAATGTGGCGTGTGGCTGTGGGTTGAAGAAGAGCTTCTTCCCAGGAATCTGCAGCCTCTCCAGTCCCTCCCACCTCCCCGACACCCCAGCAGCCCCCTCCCCAGCCCCCACCACCCTGTCGGTGCAGCCTGGCGCCGCAGACAAATTTCCAAGGCGGGATCAGTCCAAGGCACCATCTGGTCTGCCCGTCTGCTGCCTGCACCCCCACCCTCCCCCAGCCTCCACTTATACTCTTCCACCATCCCTCCCCCAGGGCACCCTGCAGAAGTTTGTGGATGACTTGTTTGAGACCTTGTTCAGCACTGTGCACCGGGGCAGCGCCCTCCCCCTGGCCATCAAGTACATGTTTGATTTCCTGGATGAGCAGGCGGACAGACACGGCATCCACGACACAGATGTGCGGCACACCTGGAAAAGCAACTGGTAACCCCTCAGGGAGCCCGGGGGAGCCGCAGCCTGGGGAGGCCGCGAGGTGTGGGAGGTGGGACCGGCCCGGCCCGGGGAGATGGCAGGCAGCCTCTTCTTTGCTGCGGCCGGGGGGCTGATCTGAGGTTTCTAGAACAGATAGCACAAATATGGTCCCCGGGCTGCCAGTGCCCAGTGGGGCCTGCCCGGCTTAGGCGAGGCACCAGGACGCATGCTTGAGCTCCGAGCTTTCAGGTTGAGATCCTTTCCCAGGGAGCACTTCCTCCCCAACTCGGAGACCTCTGGTTCTCAAGAAAGGATGCTGGAGGAACCTAGGTAAAGAGGCGCATTTGGACTGAGCTGCGCAGCTGCAAGCCAGGCAGCGTCGGGCATTCGGAGCGGGGCAGAACCCAGGGCCCTTCCTAAGACGGGAAAGCCCTGAACTGAACATAGAGCCCTGGAGAGAAAGCTCACACCTGCCATGACGTGAGCCCACCAACAAGGAGGATGTCATTGCAAACTTGATCCCTTAAGGCCAAGTTACTCCCCCCGGCGCCACGGCTTTCAGGACGAGGCAGGCAGCGTGTTCTGCAGGCATGACTCTTTCCCAAGGGAACCTCGGCAGCCAGACACCGCGGTGGGAGAAGTGGCTCCTGGAGGACTTTTTCTCACCTTGGTTTTAGACCCAGACCGCAAGCCAAGCCTAGGACTGGCTTTCGGGTCACACAGGGCCTGGCCAAGAGCCGGAGTCAAAAACCCTTCCTCCAGGAAAGAGAGAGGGGAGAGAGGAGGTCCGGGCATGTGGGTTGGGCAAGCAGCCCGCACAGCTGTCTGGAGTCAGCGATCTTCTCAGAAAACAGAGCCGACACAGATGGGCCCCGGCTGTTATTTGGGAATCAAAAATCCTAGCAACCAACAAAACACTTTGGAAAAACCCAACCCCAACCCCGTATAATCCTTTCTTCTCCGCGGCGCTGTGGTGGCTGGCCCTGTGGAGTCCGCAGCTTTGATCACAGGATAGTTAAATGGGGAGATTCCAATGGTCGTGGGTGAGAAGCCCACAGCGCCCTCACCAGGGCAGGCCCTCCGTCTGCATTCCCAGCGGCAGAGCCCTGCCTGTCTCCTTTGCTCTGGAAGATTCCCCAGCCCAGGGCTGCGGTTGCAGGGAAATGAAGAGAAAGTTCTGGTTTATCCCCATCTCTCTGCCTTCGGTTGCCAAACGGGCGCCAGTCACAGGAATGCCATGCCCTGGGGTTGTGTCAGGAAGAGTCCCCTTATCCAGACCTCAGACAGCCAATGTCCCAGGAAAGAATATTAGAGGCTCCCCAAAGCTGCCAGAGGAAGGGAGGGTGGAAGAGATGAGTCACCTTTCAGCCGAGGCAGCTCCTCCCTGGCGACAGGAAAGTGAGCGATCCTGTTGCCCTTTGAAAGATAAGTGGAAATCATAATGGAAGGCTTTGGGGTGGGCGAAGTTGCCCTTCCCAAGACTTGGCCTGACTGAGACGCTTGGGAAAGTTTGGGGCGCTTGAGGGTCAAGAGAAGACGAAGAAGGGGAGAAGAAAGGTAGGCGGCATTTCTCAAACATCATCTCAGGCCAGAAGGACAAGCCCGGGGACAAAGCTCACTCACAGAGGAGCCCAGGAGTTACGGCCCCGCAGCAGCTGGAGGAGAAGGCGAAGTTGGAAAAGGCACATAGACAGCAGCTGTTCTGATTTTGAAGGGGAATAAATGGGCTTTTCCTCCTTATGGCCTCAGGAGCAGAGAAAAGTCATTCTCCTGTGACTATAAATTCCCAGGTTGCAGAAGGAACACTCCTAACGACTGATCAGTTCCTCTTGGGGTGGGAAAACTCTGAGTACACTGAGTCATTCCCAGCATGCCCACAATCGCCTCCGCTCCTCCCTCTGCCACTGCCCAGCTAGGGGAGAGCCCTGAAAGAGGCACCCCCAGGGGGCCCCACTCCTCAGCCCCAGCCTCCGGGCCTGGCCAGCCCTGGGAAGAGGCGCAGGGGGCCAGGCTGGGCAGGAAGGCAGGTGGCACCCTTTGTGGGGCTCCGAGGCAGCGCCTGAGGCTGCTGGCCGCGTCCTTCCGGACAACAGCCACGGCACTGCGTGAAGGGACTCCGGGAGTCTGGTGGCTTTGTTTGAAGCTCTGAGAAAATCGCGTAGCTCTCTGTATTTAGGCTTCCCTGGGGGCATGGAGGCCTCTGGCAAAGGCTGCCTGGAGGGAACAGAACCCACCTACATCCACCCCTCTGTTGGTAGGGATCAGGGTCAACCCCCGGGTAGGGTACAATGGCATGTCTCTCCTCTTCTCCCAGGGTCAGGAACCGCTTAGGCTCAATTAGCAGCCCTGGCTGGACCAGTTCTGGTTGATTACATTCCCTTGCCCTCAGGAGAGAGAGTTTCTACTTGTAGAAGGAGAGTTTTTACTTGTACAACATCAGGGGCACAGCGGAGGTTTGGCCCTCAGGGTCCGCTCTGCCTTTTCCTACAGCCTGCCTCTGCGCTTCTGGGTGAACGTGATCAAGAACCCCCAGTTTGTATTCGACATTCACAAGGGCAGCATCACGGACGCCTGCCTGTCTGTGGTGGCCCAGACTTTCATGGACTCTTGCTCCACATCGGAGCACCGGCTGGGCAAGGACTCCCCCTCCAACAAGCTGCTCTATGCCAAGGACATCCCCAGCTACAAGAGCTGGGTCGAGAGGTCAGTAGCACCCCCGGGACAGGCCCACACCCCTGTCTGTCTGCTCCATCCCCCCACGCTGTGGGCTTCACGGAAGACTCACAGCCGTGTCTGTGGTAACCTCAGATCTCACGTCCCCGCCCTTCCCCCTTGTCCAAACTTCCTGATGGGGGAGAAGGAGACGCATTGTGCTCTGGGAGCACAGATCATTATCATTCTGATTACCTGTTATTGAGCACATGCTAAGCAACCAGTCCTGTGATAAAGATTTTTTTGTGAATCATCTCATTATAATATCCAACAGAGCAGCGAAGGGTCATTGCCATTTGACTGATGAGGCGATTGAGTTACAGAGACGCTCAGGAACTTGCACAAGGTCACACAGCTAGCAGGTAGTAGAGCTGGGGTTGGAATACAAGGAGTCTGGTCGGAGTCCGGTCAGCGTCTGGGCTTTTTTTAAGTATTGTGGGGGGGCACGATAGTGGGAGCTCAGAGCTGGGTGGAGTCTGGCCTAGTGAGCAACAGTCTCCAGGCCTCGACCTTAGCTTGAGACAAGAGGCCAGAGGAAGACACCTGAGAAGAGGAATTGGGAGGCAGGAGAAACTGGGGACGTCCAGTGCTCTCAGGGTCAGAGCAGTGTAGGCAAATGTGTGCCAGGTCCCCATTACGGAGCCTGTCCTCTCCACGACAGATACTATGCGGACATCGCCAAGCTCCCCGCCATCAGTGACCAGGACATGAATGCCTACCTCGCCGAGCAGTCCCGTCTGCATGCTGTGGAGTTCAACATGCTGAGTGCCCTCAACGAGATCTACTCCTACGTCAGCAAATATAGCGAAGAGGTACGGCAGGGCCCGGGGTGGGGGGGATGGGGAGGGAACAGGGACTGACACGCAGCCAGAAAGGCAGTTAAAGGTCCAGCCCTTAAGTAACAGCAACAGAGGGTAGTTTAGAAAACACTCACCGAATCAAAAACCCTGGAGCTTAAAAATCATTACCATTCCCTTAGAAGGCAGCCTTATCCTCTCCAATTCATCCAGTGCTTTCTTACACATTCCATTGTCTTCCACTCTTTGTTAACATAATAAATAACACTTTTGTAATGTAATTATTTTTTCTTTCAAAGTGTTGTGCAATTAATTTCATTCTTTCTTAAACAGTGAATCAGACTATTCTTTGCACTTGGGCACATCCATCAGTTACATTTCAGGTACGCAGGTGGACCTTAACATGAGGAGAGGTTGAGTAAGACAGCTGCAGAGAATTTACAGGGCATGCATTGGCATTGTACCTGAAATTGGCATTAGTAATACTAATAATAATGATAATAGCTTACATGCTACTTTATCATATATGACAAATATTGTTTATTTTTTAACATTTATTTATTGTTGAGAGACAGAGAGGGACAGAGCATGAGCAGGGGAGGGGCAGAGAGGGAGGAGGACCCAGAATCCGAAGCAGGCTCCAGGCTCTGACCTGTCAGCACAGAGCCCTACGCGGGGGTTGAACCCACCAACGGCGAGATCATGACCTGAGCTGAAGTTGGACGCTTAACTCACTGAGCCACCCAAGTGCCCCTGCCAAATATTGTTTTAAACACATTGTCTTAAGATATACCCATGCACAGGGGTGCCTGGATGGCTTAGTTGGTTAAGCATCTGACTTCGGCTCAGGTCATGGTCTCAAGGTTCCTGGGTTCGACCCCCGCATCGGGCTCTGTGCTGACAGGTCAGAGCTTGGAGCCTGCTTCGGATTCTGTGTCTCCCTCCCACCCTGCCCCTCCCCCACTTACGCTGTGTCTGTGTCTCTCTCAAAAATAAACATTAAAAAAATTTTTTAAAGGTATATCCATATCCATACACACATTCAGTTAATCAATTACATGATTTCAGGATATGTTCTTTAGGGCGGCATGGAAAGGCAGAAAGAAGGATGGAGGATTCAGCAAATGGCTTCTTCTAAACCTAGTCCTGAAGTCTTCCCCACCTCTGTTTTCATTCCTCAGCTCATCGGGGCCCTAGAGCAGGACGAGCAGGCCCGGCGACAGCGGCTGGCGTACAAAGTGGAACAGCTCATAAACGCCATGTCCATTGAGAGCTGAGAGACGGAGCCTCGCCTTCCCGGGAAGAGGCACCCATGCAGCCGTCACCCTGCGAGTCTCAGAAGAAGGACAAGTGAAGGGGATCAGACCCCAGAACTTGCTGTCCCCTGAGACCCCGTCCCGGGGAGAGGGGAGGGCCCCTCTCCCCACACCAGCCACGTTTCGTGACAGCCGGTTCCCGCAGGGAGAGCCCGTGGGCGCCATCCCTCCACAGTGAGAACCAGAGAGGAGCAGGGACGCAGAGATGGTGGCTCTTCAAGCCGAGAGGCACTACCTGGGGATGGTTCTGCCTCTGTGACTGCTGCTTTGCATGAAAACTCATTTGATGTATATTGGGGAAATAATGAGAACTTTATTTAATTTTTTTTAAGAAAAGGAAAAAAAAAACAGAAATAAAACAAAAAGCCTCCCTGTTAATCCCGTCCAACTTCTGTTTCATTCTGATTTCTGCCCCCCTTCCTCCTTCCCTCCCCCCTTCCTCGAGTGACTCCTCCTTCCAAATGCCAGAAAAAGCCTACAAAGAGAAGCTGAGAGAAATTGGAGGGAAAATGAGCATTTCCTCTCCCTTGAAATTACAAGAAAATGAGAAGGAGGAGAAGAATGAGCACAAGTTCACGCCAAACACTTCGCAAAAATAGAGGCCAGTAAAACCTGGAATTATCCCGGCGGCCAACAGGAGCTACAGAACCCGGCACAGACGACATGGCCGTGGAGGGGACTCGAACCCGCTGGCTGGGCGCTGAGCTTTACGTACCACATCCCCGTGTGGTCTCATCTCTGGAGAGGGGCTGTGTGTCTCTAGAGCCCCAGTGCTTTTTGCTACTGTGTTTGTGTTTGTTTTCGTTTTATTTCATCTCAAACCGCAAGAAGCGAGGAGCTAATCTCTGGTACTTGTCCCTTTGGTTTCTGTAAAGTTACTCTGAGACGTTGGGGGGGAGGTGGGCCTCTCCCAGACCCGACGCCTGGCCTCCTTGTGAACGCGGGGCAGCGTGGCCTTACATCAGTCACAGGCTTGAACCAGGCACCCTGGGGGAAAGCGCCTGGAGGTGTGCAGCCCAGGCCGCTGGGAGATTCCATTCAGGAGCCGATTGGGGGGGCCCATGTGTCTGACTTTGGACTGCACTCCAATCGGCCAGTGGTTTCTTGACAATTCAAGAGAAAGCAAAACTCAAACCCTGTTTACAGCAAGCAATACTTGAAAAGCATAGGTTAAAGACACCGCCATATTTATTGTGACGCTTTCTTTCTATCCTTCTCCTGTGCCTGCAGGGGGGAGATGGCCCTCCGCTCCTGTATGGAAGCTCCTGATCAACTGAGCCCTTGCCTCAGTAGAAATGGCTGTAGCCTCCCCATGTAACTATCCCCTGCCTCTCCCTCTCTCTCTGCCTATTCTGTCCTTATGCGTTTGAAGGACAAGTGGGTGGCTTCTCATTGGGCTCCTTTCTTTCTCACTGTCTCCTGTGACACCCAAAACCGTGGATGACCAACTCTCCCGAGTGTCGTTTCTAAACCAAGAGACCAAAGCTCCACACCCTGGTCCCAAGGCCTCACGTGAGCTGGTGGGACTCATCCAGAGGAAGGTGGCTCTGTCGGCGCCCAGACCTCGGTGACCAGGACAGCCGTCAGAGCTTCCAGGCTCCCGCACTGGCAACGATCCAAGCAAGCAACTCCAGCTCCTCTGTAAGAGCATCAGAGGGAGGGAGAAGGAGGGCGCGAGAGAGGCACAGGGGTGGGAAGGAGGCAGAGGGAGGGGCCACTGCTCCCTTGCTACTTTCTACTTTTCCAGGGGCTGCGCTGCTGGGAAACTGGACCAGCCAGCCCCCCAGAGACCAGACCAGGGTCATTTCCTCTGTAATTAACTCTGGGCCCCAGCTTCTCTGTGCCCAGATTTACCTCCAAACCATTCCAGTTTCCAAAGGCTCTGCTGACCACACTGGATCCCCAGGAAAGGACTGGGGGAGGGACAGCTCTGTGGGCTGGCTTCCGTCCGCGGCGTGTGGCTGTGATCGCTGTGCTAACCACACAGCAGACATCGCCTGGTCTCCTCAGCTCCGGTTTCTTGCCTGAATGCAGCTGACAAAGGGAAAGAGAAAAGCATTCAGCAAAATACTCAGGAAACTCGCTCTTTTCATTATAATTCACAACCAGCCATGCCAGGGCCACTTTCTTCTGATAATCCACTTCTGCTAAAGTTTCTCTGGACCCTATTAATAGCCTGAAAGAAATACTAATGACTGGCCTTCCGCACTAAGCCAAAGTGTTTGTTCTTCATAGCACCCAAAGCTTATCAGCTCGGAGCCTGTGATTTAGGGCGATGAAAGGAGAGAGGACACGAGCAAGAGGCATGTGAGCGGGAGACTTGAGCGACCCACAGAAAAATCCCAGCCCGCCCTCCGGTTCCTCGGGAGCTCCGAGTGCAGGTTTTCTGATCATGCCACTGCACAGACCAGCATCCAGGACTTTGCTCCACCAAGAAGAGAAAGGAAGTCTGACGTTTCAACAGCTTCTCAACCAACACTTACCTCTATGCATCTACCCAAGTGTCAACCAGGAGCTTGTGGGTGACCATTTGCTGCCCTAGGGCTGTTCCTTGAAGGTTTCTGGAGAGTGGGGAGAAGGATGGGGGATAGCCAGTTGGAGAGTGGAGAGGAGAGGAGAGGAACCAGATCTGGCATGAATGGTTTGGCCACACTTCCCAGGATTCTGTAAGAGTGTGGGGCAAGTTGGGACGGCAAAGGAAGCTGTGCAGCTGCAGTCTGAGGAAGGAATTAAGAGAAAGGACAATTCAGTGTGACTCAAGCCAGGCCCTGAGGGTGAAAACTTGTCAAGCCCTGCCCCCTCTCCAGCTTCCCATCTTTCCCTCCCACATCAGCTCTTGGCTTTGGGTCATCAAGAACCAATGGAGTCCATGCCTGTAGAATGAGGAGAACAGGGAGTTGATTGGCCTCTCTCTTCCCTATTACCTAATTTGGAGATATTTGGAGCTCCTGTAAGGAAAAAGTCGCAGCCCCCACCCCACACGAAGCCAGCCATCTTGGAGGGAGGCAGGAAGGGAAATGTCTCTCGAAAATCAACCCAGCTTCATTGTGTTTCATTAACCTGCACCAGCGACTGTTCTCTGGAAAAGACCCCCAGAAATGTGCTTGGCAGGACAGAAGGTGCTGACGGACAAGACGAAGGTGGACCAGATGTCCATGTTGGTGGAGCAGATCCCTCCACCTGGTCTGCTGCCTCTGCCCTCAGCACGGGGGTGGGGGGCAGGTATTTCTGTGTATGCCCCCCCTACCGCTCGCCACAGCACATCTCTCAAATCATTTCTGATTTGCATCCCCTTCCTTGCAGAGCTCGGTCATTAAAAGCGTGAATCAGCTGTGAACCTCACTCAAGGGTGGGGACTACTTCCTACGTTCATCCATTCAGGGAGCCTTCCTACGCTGCAGCTCTCTGCTAGGCACTGTTCTGGGTGCTGAAAAACAGCGATGAGCAAGATCAAGAAGGACCTTCTTCTAGCAGATTTACACTCTCCAGGCTACTGGTCCCTGCCACCAACTTAGTAGGTAAATTCTCCCTCACCACCTGCAGAGGGCATGAGTTTTACAGAAAAGGGATCTGAAGAAGGAAGAAAGCAGACCAACCCAGCTGCCTTACCTTATTCTGGGGACATTCCTTCTGCAGTAAGAGGCTCTACCATTTCCACTGCCGCTGTCCCTTCTGGTGGCGCGTCCCCTGCTGCTTGAGCTCCTGACCTGCCTTCATTTCCACCCAATGAGGACAAGAAATAATGGCCGAGGCCTCTGGCCTTGCTGAACATGAAGCAGAAGCGACGGATGGGTGTGCTGGACTAAAAATGATCTGGGCAGAACAAGTAGAGAATGTTTGAAAGCTTCTGGCTGATAAATCTCCATGTGCACCCCAGCTGCCACGCGGGCCCCCATTAACCTGCAGCAGGGAAACACCGGGCCAGCAGCCGCCCTGGCGGAGGCCATTTTTTCCCAGGCACCCTGGGCTGCGGCTGAGGCTCCTGGAGCCTGGCTACCACGGAAAGAACTGAGACTCTTGGGGCATGGAGAAGGGGAGTGGTGAGAAAATGCGAAACAGCCTCATAGTTACAGCGCCGTGGAAACAGATCTTGTGGGGAGACTTGGGAGGTGAAGTTCAGGGCCTGTCTCAGGAACAAGCTTTGAGAAAACGGCGGGATCCTCTTCGTAACTCCAGAGTGTCTCTTCCCCGTCTCTTGCCTTTCTTCTGATCTCCGCAGAGAGGGAAGTTTCAGCACTTGGGCCTCAGTGTTACCAGGAGTGAAAGTTTCACTCCTGGAATCAGGGATGCCCTTGGAGCTGACTGATCAAGATCACTGCTTGTCAAACAGGGCCTCAGCCCAGTAAGCAGACTGGAGGTTCTTGGCCTCTCGTGGACGCCTGCGTCTTGTTCTCCTCACTGTAACAGGGCTCCACCTTCAGACAGGCCCTATTCTTTCTGCTGTGAAGCCTACTCCTCCTGTCTAGCCTCAAGGAAGATGGGAGGCACCTTTGGATGTCAGTCAAGGCCCTGACTTTGGCTTTATTTGCCCTCCATGTTGACATGTCAGTGGAGAGCGTAATGGAATGGGGTCTCCCCCCGTACAGAGCAGACATTAGCAAGTACGCTGGGGAACAAGGGACAAGCCCATGGATCCAGGGCCCACCTGCCTCTCCCCCCAACCTCTCCTACCCAAACCACTCTTCTTGACACACTGGAATCTGTATTATATATATTTTTAAGAAAATACAATGATAGTTGTCTGGTTTTGTTGTTTTTACAGGTGTTGTGGAAAAAACTGTAAGAAAATTAAGTATTTAAAATGTTCCAATAAAATGGGGGTTTTTTTGGTTATTCTAATATATTATTGTGTACCTATTGTAAATATGAAGCACTCCTATTTTGCAAGCCAAGGACACAATTTGTACTGTTGTTATATATAAATAAAGTTTACTGGATAAAAAAAAAAACCCTATGTCTTCAAATAAATCTAGTTGTTCAGCCACATATCTGCCGAATACCATTTCACAGGCATAGTTAAGAAGCAGGTGACTCATGGGAAGATTAGCTAAGTTGTTTTAAGGTACTTCTAGAATTCTCTCTGGAACCAGAGCTTATTCACGTTCAGTCATCATCATCAACACACACACACACACACACACACACACACACACACACACACTGTTCCAGCTTGTACCAATAGGTGAACACTGCCCCCTAGCCCCAAGACCCCAGAATACAGTTTTTCTCCAACAAAAGACTGATAGTGCAGATACTTTGGGTTGAGACCATTTGCCAGGAGAATGAGGAGATCCATCCCTAGTCCTTCCTGAACATTACATTCATTCATCTGTACAAAGGCATCTACCATGGCATGGCGTCATGACATGGTGGCGTGGGGGAGGGGGTGGAAATAATAAATGAGGAAGACATGATCCTCGTCCCCTCATCAACCTTTTAGGTGGTGAAAAGCATAAGGATTCCAAAAAAGGAACGTCTCAGCCACACCACGAGAGAGATACTTTTGGTGTTTTCCTTTAATTTTCAGTTGGATTAAGGATAGACCAGGGAATGATGCCAGAAAGTGTGCGCTTTCGGATCCAGCACGGGCTCTGGCCCCTCCCTCCAGGGATCAGTTGGGCTGATGTGGCGTCCAGTCCAATAGCCTGAGAGTTAGGAAATTGATTGGTTGACCTGAGGATGCCAAGCCCCCTCCCCTCTTCTGTACTTCGTTCCCCCCCATCCCAAAGTGTGACACTTCCACTCTCAGCAGGTGAAAGAAGTAGATGAAGGTAGCTCCAGAGCCTGTCAATCTGAAATCTCAGGAAACCGTGTACCAGGAAATCGTCAAGAGCTCTTTTTATGATAATGAGGTCAGAATTGTTTTCTGGGCCCACGGACTTGGACTCACATCAAAAGTAGAGGCTTTTGAAAGTTGAGGTTCAGCCTTGCCCTTAGAGGACCTCCAATGTGCTGGGGGAGACACCCCCTGCCTTGAAGGTGCTTCCAGCCTGACAGCAGAGACACAGACCCTGCTCTCAAAGATGGCCCAGGCAGACGCCAGCACGTGGATGCACGGGGGCTGGGGCTCAAAGCACAAAATCATAAAAATAAGTGCATGTTCCCAAATACGGTGTGTTCCAGAACTATAGAGTTGTCATAGATTCAAAGAGAGACTCCTTGCTAGGATTTTTCCATCCTTACTTTGCAGCGTCTGAGTTCATGAGGTTTGAACTCCTGAGAGGCAGGAGAGATGCAAATGCTGGTCCGAGGGTGAGGAAAATGCAAACACAATCCCCTGAAGAGCCTGGAGAAGAGCACAGTGCTGAGGCCTATGTGTGATTAGTGCACCATTTTCCACTGCACGGAGGTTTCTCTTGGTGGCTCAGAAACCAACCCATCCATCCTCTGCTTCTCATTTAAACGCAGACCTAGAGCACTGTGTGTTCCACCACAGTGGAAAAGGTGCAATGGTCTCATGCGGCCCTGGTGACCCCGTGGGTTGTGCACAGTGTGGGACAGGAGCAGACAGATGAGACCGCACTCTGGCCGCGCCTGCCGGGGCCCCTGCAATCAGGGGACTGGGACGTGGGGCCTCGTGGACTCGGTGAAGGAGGCCAGTTCTCGGTTTCCCCAATCTTCTTGCTCCTTCCTGTCTCTTCCCTCAGCAACTTGGACTTCAGGCACCTCTATTAACTATGTGCTGCAGGAACTACCGTTCTCAGGGAAGAAAGAGACGGGGGAGGAGGGAATCTACCAGGCGCCTGTATGTCCTGCTCTCTTTTGTAGTCGAGGACAATGCACAGGGAGTGTCTGGCAGCAGTTGCCAGTAAGAATGTTCTGAAAGAGGGGCACCCGGGTGGCTTAGTCGGTTAAGCGTCCGACTTTCACTCAGGTCATGATCTCGCGGTTGGTGGGTTTGAGCCCCGCGTCGGGCTCTGTGCTGACTGCCAGCTCAGAGCCTGGAGCCTGTTTCAGTCTGTGACTCCCTCTCTCTCTGGCCCTCCCCTGCTCACGCTGTCTCTCTCTCTCTCCTAGAAATAAAAAAAAAATAAAAAAAAAAAAAAGAATGTTCTGAAAGAAAGAATGATTGAACAAATAAGGCTCTTAGACCACCTACCATATTCCAGGTGCTTCTCATATGATAGGTGTGTTCCATTTTCATAGTCTGAGGCTCAGAGAGGTTGAGCGATTTGCTGAAGGTCATACAGTGACTGCAGAGTTTGGATTGCATGTTCTTTCCATAGCACTACACTGCCTTTCATTAGCTCTAGGCCATTTCATACTCGGAAGTCTTCCCCAGAAATGGGTTCTTCCTCTTGTAACAAGCAGGTGCTGTGGGAGCACTCGCCAGCCTTCACTACCATTCATATTCGTTCAGTACAACCTTTGTCTATTCATCACTTGCAGTGAGCATGACACTAGATTAGGGGCTGTTAGACAGATAGAGGGCGGAAGGAAGCTATGTTTTTAAGTTGCAACTTTCCCAGGATTTACAATCTAATGTCAATGCCAAATCATTTTACTAAGAGAGAAAGACTCATCCTTTTTCTTAGTGGGAATTACATATCATTTTTACTACAAGTGCAAAAGAATTTTGCCAAACTGCAGCAGTAGGGTGCTCAGAGAGCTGGGCCCCTCAATTTGAGGAAGACCCTGCGTGATAAGACACTCGAGAGAATCAGGGAAGTGGGGGGGCTGGTAATCTGTGCCTGATCAACAATGATACCATGAGTGGTCAAACCTCTCTGCTCAGTGAAAGAGCAGACAGAGGAGGCTCCCACCTGTGTTTGGCTGCTAGAAGCCAAATTCATGGTGCACCTGTGCAGGACCTTCTACTGCATGCTATTGCAATATGCATCCTGCTCTTGATTCTGATTTATAGCTGCCTTCTTTCTCTTTCTTCCTCATTCCCTACGCCTTTCCACTTGCTTGAGTTCACATATCTATCCCTGGCTAAGAGCTTAGGAGTTGAATTCAGATTGCCTGAGGTTGAATTCCATCCCCATGCTGTGTGGTCTGGGAAAGTCACAGAACCCCTCTGTGTGATTGATTCTCAAATCTATAAAATGGGGATGCTATATATTAAATAGTGTCTTTCAATGAGATAAAGTAAGAGAATGTATATAGTGGGCTCCATAGATATTATTATAGATAAATGAGGGAAAATATTAGCCATCCATCCTTCTTTTATAGGCAGTCCAGCAGGAGGAGTCCTATAGGAGTCCTACAGGCAGGAGGAAGTGAGAGTCTTGTCTGGCTGTGGAAAGAAGCTAATTTAATGCTTACATGTTTCACAAAGGCAACTGGTGCCTGAAAGTTAAGCCCTTAGGAACCTAGGCATGGATGTTGACCAAGGAAAATGGGAAATGAATCAAGGCTTTACCCAAAGGCAAAACCAGCCATGAAGCAGCTGGTAAATCTGCTAAAAGCAGATAGAAAGTGGCAGAGAGAGGTGAGTTCAGCCAACCCCCATGGACTAAAACTACAGAAATTGTCGAGCAGGCTACCGAGTCAGTAGGTAGCATCCTGAAAGCTTGACTAGGATCAGAGTTCAAAAAGTGTTTGGGGTCTAGTAGGAATGGACCTTTCAGCCAGAGAGCCAGGTCTCTGGGCCACGTCAGGCCCACGGACCCAGGGAAGGGGCCCCAAAGGAGGGCACTGAGGCTAGAGACAGAGAGCACAGATCCCAGGAGGACCCATTCCCAGCGAGAAGCCGGGGCAGAAGAGCAGGAGAGAAAATGAAGGGCTCAGCAGATCTGGGGGGGTACTTTTCCTGTCTCCCATTAGGGAGAAATCTGGAACCTTCATCCCAAACTGATTCCAGTAAGTATATGGGTCACAGTTTCGCAGAGACCTAGGACCGGTAGGGCAATAGGCTGTGGGGCCAAGTGTTCACATGTATGCATAGGGATGTATGCGGGGAGGGGGGTAGATAGGCAAAGACTTTCCGGAATTGGTCCACATGCAAGTTTAAAGTCCACAGAGCAGGCTGGCAGGCAGGCAATTCAAGCAAGAACTGATCTTGCAGTCTTGAATCCAAACGCTACTTGGAGACAGAATTTATTCTACCTTGGGACCCTCAGTTTTGCTCTTAAGGCCTTCAACTGTTAGATGAGCCCTAACCATAGTGTGAAGGGCAATCTGCTTAGTCAAAATCTACTGTTTGTAAATGTTACTCACATCTAAAAAATACCCCCTTTTTTGAGAGACAAGGGGAGAACAAGCACACACATGCAAGTGAATGGGGAAGGGACAGAGAGAGAGGGAGACGGAATCTTAAGCAGGCTCCATGCCCAGCACAGAGCCTGATGTGGGGCTTGATCTCACAACCATGAGGTCAAGACCTGAGTCAAAATCAATAGTTGGACGCTTAGCCAACTAAGACGCACAAGCACCCCTGAAGAGTACCTTTGCAGCAACATGGAGACTGGTGTTTGACCACACAAGTGGGCATGATAGCCTAGCTGAGTTGCTCCATTAAATTAACCATCACAGTGAGGAAAAGACAGCTTGGTATCAAACACTGAGGCCAAATTCCGTGCAAGTGATCTCTAAATCCATCTACTTGGATGCTTTTTTTTTTTTCTCAAATTGTGGTGAAATATACATAACATAAAATGCACCATCTTAACCATTGTTAAGTGTACAGTTCAGGCGCATTAAGTACATTTACACTGTTGTGCTATCACCTCCATCCATCTCCAGAGCTCCTTTCATCTTACAGCACTGAAACTGTGTATCGATTAAACAATAACTCCCTGTGCTCCTCTCCCCCAGCCCCTGACATCCACTATTTTACAACTGGATGCTTTTTTAAAAATCTGGCTTCTTTCACTCTTAATTTCCTGGTAACAACGCTTTTGAAAAATCCCAACCTTTGCTGGCTAAGCATAGAAGAGAAGGGATGGACATCAACAAGGTATGGAGTGACCTCAAGGCCAAGTCTGTGCAAAGGGACAGCGAGGGTTTCAGCTCCACACTGGGGAAGAGGGGCTGACTCTTTGAGTCATCACAGGGAATAAGAGAAAGCGGGAAAAAACAGAAACAGTTCCCTTCTCTGGCTTTTTTCCTGGAGGCTCATAAATGTCCATCATCATAATCCATTTATAAGAGTCCCACCAAGAACCCTACACCAGAAACTGGTACAAAGTAAAAAACCCCAAAAACAACTTAGTTGTTTAAGCCCCAAGAAGCATGCAGAATTCCATGCTTCCAGGTCCATCTTCCCAGTCTCCTCTTCCCTTGGCTCCGCACCTTCATTTGGCTCCATTTCTCAGTTCCTGGCTGTCACCTCAAGTGTCCCTGACTCTGAGGATGCATTTTAGAAAAGCTGAGCTTGGTGGGGGGGAACACGAGGGGGCTAGACCCAGGAGGGCAGGAAGGGAGCCTTCCATCCATGCGGTGCCGCGCTCCACCTCCATCTCCACCCAGGACGACCCATAGTGAGTCTAAAGGCCACAAAACCACAATGAGAACTAAATCCCAGTAGACAACAGCAAACCTTGAGCCTCAGGAACTACAGGGACCCTCCTCTTAGTCTCCATCTCAACTCATCTCCCTGTAGGACGGTAAGGATGCCGACAGAGAACAGAAACAGACATCCTCACTCCTCTTGGCCAGTTCCCCCAAAGTGTCAGGGTCCTAAGTCCTCCAACGTTTCTGAATGTGGTAAGGTAAGGTACAATGTGAGGATATGTGTGGGGATTCCTCTCTAGAACAGCCTGCCCCCATTCATTTATTTAATCAAACATTTCTTGACAGCTGCCTATGGGCTGTGCTCCATGCTAAGCACCGGGGAAGGTCCGGGATGCGCACCTGACATGCTGATCTTGTGAGCTTCCCTGGCAGCTCTGCTCAACCAGCAGCAATGATTGTGTGTCTGTTGTGCACTTACTGTCGTGAAGGCTACGCATACACGACCAGACTGGCCCCTATAAACGTCTGAAGAGGCAAATATCATCTATTCCATTATAGAGATGAGAAAATGGAGGCTCAGAGAGATTACATAATAAATCCAGAATCACATTGACGTTAGTGACATCCTTGGACTTGACCCCAGATCTTCACAAGCTGTAGCATCAGTGGTCTTCAGGTTCACTAAAGGGCCCTCTCTTGTTCCAGCACAGAGTGCTCAGGACCAGCCTGTGACAACAGCACTCAAGCTTTTTTTTTTTTTTTTTCCTGGCCCTCAGTCCCATCCCAGCCAAGTGAGGGCAAGACCCAGAAACCCACAAGACTCCTGGCGGGGTGGGTCAAGCCCTGGGTCAGTGTTCTCAGGAGTCCGCCCCCGCCCGTGGGCCTGTCTCCCCCTAAAGCCTTAATCTACCACTAAATCACTTGGGTGACCTTGACAAATCCTTTGCCTTTGTTCAATCTCAGCTTTCTCCTTTATAAATTGAAGGGGCTTAGAAAAGATCAGTCGTTTTCAACTTTTTACCAAAGAAAGGCTCATACAGAATCCAGATCCAAGTGGAGATAGAAACGGGGAGCCAAGCCCCAACCCACAGCACCTCCCCCTTCCTGCCCCAGTGCCCCCCACCTCCACCTGCCTTTGCACCCTGAATTGCCCCCTGGGCACTCTCAGAGCTCCGTGGAATAAGGTCCCACCAGGGGCCCACTCCCCTTCCTCCTTCACTCTGACCCACACCGAGGTATAGACCAGGCAGAGAGAAGTGCCAAAGGTCAAAGCAGAATCCAGGTTCAAAACAGCCTCAGATCCAAGGAATTATGGGGAGAGCAAGGGCCAACTATGGAGCCAACATGGAGATAGTGATTTCCAAAAGGGTAAAGTTGGACCAGCAAGGAGACAACGGTCCAAGGGGCTTGGAGCCATTCCAGAGTTGAGAGCGAAGGCTGCAGCTGCTTTTTATAGGCTTCCAGCACGGCAGGAGGGGAGTTCTGGGGTCCTGTAAGGAGCTGCCATGAGCAAGCATCCCTCCCCCCAAATCCAGCCTTAGCTCTTCTCTCTAAATCCTCATGGTGTCCCCGTGTCAGGCAGCGGTCCACAGAGCACAGGGGCAGAGTCTCTCAAGCCTTCTGAACAACGAGACAAAAGTCACTGAGTCCTGGGGCACTTGTTTCCTGTCTCCAGAGAACCAAGAAGACCCCTGCTACAGGAGACAGAGAGCAGGGGAGAGGCTGAGAGGTGGTTCTGGCTATGGGGGAGGCTGAGAGAGAGAGACCCTGAGATGCCACCTGAGGAGGAAGAAGGAGAGACGTGGACTATGAGCGAGGTTGGTGCACCCAATCTGTTTGCACTTGAATGAAGACCAAGAATACCCACGAGGTAGGGCTTTGAGATTTATGCAGCCGTTATCCATCCAAGGCTTGTTGTAAACCCGGCCTGTTTATCTGGTGAAGGCTGGGAGGGTCTGAAGGACGCGTGGGGATTGTGCGGGTGAGAACCAGGCTCCTGTCCAGAGCTGACCTGCGAACAGGACAGCTGTTCACAAGACAGAGGAGCAGGCCAAGTCCATCCTCTAAAATCAAGAGGGAATGGACTGGAAAGACATAAAGGACCGTGTCCGATGGCGAGTGGCGATGTGGGGGCACTAAATGAGGCACTTTTCCTTTTCCTTTATCCCCGTCCACCTCTCTGTCCACGCAGGTGATGGGAAGCCTCCACAGACAATGCCTCCAGGTCGCCATCTTAAGGAGCCCTGGGCAGGAGGGACTCAGAATGTGGCCCTGCACTTAGTGGTGGGGTGGCTGGACTCCAGCCCCCTCCCCCCAGCCCAGCCTGCCCATCACCACCGCCCTGCCTATTTCTATGCTCCCGTTACCCTTTCCCCCGTCCTCTGTGTGTCTTTGCCCTGAACTAAAATTGCATTTTATGTGAGACACAAAAAAAGAAGAGCCAGGGGAACAGTGGACAAAGTGCCCGGCTCAGAGAGCTCTCATCCAAAACATCCCCTTTGAGGAAACTTCCTCTGATGTTCTCTGATCTCAGTCTTTAGAAAATTCTGAACTTGGAGAGCTGCGATGTGCTTCTCTATTCTCTCCGTGCCCCACTCCACTCCCCGCAAGACGCCCACCTCTCTTTTCAGGGGCCCCTTCCTTTGGTCACTGTAGGGGATGGAAAAGGACATGGACTCATGTACCACAGACAACCATGCTTCCCTCCTCCTTGGCCTTGACCTGGTCTCACTCCTTTCTGAAGCCGCTCCATCCTTGCTGCAGCAGCATCACAGATTTGACGTTGTTCTATGAACACGTTATGTGGACGAGACCTGCTCATAAGGCCTCATTCCAGTCCCGTCCACACAGCAAAAGTTTCCCTAGCGGAGGCTCTGTCAGGACCTGAGACTTCTAGCTGCAGGTTGTCTGATCCAACCGGATCTGGCGGCCCTCAAACCCCACCCTGTCCCCGTTCCCCCAGCCTGCTGTGCCTGTGTCTTTGTTCACTTTGAGCTTTCTGTGAACCGCGATAGAAACATAGCAAGATGGTGAGATAACTATGACAAGCCAAATAGTTCACAGGCTCTGCCAGCGCAGAGAAGCAGTGCTGCGGCTGCTTTGGGCTGTTCCAAAAGCAGCTTGAAGGACGGCTAGTACAGATGGAAAAGACTAGAGATGGGGGGGCGGAGGGCGGGGCTGTAAGGAAACAAGGTAGCCCCGGGGCTCAGGTGGAAACCCCTCCTGGCCTTCCTCTCTTTTTCCATAAAGCCTGGTCAAGTCAGCCCCAGGGCGCATCCAGAACTAGAGACGGAAGTCCAGGAGGTACGTGCCAACAGCTCTGATGGAAAAACACTCCAAAGGTTCGGGGGCGGGGCTGGCGTGAGTAATAATGAAGGGTCTTTCTTCAGGCGAGTGCCAAGCCTTCCGTCTCTGCCGTGGTTCCCCGAGCTGTGGGGCCGGCAGGGGGTGCGTCTGCAAAGCCAATGGCTGACAATTGTGATCTTGAGCAAGTCACTTGACCTCGTGGGCTCATTTTGTCTCATCTGTAAAAGAAGAGGATTAGGTGAAGCCGTCTGTAATGTGCTTGCATCTCTGTGGTTTCATGATTGCTGTGACTATCACAATGGAGCAAGGAAGATCTGAGAAACGGGAAAGAAAGTATCAAAGATGCGCAAATAAATAACAGAAAAGGCCAGGCTTGGAAACTAGGTACCGAGATTCCTAGCCCAAGGCTCTACTTGCCTCAAGAGAAGGTCTTCAGAATAATAATCTGGAGTATTACACTCCCCATGTCCCCAAAAGGTAAAATCTTTAATGAAGCAAATGTGTTTTATCTTCTTGTGACCAGATCCTTCACTATCGGTCTGTTCATGCATTGCCCATGCCAGACAGCATTTGAAACATGTTTTGCTAAAATGTGGATTATTGACTTGCTAAAATGCTACAGGCCATACTAAACTCAATGTGGAAAGCATATCAATACTTGGATCTGTGCATGGGAGCCACCCGCCAGTGGACAAGGGGAGGTTCCGCAGGGACAAGTGCATCCTGACCACGTGAGTAGTCAAGTGACCATGTGCTCATGGTTTGTTGACCATGACGAATGCTTGCTATTTTTAAATTCTGGCCCTTTTAGCCACCTCAGCCACTGGTTTGGCCAGAATGCAATCAGGTCCACAGAACGCTCTTGTAAGCAACAGGTTCCCAGCCCTGCCTCCTGCCCTCAGCTCTGTCCCCATGCCCTACACCTCTGTTTCCTGCCCTCAGTGGCCACACACGCCCTGCCCTACACACACTGAGTCTTAGAAGTCAGCAGCTTGAAAGGCAAACTTGCCTGCCTGGCTGGGAAGAGAGGTAGCAGCAGTCTAGAAAGAAGGAGGAAGGAGAGGCAGAACCGGAAGTATGGATCCCGCCATGGTTGCGAATGGCATGGACCCTCAGGGGACCGACCTAATAGCCTGGATGGAGAGGTAACCATTGAGCCCTCACTCAGGTGACCAACTTCACATACCTGGACCTGACATGACCAGATTCTAGCACCATGACACCCTGTGTTAGAGACCCCTCAAAGCTCAAGGTTGCCTCAACCATCTTCTTCAGGTGATAAATCCCCAGTCAGAAGAGTCTAGTCCCCAGTCAGAAGAGCCTAGTCCCCAGTCAGAAGAGCTTAGTCAACCACAGCTCAGAAGTAATCATCATGGGACCCGGAAGTAAGCACATGGGCATATGGCTTTGCCACTTAGTAGCTGGGTGATGGTGGGGGTTTCTTATACCCTGCCCCCCACCCAGAGCCAGTCTTCTAATATGGAAAACATGGTGGTTTCTGGAGAAAATTAGACCTGCGTCTATAATGTCCTTAGCACATGCTGGGTGCATAGCAGGCCCGTGAGGCATGAGAAGGGTTCTTGCATAGCATTATTAACTCACACCACCTCCCTGCAATGTTCTGGCCCTTCTTTCTCCCTCATTCCGCTCTGGAGACTACAGCCCCCCCCACAGCCGACATCTGGCTGAGCTGAACTGTGGGAAGGACAGACGCAGGGATCAGGCCTCCGTCACCACCATCCTCAGTGTTTTCTCAACTAAAAACCAAAACCCTGGCATCGAACTGCTCCCCCCAGTCCCTTGGGCACTGAAAAGCTTCTGACCAGAGGCTCAGCTCAAGGGGCTGACTCTGTATTCAGGAAATGAATCCTGGTTTGAGAGAAGCGGGAAGAGACTCCAAGAGCCATCTGGAGGTGGTAGCGTTTCCAACTCGTCCTGGGAAAGACCAGACAAGAATTGAAATGGTGTGGCATTAGCCCAAGAACAGACAGATCAACGGGATTAGGCAGCTCCGAAACAGACCCTAATATATATTTAAGGACTTAATAAATGAGAACAGAGCATTGCAATTCACTGGAGAAAGTGTGAATGAAGCAAAAGCTGGGCTTGCAGGAAATTGGCTATTTGAAAAGGAATCAGTTTTGATCTTCATCTCACAGTATACACTACAATTTCACTCAGATCAAAGAGTTAAACCTGCAAAAACAAAGAAAAGTCAGCGGGGGGTGGAGGGGAATAGAACATGTCATTTTCCCGAATGGCAAGACTGAATAGTACAAAGATCTAAATGGTTCATGAATTAAGATATATGTTGAATTGAATCCCTTTCCAAGTTTCAAATGAGATTGCTTTTTTTCTGGAGCTAGACGGTATGATTCTGAAATTCATCTGGAAAATGAGCAGGAATAGCCAGTTTTTTTTTCCAACAGAGTAATTGTGGGAGATTTGTTCTACCAGATAATAAAATGCTACATTTCATATACAAATATGTCATATTTTAAGATATGTGAATCTATAAAGATACAATAATTAAAACAGTGTGATTATAATGGAAGAAATAACTGAACAGAATAAGACAGCTCAGAATAGTGAACTGTATATTAAAAAAAAAAATTCAGCATGTGATAAAGGTAGCATCCAAGCCAATGGGGAAAGAAAACATTATTTATTACTTGATGTTGGGATTAATGGTTAACTATTTAGAGGGAAAATCTATTTAAACCCTTATCACACAATATATAGCAAGACAAATGTCAGAAGAATTAAAGGGTTAAGTGTAAATAAAATAGAACCATAAAATACTTAGAGTAAAATACAGATTACTATTTCTATCTCACTGTAGAGATGGGATTTCTAAGCACAAAAGCAATTGGAGAAATCACAAAGGAAAAAAACAGATATATTTGGCTGCATAAAAATTCAAACCATCTCTATAAAAAAACATCATAGAAAATAAAAATAAACAGCAAAATCAACCTGAGAAAAATGTCTGCAACAAAAACATCAAAAAATTAATGTTCTTAAAATATAAAGTAGCATTTATATGTGACAAACCCCACTAAACTCAAAAGAAAAATGTGCAAAGAACAAGAATAGGTTATTTGCGGAAGAAATACAAATAATGGTTTAAGCACACAAAGAAATGTTGAGCCTCACTGGTAATCAATACACAGGAAGAAAACACAGTAATGAAATACATTTTTTTTGCCCTATCAGATTAGCAATACTTGTAAAAGTCAATGTGGAGCATCAAGGAAGGCTTGATACAATGATAGGCCCTCTCACACATTGCTAGCACTGTAGAGATTTATATAATGTTTCTAGAATGCAATATAATAAGCCTCAAGGGTCTTTAAACTATTCATTCTCTTTTTTGCAATAATTCAATTTTATTGGAATATTTTATTCTAATTTTATTGGAATAATTCCATTATTCAGTTTTGAGCCAGCAAAAAGTAAGGATGCACATACACATGTTCATCTCTTTTATTTGTAACAATAAATACAAACAAATATTCACCAGGGTTTGGATAGCCACAAGTTTTGGAAAGTTAAATAAGTTATAGGATAGGGGCACCTGGATGGCTCCGTCGGTTAGGCGTCTGACTTTGGCTCAGGTCATGATCTCCTGCTTTGTGGGTTCGAGCCCCGGGTCAGGCTCTGTACTGACAGCTCAGAGCCTGGAGCCTGTCTTCAGATTCTGTGTGTGTCTCTCTCTCTTCCTCTCCCACACTCCTGCTCTCTCTGTCTCTCTCTCTCTCTCAAAAATAAATAAAACATTAAAAAAATTATAGTATATCTACAAAATGGAATATTATATTGTCATTTAAAATTACAGCCACAGGGGCACCTGGGTGGCTCAGTCGGTTAAGCATTCAACTCTTGATTTCAGATCAGATCATGATCTCATAGCTGGAGAGATGGAGTCCCACATCAGTCTCTCTGCTGATAGTATGGAGCCTGCTGGGATTCTCTCCCTCTCCCTCTGCCCTTCCCCTGCTCACACTCTCTCTTTCTCAAAACAAATAAATAAGCATTTTTTAAAAATTAAAATAAAATAAGAGGTGCCTGGGTGACTCAGTTGGTTAAGCGTCTGACTTCCACTCAGATCATGATCTCAGTCTATAAGTTTGAGCCCCATACCATGTTGGCCTCTATACTGACAGCTCACAGCCTGGAGCCTGCTATGGATTCTGTGTCTCCCTTTCTCTTCCTGCTCCTCCTTCACTCATGTTCTGTCTCTGTCTCTCAAAAGTAATAAATAAACATTGAAAATTAAAATTACAACCATGAAGAATTTTTTATGATTTAGAAAACTGTTAATAATATGTTACAATGCGATCTGAACAGTTTCTACAAGCATAATTATGATTGTCACTTAAAAAATTTTTTAACCTTTATTTAATTTTGAGAGAAAGACACAGAATGCCATGGAGGGAGGGGCAGAGAGCGAGAGAGACACAGAATCTGAAGCAGGCTCCAGGCTCTGAGCTGTCAGCACTCACGAGCTGTGAGATCATGACATGAGCTGAAGTTGGACGTTCAACCAAGTGAGCCACCCAGGTGCCCCGATTTTCATTATCTTTTAAAGAAAATACTGTATTTCTGGACTCATCTTCCACTCTTATAAGGTAGCAAAACCTACTCCCAAGCCCTCCTCCCAACAGACTCTTTTCTTCCAGCTCCTAAACTAAACCGGACTCCTTGGTTACCTCTTTTCGTCCTCTGATGTTAGGAGGGCAGATGGACCCTCACACAGTGTGCTTGTGGCCAGCAGAGCCACCCACGGGACCTGGCACCCAGAAGAAAGCAAAGTGATGCTTCAGACTTTGTCGTTGGCACAACCTATCTGGTTCTTATCTCAGTCCTACTGCGTACGAATGCTGGCTGATGACCTTGGGCAGCTCGCCGTCTGAACCCACAAGTGCACACCAGGAGGGCAGCCTCCTTTCTGTCTGCTATTGTGTCTCCAAAAATATGGGATTCATACTGAATGAATGAATGAATGAATGAGCGTTTCCTCTTTGAAGTGGGGGAAATAAGCCCATTTCGCAGAGTGTTGGGAGAAGCAAGTGCGCTCATGTGGGAACAGTCAGGCCCACACAGAGGACGCTCTGCAGACCCGGTGCCCAGGCCACACCGAGCTGGCCACAGACAGGGCCTCTGGCTCCCCGCTCCCCTGCTGTGAGACAGCTTTGCTGAAGGTAGAAACGGTTTAGCCTTGTCTCTTTGAGTTTTCCCAGATGGTCGGAAACACGTGGCTTTCTTCCTCTTCTTCGAATCTTTGCCTTTTGGTTTCCTCTGAATCGATTCTGCCACCGGTGAAGGGCAGTAAATTAATAACTAGATTTCCCCCCACGACAACAAGTCCCACAACTAATTGGCTCGATATCTCCCTGTTGCTGTATCACTTTGGGATTTTCTGGGTGAGATATAAATAAGCCAATTCTATTAATAAGCCATTTGGCCAAGGGAAGAAAATACACTTCCGAGATCCCGAGGGGCCCGGGGAAGCCGCTCAGTGGCCCATGGAGCGAGGCACTTGATTACAGGAATGAAGCGTGCCGTGTCGGCCTCCTCCTCCCTGCAAATCTGTGCTCCCGGCAGATTCTTCTCTGTTCGGGGCTGGGAGGGGGTGGGGGGAGAGGAAAGCTTTGTTAAGTTTAAAAATTATAATTTAGATAAATCTGTGCATTCATTGGCCTGAGCGTGTCTCTGGAAAATAATAGTTAGCAGGGTAGAACCTGCCGCATTCCAGGGCCTTTATTGTCTCCTTATAATTAAGTCCTGCACAGAAATCCAATTACAAATGTTCTCAATTGCCCTGCAGCTAAGTGCTAACAGAAGAGGGGAGGAAGGCTCCCGGACTTAAATAACTGTGGATAAAAATTAATATCGTGGCCGTGTTGGCTAATTAAAAGTGCCGCCTCTATTAGCGGGCCTTTATATTAATAAATGAGACTATTATTATCATATCCGACAACCATGGTGCTTATCAAGTCAGCTCTGGCAGTTTTGCTCTTGAAAGCCCAAGTTCATTGCCCTGGGTATAGGTTCTTGCAGAAACAGAGGGGAGGACTCCATTCTCACCAGGCACTTACCGAGATGGGCACCTTGGCATATACGGCCGTGTGCTCCTCCCACCAACCGTGTCTGGTTTCTGCCATGGTTCTTTTTGCTCTGGTTCACAGTTGGGCAAACAGAAGCTTAGATGTTCAGTAACTTCCCCTGATAAAAAGCAGAGCTGGATTCAAACCTGCAGACTCAGGACGCTGAGTCTAGCACTCATCATGTTACACAAGCTAATTTTCCTGGTTGGCCCGGTGGGGTGGGTGGAGGTTTTTTACAATGTACTGGTACCTGGAAGGTGGGAAACTTCCCCTTGTTAGGTCTGGCACATTCCTCTGTGGCCCCACGACTTGTTGATTAGTCCGGTGCTGTGGACCAGGCAGAGTCCAAGAACTTGGCCGCCTGATTGGCCCTGCTCTTAAGGAGGAGACCAGGTGTTCGTGACGGCAGGGAAAGCACAGGGTGTGATAGGAGCCCACCAGGAAATAAGCAATCCAGACTTGGGGGGACAGTGGAGATTTCTCAGGGGATGTGGCATCTAAGCTAATTTTGGAAGGACACAGAGATAAAACCCAGTCCAAGTAGTGAACCAAGGGGGAAGAGATTCCCGGACCAGGAAATCCTGTGTCCAAAGGTGTGAGTGAGTAGCTGTGCCTGAAAGATAACACTCAAGGTACATAATGAAAAAACTGGTAAGGCTGGAGAGAGAAGCAGGGCCAGATCAAATCAGGTGAGGTCTTCCTGCCTCTACTTAGAACTTGGGTAGCTTACCCAAGGACGGCAAAAAATCTCTGACTCATTTTAAACAGAAAGTGCTGTGAACAGAGCTGTGTTTTGTGTTCATCTCTCTGGCAGGAATGTGGAAATGACTTGGCTATAGTCTACCCTGGAAGCAAAGGACCACTTAGGGACAGGAGGGTGACAAGGGAGGTGGGCAGCAGCGGCTCTATTCAGGAGCTATGTTGTCAGGGACTGACCACAGGGGCAGCATCAGGAAGAGGGAGGAGTCACATCTGACCCGGTTTCTTGGCTTGAGCAAGGTAGAGGGATTCTAGACGATGGGAAAGAGAGAATGAGGGGTGAAAGATAGTAAGATCAACTTTGGACATTAAGTGCATTCAGATCCTGAGCAGCATTCAAGGATAGTTGTCTAGTGAGTTGCTGTATATGTGAGTCTAGAGCTCGAGACAAATAATGGCCTAGAGATAGGCTTTGGGGATTTTCAGGTCATGGGTGAAGACGACAGTGTGGTCACAGGTGAAATCATCTGGGGGGGTCGGTAGGGGGCCAGACAAGTCCTCAGTGGGCCTTAACAATCTTTGTTCACCATCTCATCAAACACCATGTATCTTCTGTGGTGGAAGCACTTGTGTCTTGTTACCAGAATTTCTATCTATTAGTATAATATTTCCTTGGTGACAGGAGGTGAGGAACTTCCAACCTAGACTAGGTGTCCCCCAACCCGCACAGAAATGTCAAATTTATTATTTTTTTAATGTTAAATGTTATTTTGAGAGAGAGAGAGAGAGAGAGGGACTCTGTGTGTGTGCACAAGCGGGAAAGGGATGGAGAAAGAAAGAGATAGAATCTCAGGCAGGTTCTGCACCATCAGCACAGGGCTTGATCCCATGAACAGTGAGATCATGACCCGAGCTGAAATCAAAAGTTGGATGCTCAGTAGACTGAGCCACCCAGGTGAGCCACGTTGAATTTATTTTGCATATGTGCTGCCGAAGCGAGCACACGTTGAATTTATTTTGAATCACGAATATCTATCGTAGGCAATCCAGTGAATGTGAATCAAATTCTGGTTCTGTATCCAACCTTGATTTGACCTTGGATTTACTCCGAGGCCTGAGCTATCATGAAACCAGGGTGACTGGTGAGAAAAAGTAGCCCCATCTTCTCTCAGTCTCAGAGCATATTTACCCTAAGTCACCAGAGCCCCATAATGGAACCCAGACCCGATCATTTTAACGTCTAATTTTCAAAAATAATGATAATAATGAATGAAATACTGACTAGACTTAACAAATGAAAGCTTTTCAGGGAAGCAGAGGAGGGAGGGAGAAGGAGGAAAGATAAATATCTGAAAACAACAGCTTGTTTTTACAAAGTAATGGGCCAGTCATTTGCCATCCATCAGCTAACAAATGCAGGAAAGTCCAGACTGATAGGAACATTAGCAGAATGAGGATGAAGGGCTACAATACAGTGAATTTTCTCATGATAAGAAGGTTGTTTCAGACTTCACTGAAAATATTTCCAGAGTGTCTGGGTAAGCTTTCCCGTTCTAGTAAGTCAGGCTGATTTTCTGATCCTGCTTCTGTGTAGACCAGGACCAGGTAAGAGGTGAGCCTAGCCAGAGTAGAGTTTAGGAGGTTGTAGCTTCTTACACAAGATTATAAAGTATGGTGGCAGAAAGTAGATCCTCAACACTGTTTCTGGAGAAGAACCAAGGTCAAAGTCACATGATAAGGCCAAGATCTGACCATCAACCCAAGAAACTGGACAAGAAGCCAAGGAGAGAAAGAGTCAAAATGAGAGGTTCAGGGATTAGGGAGCTAGAGTTAAGGTGCTGGAGAAGGGTGAGTAGGAACAGTGGTGCATGAGGGGGCCTAAAGGAACCCCAGAAATCCAGAATTGGCAATATACAGGTTTATTAGTTATTGATTGCTCTGTGTAACAAGAAATCCCAAAACTCAGTGACCTAAGAGAAAACATTTGCTATCTCAGAGTTTCTGTGGATCATAAATCTGAGCATGTCTTAGCTCAATAACTAGAGTTCAGAGCCTCTTACAAGGTTGGTGTCAAGCTGAAGACCCCAGTTGTGGCCTCCGCTAAAGCTTTCTTAGGACAGTGGGGTCCACTTCCAAGCTCCCCAATGTGGTTGTTGACAGGCCTCAATTCCTCATCACATGGGCCTCTCCATTGGCTGTCGCAGCCTCCTCAAAGCATGGTAGCTGGTGACTGGAGAAAGAGAGAGAGAGAGAAACTAGAATCTGAGAGATAAATTAGGAAACAGCAAACACCCAAGATGAAAACCACAGTCTTTTTATAACCTAATCTTGGAAGTGACATGTTCTATTCATTAGAAGCAAATCAAGAATCCAACCCATAGCAGATAGCAGAGGGGAAGGGATTATACACGGAGGTGAAAACCAAGAGGCAGAGATATCTGGGAGCCATCACAAAGATTCCCAAGGCCATTTCATTGAAAGGGACATTACAGGCTGGACACCGCATGTGGAACAGACAATTTCTTTGATGGATGAGAATCTTGCAAAATTTCTGCCTTATTCCTCAATCATATCGGTTACTGTTTTCCATGGCAGCAGATGTTGAGATAGAACATCTAGACAGCTAAGGTAACTATGTAGTGATTTCCAGATATTCTCCAGAAGTCAGTTTTTTGCCCAGATCATTGATGTCATTCTGACATTTGTCTTTTCGTCTCATTGATCCCTCCTCAAAAATTCCTATCATCTGTGCTACAGATTAGTGTCTTCTCTAAGAGGCACTAACATTTAATTGTCTGTATTTTCTCACAATGCTACCTTGATTAATAGATCTTCTGGGAGAAGAGCTCTGACACCTAGTCAGTTGCATTAGGAAAATGAAGCCTATTTCTTATGGTGGTGTATGAAAGGCTTCTGCTCTTCTAAAGGAGTGTGACTCTTGAGTGGGAACATGGAATATGATGTGTGATCAGAGTAATATAATAGAGTCATATTCTGGGCCTTCCCAGCCTGCCTGAATAAAGTCTGACTCATCCAAATGCCTTGGAGAGAGAAGACAGGTGGGGCCTTGGAAGGTCCCTGAGAAGAGAGCACAGTGGGACCCTGACTCCATGTTTGCACACTGGGATTGGGCTTCCAGGGAAGTCCCTGTTGAGAAGGCATGCTGAAAATACATCTGCCCATGTGCTTATAACAGCCAGGGACCCAGTCAAGTTTATGGAGAGGAGACAGGAAATGAGAAAAAGAAAAGCTGAACAGCAGTAGAGTATGAAGAAGGGAAGGGATACAAGAAGAGAAAGAAACTAGATGGAAGAGCTCACAGTAGAGACATCTAAATGCCACCACACCCAGCCCCAGGCCAAGCAACAATATCTCCCTCATGGGCAAATGTATTTAGCCAATTTTAGTGAGCTCCTGCTAAGTTCTAGGCCCAGAGGACACAAGGATGAACAAAATAAACACCATTGCTACTCAATCAAAATTCACTCTAGATGGGGAAACAGAAATAGAGGCAGTACCATGAGGCTCACAAGGAGGACATCTGGCCATTTGGATGAAACTGTACCTACAAACATACTGATGCCACCCTAACAGCACAGCAGAGTCTGTAACCTTCTGGTCTGTAGCATTTATAGGGGATCCAGCCTGAGGAAAATGCCCCTTCAAACTTTCCTCACCCCAATCCTTGGTCCTGGCCCTAGTGCTGGGCTCCTGCCCTAACTCACCCCCACTTTTCACTTGGCCTCTCACTGCACTGACCCTCTCTCAGGATACTGACATTGTCATCCTTTCCCTGCCTCTTCCTTGTCCATCCAGTATCTTTGGGAATGGTAAGGCCAAGAGAAGAAGCCAATGGCTGCCATTTGCCATGGGCTTGAGAAAGGGTATATCCTCCAGTCTTGCTGACAGAAAAAGGAAGGAGGTATGTCCAACAGAACTCTCCATGGGAGACGTAGAGGGGCATCTGGCCAAATATAAGCAGAGGCCAAGCCTCCCCTCTCCCCTACTCATCTCTTAATGGCACTGTGCTCCCATGTGGTACTAGGAGGGCTGATCCTCCTCCGGAAATACTGAAAGGAAGACAACTCAGCCACAGAAGAAATGGTAGTTGGTGAGTCTTTAGTTCCCAGGTAGGCATCTGGCTTTAAGTCCACTCAGAGAACCCTAAATGTCTGTGGTTGACCGGCTCTTCCACAGCCTCTGGGGAGGTCAGCTATCACAGCTCTGGAATGGGCTGTTGAGATAACCCACATTTTTTGCATTCCTCACCTACTTATATGAGTAAGAGTTTCTTTCCAATGTCTGCTTTAAATCCTTTCTGCTCTTATTTCCTTCTACAATTAAAAGCAAAGACCTGGAGTCAGCATAATGTCACAGCTCCTGGACACTCTGCAGCACACAGAGGCCACACACCTGGAGGCGTTCACTGCTCACACTGGAAAGCTAAGGGTGATGGCATGTCGAGCAGGACAGGACATGAGAGGGACAGACGGAAAGCTGGGGGTGGGGGCAAAGCCGCCCACTCCCCCAGAGGTGCGGGA
Organism: Proteles cristata cristata; assembly: GCA_017311185.1. Taxonomy (NCBI): domain Eukaryota; kingdom Metazoa; phylum Chordata; class Mammalia; order Carnivora; family Hyaenidae; genus Proteles; species Proteles cristata. The sequence goes on along the minus strand of JAESUZ010001426.1, from coordinate 1,517,864 downwards.
GCTCCAGGAAAGCTGAGGGATGCACGCAGGTGAACACGTTGCCCACAGCCTGCAGCAACATGGACAGACCATGTGAATGCACTTCCGGAGAGTGACCGGCTTCACGATGGGAGCTCCCTGCGCCCCCAGCACCCCGGCCCCAACCCTGCCAGTGCGTGACATGGAGCCCCTCTCAGTAGCCCAGCACCCCCTTACTTCTCTGGCTCTTGCCTCCCCTTCTCCCACCAGGGCTCTAGCATGCATGGTGAGTCATCTTTTTGCCTTTTTGGTTGGCTTGGCAAACCCCAGACACCCTCGCCCAGTGCTCCGGGAGTCTGCACAGCCCCCCTGCACACGTGGCTGCAATGCCCCTTCTCCTAGCTCTCCCCTGCTCTCCAAGTGCCAGACCCCAACTCCTCCATCAAATGAGCCTCCATGATGCTCAGAGGCTGGGCCACCCCTTTTCCTCTGCTCTCCCAACCCCAGGGCTGTCTCCCTCCCTCATCCCCACCCGACACTCAGCAACAGGGATGGTGGGGGGTGGGGGGCAGCTCCACAAGCCAAAAGGGTGAGAGAGGGGAGGGAGTTGGGAGGGGAGACTGGGAACTCCAAGCCCCCCCCCCCGCCCCCTTCCACATCCGCTGCTGCAATAGAGGCCCACCCCCAGCTGACAAAAGCCCTTGTCAGAGCCAATGGCTCTGGCGCCAGCCCCGCCCCTTGGAGCAATGACAGCCGTGTGCTACATTTGCCCAATTCTGCAGCTGGGCTAATTACTGTGGTTCCCGAGCTTGGGGTCCAGCCCCAAACCAAACAAATTAGGACAAAAACCATAGGCTTCTTCATCCCTCTCATTCCCAGCCAGCAATTGCTGAAGGACCCCTATAATTGATAACAATGAAATAAAAACCCACCACCTGTCCTTACTCTTAAGGGCTTGGGAGCCCAGCCAACAGCTCAGCCCTCCCCTCCATGGCCACAGCAATGTGGCGTTGAGCAATGCTGCATTCCAAGTGCCGGCATCACCCCGGGAACAACCTGCGACCCGTCACATCCCAGGACATGGTGCAGCCTGGGAGAATAACGAAGCTGGGGGGTGGGCTAAGAGGTGGTGGACTTGCGGCCAGGGCCGCGCCTGGGGTGGGCCAGCCCCCTGAGGCCTGGAGCTGGTGTGGATGCAGGGCCGTGTGGAGGAGATGGCTGCAGTTCACAGCCCGGGTCTTCAGGATACATGGAGGAAGGAAGTCCCACGTGGACAACTTCCAGGAGACCGTACTCAGAAAAGTCAGGAAAAGCAGGAGTAAAAGCCAGCAGTAAACCCTGGCAGTCAGTAGGAGGGCCCTGGCTTGAGCATCTAGATTCAGGGGCAGAAATTAAAACAAGGACCCAGTGAGGTATAAGACCTGGGTGCTAGGGAAGGAGATAGAAACACGGGTAAGGCAAGGCTCCACCAGCAGCGAGAGTACCTGGCCGAGATCGGATATGGGACTTGGACACCCTGACTAGGGTCTGGCTTAGGTCCAGAAATACAGGTGACAAAAAAGGCGGGGTCAGGGGCATAGGACCACCTGCGGTCCTGGCTGCATGGACCTACATTGTTCTCAAACTCAGCCTTGCACAGAATTGCGCAGAGGACTTGTTAAAACACAGAGTGCTGAGGGCGCCTGGGTGGCTCAGATGGTTAAGCATCTGGCTTCGGCTCAGGTCATGATTTTGTGGTTTGTGTGTTCAATCCCCACATCAGGCTCTGGGCTGCCAGAGCCTAGAGCCTGCTTCAGATTCTGTGTCTTCCTCTCTCTCTGCCCCTCTCCCACTCGCACTCTGTCTTTCTCTCTGAAAAAATAAACATTTAAACACACACACACACATACACACACAGAATGCTGAAGTCCTTGATTCAGGAGGTCTGGAAGGGGCCTGAAAATGTGCATTTCGGAGTAGTTTCCAGGAGATGCTGATGTTGTTAGTCCAAGGACCACACTTTGAGAACCACTGCTCTAAATATCTGGGGACAAGATATAATGCTCAGGCGGAAAGTGAGTGACAATCCAGGAGCCAGGATGAATCACCTAAGGCTACGTTATACACTGAATGTGTGTGTTCCCCGCCCCTCCCTTACCTCCCAAATTCATGTGCTGAAGCCCTCACCCCAAATGTGACTATACTGGAGACACGGCTATGAGGAGGTGATAAAGGTTAACTGAGGTCATGGGGGTGGTGCCTTAATGGGGAGTTGGTGCATTTATAAGAAGAGGAAGAGACACCGGAGAGCACACGTTCCCTCCTCTTCCTGTCCACTCCTCTCCCTTGTGAGGACACAGCAAGAAGGCCATCTGGAAGCCAGGAAGGGCTCTCACTGGCACTTTGATCTTGGACTTCCAGTGCCCAGAACTGTGAGAAATATAAGTGTGCTATTTTAGCTCCCAGTCTGCGGTGTTCTGCCCCAGCCATGCAAGTGGACTCAGAAGGGCGGACTCACAGACCAAACAAGGCAAGTAAAGAGAAAGAGAGAGAAAAGTCTGCACGTACACCTCCTGCGTTGGCCGCATAGAGGAGCCCACCTGTGGTTTCTGCCCTTCCAGACCCCTCCTCGCCTTCTGACCCATCTTTCTCCACTGCCTGCTTTCCTACACGGTTCTAATGAGAAGGATTTTAAAAACTCTTTCTCATCTCTTCTCCTCTCTCCATTTCTCTGCCACAGCCCCTGCCCAGGCCTTCATCTCTGGTTCAAGGTCATGCCCTGAGCGTCCCAGCTGCCCCCTTTTCCTCAGCTTCAGTCTTCCTTCACCTCTGGCCTCGGCTCTGGCCCTGATCAATCACCCTAAAGCATAGTCAGGAGAAGCAGGGGTTGGTGGGGAAGGTGAGGACCAGGCCAGCCAGTGAGTCCCTGCGGAGGCAGCAGCCACAGGTCAGGGAGGCTCGAGGAAGATTTATTGGCCACTGAACTCAGCCAGAGGGGGTGGGGTAATAAAGCAGAGAGTGTAATCAAAGTGATACTTTATGTTGCTCTGTCTCAGGAAAATAATTGTTCCACTGGAACATCATTACACTATCGTTTTTCTACTCCTGTGCCACTTACAGAGAAATAGAAACCCACTTTCTTCTTCATAATAAGCTGCAATTTCAATAACTCAAAGAGCTTTTTCTGAGACAGAGCCATTCTCCCATCACCACCCCATCCTCCGGTGATGTGGGTGAAGACAGGTGTCTCATCCAGACTCCCAGGCCAGGGAAAAAGCCGTACTGGCCCCTGGGGACAACTGTCCCTTCTTCTTGATATTCTTCTTGCCTGACATCCAGGTGACCAACTGTCCCTATTTGCCAAGGACTAAGGGGTTTTCCAAGATGCTGGACTTTCAGTGCTAAAACCAGGTCAGAACTGGGCAAACCAGGACAGTTGGTGACTCTACCTCCCTCCAACTGGGGACAAGGGAGCAACATCGTGCATTTAACAAGTATTTTTTAAGTACTTACTGTGTGCCAGACACTCTCCAGATGGCTGTGAAACGAGCAGATGCCAACAAACACTTGCCCTCAGGGAACTTGCATTCTAGTGAGGGGATAAACAATAAACATACAAAGGAAGTGCGTTATAGAACATACTAGAAATGGATGGAGGGATGGAGGAAAGCAAAACAGGGATGGAAGATTGGCCATGAGATGTGGGAGTTTGTCATGTTAAATATGGCGGTCAGAGTGGGTCTCACTGTGTAGGTGGTATTTGAGCCAATTGGCCAGCGCAAAGTTTCAGAGGCTGAGACTGGTTCGCATATTCAAGGAATTCCATGGAGGCCCATCGGCTGGAGCAGAGTAAGCAAAAGGGAAGGGAAGGAAAGAGGTGGAAACTATGGCCAGACCCCACACCTTGTAGGGTTCTATAGATCACCAGGAGACCATTTGGCTTTGACCTGGAATGAGGAGAAAGAACACAATCTGGCTTGTGGCCTTAGAGACTCACTCTGACCGCTATAGAAGTCCGTCTGGAGGCCGTTGCCATAACACCAACAAGCAACGGGAGGCCTTAGACCAAGATGGTAATGGTGGAAGTGGTTAAGAAGAAGCTGGATCAGGGTGCCTGAGTGGCTCAGTCGGTTAGGCGGTCTACTTTGCCTCAGGTCATGATCTCATGGTTTGTGAGTTCGAGCTCCACCTCAGGCTCTCTGCTGTCATCACAGAACCTGCTGCAGATCCTCCATTCCCCCCTCTCTTTCTGTCCCTCTCCCACCCACATGTGTGCACTCTCTCCCTCTCTCTCTCTCTCTCCAAAATAAATAAACATTCCAAAAAAATCAAGAAGCTGGATTCTGGATATATTTTGAAGGCGAGGCCCACAGGTTTTCCTGGGTCTGAGGTGAGAGAGAAAGAAGAGTTGGTATAACCTGCAGTGTCTGAATGCATGAGGGCCATGAATCTTAGAATAAATACTATACATTTCAAAGACCCAATGTACCTCAAAGGACTTGCACTTGAGATGTTGCCAGGTTTAAGCTGGAGTCTAAGATGCACTTCCAAATAGGCTCATTAAGACTGTGGAGCATAGTCTTTAAATGCAGAACAGATTGGTACTCATCCCTGGGCCCAGAGCTGGAGAATGGGCTACCACGGTCTAGCCTGCTAACTCAGGATAGTCCAGTGGTGAAGAGGTTGGACCTACATTTAAACTCTTCGAGGCTCCGTCTTGTCATCCAACGATTGTTGCAAAAATTGAATAAGATCATGTTAACAAAACATTAAAAAGACCCTAGATAGCTCCATTCCTGGTGGAGATGTTGAAGGTTTGGTATTGAAATTCTGGCAGTGGCCAGCAGAGGGCACCACCAGCAAAAGATGGTGGTGCTGCAGTGCCAGGGAGACTGGCTTATTTGCCTTGGATCCGCTAACCTGGTGAAAAAATAAACTAGCTTCCCACAAATAATAGACTGGGATTTATATTTATATTCCCTCACTGCAGAGACCTACCGCTGTGCAAAATGGATCTTCTATCTTAAGGTTTCTCTTGCTCAAAACAGCCCCCCACCCCCAAGCCCTGGCATTAGAAGGGAATAATGCAACTGTCTCCATCAGCCAGTTCTTACCTCCTCCCCAGAACCCTGCAGGGTACCCGGAGACCGGATGACTCCTCCAGTACCCTGGGCGTGGAGAGGATGGAGACATGCAAAGATAAGGTTTGTCCAATTTGTTCCGGTCTCTGGAAATTCTGCTTATCTCCTCTCCCATTGCTTCATCACATTGCCAAAATTACCTCGATAATATATTTTTTAATTTAAGAATTCATTTTCACTTCACGAAAGAGGAACACTGCAGCCAGATAAGAAACTCCATCTGTCTTCAAGAAAAAGGGTCGTGGATTTGGGTGTCAAGAATCCTGTAATGTCTTAAATTAAGGTGCCACTTCTGAATGCTTTCTTCGTATTTATGAAATGATTATTCTACAGAGGTGCATTTAATACTGTTAAAATAATGATTGTGCATGTTTAATACATCAATTTAAGTTATTATCTCCCATGCTATAAAATGTGGGATAATTTCATAAATAATTATAAAGCATTTACAAATGGCGCCTTAATTCAAGGCATTCTTGCTAATCCTTTATCTTTCACAAACACAGAAATAACAATTAGATTCCTGGAATGAAAAAGGGAGGTTATGTTCTAGAATGTGTCACCTCCTCGCTGAATGCAAATAAGGAGACAGGGAGAAGAATAAAAGATCTGGATAGAAACAGCACACTTCCCCACTTCTTGACGGATGGAAGACGTCTGTCTGCGGTTTCATTATTCTAGGTACTGGGCCCTTTCTCTGAGAGGACAGGGGAAAGCTCAGGGTAGGGGCAATTCTTTGAATCCCCTGATAATTTTTTTTGGGAACCAGTGAGGCCCGGCCACAAGGTTGGAATAAGAGACTTTTCCACACGCATACACATACGCATGCGTGTGTGCGCACACACACACTCACAGGCAGGAGAATGGATGTGACATGCCAAAGTTCCTGGGAGTTTGATCCAGGTCTTCAACCATTCCAGAGGACAGACTGAGTCACAAGTCACTAGGGACCATATATGATAAAAGAACTTCTGTTTTCATCTTTTAGTCTGCCTACCAATAATACAGATTTAGAGAGGCAGGAAATACCCTCAAGGAGCTTACATTCTAGAAGAGGAAGCTGAATGTTCACATTTGAAATTATAGAGATAGCACAGAACTGAGGCTAAATTAGCTAAATGAAATTTGGGTTGATGTAAAGTTAATCCAGGAAGGCTTTTTGAGAGGTGAGATAGACCAAGTCACAGATCCATGAAGTCAAATAAATCAAAGACAAGCTGAAGATGCAAAAGAGACAGGACATTTAACACAATGTGCATGTGCACACACATGTAGACACATACATGCGCATACACACACACACACACACACACACACACACACGGTGAGAACTGGCTGTGTATCTAAAGCAACAAGCGATTCACACCAGGACATTAGAAGCCAGGCTTGACCAATTTTAGGAGATATTTGGGGTTAATGCTCTTTGAAGCCCATCAAGCCAGGCTGTCTCTCAATGCCTGGACAGTGACAAAGATGACCGAGTAAGGGAGAAAGGAGGTCCCAACCAGCCCATGAGACACCCTGCAGCTGATCCAAACCCCAGCTCTGCAGGAGCAAACAGCTCCCTAATTCAGGCAACCATCTTTAAAGCCAAGTTGTGAAAGAAAAACTAGAAGGAGCCAAACAAACCTCAACGATCCTGATGCCAGGACACCAGCTCACATACTGGTGCATTGCTGCTATTTGCATACCAGCTGAGCTAACGGCAGTCCCAGTTACAGACTGACTCCTCAGGTCTGGGAAGGTGGTGGAGCAGGGGAGGTTGATCGAGATCAGACCACAATCAGTGGACCAGCAAGCCGGGCTGTGACAGGCTGTAGCCTTAAAGAGGAGGTAGACAACAGCTTCTGAGCAGGCTGCAAAGCAGGCTGCTGTCATGACTCAGAAGAAGGCCCTCAAAGAAGCTGGAGGCCATCTCCTCCACTCCTGTCCATCCCAGGGCCAGGAGACAAGACGGGCTGAATTCTTACAGCCAACTGGGTTCCTCTCCCCTGCAAAAAAAATGGATTCATTACTAGGAATCCACGCTAGTTGCACCTTTCTCATCCCACACCTGCACCCACCACTTCCACCACTATTAGGACCATGTCTATAGAGGCCCCGGCCAGGTTCTCAGCACTCAACTACTCCCTCAGGGTGCTGGGGACTGGCCACACACAAAAGAAGGAACTTCTCTGGCTCTCACACACAAATCCCTAGTACCAGCGACCCAAGAGCACTCAGCGTACACCTCTATCGCTCTCCTAAGTACGCCCTCTGCCCTAAAGTCACAGCAAATCAACATTCTCAGTAATGAACTCATCAAAATAGGATATTTGCATAGCTTCAAATCATCTCCCTCCAAACATGTATTATTACCTGGTTGTTTTCCCATATCTCCAAAAATTCTTTGCTACTCCTTCCTCCAGAAGGTGGAGCTTAATTTCCATTTCCTTGGGTATGGACTTTGCGATTCACTTCTAACAAAGTGTGGGAAGAGTGAGATAGTGATTTTTCAAAGAAAATCCTGATGATCAATTATCCACAGAGGGCAGAGTTTGCAGCTTCTCAGGAGCAGGAAAATCTTTCTAGTTCATCTGGATAATAAGGTATGTAGAGGCAGGAATACTAGATTATTCTGCAAAATTAGACTGAAAGAGAAAGAGGGCCTTCTAGAGCTCATGTCCCCAGTAATAAGTCATATTGAGATGTCCTTCCTGGTACAAGTCAATGTGAAGGGTACTTCGCGCCTGTGGTATTCTTCCTAAAAGCCAAAAACACTGGGGAAAGCTGAGAAATTATCACAGATTGGAGAAGATGGAGGACTGAATGGAACACAGTATCCTTGATGCAATCCTGGAATAAAAGAAGCTCAATGGGAAAACTGGCAAAAGTAGAATAAAACCTATAGTTTCCTTACTAGTATTATACCAGCGTTAACTTCTTAGTTTGGATTAATGCGCCATGATTATGTAAGATGTTAACGTTAGGGGATGCTGGGTGAAGGGTACATGGAACTCCATACTATCTTTGCAACTTTTCTGCATATTTGAAAATATTTCCAAATCAACAGCTTTTGGTATTTAAAAAAAAGAACTCAGTCTTGTTCCTCCCTCTCCACGTTAAAAGAAAACCAACAATACCTCTCTATCCTAACATCCCCATTTATGTTGCTTTATTTCACAAAGTCAATGTCGCAGGGTTCTTTCCTTTCCCAGAACACACCAGGTCCCCTTTTGCTTCAGGAACCCTGCTCAAGAAGAGTCGGTTCTTTTTGAAACTCGCCCCCGTGCCTTCCTGCTGCTGGCCCCATAATGCTGGCCCAGAAGGGTCAGTCCCGAGCCGAACTTCCCTGTGAGTCTCCCACTGTCCACACTCCCCACTTTGGATCTTGGGCGTCTTTTGGTCTGCAACACTCATTTAGATCTTCAGAGCTGGAGAATGCCTTTGCAGGAGTAACACTCCTCTAGAAAGCTTCCACCGTAGGCTTTCCCTCCCGCTCTCCCCCCGCTTTCCCCACCTACTCCTCAAAGGCAGCGCACCCCAGCCATGGGTGAGAACAGCACAACAGTGCCTCCTGGTGACCGATGCGGGGAACTGCAGAGTCAGCCGCTCTGCACGCCCACCACTGCTTAGGAGCTGGGCAGGCGCCCAGTCTCCTTTGCTCCTTCCCATCTGGGTGCCCACCCTTTCTCAATGAGTTGCCGGCTTTCTCTCTGTAGCTTTTGCTCGTACTTCCCAGGGTTTCTTTACCTCCTCTTTTGGTTACATTTGTGGACAAACTAATGGCACTGAGACCAATAAGAAGGAGCCTCTATATAGCGAACAGGGAGGGGGGCATAGCAACCTTGAGTTCTGAACAGAAATTAGATCAACTAAAGACTTGGCCCCCTCCGCTTCTAGAACCTTTGAAACTACTCAGAAATTCCATTCAGATTTTCCATAAGCCTCTCTCGACTTGCTCATCCTTTTCCTATTTTTCCTCAAACTCCAAAGTTCAAAATGAAAAATTTCATCTATTTTTATTCAATACTATCATATTTCTCTTTTAATTACTAGCCTTGCAAGACTATTGTTTTCTACTATTTTTCATGGCAAATGCACAGTACTTAATCTATACTGTGGGTTAAATAGGTTTTTGGCAGCCAGCCCTGGAGCCGTGCCAGCACTGATATCCGTGTTGTTATGGGAAAAGGCCTCAGACAACTAATTCAAATGAATTTTTGGAACTCAACCCATTTATAAGTCAGAGTCTGCATGCGCTGCCTTGGATGGTTATTTGATTGGTTTGCGGGGAGGGGGAGCATGTAGGTCTTTCTTGTTTTCCAAATGAACTCATTCAGTATGCAACAAATACATATTAAGGCCTATTACAGGAAGGCCCTATGCTATAGCGGCCCAGGGGATGTTAGGGGACCTGGGCAATCCTGCCCTCGCGGAAAGGGAAGCAGTCAGGTCCAAGGCCAGGATGCAGGTAAGGGCCGCAGGGGGGTATGTATTAGTCAGGGTTCGCCGGAGAAACATTTATAGGATATATACATCTCATGAACATCATATATCATATATAGGTACCGATAAAGATACCTATGTATAATACATATATTGGGAGAGAGAGAATTATTTTAAGGAATTGACTTACATAATCGTGGAAGCGGGAAAATCTGAAATCTGGAAGGAAGGGGAGCAGGCGAGGTAAAAGTTGATGCAGTCTAGAGTTTGAAACCTGAGGGTACCTGGCTAGCTCAGTGAGTTAAGTGTCAGACTTAGGCTCAAGGCATGATCTCACGGTTCGTGAGTTCAAGCCCTGCATGGGGCTCTCTGCTGTCAGCACAGGTCCCACTTCGGATTGTGTGTCTCCCTCTCTCTTTGTCTTTGTCTCTCTCAAAACTAAATAAACATTAAAAAGAAAACCCTGCGGGCCAGCTAGAAGGTGAGAAGCCTCGGGATTTTTTTTATAATGCAGTCTTGAAAGAGAATTTCTTCTCCTTCTTTGGGAAATCTCCGTCTCTGCTCTTCAGGCCTTCAGTTGATTGGACGAGGCCCAACTGCATTATGGAAGTTAACCTGGTCCTCTCAACATCTACTGGTTTTATATATCAATCACATCTTTAAAAATATCTCTGCAGCAACATCTAGACTGTGTTTGAGCAAACAACTGGACGCCACAGCCTAGCCAAGACAGCACAGAAAAATAACCATCCCATAACAGAAGCTCAGTGGGCCAGAAAGCCCAAAGGTGGGGCTCTCATCCTGTTCTAGGGAATCAGGTACAAGCTGAGACTTGAGTTCTGAGCCAGGTGGACAATGGCACATCTTTCCACATCCCGAGTGGTCTCGTCCCTGACACGCTCCCCGAGTTCTCCACGTACTGAACTCGCCCCCACACTCCAACACAGACGTGCCCCGCACTTCCTCAAGTACCTGGGAGGCTCGGCAAGCCCCCCACCCCGGTCGCCCTGGATGCGAACGGCAAGTTCAGTCTTGTTCCACTGGGTACCCACCTAAGGCCAGGAAGGCAGACCCGACAGCGCAGGAAGGAGTGTCTCCCCCACCCCGTCTTTCCCGGGGGCTCGTCCGTGGCATCCGCTGCACATTCCCGTGTAAGAATGTGAGTCTGTCCCTCGGACCCCTGAGGCCGAAGCGCAGGCGGCCCCCTGCCCGCCTCGGTCCCCCGGCCCCTCCCGCCTCTCCTGAGCATCTGGCGCTGCCGCCTGAGCAGTCCGTCAGCCTTACGCCGCTGTCACCATGAGACGTGGCGGAACGAAAACAAAAGACGTGACAAATTTGTCCTTTTCTCTTTCATAATTAACCAAAATATCTCAGCGTGTAGCAAAGCACGGCTCCTAATTAACAGACAGGCGAGAGGCGATTAAGAAAAAAAGCTACCGCCCCTCTCAACGCCCCTCCCACGCACATACACCCTCCTCCCTACCTTTCAGCCCCCCCCGCGCCTCCCCCCCGCCCCCCCGTAATTATATTTGCAGGAGAGAATGATATTCTGGTCAGACACGACAGACAGAAAGAGCCCAGTCCCCAGTGAGGCAATTAATATTTCACACCTGCCAAAGCAAAGTGGCCAGGGGAGGGGGAGGCGCTGAGAGGGCGGCTGCGTTGTCACAAGGCCAGAGTGCGCACAAGCCAAGTGGGGACAGGCCTTCTGTTGGGCTGCGGGAATGGGCAGGCCAGGCTGGCACAGAAAACAGCTCTTAAGGGCGTGCATAGAGTGGGGGCAGGGGACCATTGGGCAGAACAAAGGATCTGCGATTCTACATACTCCTTGGCTAGCCTCCTACCCCGTTTCCCAGCTCCCAGCTCACTTATGCACATACACACTCCAGCCCCCTGGGGGCGCAACATGGAGATCTAAGGGGTGGGGTGAGCAAACACAGAGTAAGCAGGCACAAAACCGGTGACCCCAGCCGCCCCCTCATTCATATGTTGCATGGGAGTCATATACACACAAGGCAATGTTTAAAATTTTGTTGACACTTATTTATTTTCGAGAGACAGAGCATGAGCAGGGGAGGGGCAGAGAGAGAAAGGACACAGAATCTGAAACAGGCTCCAGGCTCTGAGCTAGTGGTCAGCACAGAGCCTGACGTGGGGCTCGAACCCACAAACCCTGAGATCATGACCTGAGCCGAAGTCGGACGCTCAACCGACTGAGCCCCCCAGGTGCCCCATCCGAGGCAATATTTATGGCTGACCCTGTCTTCCACACGTACACATCCTCACACCCTCTCTTGTCAGTGACCCATGTGCACACATACACACGCAGGTGTACTTACACATATACTCACACTCACATTCATGTTTTTATGCACTCACACACAACCATCTCCAAGTCAAGTAATCAGCCAAGAGTTCGTGACTATTTATTATGTTCAAGTCCCTGCCCCCTGAGATTCTAACAAGAGTTATAGAGATGGAACTGCTATAGATTTCAAAACGAGAGCAGCTGGTACTCCAAAGTCATGCCGGTAAGTGACACTCGTGTGACATGAGTGGCTTCCCAGCTTCGCTGAACACTTACTAGCTGTCAGGACGGCTCACTAATTACTCCATGTTCCTTACCTCATTCATTGCCTATAAAAATTCTACAAGGCACATAACACGATCACATTTACATGGAAGAAGCCAGAGATTCCTGGAGGTTAGGTGTCCCACCCACGGTGGAAAGGTACCAAAGCTGAGATTTAAGTTGTGTTGTGTCTGATGCAAAACTCCTGTCGCTTACTCACTCGCGTAGCCAAAAAGTGAGCAGCACAAATGTCCCCCCACAGGTGAGTGGATAAACCACACGTGGTCTAGACATACAAGGGGATAGTATTTGGCCTTAAAAAAGAAGGCAGTGCTGACACAGGCTACCACATGAATGATCGTGAGGACGTTACGCTAAGTGAAATGAGCCAAGAGGAGAGACACTGTGGGATTCTGCTCATATGAGGTACCTAGAGTATTGAATTCACACAGACAGAACACAGAAGGGTGGTTGCCAGGGGCCGGGGGAGAGGGTGGGAAATGGAGAGTTGGTGTTCAATGAGCTGATGACAAAGTTCTGGAGGCCGATGGTGATGATGGCTACACAGCAACGTGAATGTACTTCGTGCCGCTGAGCTACACACTTGACAACGGGGAAGATGGAGATATTTGTGGTGTGTGTGTTTTACGACAATTTTAAAGACACAACAAAACAAAAAAAAACTTGTGTGTTCACTACCACCCCACGGGGATAAAGGAGAAAGCAAGGTCACTGCAGTCTTGGTGGCCGGCGAGAGGAGGAACGAAGTTCGAATGGGGCCCTGAGGGAGGGACCGGCTGCCGTGGTTAGAGTTCAGGCACAGGAAGTGGCCAAATACCCAACAAAATGAGTTTCCAGGACCTCTTTGGAGGAGGAAATTGGTGGAAACCACTTCCATCCAGAGGAAGCCATCTATTAGAGATGAGTCTAGAAAGAAGTCCTGAGCTGAGTGAGAGGTTGGTTTCAGTGTCATTCAGGTTTCTTCCACAGTAAAGGCTTTAGGATTCCCAAGGACAAGTATTGAAGAGCGGTTGAGTCTAACTGAAGGGTAGGATCCTAAGAAGGCAAGAGACCACTGAGGCCCAATGGGCGGCCATGTGTGGGAGCTGAGGCCAGGCTCAAGAGGTGAAGGACCCACAGGCAGTGGGGAGCCCTTGAAGGGCTGAGCTGGGAGTGGCAGGGGGCCCTGTGACGTGAAGAGACCGTTCTGACTGAGACAGAGGTGAAGATGTCCAGGAACAGAGTAAGCACCAGAGAACTGGAAGAAAAGAGAGGCCTCACACGGTCAGGAGCAACTGCTCGTGCGGAATACACCGGGTGAGAGAAGAAACGGGGTGGCTGCAAGGCTCTCTGAATGAAAAAGAGGAGGCTTTCAACACGTTCAGACAGAGGAGACAGCCCATAGGAGGAAAGCCAGTGAGGGACGGAACATCCATTGTGGCCTGCGGTGCAGTCCTGTGTCCTTGATCAGGAATGGTAACGACATCCCTTATGCTGGCGGTGCTTGTCTACCCTCCAGTGCACATCTACACCCCGTCTGCTTCTCTCTGACCCCACTGCCGGTGCCCTGGTGCCAGGCATAGCCCCCTGCTTCCCTATGGCATCGCTGAATGGTCGATGCACACATCGTCATCCCGATCTACCGACCAGGAAACTAGGTTCTGGGAGGTGGAGGTAGGTTTAAGGATGACTAATACTCATGATCCTATTCAAAAGCCTAAGTGCCCCAACTCAAAATTGGGGCAATTCTCAGGTGCAGGGACTAATGAGGACATTTAGCATCATTCTCCTCCCTGGGAAGCTTATAATCCATCCACGTTAATCAAAAAATGCATGCAGGTAAAATGGACAGTGCATATTTGACTCCATTGTGAAGGCAGATGGGAGGTCACAGGCTTTAGTGACCCACGCACACAGCTGGGATCTCACTGTGGCCCCTTCTCATGGCGAGATCATGAGATCATGGAACACTTCTTAGTGACCTTCAACATATTCATCTGTAAAATGGCGATCACTTCTTCATTTATCCACCCCTTCCATCTGTTGTTCATTTAGTTAAAAGTAAATCTTGTACAGGGCATTGTACTGGGCACTGGGGACAGAGGCTTGAACACGACAAGCAAGGTCTGCCCTCAAGAAGCGTCCATTCTAGGGATGCCTGGTTGGTTCAGTCAGTTGAGCATCCAACTTCAGCTCAGGTCATGGTCTCAGGGTCCGTGAGTTCAAGCCCTGGATCAGGCTCTGTGCTGACAGCTGGGAGCCTCGAGCCTGCTTCAGACTCTGTGTCTCCCTCTCTCTCTGTCCCTCCCCTACTAACTCTCTCTCTCAAAAATAAATAAACATTAAAAAATTTTAAGAAGCTTTTGCTCTAGTGCGTGGGATCTGGGAGTGGGTAGAAAGGGGCTGTGCTGTAGTCCAGCCAGGAGGCAAGTCTTGGATTAGGACGCTGGAGTGGGAATGGAGAGAGAACAAACGCAAGTTCCGTACTAGAGGTAAAATTAACAGACCTGACTGATTGCTGTGACTTTAAATCCAGAACAAGAGTCAGGGGGTGGGGGGAGGGACTCCTATTATAAGAATTAAAGGGGCGCCTGGGTGGCTCAGTCAGTCAAACAGCTGACTCTCAATTTTGCCTCAGGTCATGATCTCACGGGGTCCTAGGATTAAACCCTTCATCCGGCTCCATGCTGAGCACAGACCCTGCTTGGGATTCTCTCCCTCTCTCCCTTTCTCTCTGCCCCTTTCTCACTTGTGCACTCACTCTCTGTCTCTTTCTCTCTCAAAATAAATAAATAAATATTAAAAAATAGAATTAGAAACACCACACATGAAATGCTCAGCATAGCACCCAACACAAACTGCTGCTCAAAGATGGTAGCTTTGTTACTGTGAGCACTGAGGGAACTAGAAATGAGTCCGAGAGTAGTTTCTGCAGAGGAGGGCTGGAGAAACGGAGAACAATTTCCTAGGGAGGTGAATTTTGAGCCAAGTTTAAAACAGAGGAGGGAAGTGGATTGACATGAGGGTGGAAGAGGAGGGTGTCAAGAATTTCTGGTGGGAGGCAGAATGGAACAGACCAAACTCAGGTTTGGAAGTGAGAACCATGAGCCATCAGACAGCAGAATCACTCAGGGTCACATATATGAGGCTTCTGCTTCATACACAAGTAAGATGTATGTAGCACTTTATCTTTTTAATGTTGTATTTATTTTTGAGAGAGAGAGAGAGAGAGAGCGTGAGCAGGGGAGGGTCAGAGAGAGAGGGAGACAGAATCTGAAGCAGGCTCCAGGCTCTGAGCTGTCAGCACAGAGCCCGACGTAGGGCTCCAACCCACGAACCATGAGATCATGACCTGAGCCAAAGTCGGATGCCTAACCCCCTGAGCCACCCACGTGCCCCATGTAGCACTTTAAAATAAAATAAAACCAAATCCAGATCCTCAAGATGAATTCCTGACTCCTCTTCAGGTCTATGAGCTTACATTGGGAGATTTGTCCTCATTCGCAGACCCTCCCCTTCTATGAACCTCCAGAAGGAAAAATGGAGCCTAAGAGGTCCGGAGAGGCTGTCGGGTGAGGGACCAGGGGGCAGGCAGGGACCAGCGCCTGAGCCCAGAGCCATGTCAACGCACCTATAGCCAGTCTCCTGGGAGTGTCTGCTAAAAAGACAGCCCACTCAAGGGCCCCTCTGGATCTTTCTCTTTAGCAACTCCTGCCCATGCAATTTCTGCTTAACTTTCCACCCCCTGCTCTCTGAAGGCTGCGTCGTCTAACCCGGCAAAGCTACTTGGGCCTCCGGCTGGAGTATCTCTATCCCCAGCACACACAGCACCCCCACCTCAGCCCCCACAGGCCTGGATGCTGCCCTTTGGGTGAGCAGCAAAGGCCCGGCCTTGTGGAGGGTGTGGGGGCGTGGCCGGAAGCCGGTTATCCCACAGCAGGGGATACGTCCCCAGTCCTAGCTGCCACCTATTCCTGACTCTGCAGTCCAGCACTTCTCCAAGTAGGGTCCACAGATCACCTGGGGTCCCCTCAGACGCTTTCAGGGGTCCCTAAGGTCAAAATATGTTTATAATAATGAGACATTATTTGTCTTTTTCAGTGGGTTGACATTTGCACAATGGTGGACAGAACTGCTGAAGCTGCATGAATCAAAATATTAGCATCAAATTGAACTAATAGTCATTGTAGTTTTTTCCTCACCACACGCTTACAGTAAAAAAAAAAACAAAAAACAAAAAACAAACAAAAAAAAAACCTACTTTTACTTACAAGTGTTTCTTATGAGCCAGTGGGAATCATTAATTTTATTAAATCTCCACCCTTGAGGACATATCTTTTTAATATTCTGTGTGACTGAGACGCACACATTTTCTGCTGCATCCTGAAGCCCAGTCCTCATCTCAAATAAAAAGCATTTGTAGGATCGAGTGGAGAACTGAACTAGTTACTCCTTACGTGGAACGCCATTTTTATTAGAAAGAACAACTGACAAGCTATGGTTATTCCAACTTGTGTTTTGGTACATTTTTTTTTAATATTTTTATTTATTTCTAGGAGAGAGAGAGAGACAGCGTGAGCAGGGGAGGGTCAGAGAGAGAGGGAGTCACAGACTGAAACAGGCTCCAGGCTCTGAGCTGGCAGTCAGCACAGAGCCCAACGCGGGGCTCGAACCCATGAACCGTGAGATCATGACCTAAGCGAAAGTCAGACGCTTAACCGACTAAGCCACCCAGGCGCCCCTTGGTACATTTTTTTTCAAAAATGAACAAAATGAGATACCATATGTAGAAAACCTGAAACACCACCAAAATACTGCTAGAACTGATAGATGTACTCAGGAAAGTCACAGGATTCAACAAGGCACAGAAAGTTGTTGCATTTCTATACACCAGTAATGAAGCAGCAGAAAGAGAAATTAAGAAAACAATCCCATTTACAATCGCACCAACAAACAATGAGACATCTCAGGATAAACCTAACAAAACAGATGAAAGACCATGCTCTGAAAACAATAAAACATTCATAAAAGAAACTGAAGGTGACACAAAGAAATGGAAAAGATATTCCATACTCATGGATTGGAAGAACAAATATTGTTAAAATGTCTATACTATCCAAAGCAGCCCACACATTTAATGCAATCCCTATCAAAATACCAACAGCACTGTTCACATAACTGAAATTTGTATGGAACCACAAAGACCCTGAATGGCCAAAGCAGTCTTGAAAAAGAAAAGTAAAGCTGGAGAGAGACATCACAATTCCAGACTTCAAGTTATATTACAAAGCTGCAGGGGCGCCTCGGTGGCTCAGTCGATTAAGCCTCCGACTTCAGCTCAGGTCATGATCTCATGGTTCATGGATTCAAGCCCCGCGTTGGGCTTTGTGCTGACTGCCAGCTTGGAGCCTGGAGCCTGTTTCGGATTCTGTGTCTCCCTCTCTCTCTCTGACCCTCCCCTGCTCACGCTCATGCTCTCTCTCTCTCTCTCTCATAGAAATAAATAAAACATTAAAAAGAAATTTTTAAAAAGCTGCAATAATCAAAAGAGTATGGTACTGACAGAAAAAGAAACATAGATCAATAGAATGGAATAGAAAGCCCAGAAATCAACCCACAATTATATGGTCAATTATCCTGTGACAAATCAGGAAAGAATGCAGACTATGTACATATGTGTGTGTGTGTGTGTGTGTGTGTGTGTGTGTGTGTGTGTGTGTGTGTGTAATGGAATATTATTTATCCATAAAAAGAATGAACTCTTGCCATTTGCAACAACATGACTAGGCCTAGAGAGTATAATGCTAAGTGAAATAAGTCAGAGAAAGACAAATGCCATATGATTTCACTCGTATGTGAATTTAAGAAACAAAATAAATAGGAAAAGAGAAAAAAAGAGAGACAAATCAAGAATCAGACTCTTAACTATGGAGAACAAGTTGATGGTTAACAGAGGGGAGGTGGGTGGGGGATGGGAGAAATAGGTGATGGGACTTAAAGAGTTCGCTGGTTGTGATGAGCACCGGGTGATGGATGGAATTATTGAGTCATTATATTATACAACTGAAACTAATAGTAACACAGTATGTTAACTACCTGGAATTAAAATTAAAACTTAAAAAAAAAGTGGTTGGGGCATGTGGGAGACTCAGTCAGTTAAGCATCTTCCTTCAGCTCAGGCCATGATCTCGAAGCTTGTCGGTTTGAGCCTCGTGTTGAGCTCTGTGCTGACAGCTCAGAGCCTGGAGTCTGCTTCGGATTCTGTGTCTCCCTCTCTCTCTCTGCTCCTCCCCCACTCATGTTCTGTCTATCTCTCTCAAAAATAAATAAACATTAAAAACATTTAATAAGAAAGTAAAGCTGTTGGTTTCATTAAACAAACAAAAAAAGTGAACAAAATGAGCCTGTCACGTAAACCAATTGACAAATTTGTGTGCAAGGATAAAATTTGGCTTTCATGTGAAAATTAGAATTTTGGAAAATGTGTCCTTGTCACCATAAACTGGACAGCTTCCCAAAATTTAAAATCCTTCCTGATGAGGTCAGTGGTGATAATAACAAGTCTGATGGGGTTTTTTAAATCTTGTATAATGAAATGTGTCAACAGTTGGAAGATCCACATAACTCAATGAAATAATATTTTCCAAATGTCCAATGCATGATTCTACAAGATGGTACATGGATAAAAGGGCCATTGGGAGTAGAAGAATCACCAATGCATTTTCATACAATGCATACAATTGAGTATGAAAGGTTCATTGATATGGTTTAAAATTCTGCATCGCAAATAACCTCTAAGAAACTGTCCTTTATTGGGACACCTGGGTGGCTCAGTTGGTTAAGCGTCTGACTCTTGATCTCTGCTTAGGTCATAATCTCAAGGTTCATGAAATCGAGCCCCACATCGGGCTCTGTGCTGACAGCGGGGAGCCTGCTTGGATTCTCTCTCTCTCTCTCTCTCTCTCTCCCTCTCTTGATCTCTGTTTCTCCCCTGTCCCCCCTCTCAAAATAAATAAATAAAATGTAAAAGAAACTGTCCTTTTTTGAGTTTTAGTGTAGGATCAGAAATGAATAGCCACAATTCTGAAAAAAAAAACTATTAAAAACTTCTACCTGCACATTTGGGTGAAGTTGGGCTTCCTTCATGTATTTCAACCAAAACAACATATCCCAACAGATTGATTGCAAAAGGAGATGGGATCCATTTAGACACTAAAGAGATTTGCAAAAATGTAAAACAATGCCACTCTACAAATTCCTTTTATTTCGGAAAATGTTTTTCGTAAGACAGTGTGATTTATGTTAACATGCAACCACTCTATTACTGTTAATTTTTAATACATTGACAACAAGTGCTTTAAAATAAATGTCTTTTTTGATTTCTAATACAGGAAAGATTGCGTTAAGAAATACAACCCATATAAAGAAATGCTGTTTTTGATGCTTTTTAAGAGTGTGAAGGACTCCTCATACCAGAAAGTTTGAGAGTCCCACTCTATCTCACTATTCCCCCTGACACCACTATCGCCTCTGCTTGGGCCTGGGGCCCTGGTGTTCTCCATGCTTCCAAGTCCCAGTGTCTAGATCCTAATACACAATGTCCACCCTAGATCCATAATGCACCCCCTGGCTTTCCCAGGGGTTCCCTTTCAAGGCGGCCAATGAGGGCTCCAGCCTGCTGTGTGTCCCTTGTCCTCACCATCTACCCCTGCTCACACACACACACACACACACACACACACACAACAACAACAACAACAACAATACTTGCTCCTATAGACAATAAAGATCCAATTATTCCTTGGCATAGCCTTTGATCCTGGAAGAGTCAACTTCTCAGGCTTTATTTTGTCTGTAATCCCCAGATGTTAATAGTTACAGCCAACCTTCTCGGATCATTGTGCAAATTAAGTGAGATGGTGTACCAGATCCTCTCCATCTGCAGCCCACTCTCCACCTTTCCATGACCTGCTCTGAAACCCTGGAGGCTTTCCGTTGGGTTTGGCCAATGGCAGGCACTCGTGTGCATGTGGGGAGGGGGTGCCATTGGGCAGCAGGAGAAGGAGGCTGGAGGGCTTGTCTCCCTCCTACAGGTGCACACACGGGTATGCACATGCGTGTGCTCGTCTGTCTATGCGTGCACACCCACAGTCAGGCAGTGTCTGTAGAAGAGGCAGAGCTCCTGTTGGACAGCCCCTCACCTGGGAGGTCTCTCTCTCCCATTGTCTTTCAGGTCCTGGGATGAGCCATCTTTGGTCCTGAGGTGCCTGATCACTCCTTGCTGATTTCCATCAACAGCTCACACCTTTGTGAAAAGCTCCTTCCTGAAATTCTCCATGATCACATTGTCTGGGTGTGCCATTCAGCTCCTGTGGGGACTTTGACTGAAAGACCCAGATGTGAAACATGGTAACTGTGGACATTTCCATACCAAAGAAATGTCCTTTCCTTTCTTTCTTTAAATTTTTATTTAAAAATTTTTTTAATGTTTATTTTTGAGAGAGAGAGAAAGACAGAGCATGAACAGGGGAAGGGCAGAGAGAGAGGGAGACACAGAATCCAAAGCAGGCTCCAGGCTCTAGGCTCTGAGCTGTCAGCACAGAGCACAATGCAGGGCACGAACCCACGAACCACAAGATCATGACCTGAGCCAAAGATGATGGTTAACCGACTGAGCCATCCAGGTATCCCATTTTTTCTTTCTGATCTCATCTTCTATGATCATTGGGCACCCCCAGCTCCTGGTTCACCTTCCTAGGAAGGAAAGAAGAGACAGGAATTTTGTCTCACTCAGTGTAGATTATTCTTCCTGCCACTTATGTCCACGGCGCTGCATAAGGGGTTTGCAAAGAAACTCAAGAAAAAAACCAAGCTGCGCTTTTCCATCTCTATGCCTTTGCTCCTGATGTTCTGTGTACCTTGAGTGTTTTCCTTCCATCAGTGAAAATCCTCAGATTTTACTTTCTTAAGAGAACTTTTCATATTCCCCAAACATAAATAATGTCTTTCTCCCCCAAACACCTCTTTTAAAGCACTTGTCTCTTTTTAACTTGTATTATTCAATTTGACTCAATGCACATTTATCCAATGCTTATTTTATGCCAAGCCCTAAGCCAGACACTAAGCAATGCACGGAAAACCATTAAACACTACCTGCCTTACGGGAGCTTGCGTTCTTGCTGTGGAGACAGAAACATAAATACTTATGATGCAGAGGGAAAGAGGTCATAAAAGAAGTTTATAAAAATTCTGTAGGCTATGGTTAGAGGAAACACTATGGAAACATCTAGATAGATGTGGGGAGACCAAGAATAATATAAAGACAGCAGGACCCTCTTCAGGGAGTAGGTTCAGGGAGACTGGAAACCTCAATCTAAGAGAAGCCCAGCAGCTAGGCAGTCAACTGGCAGAGAGCAGAGAAGCAGTCATTGTCAAGGGTACTTGCTACATCAATGAGCCTGAGACCACCTTTAGGTCCCTGCTAGGTCTGCTCTTGGCCTGCAAGGATGACATAGGACCTCCCTGTGCCCTGTTGAACAAACTCAGAGCTGCCTGGTGGGCCAATGGGCCAGCAGAACATTGAGGTCTGATGCTTCCCACACAGAGTCACAAAACTGGACCAGAGATGTTAATGGTGAATTCCATCATGAGGCCCCAAGCAACTAGTTAGGGTCTCAGGGGTCATCAGGCCAGGCACCAGCCTAGACCAGCCATTCCACAGGAGAGAGCAGGCAATCGGGAATGATGTTGTGTGACTCTAGGACATCCTTCTCCCCATGGCAGCATCAGGTCTTATCACCCACAATAAAGAGGACCAGGGAGAAGGAGAAGACATCTCCAAGACTGAGCATTTACCCAGGAAGAATGAGTCACCAGTTCCTGAAAAGATGGCAAACTAGCATAAGCTGCTAGCTTCCTCACCCAAAATTAGTGTTGGAGAGATGAGAGTAGAGAAAATAAGTCATGTATCTGTGGATCTAAACATAAAACTGTGAGAAATCCCTGGGAGACAGAAGGCGCCTGAAAACTGAGAATAGTTGTGGGTCTGAAAGGGACAGGTGGATGGATGAATAGGAACAGAGGTGAGAAGCCCCAGTGGGAGATTAGGTGGGCTCTCCAGCGCTGCTCCTGTATGCCCTTCCCCCACCCACTCAGACCCGCACCTACACCCACACTCACACCCACACCCACTCATACCCATACCCATAGTCTCACCACCCTCTCTCTCTCTCTCTCTCTCTCTCTCACACACACACACACACACACACACACACACAAGAGCTATGTTGAGATGACCACTGTCTACTTAGGACAATCAGCATCACAACCCAGACCTCTGGGATTCCAAAATTATCAGAGAAATCTTAAAACTCTGCTGGAGTAAGAGTTAATGGGACCAGTAGTGTGCTTCCAGTTGCCCTTGGGTGCTCCCTTATCCAGGGGCTCTCTGCCTTGGAGCTCAACCCCTTCCCTCCTCTTTAAATTCACCAGAAGGTAATAAACTAGGATTTCAGCTCCTCCCCCTACATATTACACCAGAATAACTGTATCCCCAAGGGAACATAAGTTTATAGATCAACATAATTTGACCCTTGGGAACAATAACACTTTTTTAAAAATGATAACAGGGGTGCCTGGATGGCTCAGTTGGTTAAGCTTCCCACTTGACCTCAAGTCATGATCTCACAGTTCATGAATTCAAGCTCCACATTGAGCTCTCTGCCGTCAGCACAGAGCCCTCTTCAGATCCTCTGTCTCGCTCTGTCTTTCTGCACCTCCCCCGTTTGCTCTCTCTCTCTCTCTCTCTCTCTCTCTCAAAAACATATATACATACAAACACACATAAAATTTTAAAAACTTTAAGAAGATAACAAACTGAGCATCACGCATCCCATGAAGCAGGATAATTGGGACAGATAGATCAGGATTTTAAAATGAGCATAATAGGGGCGCCTGGGTGGTTTAGTCGGTTAAGTGTCCGACTTTCACTCAGGTCATGATCTCGCGGTTCATGGGTTCGAGCCCCGCGTCCGGCTCTGTGCTGACTGCCAACTCAGAGCCTGGAGCCTGTTTCAGAGTCTGTGACTCCCTCTCTCTCTGACCCTTCCCTGCTCATGCTGTCTCTCTCTTTCTGCTAGAAATAAATAAAACATTAAAAAAAATTTAAAAAATAAAATAAAATAAAATAAAATAAAATGAGCATAATAAATGTTGGGAAAAAGAGACAGCATTGAAAGATGAAATGGGTAGAAGACATAACAAATAAACTAATAGAGGGGTGTCAGGGTGACTCAGTTGATTAAGCATCCGACTTCAGCTCAGGTGATGATCTCACAGTTTCTGGGTTCAAGCCCCATGTCGGGCTCTGTGCTGAAAGCTCAGAGACTGGAGTCTCCTTCAGATTCTGTGTCTCCCAATCTCTCTCTGCCCCTCCCCCTCTCACACTCTATCTCTGTCTCTCTCAAAAATAAATAAACAAAAAATAAATAAACTAATAGAAAGATTGTGTGTAAATAATAATGGAAATAAACAGAAGACATAAATAGCTGGTTGGATAAATTTCAAGACAGAATGTGTAAGTTGGATGATACTGGGGAATTCTCCTGGAAGGCAGCAGAGAAGATACACAGATAGAAAATTTTAAAGTAACTCTAAGACAAGTTTGTAAGCACACAGAAGTACTAACACCCAGATAATGGAATTCCAAGAAAGTGGGGAAAAAAAGAGGGGAGGAGATATTTGAAGAAATAAGAATAGAAGATGAAAGACCCCAGACTGAAAAGAGTTACAGAGTCCCAAATAGGATAAAAAAGAAAAACTCACAATTAGATATATTTTAGTTAAATTAAGAATTCCAAGATACAAAAAAGTGCCTAAGTTTCCAGAAAGAAAAACAAGTCATCTAAAAAAAAGTTAAAGACTCAGGTTTTATCAGATTTCTTAACAGTATGTTGGATACAGGAACACACAGAGAAATATTTCCAAAGTATTAAAAGAAAAGAACATTGAACCTAGAATTTTATAGATAGCCACATTATCATTTATATGCAAAAATGTCACCAAGATATTTTCAGGCATATGAGGTTTACCACACAAAATCCCGTTTTGATAACTCTCTTGAAAGAGCACTCAAAAAGAAATAAATCCAGGAAAATACTGCAAGAGAAATTTGATGGAAGAATGATCAAATTCTAAAACACCAAGTATCAACAGAAGATTAGAAAAGAAAACACATATTTATAACCCTCAAAGCTAAGAGTTTAGACATTAGCAAGCACATAAACATAAGAGCAGGTTTCCAACTGAAGACAACCACCATAATAATAAAAATGGAAGATATAACTTTTAAATAAGTATAAGAAAATGTATCTATGTAATGGAAACCATAATGAAAATTTTAAAACAAAAAAAACATAAAATAAATGGAAAATATGAAATAATATGGCAGAAATTATATAGCAACAGGCCTAGGTGCATAAGAAAATGTATTCTGTGATAAAGGTGGCATCTCAAATGACTAGAAAAAGATGGAATTTTAAATAAAGCATGTTGAGACAACTGGATAATCATTTGGAAAAGATAAAATTGGAATCATACCCCACACTCTGAAAATGGATCAGACATATTTGATGTCTCAGTGAAACCACACATGTATTAGATGAATACAGGTGAATTGCCTCATAATTTTGGATTGGGAAAAGGCTTTCTCACTAGGACTCAAAATCCAAAATCAATAAAAGATAATTCAACTACATAAAGAAACCTTTTACATGGCTAAAATCACTGTAAACAAAGTCTAAAACACCTTATATACTGGGAAAATGTATGCAACACATAGCACAGATAAAGAGCTAATATCTTATTATGTAAACGACTCATAAAAATCAAGCAGAAAAATCCCAAAGAGACTAAACCAAAATAAAGGGGGAAGAGGATGGGAGGGGGTGAGAGGGGAAGCTCTTTAAATATATAAAAAGATCACTAGAATATGAAAATTTTAAATTAAAAATCCATCGATACCATTCTGCAGCTCTAAGATAGGCAAGATTTCAAAACTTCATAAAACATTCTGTTGACAAGGAAATGGGAAAATAGACACTTGAAGTTAACGCTGGCAGGAATGCAAAATGGTGCAACCTCACAAAAGTGATTTGACAGTATCTGACATAATTATATATGCATTTAACTTTTTACCCAATAATCCTACTTACACTTATTTACTCTGAAGCTCCATCTCCAAAAAATAGGAAACAAAAGGTGCACAATGTTTTTCATTGTAGCTTTGTTTATAATAACAATATTGGAGACAATCTATATATGCAGACGCAGAACAGATAGGTAGAATGTCATTGTATATCTGTACCTTGGCATAACATGTAGCCGTAAAACTGAAAATTTTCTCTACAAATTGATGTGAAGTGATTTCCAGGATATTTTTATGTAAAAGGCATGGATAATATGCTCTATTTTGTAAGAAGGAAAGTGTAATAAGAATACATGCCCATTTTTGTAAAAGAAACGTAGGAAGCATAAATCAGTGAAATTGGTTACCTGCAGGGAGTGATTGAAAACAAGGAGGAAGAAGGACAGAAACTATTTCAAATGTACTGTTTTCATGGTTTGGATAAATATTAGTAAATATAGTAAATATTTTACTACACACAAAATAAAACTAAATCACCAAACATGGGGGCTGGGGGGCGGGGAAGACCCTGAAGTTGAATGTAAACAGAAACAAATGAACCTATCTGTATATTAAATTGATAAGATAACTATGCAGAAGGGGGAAAATCAACCCAATTAACTTTTGAGCATAATATTTGGACTGTACATTCTCAGTGAGACATTCTCTAAAAATAAGAATGGCAAAGAAATGTTGAACTTTATCCAACAGTATTGTTTTGATGGTGGTATGGGTATTGCCATTCCAAAACTATTTTGTATGTATCATGACAATGAGCAAATGAGTAAATACATTGATATTTCTGAGAACCAAGGTGCTTGAAACCCGGTTAGGGAGAATTATTGTACAAGAATGAGAGACACATAAGGAAGAGGGAAAGGAGAGGAAGAATCCTCTAGTAGTAGATCGGAACTAGAGCTGATCTTTTTTTTAAGCATTCATTTTTCTTCAAACTTACTGAGATATGACTAATGTACACTAGCTGCATGTACTTAAAGTATGCAATTTGTTCAGTTTTGACAAATGTACATTCAAATAAAACCATCACCACCAAAATGATAACAAACATTTCCATCATTCGTAAAAGTTTCTTTGTGCTCTTCAACACCCATCTCTCCCTGTACTTCCATCTGCATGAAACCAATGATCTTTTTTTCTGTCAGTATAGAATAGAGTACATTTTCTGGAATTTTATAGAAATAGGAGTATATGATACGTGAGGTTTTTTTGCTTGATTCTTTCATTAAAAATTATTTGAGATTCATCCATGTTGTGTATCAAAGTTCATTCCTGTTTATAGTTTTTATTCCTAAGATTGAGATGGCTCTGTTATTATGTTCATATAAGTTTATAAGTATTATACCTACCTAATGAATGGTCCTTTTTATCATTATGCAATGTTCATCTTTATTTCTAGTGATACTCCTTATCTTGAAGTCTATTCTATCTGATCTTAACATAGCCATTCTACCCTTCTTATGCTTATTATTTGCATGGTATCTATTTACTTTAAATCCACATGTATCTTTGTATGTACGGTATGTCACCTGAAGGCAGTGTATAATAGAGACTTGCCTTTTGATCCATTCTCGGCCTTTTAATTGAAGGGTTTAAACCATTAGCATTTAATGTAATTATTAATATTGGGGATTTAATTCCACCATTTTACCATTTGCTTTCTATTTTCTCCTTTATTTTTGTAACTTTATCCTCTTTTTCTAGTCCTCGTTGGGACTATTTAGATACTTTTTAGCATTCTATTTTTATTTATCTATTTACTTATCTACATATTTATTTACGAATTACTTTTTGAGACTGAGAGAGAAAGAAAGAGAACTTAAGAGAGCACAAGTCAGAGAGGAGAAACGGCAGAGGGTGAAAGAGAATCTCAAGGACGCCCCACATCCAGTGCAGAGCCTGATGTGGGGCTTGATCTCACAACTGTGAGATCATGACATGAGCCGAAATCAAGATGCTTAACCAAATGAGCCACCCAGGCATCTCTAGCATTTTATTTTAATTTGTCATTGGCATTTTGGCTACATCTCTTTGTATTATTTTGTACTTTTTGCTCTAGAGATTACAATATATATACTTTCATGTTTGAGTAAAATGTAGAAGTTTTGCAATCATATAGACTCCTTTATTATTCCCCTCAACTGATCTTTATGTTATCATTGTCATTTGTATTGTATCATCATGTAATCTTTGCTTTTGATGATAACATGTGTTTTAAAAACTTAAAAGCGGGGGGGGGGCGGGGGGAACGGTCTCTTATATTTACCCAGTTATTCTGTTCCTTTCTGTTCTCTTCCTTCCTCAAGACCCATCTTTCTTTTGTTATCATTTGCCTTCAACATGATAAATTCCCTTTAACAATTCTTACAAAACAGGTATTCTAGTGACAAATTCTCTTAGTTTTCCTTCATGTGAAAATAGTTTAATTTTGACTTCATACCTGGAGGATATTTTTGCTGGCTATAGAATTCTGGGTTGATGGTGCTTTTCTTTCAGCACTTTAAAAATGATGTTCCACTGTCTTCGGGACCTTCAGGGTTCTAATGAAAAATTTCCTGTCATTAGAACTCTTGTTCCTTTATATGTAAAGTATAGTTTTTCCTCTAGCTGCTTTCAAAGGTTTTTCTTCACCTGAATTTCCACCAGTTTGATTCTGATGGGTCTGCATGTGGTTTCTTTAATTTTATCCTGTTTGGAGTTCATTAAACTTCTTGACTCTTGAATCTGCCAACACAAAATACAATAAAAATTTAATAAGATATTAACAAGAGCCTGAAGCAGATACAGTGAGGGACCCGAAGAGAAGCAGTCAGTTCTACGAAGGTGATGAAGGGAAAGAGATGCCTGGGAGTGGCTATAAGCAGGGAGTGCAGGAGGGGCAGTCTAGACACAGGGGCAGTGTAAGCAAAACCATGCCGTGTGACCATGCAGATCTCAGCTCTTCATTCTCCAGGGCTCTTTCACTTCACATTACCTTTTTCAAATGAGTGTGTGTGTGTGTGTGTGTGTGTGTGTGTGTGTGTGTGTGTGTGTGTGTGTTAAATAACCATCTGGCTTTGTTTTGTGAAATTCTTCTTTTTTAATGTTTATTTTTGAGAGAGAGAGAGAGAGAGAGGCAGAGCATGAGCAGGAGAAGGACAAAGACAGGGGTAGACACAGAATCTGAAGCAGGCTCCAGGCTCCAACGTGTCAACACTGAGTCTGACACAGGACTAGAATCCACAAATCATGCGATCATGACCTGAGCTGAGGTCAGAGGCTTAACCACCTGAGCGACCCAGGTACCCCTGTTTTGTGAAATCCTTAATGACATGTCTCCAGAAGGGACATGTTTTCTCACTCTGTCCTATCATTTAAGGGCAAGAAAACCCCTTCTCCCTTTCCCTGTATCTTCTGAGGAGGTCCAACAAGGGGCTTCACAAATTAAAACAGCAAACAAAACAAGAAAAAAGAAAAAACAAAACCATAAAAACACTGTTGCACTTTGCACACCATGTGGAGACTAATTCCAGTTTGGCACTTTATGAAAATACGGTGGCAGAACAAAGAAACTCAGTTTTTCCTATTAAAAAAGCTGCCTCTTTAGACAGTAACAAGTTAATTGGTTTAAGCAGTTTGAGACTCTTAGAAATAGAAGAAGCAAAAAATTTCATCTTCTCACCCAAACTTGTACCAATTAAAACTAACCCTCCAAACCTTAGATGTTTATCCAGCATTAATTACTACTTTTAAGGGGCTAAAATTAAGTGCTTTGTTGGTTTCTCTAGATAATTTACATATCATTACCTTACAATTCATGTTGCAATGATTTTTACTAAAATTAGTAAATGAAAATGGAATAATATTACCTCTAAGCTTTCAGGATCTTAGGGTCATAGCCATTTCTTTTTTCTTCTTTAAGACTATAATTGTCAATTTAAAAAAATATATATGTAGAACCTAATGATTTATTTTAAAAAGGAAGGCATGAAATAAAAATGAGTTAGTATTTACAATTTCACCAGACTTGTATCAAACCCACAATTAAGGCTTTATAATAAAGAGGGCAAGAAGAAAAAACAGAAAGAACCAGAGAAAAATCAGCCAGAGTAGAGAAGAGAAGGACAAAAAAAAAAAAAAAAAAGTAAAACAGAGGAAATGACATGGACTCTGTTGACCCAGCATCTTCAAATTTGTGTAACTATGGAGCTCAAAGAACAGCCAGGCACCCACTAGTGCTCCTCGGGACACAGTTTGGGAAACTCCGGTTATAGCCATCCTGAAACCCCAGCCAGGAATAGCATGTGTCATTTGTGCAAAGAGCTTGAAGTTCAAAGACAAAGACTGGAGCGCTTCTGATTGCCAACAGAGGGAAGCAGCCCTGGGTGACGACAATTCGGTCCACAGCACTGTCTCCCACAGCCTACCTCTTAGGAGACACCTGGCCAAGGCTAGTCTGGAGGTGGGTGTGAAGTGTTTGGTGAAGCATGATACGCCCATGGGACATTTCTGCTACTCATTCGGGCTCTGGGTACCCAGTGCGGGTCCACACAAAGTTTGGGGGATGCACATACGATGTGCCCTATTGTCTGGAGGCCGGCACCCTTGCCGTGCCCTAGGGAGGCAGCACAATAGAGGGCAAGGAAACAAAGATTCCCAGATCATACATCCTACAGGCAAGAATTAGTTCTTATCATAGACTTCTCCATTCCTCCTTTATTTCATCCCCCATCTTCCCACTCCCTGGTCCTTCAGTGCTTCCTGGCTGCCTCTTCTGCCTATCACCCTCCCCAATCTCATTTTCCCCCTCCTCCTTCTCTCTCTCTCTCTCTCTCTCCCTCCCTCTCAGTCAAGGTCGCACTGGTCAACACTGTTGTTCTGGCCAAATAGGGATCTGCCAGGAACTCCCCTGGACCCTCTCCCCCACCCTAGATAAGTACACCCAACCTGCCATGCTCTTTCCATCTCCACATCTAGACGTCACAGGCACCGAGGCAGAGCACCCTGCCCCAAATTCCGCAGGTGAGGTTGGAGGGGTGAGGATGGGGGTGTTTGCTGGCCGTGTCACTGTATGTCTGTGAGCTGGGAGGGAGGGTGGTGGTTGTTTCTGGAGCAGAGTCTCCTCTGAAATCCTCTCTCCACTCGCATCCCTCTGCAGAGAGGATTTGGCCGGTGTGACATTTCCTGACAGCTCTGACAGGCCTCAAGGAGACAATTAATGCCTCACAGCTGCCTCTACCAGGGAAGGTGCCGGAAGAGGAGGGTGGCGGGGGAGGGAAGTGTGTAAATTTGCAAAAAGTTTTAAAATAATGGTAGAGAATAGGGAGGGAATTGAATCAAAATCTGACTGAACAAATTCCCCTTGGAACCCCCTCAAGGGCCAGAGAGTGGACACCTGCGGCAAACTTGTGGAATCACCACAGAGAGAGGCTAACAGACTCTGTCGGAGCTTCTGCAAAGAAGAAAGCTGATGGCAGAGCCTCTCTCTCTGGCCTGGATTCCTGAACTGTTGGACCTTGAACCCTGCCTGCCTCGTGGACGGGGATGGAAGGAATCTAAGGTTGCAGGTGTCTGGCTGTCCAGGCCAGGGAGAGGCAGGCAGCCCCTGGGAAAGTGCTTTCTGATAAGAAGTCAGACAGACAGACAGACAGACAGATGGACGGGACTCCTTCCTTCCCAGACACCCCCACGTCTGCCCGGGCAGACAGATGGGCCTTTCCTCTGGGCTTTATAGATTAATGAGTCCTTCTTATCAATTATGGAGACAAGAAAGTGTAATTTTCTCCCCATGTTTATACTGTTCAGGATTAATCTGACTGTAAATGGATAATCTGTCAGCTTTCCGAGACACTGAAGTGGGTAGGGGGTGGGGCAGGAAATGGGGAAGAGATTTACCAGTGGGTAATGCCATCTGCTTTATTAGGTTGTTTTATAAACCTGACATTCAATTTGTTCTGGAGGACTTGGTGACGGATTATTCTGTAAATTCCCAAATAATTACGATAACCAGAGAAAGAGAAAAAAGAGGGAGAGGAAGGTGGGCTTGGAGGGGTGGGGGTTGCCAGCACATCTGTGAATGATGGTTCCAGGAGACAATATCCATCCCCGGCCCCCTCCAGGGTGGGGGAGATTGACAAAAAGGGCCTGGGGTGTCCTTCAACCCTGGGTCTCATCCATCATCTCCCTTCCCCCATCTCCCAAAATTCAGAGTCTCTGCTCCCCCTGCACAAGATGGCGAATTCAAGTGAGTGGGGATGGTGTTATCAGTGTGTACATCATATACTTTCTTCTGTCACCTGAGTCTGAAACCCGGGGTCTCCTTCCTAGCTAAGTGAACTTGGGGAAATCACTTCAAGTCTTGTGGCTCAGTTTTTTCACCTGTAAAATGGAGACACCACTGGCACTTCCCTCCTATGGCTGCTACTAGGATCAGATCAGTTCCTACATGGAAGGCACTTTATGCTTGGGGCATACTAAGCGCCGTATAAACTATTATTTATTTGTATTTTTATTGCATAGACCTGAGCCTGCTGCTGACCATATAGTATGCTCTGGATAGATACCAGATGGTTGAGTCTGAAAAATCAGAATGGGAGAATGAGAATCTCAGTGCTGATAAGCCCCTTAGCAACCCGAAGCTTCAGACCACCCCTCCGTCCCCTGCTTGGACACTGCTGGGGACAAGGAGCGTTTTACCTACCATGCAGGTGGCTAGTTCAATCTTCTCTGTTCCAGTGAGTCCTCAAATAAAGACCAAACCAAAGGGTTAGCCCTGCTGGGTTTGCAATGGAAGGCAGGGGAGAGCCCCTCTGGTAAAGCATCGGCTTGATTATGAGCTCTGAGAGCTCGTTTTTCAGCAGAATACTATTCAATTACCCTGTGCACACTTATCTTTTACATTTCCAAATGCTGCCTTCCACGGCTTCTGTAATCTTATTTGCTGCTTGTGCTTGGGGTGGGAGTTGGTGGGGGAAAGAAGGCCACACAGTATGTGCCCTTCCTTGTGTTCTGGGGTACAAGTGGGTAGTCACGGATCCCATGCAGGGAGAGAGAGGTGGCAGGACTAGAATCCTTATTGTCTGCTCTCTCCGACCACTGCTGTTGTCTTTCAAGCAGAATTCTGTTGCCACAATTGGTTACCCAGATTGAGAGGTTCAGGGACTAGAGCTTCATTTTCTGGAGCCCAGAAAATGTCTGTGCCTTGTGCGACCACTGAGCAGAGTCCATACCCGTTTACATCTTAGAGGGCATCTTTGACCATCGGCCCCCAGTCATCAAGGGCTTCTCACTAATAAAATGGTTATTTCCTGACTGACACATTCCTTTCTTGAATTATATACACTTACCGCCTCCACTGGTTTATTCAGGAGAAGAGACAAAAGGCTGAGGACTCAAGCCGACTCAGGGCACACGTGGTCACACTCACTCACACTTTCACAAGGAGCAGTCCGGGTGTGGTTCTCAGAGCGAGTTAAGAACCCCGGGGGTCTTCTTGACCAAGATAAATACCTGCAAAACTCCCCAGAGCACTTCATGGTCCCAGAGGCTTCTACCAGAATGGCATGTGGGTTTAAAGACGCAAACACGAACATTATCATCTCAAAATCTGGTAAAAAATAAGGTAAAGATCCCAATAATAATTCATCCCCAAAATATCCCTGTAAGGCCGAGGCTGGCTTCTCTACCAGTAAGTGGGAGCAGGTGGGGTGAGGGGACAAGCACTATGCTCCTCACCTGCCATCCTGCTGCTGCCTCTGAGAAAGGGGGGTTCACTGACTGAGTTTGAACATGGACCTGACACCGTCACGGCAATCCCTCTGCATAGCCTAGGAGTAAGTGGACAGGAAGCCCAAGCCATAGACTCTCTCTGCCTCTTTTCAAAGAAAAGCAGTTTAAGAAAGGTGGAAGAAAGTTCAAGGTCATGTAACAACCTCCTCATTTTATAGAAGAAAAGACTGAGACCTGGAAAGTAATTCAGTGTTGCCTCAGCACAGGGATCCAGTGTCTCCTACCAGATCTCTCTTGCTTCCTTCTCACCTGTCCCCCCCCACCTCCATCTCTTCAGGCTTTGGGGGTAAGGGTGGTGGAGGAGGGTAGAGGAAAGACTCCTCTCCCCCTGCCCAAGAGGGCCAAAGGAGAGTGTCCTAGAAGGCACAGAAATCCCCCTTCCACCTGAAGCCTCCTCCACAGCCCACTCTTCCCTTCTGGAAAGTCTACGGCACCCACCACCTGTCCAAGCCCGCTCCGCTGAGCTGTTTAACCCAGAGATACTATTGCCTCTGTGCTTTGATCCTGCAGGCACCTGAAGCTTTGTGTTCTATTATTCACTGCAGGATGGATGCTGGGCTTTTCTTTCCTTATTATGGGCTTTGGTTGGGCTGCCCACTGCCTCCCCAAGGCCACCGGATGAGGTCCATCAATAAGACAGTAGCAGCAACTGGATTTGAGATGCCTTTTGCAGAAGGGATTTGCACCAATTCAGAATTAGGGTTTTCTACGAGCCTCTTTTTTGGAGGAGGTTGGAGAGGAAGACAATGTGCATAAAAATTACGGACGTACATACACAGGTGATGCCACAAAGCATGTCTTACCTGCCCAGTCGAGTGACAAGCTCTGAAGGCAGGTCCCCCTCTTATATGTCTGTGTCCCCCATAGCACCCAACACACAGTGAGGCATCTACTGGGTGATCTGGGACAGTTGCTTC
Source organism: Proteles cristata cristata (assembly GCA_017311185.1). NCBI lineage: Eukaryota > Metazoa > Chordata > Mammalia > Carnivora > Hyaenidae > Proteles > Proteles cristata. Next base: position 1,483,901 of record JAESUZ010001426.1, on the reverse strand, counting down.
CCCTCTCTGGGTCTCAATTTGCCCCTCTGTGTGGTGAGGACTTAGATCTCCCAAGAGGTCACCCAGTCTCAACATTTCTTTCTTTCTTTTTTTTTTTTTTTAATGTTTTACTTATTTCTAGGAGAGAGAGAGAGAGAGACAGCGTGAGCAGGGGAGGGTCAGAGAGAGAGGGAGTCACAGACTGAAACAGGCTCCAGGCTCTGAGCTGGCAGTCAGCACAGAGCCCGACGCGGGCTCGAACCCACGAACCGCGAGATCATGACCTAAGCGAAAGTCGGACACTTAACCGACTAAGCCACCCAGGCGCCCTCAGTCTCAACGTTTCTTAAAGAACATGGAACATCAATGTCACCACCCAGAGTCTACAACCACGAGTCTACACCATGAGCCTTTCAGACACATGTTCTGTCACTGGCATCTCCCTCCATAGGAAACGCTTACAGTCCCCTCTATCACAGAGTGCTCTGATAACCTATGCAGAAGCAGGTGTGGTGAGCTCACACAGTAAAACCAGTATGTGCAGCCAGCATGCACGTTCAGAGGCCGGGGAAAGGAAATACCCTCTACTGGAATGCGTGACCTCCCCAAAAGTGGCACAGCCCTTGAGGGTTCATACCTCCATTTCCCAAGTTACTCTCCTCCTACCAAAACTCCAGGCCAGTGGATCATGTCCATCAGTGGGGATGGAGCCAAGAGCTGGGAGAGTCCACAAAAAGGAAAAGCCCTAAAGAAGCTATTCCCTGGCAGACAGCCCGAGAAACGCAGGTGGAAATGAACAGAGGCAGAGGGGAGTGACGATTTTCATGACAAATCTTTCTATCTCTGACGAGAGGAAACACATTCCAAAGTACCTGCCTGAGACAAGAACAGGGTGGGACGCAAGGAGATAAAGGACAACTGAGAATCAGGAATTAGGGGAGGACTCAGCACACGCGACTAGTGACGGGGAATTTTAAGGGAACTGTATGCCGTCTGGCTCCCTAAACAGACTGGGCCACATAATTCTCATTCCACCGTGGGGTTTCACCCTTCTCAGCTAAATCTTCCCTTGTTGGCGTCGCCCTTCAGACGTCGTTGTGACTGGGTGGGTCCCTAGCCACCCCTTTACCCTCACCCCCACCTTGCAGAAAGCTCTCCTCCCTGGAAGTGTGACTAGTCCATACAGACTATGACTTTCTGGGGTGGGCAGAGCGGTGGGTGGTATCCACCTCCCCCCCCCCCCCCTTAAAGGTCCAGGAGTGGAATTTGTGGGCTGGGCCCAGCGAGCTCTTTCTTCTAAGTCTCCACTCCTTCCCACCCCCTCCCGCTACCCTGAGCGGCACAGTTGTTTGCCAGCTGCGCGTTGCTCAAGGTCGGGGAGCGGGCGGTGGTTCCCAGCATTGCTATCACCTGACATTTACTTTACAGGCTGTTGACTCCCAAACAATACAGTGCATGCCGATTTGCAGGGTACCTTCCGTCTAGTTTTCCAGTAATCCATTCCCATCAAACAAACACGCAGGGTTCCCCTTGGCCCTTGCGCGGACCTGGAAAAACACAGCGCCTGGCAGAGTGCCCAGAGCTGGGTTCGCGGGTCCGCTCCCGGCCAGCTCCGGCCACGCCGTGGCGCCCAGCTTCCACGAGAGGGCAGCCGCGGGCCGCAGAACCCCCGACCGCGCCCGCCTTCCCGGGCCGACTCGCCTGCGCCTGCGCAGACCCGCGGTCCCGGTGGCCCTGTGCCCGGCCCGCGCTTCCGGCCGCCGGGGCGGAGCGGTCCGCAGCGGGCCTGCGGCCGGAGCAGCGGTTCTGGGTACCGGGAGGGAACAATAGACGGATTTCGCCGTCGGGGCCGGCCAGCCTTCCTCCGAGACCCCCGAGACGCGATAAGAGCAGTGAGCTTCGGTCGTGGCCCGGGGCGGGGGGAGGCCGCGCTGACCGCGGGGCCCGCCGGCCTCCCCTCCTGGGCCGGCCTCCCGCCCTGCCACCAACCCCAGGGCCCCTTCCGCGGCCCACCCTCTGCCAGTCCGGCGCTGTTTTGACCCAGGGTCGTCTTGATCTCTCATTTCCAGAGGTCGCACTGGCCAGGAGGCCCGGGCAGCGGGGACGTCCAGTTAACAGACACCCCCAGTAAGGGGCTGCGGGCTGCACGCCCTGACCGCGCTGGAAGACCTGCAAGGCCAGAGCAGGAAACGGCTATAAAGGATGGGCCAGGCGGCAGTGAAGAAATGAGGGAAGTAGTCAAGGTCAGGGAGCTTGCCAGGGAGGAATAAATCAGACCTTGTCTGTCCCCTTCGTAGGACCCAGTAATAGCTTCCCTAGCTCTTGGGGAGAAGTGGGAGCTCCTGAAGACGGCGTCCAGGCCCTCCAGCACCATCTACCCCTGCTTGTTCCCCTCTACTCCCCTCTTTCTGCTTGGTTCTACTCCACCTTAGACTGCACATTCGGCTTCGCAGCCCCAGCCGGTGCTGGCTGACTCCTGCTCAACGCTGAGACTTTGGCTTACACACCGTTTCCCCTGGAAAACTTCGCCTGCTTCCCGTGGGCTCCTCCCGTGAACCCCTACACAGCCCGTGCTGGGGGTAGCCCACACAGACGGCCCTGTCTGTTCACCGTGCAGTCCCCTGCTCCACCCAGACTGAACGGCCTCCGCTAAGCCCACGTTCATATTATGTCCCCAGCATCTGAACCAGTCCTGGGCTCAAGATGGGGACTCCATAAATACGTGATGAATGGATGGGCCAGAGCTAGCTCATCTAAGGCTCCAACTTGTTCACCAAGTTGCCCTGTGGCCTTTTCACTCTTGCAACTACAATAGCCAGATTTATGGCACAGAAGAGCCTGTGATAGAGGGCACAGGTGGGGAAACCAAGTGTCCAAATGAAAGTCAGTTCTTGGAAGAAGCATCGCATTCTTTGCGTCGGCAGCGAGGAGAAAAACTCCCAACATGGCATCGGAACATGACGTTCTCCCAATCTCCATATTCCAAATGGTCATTTCTAGCTTATTATTCTTGATGTTCCGCTTAGGGAAATGACTTCGCCAAACGGAGGCTTCAAACCATGTTCCTGCAGTTTGGCGGTAGTGTTCCAGGGGCTCAATGTGCCCACTTCTATCGGAGCAGCACCTTTTTAATTTTTATTTGGGTCTTTCTTGTGGGGGAGAAAGAAAGCCAAGGTTCCTATTAATGCTTCATGAAAGTTTGAGTCTACTGTGCCAAAGGATTGTGATGTAGAGCAGTTCAAGTGCTGTGAACAGTCATTAGCAGCTAATCATTTCAAAGGGCCGTAGCCTACATTCCCAGTAAAGTACATATCACAACTTGGCAACTTACCGACCTACTGAGCCCTTTTCCCTTCCTTTTGTCCAGAGTCTGTTCCCTGCTACCCATTGTTTCCTCTTTCCTGATAGCAGGAACTCTGATGTTTAATAGATATAGCAAGGGCCTGGCAGGTATGTTTTTCAGAATTTGTTAGATTTACACAAAAGTTGCTAGGCTACTTCTTTTTTTTTTTTTTTTTACCTTTATTTTTATTTTTAAGCTTATTTATTTATTTTGAGAGAGAGGGAGTTGGGAATGGGCAGAGAGACAGGGGGAGAGAGAGAATCCCAAGTAGGCTCTGTGCTGTCAGTGCAGAGCCCACCTTGGGGCTCAAATTCACAGACCATGAGATCATGACCTGAGACAAAATCAAGAATCACAGGCAGCTGGGTGGCTCAGTCGGTGGCTTCCAACTTGGGCTCAGGTCATGATCTCATGGTTCGTGGGTGTGCTGACAGCTCAGAAGCCTGGAGCCTGCTTTTAGATTCTGTGTCTCCCTCTCTCTCTGCCCCTCCCCCACTTGCATTCTGTCTGTCTCTCTCTCAAAAATAAATAAGCATTAAAAATTAAAAAGAAAGAGAATCAGATGCTTAACCGGCTGAGCCACCCAGGCACCCCTCTTTATTTTTATTCATTTATTTTTCTTCATTTCATTATTTTAGGGTGGGGGAGAGAAAGAGACTCTTAAACAGGCTCTGACTCTCGATTTTGGCTCAGGTCACAATCTCAGTGGCCAGAAATCGAGCCCTGCACTGGGCTCTGTGCTGAGTGTGGATCCTGCTTGGGATTCTCTCTCTCTCTCTCTCTCTCTCTCTCTCTCATTCTCTCTCTCTCTGTCTCTCTCCTTCTCCCTCTCTCTTTCTTTCTCTGTAAAGAAAAGAAAAAAGTCAGATGCTCAACCAACTGAGCGACCCAAGTGCACTGCTATGTTACTTCTTAATTGAAGAAAAGGGCATTTCATATTCCTCCTTAAAAAAAAAAAAGACTTATTTGATTGAACCTCTAGATTTTTTTTTAAATGCCCCTTCCAGGTAACCTGTGGATGTTACCTTACATGCCAAGAGAAATGTCACAGATGTTATTGTGTTAAGGATCTTCAGGAGATTATCCACCTGGGCCCGATGTAATCAGAAGAAGGTCTAATAAGTGGGAGGTGGGAGGGTCAGAGTCAGAGATGTGTCAGTGGAAGCAGAGGTTGGAGGGATGCAGTGTGAGAAAGATTTAGCTGAATACTGATGGCTTTGAAGCTGGAGGAAGGGTCCAGAAACCGAGGAATGCAAGTGTCCTCCAAGAGGCAACAAATGGCAAGGAAACAGATTCTCTGCTAGGGCTTCCAGAAGGAACACAATCCTGCCAATTCCTTGAATCTAGGCCGGGGAGTCACATTTGGAATTCTGACCTCCAGAAGTGTAAGATAGGGGAAGTTTGTGTTATTTTCAGCCACCATGGTTGTGATTTGGTAACAGCAGCAAGAGGAACCTAATGCACAAGCCCTCCCAAGACAAAGGAAATCCTGCTGTAGACCCACATTCATAGGAAGAAGGGGCTGAACTGGGGAGAGGAGGCAATGAGGCAAGAGCTGTTAAGAAGACCAGGAGCTCGGGGGCACCTGGGTGGCTCAGTCGGTTAAGCATCTGACTTTGGCTGGTCATGATCTCACGGTTTGTGAGTTTGAGCCCCACATTGGGCTCTGTGCTGACAGCTCAGAGCCTGGAGCCTGCTTCAGATCCACTGTCTCCCTCTCTCTGCCCCTCCCCTGGTTTGAACTCTGTCTCTCTCTCTCCCTTAAAGTAAATAAACATTACAAGAAGAAGAAGAAGAAGAAGAAGAAGAAGAAGAAGAAGAAGAAGAAGAAGAAGAAGACAAGATGTGAATAAGAATGTCAGAGGCTACCTAGACGTGTAATATTTGCATATGTTATTTCTCATTCCAACATGGGGAAGAGCTGGCCCCACGGGGATAGATGGTGCTGTACTTGCCTGTGCTGAGTCTTCTATTTTAACTATTTGTGCAGCCCTTCGGATTACCCCTGCTAGCCTGCGCTCTTCCATGTTGGCATTCCCTGTTGTGTCCTGGTCCTTTCCTCTCCCTTGTACGAAAATCCCGCCCAGCATTTATGCAGCATGTCACACTTCCCAAAGCTTTTCTGTAGCCATTACCCATTTTGAGCCCCACCACCACTCTCATGGGGGCCGGTAAGATCAACAGTAGTATCACTAATATATTTCCCTGCCGCACACAAATTCTCCAACACCCAGGCCCTTCTGTCCCCAGCAGCCCACTCATTGTCTCTGCAATGTGAACACCAGACCACAGATGAGAATGCTGAGGTGCTGGGGGCCTGCAGGGGGCCTGAGACTGAGCTCTGGGCCACCCAGACTTACTGTGTGCAACTCCTCTGAATGTGAGAGCAAAATCCCTTTAACCAGCTGGTGGAGGGGTGCTCCGGGGAAGGGGTAGAGACATACTCAAGAGCATGGAGCAGTTGGATGGGAAGGAGGAAGGTCAGCCCCTGGTGCGGGAGGGTCGGGGGCGGGCGGGGAGTGGTATGTAGGCCAGGCTGACTGCCAGGGGTCCCCCGTCTGAGCCCCCTCCTCATCCCCAACTGTTCTACCGAGGCTCTGCTGTGAAGGTAGGCAGGAGGAAAGAGCGTGCTTCTGGCCCGGGCTTCAGGGCTTGGAGGAAGGACGCTTGGAAGAGAACGGTACCCATCATTCTTTGGATGCCATCCACACCCTCCCAGGGACAGCACTGTCTCTGGTTACAGGGAGTGTCAGGCAGTAGGACCCCACGTATCAGGGGTCGAAGCTTGACAAGTCACTTTGCCTGGCTCGCACTTCCTCTGCAGAACGTGGGTAGCACCTATCCTGCAAATCGTTGGGAGGATAAAAATAATATATGGAAAATAGGAAGCACTCACATGACAGCTCTATTATTTACAGTCAAGCAAACCGAGAGGGGAAGTGGATTTCTCAAAGTTGGGCAGCTGATAAACGGAATCAAGACCCCATCCTCAACCCAAGTTGAGAAACCTTCAGTTTCTCATCCAAAGGCCCTCCACTTCCCAGAACCTACTGTGGTCTGCCGTGGGAACCCCCCCACCCCCCGCCGCCCCAAGACAAATCTTCCCCGCCCGGCTCACATACAGAGAGAGAGAGAGAGCACAGCAGGGGCTGCTTCTGCGCAAGGCCCCCACCCAGAACCCGCTGGAAGCCGAGCGCTGCACAGCTGCACACATCTGGCACTCCTCCCGGCCGGATCCCCGAAGGGCGGCGCCGCGACCCGAAACCTCTGCGCGGGGAGACGTCAGGGCGTCCGCGTGCGTCTCCTCCCTCCGGCCGCTGTCCCGACCGCCGCCCCAGAGCGGAGGGGCACCGAGCCCGCGGTCAGGGCGGACCCCGGGAGCGGCGCCAGGCACAGCCTGGCTGGCGAAGCTCGCCGCGCTCCTGCGTTCCGGGTGCGAGCGCTTCGAGCCGGGGCAGCCTGGGGCAGCCGGGAGTAACGCGGAGCGCACGGAGCCAGGGCGCACGCACATCTGCAAACGCTTAAGCAAAGCTCTCGCCCTGCAAGCGTGTCCGATCGGCGCGAGGGCCGGGCGGGAGGAACCCTGGGCGGCCCGGGGAGGCCCCGCGAAGTCGGCCCTGGGCGGCCAGGAGGCGACGGGAGAGGGGCCTGGCCCGCCGCCCGCAGGGTTCAGACGGGGCCAAGGCAGCCAAAAGCCGGCCGGCTCGCGCCAGCGCCGGGAGCCAAGGCTGACGCGGGGTGCTGAATAATGTTTGGCCGCCGGGCGCAGCCCCCGGGCTCGGCGGGGACGCGCGGCAAGGGCGGGCGGCCTCCCTCGGCGCCTCTGCCCCGGGGCCGCGCAGCCCACTGCGGCTGCGGGCGCGCTCGCGTCCCGGCCCCTGCCACCGCCGCCTCGGCCCCGAGGGCGGGCAGCATGCGCTTCCTCCCCCCCTCGGCCCCTCGGGGCTCCCTGTCCTGGCGCGTGCCGGGGGCCCCTGAGTAGACCGTGGGAAACGCAGTCCCACTCCCCACGAAAGCAATCCGCCCTCCCCGCGCCTGCGCCCAGGAGGGGCAGTCCCGGGGCGCAGCGCTGAGATGGCCTGAGCGCAGAACTTCCTGAAAATGGGCACCTGCTTTGGGAGGTTGACAGGCACGGGGAACCCTGAAACGCACCTGTGTTGAGCCCCAAAGGGGCCTTACACAGTCCTGTTATTCCCTTAGTGCCATTAACAAGACCGTAAACCATAAACAGCTTTGTATTTTACCTGGGTGCGTTCAGCCCATCTTTCCTCTTTATCCTTATGGCAACCGTGTTGAGGCAGACAGAGCTGGTATCTGTTCATTTTACAGGTGAGAAGTCGTACGGGTGGGGAAGACCTGAATTTCTGTGCCCATTTGCCTAGCCAAGCTCTGTCAACCAAAGGCTAATAATCCCCATCTCTCTCTCTCTTCCTCTCTCTCTCTCCTTCCCTCAGCGGAAAGCCAAGTTTCCACCCCCTCCAACATTCTTGAAGAGGGGTGGTCTCTATTTCTCTGAGAACTAGGCCCTCTGGTTACTGCCGCCTGAAGCGGTGGTGATAGCAAGTGCCGAGGAAGCAGGTTCTCCTTACTGAAGGACAAATTCCGTGTGACCTTCTTAGATGCTTTCCTTCCAGCGGCAAGGAAGCCCAGCACTCCTTGCCCTGGAGAAGTGGTTCACAAAGTCCTGTCCCCAGACTGGCGATGGATCGCCACCCAGGAACTTGTTAGAAGTTCGCATCCTCTGCTCCACCCCAGACCTCCTGAATCGGACACTCTGGGGGCAGAGCCTAGCAGTTTTGTTTTAAGGAAACATCCAGCGGATTCTGTGATACATGCGGAAGTTCTGGGAACCACTGTTCTAGAAAAGCCTCTGTAGAAGCAGGCTCTGAGTCCCAGAGCCTGACTGCCGCACTGCTGAGGAGGCCCAACCAAGAAGGCAAGAAATGAACCGGTCTGGTGAATCACAGCAGTGTGATTGGTTTAGTCCTCAGATCCTCTGTTAACTCTGGGGGGGGTGTGAGGGGGGTGGGGGGGTGGGGGGGCGGGCACACGCGTGTGCGAGCACCTAGAGGAGTAAACCTTTGGGGCCACATAAGAAATTGGGAAGAAGTGGAGTCTTTCAGGGCCTCATACAATATTGCATTCACACACCCAGTCGACTCTCACGCCCTGAGTGTGTCTGCTGTGGACCAGTCCCTCAACCTGCTAAGAATGATCTGGATCCACTGATCCTTTGAGTTGGAAGAAACAGGTGCAACCAGGTCATGCCATGCGATGGAACAGCATTGTTAGGTACGAGGAAAGGCATGGAGCAGACACTGTTGTTTCATGCGTCCTGGCTGACAGAAAGCTGACTCTGACTCAGTTGAAGGGTAGAGCCAGCCTCTGCTCACGGACAGGAAGGGGGATAGGCTGCCCTCCTCCCAGCTGGCCCCAGTGATTAATGTAGGAATGGGTACCGGGTATGATTCCAACTGGTGATGGAGCAGGGAACCTTGCTGAGAAGTGGATGGAAAAATTTCCTCCCTCTTTGACAGGGTCACAAGAAACATGCATTCTCTTTTTTATCTCTAGATGTCATTGCCCGGAAGGCCTACAGTCTTTCTGAAAAGACAATGACACATTGGACTAGAAGAGCAGGCAACATATTGAGGGTGACAGAGAAGAGAGTTAGGAAACACTTGGTATCTTCGGGATATTGTTCAGCCACCGAATTAATGGATTTGGAGAGGTGGGGGAGGGGCACGCCTTGGGATTTTCCTGTTAAATGAGATGGATTATTTCTCTTATCTGGACCACTTCAAGTTCAGTTTTCTTTTGTAGCCCAAACCCTCCTAATAAATACAACGAGTGAGACCGGAATCTCACTGGAATACACAAGCAGAAATGAAAGTTCAGTCGGGCATCAGAGGGGTTGTCAGGAGGACATTCAGGGGCTCTGGCAACGCTACACCTCGGATCGTCTGGTGTCCTGCACTTGACCTCAAGAGTTTCTGGTTCTACCGCTAACGTGGCTTTGTGGCTCTCGCCGTCAGTCCCTTTTTGTGTCTGTCGTTTCTACTTTCTGCCAACTGGCTGGTACTCTCTACGGTTTCCAGATCAGATACAAAATGAGAACCTGACTGGCCTAGTTAAGCACCACAGCTTCTGATAGGGAAGACTTTCTCCTCTGGGGCCTTCTCCTGGGTTGCTGGTCAGTCTATGCATTGGCTGTCATTGAATCAGGGTCTTATTCCTTGTGAGGAGAGCAGATCCGGAGCATGGCCCTCCCTGCTCAGCCCCAGGCAGAGGCCGTGGACTGGGAAGACTCCCTGACAAGTAAACAATGCTCTTGGCAGGTAGGGAGACTAACTTGCCCACACAACCTTCGTGGGGAACAATGAAATGGCAGCGCCGAGCCAACCAGGGTCAGAGCAACGGAATCCACTCCAACCATTACCCCTCTCTGCTGTTGATCTGTCATATACCCGACAGTAAGGGAGGGCCGGCCAAAACGTTTGCCGGGGTGCCTGGATCTCCCCCCAAACTCACGGTCGAGCTGCTCAGAGACTATCCCCACCCCCGGTGCATGCCCACAGGAAGCAGTAGCTATTGCTGCCCCAGCTGCGCACACCACACACGGTTTTTCCATGTGGCACTTTATGGCAACCGTTTGCAGAGCGGTTTTGTTGTCTGCGGCATCAGGAAAGCCTTCACGACGCAGTGCTGTGCTGGGATGTGCCAGCGGCAGCTGTACGGATGGAGCTGAAAGCTGAAGTGACAGCAAACGACCTCAGAAGAATGTTTCCTAAATCAAAGCTTTTAAAAAGCATATGGGATACAAGCAACAAGGAGCCGAAGTGTGAGAGCACGACACCGCTTCCGCTGTGGTTGCGGCATCCTGATCGTCTGTGTGTTATTCTTTCCTTAAGAGCAAGCAATCACGGGAACACAAGAGGTGCAAAGTGAGGTGTTGCTGTCACTTATTAGTTCTATATCCTCAGGCAAATTGTTTGAACTTTCTAAACTTCAATGTCTTCATTGGTAAAATGAGTCTAATACTACTTCTCTCGCAGGCTCACCGTATTCCTTCTATCCAGCAAGGCACCGGAGAAGATGTTGAGCGCATAACATGATAACATTTTAAAGCTGTAATTCTGAAAGACCCCTTCCCTGGGGCAGGTGGGCTCTCAGATTACTTTGAGAGAATCATAGTCTGAATCTCTAGACCGTGGTATTGACTGAGTCCTGCGATGTCGGTCACCCGGCTCAACAAATGAACTTGGAATTCTTTGTGCTCATCAGATCAGAAATGAGAAATGGCTGGAAGGTGCCAGGTAGATAGTGGGATATTGGAAAGAAGACAGCTTAATTGATGCTAATCTGACCAGGAAATGGAGAGGAAGCCAAAGTAGCTTCCAGAGCTGAGCCCAGGTGTCATTCATCATGTTATGCTACGTGGGAAGTGAGATACGACCCAGGCCTGATACCAGCTAGGGCTCCGAGGAAAGAATCAGAAGCCACTGTTCCCAGTCAGTGAACGATGCTGAGGCAAACTGCTAATGCCCAGGCATTAGGAGATGGGTCAAGAATAAGATTGGGATTTTGCAGGATTTGAGAGCCAAAGGATCTTAGGGGAGTGATAAAGATATTTAGGAACTCTCGGGACTAGCATCAAGAAAGGTCAACTAGACATCTGAGAGCCCTTGGAAGTTTGGTATGGCTGCCTGAGGCCACACTCAAAGAGGAAATCAGCAATGAGTGTTGGAGAGATTTTAGGGCTCCCTTAAGGCCACACAATAGGGGTGCCAGACACTGGTGTTACTTCAGATGGTGGGAAGGATCAGGTCCAATGTGTGTAGAGAACAATATTTTTTCCAGAAGACAAGACTCTAAGGTATTCTGCCCCACCCTGCCCCCACCCCTACACATCCAGCAAAATCCTCAGAACTGTGAAGAGGATGGATCTAACTCCCCTCCATAAGTTACATTAAAATGCAATGTTGGCTTTAAAATAGGAACAGTTATCCAGGTGGGTAAGACTAATCGTAAAGGCCCCTTAAAAGTAGAGAACTTCCTCTAGGTGGTCACAGAAGGGGAAATCAGGGATCTCAAGCAGAAGGATTCAAGTCACCACTGATGGCTTGAAGAGGGAGAGGGCTGCCTGTCAAGAAATATGGTGGCTTCTAGGAAAAGCAGCTCTGCTGACTGGCAGAAATGAGAGAGGGATCTCAGTTCTACACCCACAAGGAGCCGATTTCTCCAGGCAAGCATGAGCTTGGAAATGGAGTCCTTCCCAGGGCCTCTGGATGAGGGCCCAGGCTGGTCAACACCTTCACCTTAGCCTTGGGATACTGTGAGCAGGAACCCAGCCAGACCCAGACCCTGCATTGTGAGATAATAAGCAGGGTGTTGTTTTAAGCTATTAAGTTTGTAACGATTTTGTATGCAACCATAGGGGACAAATACAGATCAATGAAGAAATATGTAGCCCAAACTTATAGACTTAGAAATGTGTCCATATTCAGCTAGTTTATACTTTAGTTCTTTCCACCTTTATTTCCTTTTGGTTTGTCGTTACCTTCCTTATAGTTTTTTTTTTTTTTTAATTCACTATCTGATTACTAGGAACCAGTAAGAATTTAAATATACCTAAGTGCTGATATGATATAAGAAAATATAAGAGAAATGTAAAATCCATATGTGCTTCTGCCACTTAGTTTGTGTGGCTTTGGGAAAATTTTTTAGCTTCCCTGTGTCTCTTTCTCATCTATAAATAGGGTTTATAAGGCTTACTGCATTTAAGTCAGACTCAAGTCACATGGTGTATTCCAATGTCCTTTATGAAGTATAAGGCTGTATACAAATGTAAGCAACTGTTTCTATAAAGCCAGAGCAACCACTAGAGTGCCAGGGGCAGCCAGGCAAGCTAGCGACCGTCAAAGTCCCAGCTAGAGTATCTAGGCACCTAATAGGAGAAAATTAATAAAAAGAGCCCCTTGAAGAAAGCATTGAGGAACATTCGCAAGGACTATTTTTCCTCTTGACTGCACTGCCATCCTTCAAGTAAAAAAAAGCAGACTCGGGAGCACGCTAGACTAATTCTCAGTCTCACCAACAACAGGGTTTAAAATCCTAGATGGAAAAAAAAAAGTAATATGATTCCCAGAACGGCCAGCCAAGTTGTTTAGAGAGCAAAAGAGAAAAAGGAAGCCACCCTGTAATACATTTATGTAATGAGGCCATTAAACACAACGAAAGAATGAAATCAAACACCTATAAAACAGAGGAGACACAGAAGGACATTTCTTGGGGGAAATGTTATCATTGGTTAAAGACAGAACATGCCTGTGCTTCACAATGGGGTGTGAACCATCTTGCACGGTAAAGAGATGGTTGGAAAAAAGGCTACAGGCACTGTGTGGCACCATATGGAAATTCAATCTATAACAAAGAAAATCAAACAAGATCTGGGTGATAAGCACACCCATGAAGGACAAAAAGACAGATGTAAAAATCTGATGAGTCCTCCAACAGCTAACAGCATCCAAATTAGCAGAATGTTTATTATGGATCAGATTACAATAGCTACACAGAGAAATACTTGGGAGAAGATTCAGCAAAGGAATAGCCGGCACCAGTGCTCTGTTTACTCAACAATAACAGCAAAGTGTTTTTTCCTACCTGTTCCATTGTTTACTGACAATGAAATTCCATTTTAAAAATATGAACCCAGGTACTATGAAAACACACACATACACACACATATGTACACACGCAAGGTAAATCTCAAATAAATTTGCAGACCTAATTAAACGCTTTGACTCACACACAAAATTTGGTAGTCATCATAGAGATGGACAAAACTAAGAACCAATTCCAGAAAGTAACCTCATGCCACAGTAAAGGTCCATCCTTAGAGTCTTGAGTTTACTTGGGAAGAGGAATAGGCTTGAGTTCAAAGCTTAGCTCTACGCTTATCCTTTGTGAGATACTGAGCATTTAAATCAGCCTCTCTGAGCCTCAGTTTCTCCATCTGTAAAATTGAGAGAATAGGGCTTTGGAGAGGACTAAGTGGAATTTTATATATAAAATGGCGGACATATGGTCAAGGATCAAATACGGTGAATAATTTTTAAACTACCAATGTCTCCCCAGCTGTAAAGGAGCGCATTAAATATACCGAGGATCCTTTCTACCTTTAAGGTCTTAACATTCTACCCTTGTACAATATTCTTGGGAATATAAAATGATGCAGTCGCAGTAGAAAATAGTTTGGTGGTTCCTCAACAAGCTAAACATAGACTTATCCTACAACCTAGCAATTCCAGTCCCAGGTGTATACTCAAAAGAATTCAAAATGGGGGGTTATTTATTTATTTGTTAAAAATTTTTCATTTTTTAAAATTTATTTCTGAGAGAGAGAGAGAGAGAGCATGAACAGGAAAGGGTAAGAGGGAGAGGGAGACACAGAATCCGAAGCAGGCTCCAGGCTCTGAGCTGGCAGTCAGCACAGAGTCCGACGTGGGGCTTTCACCCACCAACCGTGATATCATGACCTGAGCCGAAGTCGGACGCTTAACAGACTGAGCCACCCAGCCGCCCCCAAAGTGGGGATTTAAACAGTTACTTGTACGCTGATGTTCATTAGAGAATTTTTCTACAATAGCCAAAAGGAGGAAACAACCCAGTGTCCAAAAACAGATAATGGATAAACAAAATGTAGTACATAATATAATGGAATGTTATTCAGCCATAGAGTAATGAAATTTTCTTACCTGTTGCAATATGGATGAACCTTGAAGACTTTATGGTAGATAAAATAAAACTGAAGCTAAAAGAACAAATATTGTATGATTCCATTTATATGAAATACATAGAAACACATGGGAAATTTCATAGAAACAGAAAGTAGAGATTACCATGGTATGGGGGAAGAAATAAGGGTAAGTTATTGCTGAATGGGTACTGAGTTTCTATTTGGAATGTTGGAAATGTTTTTGGAAACAGATTGTGCTGATGGTTGCACACCAAGATGAATGTGGATGTTGCTACTGAATCGTACACTTAGAAATGGTTAAAATGACACTCCTTATGTTATATATAATTTTCCCACAAAAAAGAAAAGGTGTGGTGCTATCTTTCAGACTCTTCTCTTGTGATACGCCAACATCCCAGTTAGAATGTTGAATGCCACCTGCCTTTTCCTCTTCCTTACTGTCACAAATGTGGGCTCTCGAGACAGTTTGTCTGGGTTTGAATCCTCTCTCTGTTACTTACTACCTGGGCTATCTGGGGCAAGCCACTCAAATTGTTTGAGCTTCAGCTTCCTTTAACATAAAATGGAGATAAAAATAATCCCTACCCCATAGGCTTCTTTTGAGAAATTGAGATGTTTACATTAGGCCTGGAATGAAGACAGTGCTTCTGAAATATAGGTTCTTACAATTCCTTGATAAGTACCACTACTGTGGTGGAGGAAGGCAGAGAGCATCAGAGTGGGGTGTCTAACAGTGCTGGGGCCAAAGTTCCGACTCTGATTTCCCAAGATGCTCCTCGCTGAGGTGGGAACCCTTGGCTCTTGTCCCGAGATGATCAGAAGACGACAAAATGCTCCTTGAAGCTCTACCTCAAGCCCACTCCATCCTTCCTGCTGTAGGCAGAGAGATCCTTCAGTGGATAGCACCTCGCAGCTCTTGAATTCAGTCCAAGTTCTTGAATACCCCTTTTTCTCCAACCATGTTGACCTGCTTACAGCCCTGCCTGGGAAGCTCCTATCTTGCCATTTCCCCGAGCTCTCAGTTCCCCATCCTTTTGGTTAACACTTGGACATCACCTCTTCCAGGCAGGTTTCTCTGGCTCACCAGGGCCGAGTTAGATGCTTCTTCCATGAGCTCCTTCCTCTATCCCTACCATTGCATATTCACTCTGATGTGACTACCTGTTTTCTTATCATCTCTTAGTAAGCTCCTTATGCTATCAATCTTTTTATCCGCAGCACCTAGCACAGTCCCTGCAGTGTCTGGCTCATAGGAACACATGCTAGTTGAATAGATAAATGAATTTGAAAGGATGGAAGAATAGATGGATGGATGGCCTGGCCTTGGTTCTATAAATCACATCAAGTTGTGAGATGGTGATATCAACTTCTATAAGTCTTTGGCCTCTTTCAGTCCTTTGTTATATTAGGCCATTATGGACCCTTGACATTATGGTAATATTAATGGGAAATAAGTGACAGCACAGGTCCCAAACAAGGGAGGTGGGTGTCTGTTAGTGTGTTAGAAACTTACTGCCCCCTACTGTCTATTTTCAAATAGATGCCTACCTGTGGTTTCAGTCCCTCCACCATGCAAACCTACCTGGTTCTTAACTTTCCTGCTCATACTGGGGGTGGCACCATCACCTGAGCAACTGAAACTTAAAATTCTTTCATCTTTGACCCTCCCATTGCCCCTGAGATCTCCGCAGTCCCTCGGGCCACTCATTTGACCTCCTATCTACACCCGCTTTCCCATTCCTACTATTGCTCTTAAAAAGTGCTTTGTATAAGAACAAAGTTCTGTTAAAGTGTTTTCCTCCACTTTGGGAAATTGTCAAGGACACCTGGGCCACTCAGCGTCATTTAATACGTAACACAGACTCAGGCTAGTGTCCACTTCTCTAGCACCTCTGGGAACACAGCACTGTTAGACTAGTTAGATTCTCAAGGCAGAAACAGCACCAATTTTAAATGGCACCAAATGGGGCAATGACCTAGAACTGCTCCTTTTTTAATCTTCATAATACTAGGAAAATTAGGGGCATGTCCTTCTGCCTTAGGAAACAGGAAGGCTAGCCTTTCTCCTTTGAACCAGTGACATTGTTTTATTATCTTTTCCTAAGAAAGGTCTGAAGCAACCATTGAGTTTGTACTTTAGCTATTGCCAGAAGGAACATTAATTAATATAAATCACAGCATAATTAAATCATAGAAATAAGTAAGCATTCATCAAAATTTAAAAAGAGCAATTTTATACAATCTCCTCCAACTGGCTAAATTGAATCATTCTGCTTTTGAAGCTGCTTTTTCACACTATTACTTATTTGTGGCGCCTAATAGACGCCTTCCTCAGCAAAAAGTATAGAATAATAGAGGAGTTCACTTTGAGAAGGTATAGACAGGTGGTCACAGCCTAAAACAGTTGTCAAATGAAAGTCTGGTTTTCCCAAGCAGCACGGACTTGGATTCCTGAGTCTGTCGAATCAGTATCACACTCTGTTAAGAGCAGGGTCTCTGCGCTCAGTGATGCTTGTATGTGACCTTTGATCTCTCTGAGCTTTCAACTTTCTCTTTGGAAGAATGTAGACAATAATGGTATCTCTTTCATGGAGCTACTTAGGACAGTGCCCATCACACCATTGAAGCATATTCCCAGCTGTTCCCCCACCCCATGCCATGTTGTGCATGCATTTCTGCAATGGGCACCATGTCTGAGAAAGATTGCCAAGTCCAGATCTTAATATTTCAGCACAGAAGGATGCATTTCTTTCTTTCTCATTTTGTGTCAAAATTGGATAGCTCTCATTCTAATAAACAGACCAGAAAAATTGTTATCGTTTAGAGGTTTTGGTCATTATTTATAGGTGTTTAGCATGTGCCCAGAGATCATTTAGGCATCTGGGATTGGAGAAGGTCAAAGCATATAAACTGCCTATCAGAGATTCCCCAGGTTCTACGCATGTGAACTTAGGCCTTGACGGAGGCACAGCATCGCATTTTTTCAGCCTGTGGAGACACTTCAACAAGAAGGACGTTAGTATGTAAGGGTAGCTGTTCTTACTTAAGAACAAGATGACAGTCAACTATCTGACTCTCCTGTGTCACATAAAAACAGGATTGAGGGGCACCTGCGTGGTTTAGTTGGTTAAGCATTTGACTTTGGCTCAGGTCATGGTCTCACAGTTCATGAGTTCGAGCCCCACGTCGGGCTCCCCTGATCGCACAGAGCTTGCTTGGGATTCTCTCTCTCTCTTTCTCTGTCCCTCCCCCACTCTCTCTCTCTCAAAATAAATATACTTAAAAAACCCCCACAGGGTTAGGTATTTTCCATGGTGCTGCCTATATCCCTTTATTTAAAGATTTATACATTAATTCTTTCTCGAGTTGACTAGAGCTGAATTTTATTTTTCTTATTGTCAGAAAATGAAAACTATGTGATTTAATGTGTTTGGCTTTTGATTTGACTGCCAGAAAGCTTATAGTCAGCTCATTGCCCATATGTGCCAAATGGCTCCATGTAAGTGTCTAATTGTCTACTCTCCTTGCATCCTTTGACTGTACTTTTCTGTTAATTGCCTTATCTTGTGCTTCTGAAAAAAGGGCAGTAAAATTTTCAACCTTAAATGAAAAAAATTAGATAGTTCATATGATTCAACAATAACAATAATAGCAAAAACAGAAGGTAAATATTACTAGCAAATGTGAGAAAATCATTGGATAGTATTTAAGATTTTTATTCAGAAAGGATTAAATAGAAGCAATAAGTAAAAAATACTGGAGATGTTTAATATAGACACACATATTATATTTACATATAATAAATAGAGATATATGCCTATACATAAATATATAGACAGGCATGATACATAGATACATATCTCACATACCATACTTTAAAATTTTTTTAATGTTTTTATTTATTTTTGAGAGACAGAGAGAGACAGAGCATGAGTGGGGGAGAGGCTGAGAGAGAAAAAAACAAAGACTCTGAAGCAGGCTCCAGGCTCTGAGCTATCAGCACAGAGCCCAACGTAGGGCTCGAACCCACAAACTGTGAGATCACGACCTGAGCTGAGGTCAGATGCTTAACCGACTGAGCCGCCAGGATGCCCCTATCATACTTAATTTTTACCGACATATATATGCGAGGATATCAGATTCTAAACTCAGACTGTCTAGGTTTGAATCCTAGCTTCATCCCTCACCAGCTTTGTTTCTGGACCAGTTATTTATCTCTAATTGCCTCAGGTTCATCATCTCAGAATTACAGGTAAAAATATTCCCAACAAATGTTGCTTTGAGGATTAATGAGATAGTTATGATACGGCCAGCTTTCAAAAAATAATGGCTTTTACTCTCAACAACTCTCTTTTACTTATTTACGTTAAGTGTTCCTGACACCGTCCTGACAGTGTTTCCAGTATCCAGGATTTGAACAACAGGCTTCATGTTTTTTTTTTTTTTAAATGTTTTATTTATTTCTAGGAGAGAGAGACAGCGTGAGCAGGGGAGGGTCAGAGAGAGAGGGAGTCACAGACTGAAACAGGCTCCAGGCTCCGAGCTGGCAGTCAGCACAGAGCCCGACGCGGGGCTCGAACCCACAAACCGCGAGATCATGACCCAAGCGAAAGTCGGAAAGTCGGACGCTTAACCGACTAAGCCACCCAGGCGCCCCAACAGGCTTCATGTTTTAAGATGAGGTGGAGTATCTTCCCATAACGCTAGAGACGAAAGCGTCCTTAATTGTACTTCCTGTGAATAGCGCCTCACTCAAACTCCAGTCATCTAGAACACGTGGAGATCTTTAATGGACACAAGTAGCCAGACAGAAACAGCTATGGTTGTGGATGAGGAGTTCAAGGCTAACCCATAGAAGCCCCTTTCCTTCTGCAGGTGACTCAGGATACACAAGGGTCAGAGTTAGAGAGGGAGGAAGATCTCTCTCTCTCTCTCTCTCTCTGCCTCTAAGACAGTTGCTGCATGAACTTGCTTTGCATGAAAGTGAGCTCTAAGCTCACCTTCGTGTAAGGTCCTCCCCTCCGTGGCCAGCCCTCCCCGTGTGTGTGGTTAGAGGAGAGGAGGCCTGGCAAGGACCAGCTGGAGATGCTGCGCTCCTGCGGTGAAGGAGCCCCACACCCTGCCAGGCAGCGCTGGGGTCACGGGCTGGGGTGGGGGTGCTGGCGAGGACGTCTGGTACCTTCCAGGCCCAGCCTCGGCTCTCGAGCACCAATCACCCCTGGTCCTTCCCCTGCTCCGCGACCCACCCGGACAGCAAAGGGACAAGAGCACCAATTTCTTTTGACCCAAAACCACCAGCAAAAAGATGACACAGGGAAACAAACATACAAACAAACAAGTGTGTTGCTTGTTATGTTTTATGATGTTAAATGGTTTACATGGAATAGCCGATTTAATTCTATACATAGTAACCAAAAATGTGGGACTTGCGAAAGCTAGATTTCTGAAAGTTGAGCGTTTTTAATCCTTATTTATATTGTTATTTCATTACATCCTTATTTAGAAGAGCCACATAAATTACAGCATGCTTATATTTTTCAAATACCTGTTCATGTGTGGTTTTGTATATTCACTTAAGAGAATGGAATCAAAACCCCTCGAGAGAGGGGTTTTAGATTCAGCTAGGAGTCTACCAGGACTGCGCTATCCCGTGTGGTGACCACTAGCCGTGTGTGTCCGCTGAACACTCGAAATGTGGCCGGGGCCACTGTGGCACTGCATTTTTTTAGTTGGCTTCATTGTAACAATTTGCATTTAAAAACCAAAGTAGCATAAAATATTTTTCTAGTAACACGAATTGACCACTTTGGTAGGACCACACTTGAACCATTTCTCTTATATGATGGCATCCAGAGCACGTGCCCTGTTTCTAGTACTACATGTAAGCATTTCACTGCCCAGTTGACAGCCACCTATTGATTCAATTCAAATGATTTTTTTCTATACTCCAGTGTGACATTATGATGAGCTTATTTGAATATTTTATGCAAATTACAGTGATACCCATAAATCATCATTGGTAATTACATCGAAAATTTTAATTGTAACACAGTTAATGTTTAAATTCAAAGTGAAGGCATACTGGGGCGTCTGGGTGGCTCAGTCGATAAAGCATCAGACTCTTGATGTTGGCTCAGGTCATGATCTCATGGTTAGGTTTGTGGGTTCGAGCCCCGAGTTAGGCCCTGTGCTAACAGTGTGAAGCCTGCTTGGGATTTTCTTTCTCTCTCTCTCTCTCTCTCTCTCTCTGCCCTACCCCTGTGCATTTTCTCTCTCTCTCTCTCTGTCAAAATAAATTTTTAAAAAATGAAGGCATACTACTGATGCTGAGTTGTTTAGAGGTCCAGAAGCTAGTACTGTCATGGAAAAGATATGTTTTAAATGTTACAGTGAATGGTGATTGCAATTTGCTGAAGTGATGCCAAAGGAGAAACCTGATTTTGGTACAAAATTTTTTTTAAAGATTATAAAGTGTGCAACAGTAAGAGACATTTTTACCACATACATAGTGAATTTTATCAATTTCCTCTCAATATGCAAAAAAGAATTGTTGAAATTAGTTACGTCAAAGCAGAAGCAAATATCTAAGAAAAAATTTTCCCTTTGTAGGCAATCTATTTTCTTTCTCTAACAGTTTTAATTTTGTTTTTATTGGATGAATTTGACATGTTACAATTTATAAGTCTAAGGTGTAGAGCATGTTTCTTTGATGCCTTTATATATTGTAATACAATTATCATTGAGAAAATAGTTATCACATTGCCTCATGTTTCATTGATACCTTTATATATTGTAATACGATTATCACTGAGACACTATTTATCACATCATATCATGATAGTACAGTATTATTGACTGTATTCCTTAGAATGTGCATTAGATCTCTATGGCTTATTCGCTACTTGTTACAAGTTCATACCCTTGAACACCATTAATCTTATGTCCCCCACCCTATCTCCTGGTAACCACCATTTTACTTCTTTGGTGTTTTGACAGGTTAGACTTGTTCAGATTCCTCAAATCTTTTTTTTTTTTACAGCTTTATTGAAATATAATTGAAATTTTAAAAACTGCACATACTGAATGGATATAATTTTATGAGTTTAGATATATGTAGACACCTGTAATATCATCACTACAATCAATGGAACATATATCACCTCCAAAAGCGTCCCTGTGTCCCTTTGCTGGGTGTGTGTGTATTGCGTTGCGTGTGTGTGTGTGTGTGTGTGTGTGTGTGTATGTGTTAAAAACACCTGAGATCTACCCTCTTAACAATTTCTTAAGTGCATAATATTATACTGTTATCTACAGGCACCAGTTTGTGCAATGGGCCTCTAGAACGACTCATCTGTTGTAACTAAATGTATACCCATTGAACAATTCCCCATCTTTCCCTCCCCCTCTCCCCGGCAACAAACATTCTATTCTTGGCTTCTTAAGTTTTCTGCTTTCTTAAGTTTAACAGGTTTAGATACCACATGTAAGTGGAATCATACAGTATTTGCCTTCTGGGACTGATGTGTTTCACTTGGCATAATGCCTTCCAGGTCTATCCATGTTGTCACAGATTTTAAGACGCTTTAAATAGAAGCTGAGCTTGTCACTTTCCCCAGATATAAAACTGCTTTGATTCTCACATACATACATTTTTTAGATGGAGACATGATAAAAGAGACTATGACTTCAGCTATAGGAATGTTTTAGAAAATTATGAGGAAAATGCTAACAAATAGATATTTCACAAAAAGAATTTTTATTAAGCCACCAAAATACAAGCCCCCTTTAACAATATCAAAGTTCGGTTGGTTCGAAATCTGAAAAATTGCAAGTTGTTTTGTTTTGTGTTGTTTTAGCTTTCTGTGAGTCACAAGATATAACACTGCCGAATGAATCTTTGAGGTATGTTTGGTCTCTGAAGGCTTCTTAATTTATAAAGAAATATTGTCCATTCATAGCCTAAAATATCAACCTCATGGCGTGGATATTTTTTATTTTACATCTGTCAAAGAAGAATTTTGGCTGGATATTAAAAGGTTAGTTTCTAACACAATAAACAATTTTCCAGCCATGTTCACTCAAATCACAGATTTATTGAAATTTTTAAAAAGGAACTGATGTTCCTTTATTTCTTTGTTTCATTGTATGATACATTTTACAAATATTTATGCTCAGTTTTCTCAGGCAGACTCCATGAAATTTGTCCTGGATACAGTTGTTAAAATCAGTCAGTGTATACATGTAAATGCAATCAATCATTACAAGTGTATAGGACTGCGGAAAGAAGTAAAAGACAATCTAATGGGCTCATGGCCAATACTCCTGAGTGGTGAGAAAGTTTTGCAAACATTTACTGTACTGTTAACTCCAATTCCAATTTTCATTCTTGAAAGTAAAGGAATATTTACCAAATATCCAATAATTAGAGATTTAAAAAATGGCATCATGATTTTCACACCGATATCCTACTGCATATAAATGAGCTAAATTTGGAGCTTCCAAGAAAAGAAAAGCTTATCAGTGACCTGCCGAGACAGATGCAAGATCTTAAGTTAAAATGGAGACTTTTCATAATCAAATCAATATTAATGACTTTATGGTTTTCTTTCATGAGTCAATAGGCAGAAGATTTTCACTGTGATTGACAGCATTATTCAAACTGGCTGCAAAACTATAAGGAAAAGACGAAGAACTTGATGCTGTTCAATCTGTCAGTACCGTTTTGAGTTCAGTGTTAATACTGAGTTAGCACAAGAATCAATGATATCTAGGTAGACCTAGATTTGAAAAACATGTTTGTTTTAAATCAAAGCAGTTGCTTTTAAAAAGATGAACCAGTCTTATCAATGTGGATGTGAATATTAAAAGAGAATGATTTTTCAGTTATGAGGAAACTTTTAAGGATGTTTGGAACTTAGGTATGTGAATATACTTTCCAACTATAAAATTTATAAAATCATACACTGCGTCTATTCCCTATTAAACCCAAGCCATCCAAATATGCTAAGCTGTAAGTGCAAAGTGCACTTAATAAGAAGAAAAGAATCTTAAAAGAATCTTAAAGGGTACCTAGGTGGCTCAGTCAGTTAAGCATATATATGACTTTGGCTCAGGTCATGATCTCAAGGTTTGTGAGTTCGAGTTCCATGTCAGGCTCTGTGTTGACAGCTCAGAAACTGCTTCAGATGCTCTGTCTCCCTCTCTCTCTGCCTCTCCTCTGCTCATTCTCTCTCTTTCTCTCTCAAAACTAGATAAATAAATAAACTAATTAATTGAACATAAATAAACAAAGCAATAGATAGATAGATAGATAGATAGATAGATAGATAGATAGATAGAATCTTGATTTCAGCTAGGTTGTGATCTCAGGATTCGTGAGACTGAGCCCCACATTGGGCTCTATGTTGACATCTCGGATCCTGCTTGGGATTCTCTCTCTCTCTCTCTCTCTCTCTCTCTCTGTCTCTCTCTCTCTCTCTCTCTTCCTCCCCACTCCTCTTTCCCTCAAAATAAATAATTAACATAAAAAAATATCTGGCTACAGAAAGTTGTAAATTATGTATGTGGTTTATAATATATTGCTATCACATACCACTGTCACGGGTGAGTCTGTGAAAATGGCCTCCCACCAATACTGCACTTAGGTGCCTTCAAAGGGTAAGGGGTGGGGGGAGGGGAGGAAGTCAGCCTGGGTCAACAATAACTACCCTGACCACTAGGAGAACTTTTTGTCCTGTTGGATATATAAGTGTTTGTCACTGCTTGCCATTGTCTTCCAGATTTTTCTTCTTCTGACAGTGGAAAGAAAAGAATAGAAAAGAAAAAAGGAAGGAAGTTCAGTTATAAGCTTAAAGCCAGGTTTCCTCTGGAAGTCTGGCTGGCCAGTTAACATACGTCAGAGTCTATTCAGGGTACCAAGGAGTGAAAGAGAATGCCTTTCTCTAGGAAGTGAAGGAAATCGCTTACAGGCTTTTGACCCTAGAACCACCTTCAGAAACCCTGAAGCAAAGAAAAGGAGAAACTCTGAGCTTCTGAAACCCTTTGAAGAGTTAGAAGTTTCTGACCCTGGAAACTGTATCTAAGAAAGTGAAATCTTGTTTTTTGCAAAATAAGGAAAGTGAGGTTAGGAAAAGAAGGGGTGAAAGCTACAAATTGAAGTTTGGAGGGGAAAGGATATGTAATTTGCCCTTATGCATTTTATTTCCTTCAATTTTTCTCTAACATAAACAGGAATCATACACAATGATTAGTGGTTATTTGTGACCTAATAATTTATGCTCTTATTTGAATAATCACATTTGGAATGAATATCAGTAAAAGTGACCTGGTTATTTGCTGCTCGGGTCATGGTTGGGAAAAGGTGTTGTTTGTTTGGGAAGGTGAAGTGCTATGGAGAAATAACCCATTTACCTCGTGGCAGATACACGGAATCCAGACATGGAAACGGGGGGTGGGGTGGGGGGGGAACATGCTCTGGAGCGAGCTTACAAATTCAGCCGAAGTACTGGGTCTGTGTCATAAGCATCTTTGCCTGGAGTGGCGCCTGACACCACGTAGGCGGCCAGCATCATTTGTTGGATTGAATTGTATAATGAGGTCATTTCCACAAAAAGATTTGTTGTCTAATCAGAAGACAGGAGGCAAACCAGAAGAAATTAACTAAATGTCCTTGGTTTTATTGTTTGTTTTTTATATTGATTTTGTTAATTATAAAAAAAAAACTTTTTCTAGTTGTCTTTTCTTTTTTAAAGAAAAAACAGTGTGTACGCAGAACTCAATACAGACATTGAATTTACTACCTGAATCACACTTTCCAAATATTCTCTGTAATGACTTGGAACCATTTTTACCCCACATGCATTATCCTAATTGAAATCCTGCTATAAAGTATCTGCATGCTGGGGCCAGTAAAGACTCATCATTTGAACACAAGTCTGGACAAGAGGACACGGGGCGCTCTGCAGTCTATCTTCCCTGTTTCCCCTGTAAGATGTTTCTCTCTTTTTGCTTTGTCCATTGCGCTATTTAAACTTGTATGTTATTGCCATCATTTCCCCTCCATTGGCAAGTGAAAGAAAATGTCTTCTAAGGAAGTGGAAAAGCCTGTGGAAAAAGCACATGAACCAAAGAGGTCTAGAAAACCCCACCACTAAAAAGAGAGAACAAAAAAAAGCATTCTGGGAGAGAAGAATGAATATAAAACCCTAAGCAGGTAGAAAGGACAATATAATGGTTATGGGCTATTGAACAACCCGGGTGCACAGAGCTTCTGTCCACACTCGCGAATGAGTTCATTAAATGCAACTGGTGGGTTTTCAAATTTTTTTAATGTTTATTTATTTTTGAGAGATAGTGAGACAGAGCATGAGTGGGGTAGGGCAGAGAGAGAGGGAGACACACAGTCTGAAGCAGGCTCCAGGTTCTGAGCTGTCAGTACAGAGCCCGATGCAGGACTCGAACCCAGGAGCCGTGAGATCATGCCTGAGCCGAAGCTGGACACTTAACCGACTGAGCCACCCAGGCGCCCCAAATGCAACTGATGTTTTAAATGCACCATATCTTTTAGAAATCTTCCTTGGATTATTACATAGATTCCTAAGAATGATTTAGTGATATATGGGAAAATTGATAGGGGCTTTAAGAAATTTTTTTTTATTCTTCTCACTTAAAATAAGAAAATATGGGTTCAAGCTATTTGGAATTTCAATATCCAAAGTATTTTCAGGAATATATTGGATTTGTACAACACAGGATGCCTGAGGTCACGGAGTGAAAGCACAATTAGACGGTGTTATGAATAAATCTGTTTTAAAGTTTTCATATCTAGAAAGGCCTTTTAAACTACAAACAACTTAATATTTTTATGTCACTTAGAGATATTTGGCAAACAGATGACTCCAGATAATGTTCCACAACAGAACTTCAAAGTACTCCTGTGATGTTGAAATAAAGTTGGAATCCTAAATCAAAATAAAAAAAATACATTTAAAATTTTTTAGATCTTTATAAACTCTTTTTTCTTCAAAAAAGAAAAATAAAATGGAATGTGGAAGCATCCTCAACTCCATGGACTGCTGTGACTCCTCACTGGTCTCTCTCTCTCTAGTGATCTCTCTCTCTCTCTCTCCCTGACTCAGTGCTTAGCACAAAGCTCTCAGAATTTTCTGGCGAAGCACTGTTTAATCATTCCAGCTTCTGGCTGAGGAAACAACCTCATTTCTTTTTGCGTCAGATTGAAATGTCTCTTTGCAGTGACCAATGATCAGTGATCGATATCCTGCTACGTCACCCAGCCTCCTTGAACAGTTGCCATAATTCCGTTAGCCTGCCCTCTTTTGTACATGACTGTGGTTCGTTTAAACCTCCCAGCTCGGCAGATCAGCTGTGCTCAGTGCTTGTGCTCAGTTCGAGACACTATGCAAAACTGCTTTGTTCTGTTCAGTTCTCCAGTTCTCTCGGGTGCATGTACAGCAGGGACATAGCCACCTGTAGCTGCCAGCATAGCTCTGAGCACAGGGTGTGGGATCGACCAATGTTTGTTAACTGAATGAATGACTATGACATTATCTGCTTGAGTAACCATTGGCCAGTCTTGAGAGACTAAAAAAATCTAAAGGATTTTTAGATTTTTAATCACAGGGAGACCAAATATCCTGAAATTTCCTGCTGTAAAACAAAATAAAATAGAATTGACATCCTTTTATTTTATTTTAATTTTTTAATGTTTATTTTTGAGAGAGAGAGAGCACAAGAAGGGGAGGGGAAGAGAGAGGGGGAGACACAGAATTCAAAGCAGGCTCCAGGCTCTGAGCTGTCAGCACAGAGCCCTGATGCAGGGCTCCAACTCAGGAACCCTGAGATCATGACCTGAGCCTGAAGACTGCCGCTTAACCCACTGAGCCACTCAAGTGCCCGTAACTGATATCCTTTTAAATGCAAAGCTGAGCTCATAAGATATAAAGAGAAATCCTTAAAGGAATAGGAAAACCATTGTAAATCTGTGCTCATGCCAAGCTGCTTGGAGGAGTTTTTACCAACTGGTCAAGTGGAGGTTTTGGTTTAAAGGGCCATAAGAAGGAGGAGAAATAAAGCCCACTCAACATTGAACCTGGAACCAAAACTTCCGGGGAACACTATTGGTGGAAACATAAAAGCTACTTGCTTGGTGAAGGGAGGATGAGAAAAATGCACTCTACTTCTGAATATAAATGGAGAAGAAACACATCATTTACTGCTACCCTTTCTGCAGCCCCACTAAAACTAGAGCGAAGAGATTTTTTAATGAACAAACCGCAAGAACAAAGAGTGCCGGAGAGAATCAGTGACGGGAAAATATTGGAAGCCTGAAAACCTATGGAAGAGTGGTCACTGACTCAGAAGATACTGAGAGCACTTAATTCTAAGGTTACAGTACAGAAAGCTAAGAAACAGCAGAATTTTGACTGCAAGATTTCCCCAAACTCACAATTGGTATAACGAATCTATAGGGTATGGGGATAAATTTGATAGTAAAAATGAAATGATTGATTGAAGGTCAGTTTGTTTGAAGATCAAGGTCCCCAAATTTCCACTCTGACCCCATTTGTCCCATCCCACCATACTATAGGCGATGGTGTTTTCCAAACTGCAGCAAGATGATGAGAGTTAGTGGCTGATGGATATGAAACACAAAGTCTCTAGACAGTCAAGCACCAGCCCTTGTTTCAGACAGGTGCATCATTCTGATAATAAGGGCACAAACTGAAAGCTGGGGTTCCCCGGCCTCATCTCCCACTAGTTCCCAGGTTACAAGTACCTAGGACTAAACACTCCCGGGAAGACAGAGGAAAACCTTCTGGGGCCTCTGGCAAGCACAACAGGAAAGCAACTGATGCCAGGGGTCCTCCAAAGCTACAGCCCGGCCAGAACACCCCCACTGTGGAGACCACAGCTGACAAGCCAAACCCCCTTTCCCAGAGCTTCCAATCAGCTTGTTAATATTCCATTTGTAAAGGTAAGTAGATACTCAAGGGTCATCAGAGAGCAAAGAAAGACTCTATCATGAGACACATAGACCAAAACAAAAAACAAATAAACAAATAGGAAAAAGAAAACAACTTGGAGGAAATGGAGACCATACAGGAAGAAGAATTTTTTTTAAAAAAGATACAATTACGAATATCCTCAGAGAGATAAGAGAAGACATTATGTCCATAAAACAAAAATAGAAAGCCAAACACAGGGAAAAAGACAAGAAACAACACTGAGTAAACGAACTAAAAAGCACTCTGGAAACAAACAACATTCTAGCAGAAATTTAAAATGTGATAAAAGAGCTAAAAATCACCATAGAGTAAAAATACATGATAGAAAATACTATTAATAAGTTAATGCTGGAAGACTGGTTCAGAAAGTCCAAAATCCAAACAGCATTATAATTCAAGATATTTTTCCCAAATGGGAAGATATATGATTTCAGAGAAAAGAGATGCATTGATCACCCAACATTATAGATGAACATAACCCACACCAAGGCACATCATGGCTTCTCAGAACACTAAGGAACAAAGAAAATACCCTACAAATTTCTAGAAAGAAGATAACATACCACATCCAAAGATCGAGAATTGGAATATGAATGCTAGGACCTAAATGACAATGGAGTAATGCCTTTAAAAGTATAAAAGGAATCAACTTACAATCAATAATACTATTCTTAGGTAAACTCAAAGTGAGAGTAAAGATGATTTCAAACATAGAAGATACGGAAAGGTTTGCCTCTATCCAGTACATTGACACTCAGAAAGCTGGTGAAGGATGCACTTGTCACAAATGAGGGTGGAAGCTGAAAAAGAGGCAGACAGGACACAGGAAACAAGGACTTCAGCACAGGAGAGAAACAGAGACAATCCCTGGGATGAGGGTGTAGGGACAGCCCAGGATGAGACAGTGCTTCAGACACAGATGGCCGCCAGTCCAGCCCAGAGCACATTGGAAGGCTGTAAGCCATGTTTCTTTAAGAAGATGCAATTGATAGAATGTTTGTTGCACCTGAATGTCTTGAGAGATGAGCTCAACAATGGTGAAAAATTTAGGGTTGAGTCAATGATAAATGCAAAGGGAATCTATGCAAACAAAAACTCAACACTCTAGTTATTTCCAGGGAAGATAAACAGAACTAGTTCAGGAAGGGGGAGTTGGGGAGGATTTTAAAGTTGCTTGATTCACTTATAAGTAGAATCTGTATAGTTATAAAATGGCTAGTGCACAATATAGATCATATAGACCTATATAAGGATATAACTATGCCAAATGAACCACTTTCTGTCTTTCCTGGAATTAATCTTGTGAGGACGAGAGGAGTGAATGGGATAACGGAGGAGGTGAAGTGAGAGACAGCGCGGCCTCATCTGTCAGTCATAGAGATTTAGGTGTAATTATTAAAATGAAAAGTCTAGAAGGAGTAATATAAACACGTTATTTAGAAATACAAAGGTAATTCTCAAAAGAAGTAGCTAAAAGAGAGGAAAATGAACTAAAGAGGGAAAATAAGAGAAACGATATGCTTGTTTTGTTTTTTCCTTTTTTTCTTTAATGTTTGGCACGAAACTCTATGAAATAACAGGAATCTTTAAACCATGTCAGAATATATTTTGACATTTGTGTTTGTATATACATATGCAAGTATGTATGTATACAGATTTATAAATGTGTGTACGTATATGCAGTTTGATCTCTTTGAACTTCTATTTCTAACAACTTATCTACAAAAATAAATCACAAAGGAATTTTTCTATTTCTGTCTGGACCTTGGGCTTGGGGGTGGGGGTGGGGGCAGAGAGAGAGGAGAAACACAAAAAAGTTTCCTTAGAATCTTAACTATAGGTCTGCCCTCATAAGGGTGTTGAGTAAGAATCCTTATTTTGGAAAATTTTCCTTACTATATTATATATATTTTGGAAAACTTTGCTTACTCATGTGTCCCTTGCTATTAGCATAGTGTTGGCACATAGCAGGCACTCAATAAATCATTGCTGATTGAGTAAATAAATGTCTGAGGATAAAATTAAATTAGTGGCATATCATAATATGTAAGACAACATGAGAGATCCTTATAGGTAGATTTTGCCAAATTAATATACTTGTTAAAAGTTTAAAATTAGTGTCTATGATCATTGAAACAGAATGTAAAACTTCCAAATTAGTGTAAAGGGAAAAAGTTGAATGAATAAAAATGACCAATCTAAAAGAATGAGAAAAACAAAAGAATTGAAAAAGTAGAACAAATAGAAAACATGTAATAAGATGGTAGAAACAAATTCCAATGGGTAAGTAATCATAATAAATGTAGGTGGGCTGAAAACCTACCAACTAAAGGACAGAGATTATTAAAATGGGTCTTAGAAAATTCAGTTTTATACTTTTACAAAAGATACATCCTAAAGTAAGGACACATAAATCTCAACAGTAAAAGGATGAAGAAAGGCATTTCATGCAAATACTAATAGAAAGAAAGCTAATATAGCTACATTAATATCAAGCAAAATACACGTTAATGTAAAACATTACTAAAGATTAAGAATATGTTAAATATTGATAAGTTCTCATTCACTGTAAAAAAATAACAATCCTACCTTTTTCCATATCTACCAACATAATTTCAACATATAAAGGAAAATTGATAGAACTACAAAAATAAAATAGCAAAATCCACCTACCCAGTGGAAAATTTTAATGCAATTCCCTCCAAAAATGATAGATCAAGCAGGCAAAAAAATTAGCTAGAAATAGAAGATCTGAATGACGTAATTAACACATTTATCCCAGGGGCTATATATAGGACTCTAAATCCAACAATTGGCAAATACACATTGTGTTCAAGCACACACGGAACACTTATGAAAATTGAATGTGTGTTATTAAGCCATTAGGCAAGTCTCTGTAAGTGGGAAAGCTGTCATATCATAGACACTATCTTTTCTGACTAAAGTGGAATTACACATTTCTTTAAAATAACATTAAAAACACGTATTTGAAGTTTTTAAAAAAAATTTTTAATGTTTTATTTATTTCCAAGAGAGAGAGAGATAGAGAGAGACAGCGTGAGTAGGGGTGGGTCAGAGAGAGAGGGAGACACAGAATCTGAAGCAGGCTCCAGGCTCTGAGCTAGCTGTCAGCACAGAGCCTGATGCGGGGCTCCAACCCACAGACTGTGAGATCATTACCTGAGCCGAAGTCGGACACTCAACCAACTGAGCCACCCAGGCGCCCCTTGAAGATCTTAAAACACACTTCTAAAAGATCCTCCGATCAGGGTGTCTGGGTGGCTGAGTCAGTTAAACATCTGACTTTAGCATAGGACATGATATCACAGCTCGTGAGTTTGAGCCCCACATCAGGCTCTGTGCTGGCAGCTCAGAGCTTGGAGCCTGCTTCAGATTCCGTGTCTCCCTCTCTTTCTGCCTTTCCCCTGCTTTATCTCTCTCTCTCTCTCTCCCCCTCCCTCCCTCTCTCTTTAAAAAATAAACATTAAAAAATTAAAAATAAATAAAAATAAATAAAAGATCAAAAAACAAATCAAGTTAGAAACTGGAAAATACATCAATTTGAAGGATAATAAAATAGTACATATCAAATATGTATAATGAACAAAGATGATATTAGTGGGGATTTTGTAGGCTTAACTATTTACATGGGAAAATCAGAAAGAATAGAAATTAGTGTGCTAAGCGTCTTAAGAAAATACAAAAAATAACCAAACATACGCAAAGAATAAAGGCCAAAGTTGATGTTTTTGAAAATCATAAAGCTGATTTTTTTACTAGATTGATTTTTTAAAAAGAAAAAAAAATTATGATTTAAAAATCATTTATAACTACAAATATAGAATATGTTTTAAAATATTAAGAGAATAGTATGAATAATTATATAACTTTATGTTTAAAAACTTAGGCAAATGGAAAAATATTACATACCAAAACTGACTCAAGAAAAATAGAAAATCTTCATATTACTGTAACAAGTAAATTGAATGAATTGTTAAGAATTGACTCGCACATATAATCTCACCCAAAACTCAGATACTAAAGTCCATTCTACAGAACTGTAAAGGAGCAGTGGTGCCTGGGTGGCTCAGTTGGTTAAGTATCTGACTTTGGCTCAGGTCATGATCTTGCAGTTTGTAGGTTCGAGCCCCATGTTGGGCTCTGTGCTGATAACTAGCTCAGAGCCTGGAGCTTGCTTTGGATTCTGTGTCTCCCTCTCTCTCTGACCCTCCCCTGCTCATGCTGCATCTGTGTCTCTCTCTCAGAAAGAAATAAAAACATTTTTAAAAAATTTAAAGCAACCGTTAAAAAAAAAGACAAGTCACAGACTAGGAGAAGATATTATATAACATATAACTAATAAATAATTAATATCCTGAAAATATAAAGATTTCTTGATGCAATCCAGCAGTTCTGTATGTAGGATATATTTTATAAATCTATATATTTAAAATCTATACTTTTATATTTGTGTGGTTTTGAAATAAGATGCGATAAAGTGAGAATTAGCGGAATCAGTTGAATGGAAAAGTAGAAATGAAGAAATTATCTAAAATCCAGCTCAGATATCCAGAGCTAGAAACTATGAAAGAGAAATAAAGAGACATAGAGGGAATAAGAAGTTCTAGTAAGTATATAACTGGAGTTCCAGAAAGAAAAGGCTAAGACAGAGGAAATATTTGAAGAGATAATAACTAAAACGTCCCCAAAATTTATCAACCGTGGCACCCACACTGGAGAACATTTTGTGAATACATACTAAAGTTGAGTGTGTTCATTTCCCAACAACCCAGCAATCTTACCTTTAGGTATGTACAGACCATCAATAATTTCTTGCCATGTGTACAAGATAATATGTACAAGAATATTCATGATGTTAGTGTTTATAACTGGAAAATACTAGAAATATTCATCAATATGAAAGAAGATAAATTATGATATGTCCGCATACTAGAATACCATGCATCACTACAAGTTAATGAACATACGTCAACACACATAAATCTTGCAAAAATATTGAGGGATAAAACCAAGTTAAAGAAAGCACATGGTACAGTGTCATTTATTTAGATGAGATCGGGCGCATTCAGGGTGTATGGCCGCAGACCAATGTCATTTATTTAAAATGTACAAATGTGTAATACAATAAATACCACTCAGAGATGAATTCAAATGTATTATAAGTATAAAGAAATGATCAGAAATAAATAAATACCAAACTCAGGATGGAGATTTTTTGCAGGCAGAGTGAGGAGAGACAGAATTATGATCAGAAAGGGGGCACATAGGGGTCTTTAATTGTATCGATAATGTTCTATTTCTTTAGGTAGAAGGCTCACAAGTTCTTCACATCACTTTTTATAGCCCTTTTTATGCCTGAAATATTCCAAAATATATTTTTAAGCAGCTAAAATGCCTTTGAGTTATAACTGAGGATGTCCAAGAATTGAAGCTGTTTCAACTGAAATGTTAATATAATCATTTCTGGAGACATTTAACGATTCATAAAATACAGTTTATCCATGTGTTATTCTTGGCCCTCATTCTCCTTTCTCCCCTGGAAGACACTGAATTTCCTCCAGGCTGCGATATCATATATCTTCATGGCACGCATGTTCCCCTTTCTGTGTCTCAACATTCACTGTGTCCTCGACATATAAACACCCCCAAGCCTCTACTGTCCTTGATAAATAAATAAGAAACTCCAGGCACTTGCACCTGCTGTGAATGCCTTGCCTCCCTGTCACCCAGAATTCTTGCAGGTGCACCTTACACCTCCTGCCTCCGGCCCATCCCTTTTACTCGCTCCATAAACCACTCCTATCTGGTTCCTGTCCACTTTGCTGGAAAAGCTCACACTTGGGTTACAACAATCACTTGAAAGTCAACTCCGGCGTAACTTTTCAGTTTAACAGACCCCGGCTGCACTTGACATTGCTGATCTCCACCTGCTCCCTGGAGTTCTTTTGTCCCCTTGATTCTGAGATCTTCATCCTTTCTTGTTCTCCTCAGGCCTCTTTCTTACTCCTCCTCTGTTTTCTTCATAGTCTCTGGATTAGCATGTTTTTTATAAGTCAAGTGACCAAATGCGTGTGGGTACATTTCTGAACTTTCTAGTCCAGAATCACACAATCTTAATGACTATACTTTTATAATTGACCTTAATATAGAATAATAAAATATCTCCAGCCCTATTTCTCTTCAAGCTTGTCTTGGCTATTATAAGGCTCTTGAAGTCTTTTTCCCCTCTAGATCTGTCCCCAAAATTTGGGGGAAATTTTTGAAATTCTAAAGTCTGAGAATATCTTAGTTATTCTCAGTCATGTGAAGGCTTAATTTAGGGAACAGCCTCTTCAGAAACTATCTTCTCTGCCACACCTTGCTTAGCCTCTCATTTCACAAGCACTTACAATCAGTACACATTCTCCCTGGAGATATTTTTGGTAATAATAATGATTATTTATGTGCTTATTATCATTATTTGTATTCGATATCTCCCACAACCCCTATGCATTAGGTATTATTATCCCATTTAATATATCAGAAAACTGAGATAAAGGAAAGGAAACCACTTGTCTTTTACACAACTAATAGCGTTTTAAAGTTGGCCTTCAAATCTGGGTCTGTCTGCTTCCAAAGCCTGGTTTGGTTTTGTTTTCCTTTCACTATTTATTCCTCCTCTCCTAATGACACTATAGAATAATCACAGAATTGAAATTGAGGTTGTTGGAGATTTGATGCTTACCTCTAGATTTCTAACTGTGTAGCACATAACATTCAACATCCGTAAAGAAGGGCTCACTATGCTTTCTTATTCTAAATATAAATATTGCTGTATGTCTGAATTACTTCGTGCTGAGTCACAAATGCCCCCACCCCACCCCCGCCAGAGCATATTGACATCAAACAACAAGGATGTCATCAGGTTGGATAATTCCATGGGTCAGGGCTCGGCAGGAGGGTTTGTTTCTGCTCCACTACTGCGGTGCCTCAGCTGGGGAAAGAGGGATGGCTGGATGCTTCCCTTCACTGATATGCCTGGTGCCTGATCAGAAGTGGAAAGACTGGGCTCAGCTGGGGTCCTCAGGCAGAGCTCCTGGAAGAGGTCTCTCAAGACAGCATGGCAGGGGTGGGGTTCTGGGAGAGGGAGCGTGTCAGGGGAGCAGGCATTCCCAGAGCAAAAGGAGAACACTGCAGGGCTCTTCTGCTTTAGCCTCTGAAGTGTCCCAGCAGCACCGACACGGTCCTCCATTAACCAAAGCAGTCAAGCCAGATCCGATGTGAGGGGCAGGAACATAGAGCCCGCCTCTCAGTGGTAGGGAGGAGTCTCAACAAATTTGGGACATCTTAAAACCACCAAGGTTTATGAAAATATCAAGACTTATGTTTGTGATATCTGAACCCCCGTTTCTCTCCTTGCGGCTGGTATTGGATCAGGGAGTGATACCTTCACAGTACCCAAAGTTAGATGCAGGAGACATGTGACATTTCAATGGGTCCCCATCACCCCTCATGACAGGAGGGTGTGGAGTGGTATTAGAAACAAATTCTAAACCTCCCATTCCCATCTTCTGGAATTTTCCCATTGCTATGAACCATGACAAAAACAAAACAAAACAAAAAAAAACCTGGCATCTTGTGATACCCAAGAAATGTAACAGGGAAACATCCCTGACTTAAGAAATTTTATTTTGAATGATGATAAGTCATATATGGGGAGATACTTAAACAACAATAAATAAACATGTTAGTATTTCATTCAAACAGTAATAGAGCACATTTACTGAGTACTTAACTTACCACTTATCAGCACCATGCTCAGCACTTCTTTGATCTTTTAAGATTCTATGCCCTTTCAATCAAAGGGTGGTCCTCAGACCGGCAGCATCAACATCACCTGGGAGCTTGTTAAGACCGTAGAATTTCGGGCCCCAGCCCAGGCCTCCCGAATCAGAATCTGCATTTTTAACAAGATCCTCAGGCGATTCATGTGCCCATTAAAGCGTTAACACACTGCTTCACTGCTTTATGAAGTAGGCACTGTTACCATCTGCCTGCAGAAACTTGCTGAAGGTGCACAATTTGGGGGGTTAGCAGAGCCAGAATCCACATCCAGGTCTGATGGGTTCCAAGCCCCCCATGCTCCTGACAACTACTCCAAAATGCCTCACAGTCATTTTCATCATCATTATCAGCAAGGGCTTTGCCACATGGACAACTGTCATCTGCTTACAGGGAGGTCGTGAAACTCTTCTGTGATTCTGAAAATGAGGCTCGGGAACACATTTCCCCACCAAAGCTGCATTGCTCCATCCCTGCCCAAATTGTTTAGCCCTCTGTTTCCTCTGAAAGACTGAGAGTTCCCTAAGAGTTGGGACCATTGCCCTGTCTGTTATCATGTCTCCAGAAATTAACACGGAAGCTGGCACATAACATATGATCTATTCCTTACGTGCTCATTAATGAATCAACAATAGACCTGTTTGTTCAAGTGATCTGAATAGATTGTGGACAGTTAACTGGAGGCTGACGAGATTTTGCAATAAGAGAAGGTGCAAGGCTTTTCTCTGGCGTTTGTTACAAGCCGAGGATTTCAGCTGCAGAAAACCAAGGCACGAAGCTGTTCTTGGGTTGTCAGCGCGGCTTATCTCTCCATGCAGGCAGCCCCCAACCTCAGCCAAGCAATGGAACTTTCTGAGAACTGTTCTTTCCTTCCCAGCTCTGGAGCCCAACTCCTCTGTGGCCATAATTAAATCCCACCCGATTTAGGAGGATCACGATCCATGAAACGCCAACGTGCTTGGGCATGATTTCTGTGGTCCCTCCATTTCTTTTCTTTTTCTTGTTTTTTTTTTATTCTATTATATCTCATCTCTTCCTATTGAGAAATCTAAGAGAACATGGCCACAGAGCAATAGTTAGCAGTTAGAGCCACCAGATGTCCTGGTTTGCCCAGGACAGACTCTGTTTATGCTTTCTATCCTGGCATAGTTATCAACAACATCCTCCTTCACTGTCAAAAACGTCTCTGTTTGGATGATAGATTAGATGGTCACCCTGGTCACCGGGGCCTGTGATGCCCTGAAGTTACCTCGGGAGCCCGACCAGGGCCAGTCTCTCTTGCAGGGATCTGCCTTCTGGACTGCCACATCACCCATTGCTGGCTATTTCTTGAAGTATGGTCTCCAGGTCACCTGCCGCAGTCAGCGACGGAGCTGCCCAGGCCCCCGCCTTGATCCTACTCAGTCAGAAGCAGAAGCTTCCTTTCCCCCGGGGCCTTCGCCTGACACCCTGCTGGAACATTAGCTCCCCTTAAAGACCACTGAGAACCTTCGCCTCCCCCAGGACACATCCTCCCAACACGGGGCATCCAGAAGCCTTAGTTTTCAGTCTCAAGGCCTCCAGCTTCCCACCACCCCTCAGCAGTGGCCTGAAAACACCACCCTTCTTTGCACACCGCCCGGCTATTATTAGGCGGTAGTGTCAGAGACCAGAACAGCAGTCCCCGGCGGCCCTTTGATCCCCCGGTGGAGGAGAGAATCGCCGGAATGGACAGCCCAGCCTGAAGTCAGAGAGTCCAGTTCTCTTTTCTCCGGGCTCCGGGGGACTGCAGGCCAGCAGGAAGGAGCTGAGCTATTCTTAGCCAAGGTGTGGGAGCCTGGCAGGAGCTGCACACGCTGCCCAAGGGTCAGAGACAGGAACTGGCCACCCACTTTGGCAACTCCGCTCCCTTCCTTTGGCTGCCCCTCACACGAGGAAATGGCCACCCCGCCCCGCAACCCAACAGCAACTATGGCTCAGATTTGGGTACCCCCTCAGTCCCCTCAGCAGCAAATCTGTCTCGGCCCCCCTCTTACGGGTCAGTGTGTGGGCAGAGTGGGAGCGCTTCAGCAGCCCTCTCAGTTCCTTCATGGAACCCGATCCCTCCACAGATGAAAGCTGAGCTCCAGAGCGGGGAGCCATTTGTCCAGGCCCACCTGTACTCGGGGTCTGACCCAGAACTCTAACCAGTGCAGGGTTGGGTGATCAGTTACGGCTGCTGTAAGGTCGGGCTAAGGTTTCCAAGTGCCAGTCAGAAGGCATGGGCGATCGGTGACCACATCCTCCTGGGTCCTCAGGAAAATGAAGAAAAATAGGATAAGATCACCAATTGTACTTTTGTAGAAAGGGCATTCTTTTGAGTTTACACTCTTCTTAACTTGACGTTGTGAAAAAAAAAATGGCCTCATTTTTATGAAATGACTATACTAGCACATTACAGTCCTATGTCAGCCCCTAACACTAAAACATCATTTACTGATGTGCGGAGGGAACATGTATATGTGAACCAGTAAAGCAGAGAATGCTGACAAGAAAATAAAGCCACAGTTCACTCATTCATTCCATACATATTCAGGGGGTTTGCTGCTGGCCTGCATCATGCCAGGGCACAAAACACACATGGCTTCTGCCCTCATGTTGCTTACAGCCAGATACGGGTGATAAGGGACAAACAAGTAAATGTGTGGCTGGAAAATGTGGTGCGAGCTACAAATGACTTGTTGAGAGGAGGGAGGATGTAAGAGAGAACAGAAGGGGCTGGGCAGGGGGGGACTTAGTTTCCATTGGGTGGTCATGGAAGACCAGAAGATGAGGAGGCATTTTACAGAAAGCAATGAGGGAAGAGGAGCGGTCAGAGGGACAGCTCTGGTAGAGATCTGAGGTTGGACGAGAACTTGGCAAGCTCTAGGAGACAGCCAGTGTTGGGGACAGTGTGCCAGGGGTCCCAGAGAGGAGGGCTGGCAGTCAGGGGAGAGCCCAGCCCCTTCAGATCTGATTGGCTACCATGAGGGGTTTGGCTTTTATTTTAGAGCAATGGGAAGTCATTGGAGCATTTTCAGCAGGGGAATGAAATGGCCCCATCTTAATTTTAAACATATTATCTCTGCCTGCTGTGTGAAGAATGAGTAGGGGAAACCAAGAGTGGCCACAGGGAGACCAGATCGAAGGCCACTGGTATTCCAAGTGAGAAATGCAGGAGATAGAGAAGTGATAGACTGTTCTCAAGATTATGTTCTCCTAGGGGCGCCTGGGTGGCTTAGTCGGTTAAGTGTCTGACTTTCGCTTAGGTCATGAACTCTCAGTTCGTCGGTTCGAGCCCCGCGTCGGGCTCTGTGCTGACTGCCAGCTCAGAGCCTGCAGCCTGTTTCGGTCTGTGACTCCCTCTCTCTCTGACCCTCCCCTGCTCACACTGTCTCTCTCTCTCTCTCTCTAGAAATAAAAAAAAAAAAAAAAAAAAGATTTTGTTCTTGTAAGCAAACACACACACACACACACACACACACACACACAATGAGTCAGATTATTTTGGCAAATTCAATAAAGTCATATGTTTGGACACAGAGTTTTGGATACCAGAGCTGAGAACACTCCAGGACCTGCCTTCTCCATCTTCAGTTCTAATCCTCTGGCTTTACTGTGGGGTCTCCAGATGGTCACTGTGCTTGCTCCTCTAGGTCAATACCTCCTCAGAGGAATCTGCCAGGCCCTGTCCCTGCTGTCCCCAAGCAGTCCTCCCAGAGCTCCCCAGTTTGGATATGGCCATCTCTAGAGAAAACCCACATCTGGGAAGCAGCTGCCTGGCCACTCTCACAAAATTATCATCTAATCCGGTTGAAGCAGGAGTGGAGTGAAGGCGTGGAAGACTAGGAAAAACATGAGGCCCGTCCAAGATGGGATCTGAGTAGAGTGTCAAGGCCACCACCCCATCTTTTGAGACATGCCTCCAGGGTTGCCCTTGGGATTTCAACTGGCCTTTGTGCCTTCCTCTGATCCCTGCAAAGCCAGATGTGTCCCACAGCTGTATACCATCTGCTACCCTCCACCCCAGAGGAAGCTACAGTTTGGGGGTTAGAGAAGTGAGGGAAAGACAGTGACTTTTCTTTGGCTCTGGAAGGGTGAGTTATAGGAATGAGTCTAGACTTCCCACGAAGTAGGCAAATGGCCTGGAGTCCATCTGCACAGTGGCTCCCCCAAAACTCTCTCCTGGCGTGGAAAAAAAATGGAAAGGAAACTCAATGTCCTGGGGCTTCCAAATTCCTTTCTTCCTAAATGGTTCATAGACTCCAGTGTAGAGACTTCCTCTTTCCTGCTCACTACACTCCCTGCCCCTCTTCCTTCCTCTGCACCCCCAAGCACTTGCACCCCAAACTTCCAAACAGGGATCATTAAAAGTCCTGCATATCCAGGCTGGCTGACTTGCAAACCTCCCTAAAGGAAGAGAACTGTACTTTCATCCAGTAGATGATGTTATCAGCCCCCTCCCTGAGCTCAGAAGTTTGGTGCGGCCCAGACATATGGATCTTTTTAGAGACTCATGCAATTTGGCAACCCTGTTTCACACCCTCCAAGCCCTGCTGCTCTGACATTGCTCTGCTAGGAGTGCAGCAGGAGAGGCAAGGAGCAGATCCTTGCAAGCTCTTGTATTCTTCTTCCCTGGTTGTTTCTCCTGGCAGCTCTCTACTCAATCTGGAAAACAAAAAGCGTCTCTCTCCTGGTTCAATCTTTGGCTGAAAACAGAAAGGAGTTGAGAGACGCAGAGAGAGAGAGAGAAGGAAAAGAGAAACAGGGAGAGAAAGAGAGACAAAGAGATAGAGAGAGAGGGAGAGAGAGAAGGAGGGGAGAGGAGAGGGACAAATGAGAGAAAGAAAGAACACAGAACTGTACCAGTCAGTTTTCCAAGACAAAGATTGAGAGCCCCTCAACGAGTTACACACTTTGCCTTACTCCTCCTCCTCTTCCCTATTTCCAGCCACTCCAGGGAGAGCTACTTGCATCCCCCAAGTGTATGTGGCTGGTGCTGCTGGGTTGTGCAGTGCACAGCCTGAGCAGTGTTTACTTCGACCCTGCCTCCTCCATCAGGTAATCCATCCAGAGCCTCTGATGAGTCAATTCAGCCTTGCTCTGTATGTTCCAAAATGATGAAAAATGCTTCTATGGAGACTAGAAGATGTCTCTGAACCTTCACAGGTTCACACTTGCCCCCCCTTTTTTCCCCAGCCAGACACACAGGAGGAGGCTGGCATGTTTTGGAGGGAAGGGAACTTTCTTGCTGCCCCTGGAAGAAAGAACGACTGCTCAGAAAGCAGCAGCCAGAACTGCCAAGGAAAGTATTCTGGCACTCAGAGATCCTCTCCCAGCACGAGGCCTCTGGTGACCCCCCCAAGTGGGGCATCTGCAAATTTTGAACCCTAAAGGGTTCATCTTGATGATGATGCTAAGCTAGGAGGGGTCCCCCAAGTTCACAGGAAGTGGACTGTGCCCACCCTCTGCCTCCAAGGTGGTCTCTTCCAGGCCCCA
Source organism: Proteles cristata cristata (assembly GCA_017311185.1). Classification (NCBI taxonomy): domain Eukaryota; kingdom Metazoa; phylum Chordata; class Mammalia; order Carnivora; family Hyaenidae; genus Proteles; species Proteles cristata. Next base: position 1,442,458 of record JAESUZ010001426.1, on the reverse strand, counting down.
GGCCCAACACAGAAGATGAGAAGCCAGAGAAGTGAGAAAAGAGGAATGCTTTGCCATTTTCTTCCAGAACCAGGCCTGCCCCCACCACCTTATTTTATTTTTGATGGTTTCAAGACAGAAAAGACCTCTACACAAAGCATAAGAGTCAATAGCTTGGGACAGATGTTTCCTTTCGAGCCACATTTTCCTGCCCTAAGTTAAAAATAGTTACCCTCTTTGCTTTGGCTTCCGTAAGATGTATGTTATTAATGCTCTCCATTTGGATTTCCAGAGATGAAGATTGATGGGTCTCTAGATTTTAAAGCCTGTTGGCCCAGGAAATAGATGCAGCATCGGATGCGAGATAATCCAGCCCCTTGAGAGGGGTTCCCCACACCTACCTTCAGGTAGCACCCCACCGAGTTTCCCAAGTTTCCCAAGCGAAGAAGTAGTTTCAGTTTTGCCAAGTAGCTCCACTTTTGTTTCTCCATAAATTCTTCCTCCGTACAATTTTCTTGAATCAATTACACCCCGACCCCTGGGGTAGTCTGGACCCCCTCTCATACTCTGGCTTTAATAGAAACATAAATACGATCCAGTAGCGTTCATGAGCAATACTGAGATAGGCGTGCATAATCAGGAAGATTTATTGAAAGCCTAGAAAAAAAAAACACACACAAGGGAAATGAGCAGAGACAATACCAGAAGTGCAGACACACTCGTATTCACAAACAATGGATGTCTGACCCATTCTCAGAGAGCTTCTTCCCAAGACTTAACGGATCCTTACCCAAGCTGTCCTCACCACAGGCATGTTCACCCTTCAGCCAAGCTGCATTCGGTGATCACAAGGCTGCTATCCAGACAATCCATAGACAATCCAGGTCCTGACAAAGCTAAAGGAAAGAACTATAATAGTTCATCATTGCCACACCTTTCACCTTCTCAGAAGGAAAATTGCTTTGCTTATTATATTTGTTTGTAAAGGTAATGCATAGACGGCTATTGTAGAAACCAAATGTACAGTCTGCCTACAGACATGGAGAAGAAAGTGATATTCACCCATAACTTCACCGCCAGAGACAATCGTTGTGTATGCATGGGATGCATGTTATCACTTCACACGCTGACCTTTTCTCCCTTCCTGCAATAAAACAGCGTCGCACTGTGACATGATTTTATCTCCACTTACAGATCACCAGCTCCTAATAGCTGCAGCAATGCACAGAAAAGCTGTGGACTGTGTGCAAGTCTAGCCGAAATGCTACATCCTTTCTCTCTGATTCAGAAGCTTGTCCCTTAGGAGCAAAAATTGAGATGGTTGCCCGAGGCCAATGCTTGGAGGGGAGGGGGGAATGAGACATTACATGTTATGCTTCTTTTCTAATCATCATTACATTTTTGCCTTTAATGATATCCTAAGGGGCCTGTGAAAGATGCCAACAGATGACCGCGGGCGCCTGCCTTGGGTGGTCAGCCCAAGCTCACTCCCTTCTGAGCAACAGCTCCACCCCTCCAAACGCAACCAAGAGATCTTATATCAACATCAGAATATTGTCCAACCTACTTAGAGTTATGTACGTGTGCATTTTAACTTATGTATATATACATATACATCCAGAAGTAATTTGAAAACTTCTGTAAACTTAAATATTTGTAACAAATGAAGACACACGTTATTCACAAACAAGTAATGATACAGATTAAAAAGGGAACATACTCCAGATAAAGCAGAGATTAATGAGACAAAAGGAATTTTATCAGTAACAATTGGAAGACTTTGAGAAATATATAATTGCCTAGGAAAATAATAACACTTCCTCAAGAAGACATTTTTTTAAGCTGAGAACTCATAACAACTAATGGAAACAGTATTTGAAAATAGTCTCACACTAAATACCAGGCTCAAATGATTTCACAGGCAAGTTCTAACAAATCTTTAAGGAAGTAATCATCCCAATCTTATAAAAACTCTTCCTGAGAATAGAAAAAAAGGAAAGGAAAAAGAGAAGAAATACTCTCCAACTCATTTTAGAAGAACTTTATCACCCCAATACCAAAATCAAACAATGACAGAGTGATGAAGGAAAAAATACAGGCTCATTTCATTTATGAATACAGAAGCAAAAATCATAAATAGAAGATTGGATTCACAAATTAAATTCTACAGTGTATAAAAATGATAATAAGCCATGGCAAAGTTGGGTTTAATGCAAAGTTGGCTTAATGTTAGAAAATCTATAAATGTAATTTACTCTACTACCATATTAAAAGAGCAAAACCATATATCATTTCAGTAGATCTAGATAAGACATTTAAATAAGAAGTAGTAAGTTCATTATTAAAGACAGAAATCTTTTGGTAAATGAGGAATACAAGAAAACGAGTTTTGCATGATACAAAGCACATATAAAAAATTAAGCAAATATAGTCCTAAGTGGGGAAACATTAGAATATTAGCCTTTAACATCTGAAATGAGGCCAGCATGTATAAGGTAACACATCTTTACTCCTTGTAGTGGATGTTCTTGCTGGCATGTTAACTTTAAAAAATTAATTCAGAGGGAGAAGGTTTGGAAAGAAAAAAATGAAATTATCACTATATCCAGTTGATATGATCATTTACATGGAAAACCCAAAGAATCTCCAAACACTGAATAGTAGGAGAATTTCACAAGATAACTCAATAGAAGATTAATATAAAACAATGAATTGTATTTTCACATGCCCGCAACAAAAATAATTAAAAAGAAGATATTATTTATAATAGCAGTAGAGGACATCAATCCCCCAGGAATAAATCTAACAAAAGATGCATTAAAACCATGACAGGAAAAGTCATAAACTTTAAGGAAGACCCAAACAATGGAGAGCTATGCCAAATTAACAGAGGGAAAGATTTGGTCCTCTCCAAATTAATCTACAGAGAAGGTCTGATCAAAATCCAAAGGGCTATTTCAGGAAAGAACCTGATAAGCAGATTCTAATGCAGGTGGAAGAGTAAAGAGCAGAGAATAGCTAGGCCACTTTTCTAAGGAGAATTAGAGTCTCACTACCCGTATCAGGCCCTCCTCAAAGCTGCAGTAAATCAGGCAGTGGTAAAGGCACTGGGATACGTATGGTGACCAATGGATAGAGTCCAGGAACAGGCCCATATTGACATGAAATGTTGGCATATGACAGAATGGCAATTCAGATCAGCATGGAAAGGAGAGTAAACAGAGCCGGGAAAGTGGTTATCTGTATGAAAAATATATGACACTGGATTAGTGCCAGTTATTTACCCTGAATCTCTTAGTTCCAACCCTATATTACTATATTCTTCTCTAAATGCTGGATATATATAGTGTGTGTTTGCTCCATTATGGGAGACCATTCGATTCTTCTACAGAGGTCAAGGAAAGCAAAGAAGATGGGCAAAATTCATCAGCTCTACAGATAAATCTACAGATAAAACGTAAGCAAGTCTTGTGAGACATAGGCAGAATTCAGACATGCTAAAAATAGGTAGCAAGTTTGTAATATGCAAAGAAGTATAAAAATAAAAGAAATGGGGGGCCCCTGGGTGGCTCATTGGGTAAGCTTCTGACTTTGGCTCAGGTCGTGATCTCATAGTTTGTGAGTTCAAGCCCCGCACTGGGCTCTGTGCTGACAGCTCAGAGCCTGGAGCCTGCTCTGGATTCTGTGTCTCCCTCTCTCTGCCCCTTCCCCCGCTCACATTCTGTATGTGTGTATGTGTGTCTCTCTCTCAAAAATAAACATTAAAAAAACAAAAAGAAAAGGAGTATATTTTAAGAAGAATGGAACAAAGAAGAGTATTACTTACAGGTAGAAAGGAATAGAAACATTAAATCATAAACCGCAGGGTATAGAGCCTACCACCTCAGGGTTCACAGCCAGGTCATTATCTACATAAACTGTCTACCTATTGGTGACACCATTCTGGTTCCTGTATTCCCCAGAAATGCAAAAAAAAAGAAAAAAAGTGGGGGGGTGGACAGAACATGGACTAGCTGTGTGAGCAGACCTGTGGCCAGCATTGGTTGCAAACCAATTGGCTGCAACATTGTTTCCCATCAATCTGCTATCTACTTCTCTCTTACTTCCCCTCAATTCTTGTCCTCATAACTATGCTCTCAGAGTAGAACACAAGAGAGTAGGGTCCACTCACCCTGCTTGCTTCCTATCCCAAGCAGGTTAATGTATCCCAACTTTTTCCTCTTGTTTCTGACTGTGTTTTACATAGATTCAATAACCTTTGTGACCTGATCACCATAGTTTAGCCTGAGCCTTCCTGGTCTGTGGCCTCTACAGCCTGTCTATGGTGTACTTGGAGGCTACCACTACCTGGGCTTAATTTCCCACAGGACACTGGAGCCAGGAATCTCCATGCCACATTTCCCAGACCCCCTTTTCAGTGGCTTTCTAGCTGGCTTCTGTCAAGAGGATGCACTGAAGAGAGATTAGGGGGTAAGAGGAGGAAAGAAGGGACTCCCTTCTGACTTTAAGTCCCCACTGCCTCCCTGTAGCCTCTGAACACCTCTGCCACCAAGGTTCCCTCCCTACCAAACAGGGGTTTAAACCCTGAGAGTTTTCAAAGAGCCACAACAAGTTTGCAACATGGGAAAAAGGTCTTATTTACAAAATATGAAATTGGAAAATCAAAGTGAACAAAAGTTTTATTAACTGTCCATAAAAGGTAAACTCTGGCAACTTGTAACCCACAAGTCAACTCTTTAACACTTTTATATAAATATAATAAAGTCTGAATTACAAGAACCAAATGAAGAATATACTTTAAAACTAAAAAACTTTTAAAAATCTTTTCCATTATTGTTTTATATCAAAGAAGTCTATTTAACATGGGATGAGGGGCAATTTTAAATTGATTGATATGACATGGATGGGTTGGGGCTGGGGTGGGATGATGTTCTACATCATATGACATCATGGGGTGGTCATAACCTAGAGGTTTATAAAGGGTCTGACAGAGCCTCTCACTCTGGATCTTTCTGTTGGAGCCTCTACTATGTGCAATGCAGGGAACATCTTCTTCTGGCACCAGTTTGTGTGATGAAGTGGGGGGCAGAGACACCAGAGCTTTGAAGACACTTGGTAGCTCACCTCTCTCTGACTGTAAGGAAACATAATGCTGGCGCCCATGATGGACTTGCGTCCAGTGGCCTGCCTGAACCTGAATTTGTGGGTGGTTGGGGCAAGCTTGTGTATGTGTGAAGTGGTGAGTCTTAAGGACCTTGGAAAATAGGAAGGGTAGCCAGTTATTACCCAGTGTCATAGTTGTGGTACAGACTGAAGGAGAACAGATCTGGCTTCTCAGAGGAAGGGATGTCAGCCTCCCATCCCTGTACTCCTATTTTTCCTCTCTGAAGTAGGCCATCCGCTTTGCATGGAGCAGGTCTTCTTTCTAAACTAGGGCTTCTAGAACTTAGTGTGCATAAGAATCACAGAAAATCAAAGGATACAAATACACAGATTCGAACTGGTACACGCACCCCAATGTTTATAGCATGTTTATGACCAACAATAGTCAAACTATGGAGAGAGCCCAAATGTTCATCAACTGATAAATGGATGAGGAAGGAAGATATATCATATATATGTCATATATATATATAAAGAATATTACTCAACCATCAAAAAGGATGGATTATTGCCAGTTGCAACAATGTGGATGGAGCTAGAATGTATTATGCTAAGTGAAACAAGTCAGAGAAAAACAAGTACCATATGATTTCACTCCTATGTGGAATTTAAGAAACAAAACAGATAAACATATGGGGAGGGGGGGAAGAGAGGGAAACAAACCACAGGAGACCCTTAAGGATAGAGAAACAACTGGGGGGAGTGAGGGGGAGGATGGGCCAGGTGGTGATGGGCATTAAGGAGGGCATTTGTGATGATGAGCACTGGGTGTTTTATGTAAATGGTGAATCACTGAACTCTACTGCTGAAACCAATATTGCACTGTACATTAACTAACTAGAATTTAAATACAAATTTGAAAAGAAAAACAAACAAACAAACAAAAGAATTATGGGCAGTTCCTATGTAAACTGCAGATTCCCACACCTTAACCTTGATTCTGTGTAAACCATGCTTTGAGAAGCTCCACTCCAAAGCTAGTTAAGAAATTCAAGTGCTAGAGACAAATTCTTTCCTATCTTCTGTGGCCCGGCTAGGGCAGATAAATGGCATTTGAAGTAACCAGAAGAACCTACTAAGAATGAAGGAATATCCACATTGACCACACTGGTTTTCCTCTCTAGCAAGGATTATAACTCCACAGTTTGTTCACAACCTCCGATTGGGTGTGAAGTAGACACAGTCTCAGCTGAGAATGTTGAGGGGAAGTTGAGAGAGGGGTTGGGAGAGGGGCCAACCTCTTTTCTCTATTTATTGGAAGTCCCAATACCATTGTGTCCTATCAAATTTGCATATTAAGCCTTTGGTTTTATTATGCAATGAAAGGGGTTGTTTCCTATTTAAAGGAAAGTTAGCCAACAAGATCAAAACAGAGAGCTCTGGGTTTTGTTTCTAGACCTGGGTCCACGTCTCTCTCCTGTACCAACCAAATCTTAGTAGATCGGAGAAGGACTGTAAAGATAAGTCTGCTTTCATGATGCTCGGGAGTCTGCAGACAAATAAATCAAGAAAGATCAGAGGGGGCTGGTCTGACTTTTCCTTCCTCCCAACTTGGGCTGTACAGGATGCATACATATCATGGGAGAGACCGGACTGAGTATTAGTAACCCTGTGATTCCATTCATCTCAGAGCATGTTCCCAGACTGTGCCTTCCCGTATCTGCTCCCCAGAGTCCTCATCTCTCCTCTGGCGTCTTCCTCCCCCATCCAGTCCCATCTGCCACAAGACTGGCCGCGCAGCTCAGGGTTTCTGCAGTTCGGATTACCAACATCTAGCACAACTAGAGAGCAATAGGGAGCTCCAGGATCAGACAGGTGGTAGAGGGTGGGGTCAGGGGAAGCCCTTTTCCTGATGAAAGAGCCAGATAAAGCCTGTAGAGTCTCAAATCCAGAGCTGGAGAGGGGGTGACAGGAGAGAGGGTGTCCCAGCTCCAGGAGAGTCCTTTGTCTTTATGATGGTGGTGACAGGCTCAAACCATGTGGAAGATTAGGAACGGTCGCAGGAAAACCCCTCGAAAGCAACACAAATAGACAGATCTTGCAGGGGGAAAAAGTGAAAAGAAAATCAACAAGGATGGTTTGGACGGGTAAGCTGAATAATCGCGGTTCTTTATGTGTTCCGTTCACTCTTTATGCTTCATTAACATGCAGCACAGTCTCTGGTGTGACTGTCATCAAATGCATCAGATTGGACACGGGCTACGATTTACCTGATTAGCAAAATGCTCACATTTGTAAACTCGGGTCCTCACAGTAGAGTCCTTTGGCAAGATGGTTCTCGGCTGAAAAGTTAAAAATAAAGGAAAACAAAAAGGAAAGAAAGCACACACACACACACACACACACACACACACACACACACACACACACACTCAGAGGAAACTTGCCCCCAGCCACCGGCCAGGCTGACACAAAGGGGTTAAAAGTTAAGTGTAAGGAGTAAGACGGGCCTCTATATAAACTTGAACAAGGCATCTGGGGCCCGCACAAACCTCCACCTTTTTTGGCCTCCACGGCGGCAACCCCAGCCCCTGCTAACGTCCCCCGCCTTTGGGACCAAGCGGGGAAGCTCACGGTAGTGGCGGCCAAGGAGAGGGGCCGGCCTTGCCAGGAATAAAGAGGGAGGGGAGGGGAAAAGGCGCGATCGCCCACCCCGCTCCCGGGCGGAGGGCGGAGGCAGCGCGTCCCGCGGGCCGAGCGCGTCTCGGGCTGTGCGCATCTCTGCGGAGCGGCGCGGGAAGGATGCTGGTCGGCAGGGGCGCGCGCGCGGGGCGCGGGATGCCGCGGGGCTGGACCGCGCTCTGCCTGCTCAGTCTGCTGCGTGAGTACCGGCCGCGCGCCCGGGCGGCGGGGAGGGTCCCCGCTATCCCGGAGCCGAGCGCGCCGAGCCCGGGGAGGGCGCGGACGGAAGGGCCCCCCTGCCCCAACCCACGCCCCACGCCCACGGCGGCTCCCGGTGTTGGGGGTACCGGGGCCCTCTGGGACCCGCGCGCCACCTGGAAAGCGGTGGGGTGGACGGGGAGGCGCGGCGGGCGACCCCGCCGCGAGTGTCAACCAGCCCAGGTGTAAACCGGAGGAGCTCTCCGAGCGTCCCGGAGTCGAACAGCGCGACTCATTTGAATTGTCTCTAACGTAGAGCGCTTCGAAGATGCCAGAGTCTGTTGAGCGGCCAGAGGTCCGGAGCGCAAAGTTGGATGGAGCCGGAGCCAGGAGAGGGGAGGAGAGAGGCAGGAAAAGTTTTGCGCCTGGGGGTTGATTCAGAAAAGCCCAGGAGGGTGAGGTTGCTGGGAAGAGAGCGCAGGGGCCCGCCGACCACCAGCCTTGGGCAAGCCCGAATTTCAAAATGGGAGGGAGACCAGCCTCGGAGGAGGCCCCAGCTCCGACGCCCGGGAGGCCCCTGGGGCAGGCTGAGTTAGGTGACCGGGAAGTGTGGAACGAAGAACAGTCTGTGAAAGAATGCTTGCACTTAAGATCTGAAAGCTAAACTGCAACTCCCTCTTCGACACCCACACCCATTCCACTGGAGCGAAGGTGTAGTGGTCGGAGCCTGTTGTGCGCCCAGCCTCCCTCTCCCCTTCGCCACCCCCGGACCCTGGCACCAACTCCAACCTGTTGCATTGGGGGGCTTTCTTCCCCTTCCCCCAAGTTCTTTTTTTTTTTTTTTAATGTTTTATTTATTTCTGAGAGAGAGAGCGAGCATGAGCAGGGGAGGGTCAGAGGGAGAGGGAGATACAGAATCTGAAACAGACTCCAGGCTCTGAGCTGGCTGGCAGTCAGCACAGAACCCGTAGCGGGGCTCGAACCCATGAGCGGTGAGATCATGACCTGAGCCAAAGTCGGAGGCTTAACCAACTGAGCCACCCGGGCGCCCTCTCCCCCTCCAAGTTCTAGAACTAGAATAGGTTAGCAGGCTTGTGGACACCCCTCCACTCACCCACACTTGCCCCTACTTCTTAGGATCTTGCTCTCACTTTGGTAAAGAAATAATAGACAATGAATATTTATTCTTAATCGCTTTCATTTGGGGGGCGCATTCTCTATCTCATCTCATTGCCTTTACAAGGTTTTAAACATTGTAAGTTGTTCTCTCCTTTGCTCAATATTCTGCTTCCAACCCTCTAGGGCCCCCAGTTTCCTACTCTAACCTAAAGGCCCCCCACCATGGCCGCTCGGAGTGACGTGGGCCTGCCAGCAAGGCCCCTTGCTCTCAGTGTTCTCTGCTGTCCCCCTTTGGGCCCACCCAGTTAGAGAGAGACTCCGGGCTTGGAAAGCTCTAAGTTAGGCTCTGGATTGACCAGTTTGGCGGCCCCAGACCTACTGTCTAGGGCAGAGAAAAAGCTGTCACTTCCTTGTCGAAGCCCTAGAATGGGGAACTCCCCTGGGTGCTAGCCGGAGCCCTCACAACAGAGTCGAGCTGATCAACAACTGATAAGATGCTCTGCTCTCCCTTCCACAGCTCCTGATGACCTGGGCCTGTGCCGAGTGAGGCCCACCCTTTCTTTATTTCCTCAGCTGGCCAGTCTCAGTCTCGCCTTGGCCTATAGCAGGGGGTGGGGGCCAGCGACTTAACTCCTACAAAATCTGGGACAGACTTGCTGAGAATCTCACTGTCTCAGCTTTGGGGGTGACGGCTGGGACATGGGTCCCGATTCTTAATCTTGCCAGACTACTTGAGCCAATGTGTAGCTTTTTGTCTTGCCTGAGAACATTCTAAGGCTTATTTCTTTAATCTTGGGAGCCATCTTCTGTCCTGGTCTATATTGTGGGATAGATGAGTGAGTGACTGTACCTTGAAATGCTAACCAAGGGACGTTGCAGGCGTTCCAGGCTATCACTGCAACATTTAGGGCATGGGTGCTCTGTGATTTTCTCATCATCTACGCTGACGGCAAGCTTTGCTCTGGGAGGGTCCTTCTGTTCTCTGTGAGAAGTCGGCCTAAGGATGGGCGCAGCGGCCGACCAAAAGTAGACTCTTTTTGCTGCAGATGAGGCTGCTTTGGGTGGTGACCAGAGTCAGAGTGAGCCGCCAGGGAGCATCACTGTGCCACCAGCAAGGAAGAGACACCGTTCAGGTTATTAGGAAACCCCATTTGTGAGGCTCAGGGGTATCTGTCCCCTCCAAGCCCTCCATGGCCTATATCCTTCCTCTCTCTGTAAGGACACCTCCCCCAAGGCCCGCCCCTTCACATTCCTCTTCTTCCTTCGTGCATGCTGACCCCACACCCATATCCTGTCTGGGGCTATGTGTAAGAGGGGAAAAAAGAAAAGGGAAAAGAATTTTATCAGATATTTTCCAGAGGAGAGAGGACTCCACCCTTTGACTCTCTGCCACATGGCGACCAAGGAGGAGCAGCCGTGGGGACCTCTGACTAATTCAGTGGTCCCCAGTGGTCCCCCTCGTAGGGCCAGTCCAGCTGGCCCGACCTTTGCAAATGCAAGTCTTCCGCAGCCTTCCCATTTGATGGATAAACCACGTCTGGGCATCTTTTCCTTATTCCTTTGGCTCCACCTCCTGGGCCTCCTTGTTCACTTGTCTTCCTCTTCTTCCTTCTCTGAGTCTTTGTCTCCAAAAGCTCAGGGCAAGGAGGGCCAAACTGCAGCAGATAAACTCGGGCGCAGAGTCTTACAAAAACAAATAAAGAAGGAGGAACAAATTCCACTCCGTATGGTTTCACTGCCTGATTTCCTCTAGACCCTGGGCAAGAGGGCCTGGGCTCACTTTCAGGGCTGGACGGCTACTCAGCTCACCCTCAGGGGGCCTGGGCTCCCTCTCTCCTTGACATTGCCCGATCTAACTAAATGGTCCCGAGTGTGGAGAACCCAAATTGTGAAGGTATGGAAACAAGAACAAAAACACCACCCTCCAAAAGAAAATGCTCCAAGTTGCCAGGGCAGAATTTCCTATTTTTCTGGGTTTTGACTTCTCTCTCTAATGAGAACATTCTATTCCCTCCTCAGCTAAGAAATAAAAACACATTATCTATGATTTTTAGTCTCCATGGCCCCTGACTTTGTTAAGGAGAAAGGGGCGTGCATCTTGGGAGAGCGAGATGCAACTGAACAGGGCTGGACCAAGGTGAACTTCTTAGCACCCGTACTCTGGAGCCCACTGGGGACCAATCCTTTCCTTCTAGATGCAAAAGAAAAGGCCTCTAGGCTTAGTTGGGAAGTCTGCTTCTTCCTGACTTGGGAGGGGAAAGACCCCAAAGGACCCACAACCAGTACCTTTTAGTGGGACAGCACCTCTAGCTCGGTTGTTAAGAAAATGCCTTAACGAGTCCCTGGGTGAACATAACCCGGACCCCTGGACAGGCTTTGGATGTGCAGGGCCAAATAAGAGGTTGAATTTCTGAGCATGGTAAAATACATTGGAACTTTGTATTTGATGAGCCCAAGAGACATAGGCTGTGGGAACCCAGAGCCCAGAAGGAGTAGAGAGAGAGAAGGGGAAGTGACTGGACCATCAGAGAAGCAGTGGTGCCTTAGGATGGAAAAGACCCAACAAGGAGCAACTCCTTACGGTGTGGCCTATGCATGCTTAGCACAGCAATGTCTGGTATTCCAGGCTTAAGCCGTTGCCTCTTCCGGGCTGGGCTGTAATCTGGCTCCATGCTCACAAACCTTTGATAAACACACTAGCCTGGTGCTGGTATGCTCTGCGGGAAATGAAGGAATAGGTCCTTGGCTGGCTATGGTGACGCAAAACTATAGCGGCTGTGGCACAGGGAGACACAGAGCTGCAGAAAAGGAGTCAGTGGTCATTAGGAGAATATAGCAAGAGGTGACTGGGAAGGATGTGGGCCCCCAGAGAAAGCTCAGGAGACAGAGCTTCAATGGAAAGTCGATGGGGTCCAAGATAAGGAATTTGAATACTGAAGGGAAGTCAGAGTCCCCTGGGACACTTGGGCCACTGATGCTTGGTTTACGCTCACACCTCAGTTTGCCTCTAAACCATAGGAAGGCTTTTACCCAGTTCTCTGTTCTGGTCCACGATGCCCAAACCCAGGGGAGACCCATAACAAGGATGCTTCCTGCTTGGTTTTGAAAAAAATGGGTGGCTCACCACCTCCCAGAGTAGTTCATTCAATTAAAAAAAATAGCCCCCTTATTTTAAGCCTTTCTTTGTATTACAATGAAATTAGCTTTCTTGAATCATCTAAACATTAACTTCGATTCTTTTTTTTCTTTTTTTAAAAATTTTTTTATGTCTTTATTTTGAGAGACAGAGACGAAAGTGAGTGGGGGAGGGTCAGAGAGAGAGGGAGACAGAATCTGAAGCAGGCTCCAGGCTGTCAGCATAGAACCTGATGCGGGGCTCGAACCCACAGACTGTAGGATCATGATGTGAGCCGAAGTCGGACACTTAACCAACTGAGCCACCCAGGCGCCCCTAACTTTGATTCTTAATCGGATCTAGTTAATCTTCAATAGTGTCTAATCTAATTTTCTTCTTTGAACTACCATAGAATTAATATGATCCTTCTTCAAGACATGCCTTAACAATCTTTCTGGCCCCACTAGATTATAAACTCCTTGAGGACAGGGATTTATTGAAATTGTAATGACCTTAACACCAAACCTCAGGAAAGAATCTCCTACTCTGTGCTCCCCATAGCACTGAGCCTCGTCCTTTGCACATCATTGGTGCTTATGACAAATACGAAGGAAGAATGCGTGAAATGAATCTTGATGAAACTTATTTATTCCCCGTCCCCAAATTCTTCTTTTCTGGATCAGAGGTTAGCAAACTTTTCCTGTCAAGAGCCACATAGTAAATATGTTAGACTCTGGAAGCCATATGTTGTCTCTTAGGCATATTCTACTCTGTTTAATTGTACAACACTTTAACCATGTAAAAGCTCTTCTTAGCTCACTGGCCGTACAACAGACATCAGCCTGTAGGAAGATTCGGTCCACCAACTGTTTGTGGACCCCTGATCTAGATGAAATAACTCCAGGCGCTCAACCATCTGACTTCGTTTCCAGAGCTCTCCTAATTCTGGTTATCCTCCCATGGACACTTCCTAATTTAATAAACTCCCTCCTAAAGTACAGCACTGAAGGAGACCACTCTATATCGATGTGGTTGGTGTGAGCATGCCTGACGTAGTTGCCATTCTATCTAACAGCTTATTCTGAACTCAGAGGATTGTGCTAAGTGCCCTGAGCAAAACAAATAGTATCAGAGATGTTTCCGGCACTGAAGAAATTTATAATGTAACTGAGATGGCAAGACCTAACTCAGGAAACAACGTACATGACTTTGGGCCAGATAAGTGGTAGATAGATGTGTTTCAGGGTCTCTGAGAAGCAGAAGGAAGGGGGCCCTCTACTGAACATAACTGCTGTTTCTTGTGTGTTTACCAGACAGGCTAACTGCTTTATGCCTCTTATCTCCTTTATTCCTCAAAACAATTAGGAGGTAGGGAATATTTTTATTCCCATTTTACAGGGAAGGTCTAGAGAGACGGAGAAGCTTCCCCACAAGCCCTCACAGCTAGAACATGGTAGAGAAGCCTTTGAACATGGTCTGACTGCAGAGCCCAGGCTCTTTCTTCTGAGGCTTCCTTGTCTTCTCAGAAGCATGGGCTGTGGGTTCCCAGCGGGCTTCTTCTTCCTAGTACCGTATCCCTGTGAGCTGAGACACCCAAGAATTCCTCTAAGAATCTCCTCTCAGGCAGGTTGCCAGAATTGGAAAGGAATGGTGGAATGGGGCTGGCGGGCCAGGAGGAGATCAGAAAACAACACCAGCAGAGAAAAAAACCAAAACCAAAAACAAACAAAAACCCAAAAAACAGAAGACCCATAACTAAACCTAAAGGGCTCTTTGGGAGGCAAGACCAAGTATAGGAAAGCATAGGCATTTAGCTATTTAGCTATTAGCAGAGCATTCTGGATCTCTGAGGATTTGTAAACCCTCTTTCAAGATGAAAAGATTCTCCAATTTACTAATTGTAGGTAGGAATCTCTTTAAAATGTATTATATTATGCCTCTGCTTCTTCCGTGTGCCCCTCAGAAATAGGACTTTAACTTTCATGACTCAGATGGATCATGAAAATGATTTAGTTGTGGTGCAACTCAGGGACTTTGTTAGTGCTTATTAAGGTGTATATATTTATTTTCTCCTACTGTAAATGATTCCAGACTGGTATGGGTTTTAATACTCATGTCTGTTTTTCATTTATCTCTATTTCTTCTTATTAAAACTGTTGTTTCTCCTTAATGTTTGCTTCTAAGAGTCTCTAATTTCTAGCCTTAACTAGGATATCAGATAACCAAGCTTGTTAGAACTCTGTGTAAAACAAGAATAATTGCCTCTGAATAAGTACCTATAAGTTAAATGCAAAACTTTTACTATGTGAATTTTGTGGCCTCTGTTTGGCCTTTTTTTGGGGGGGGGGGGAGGGGAGCTTCTTATCCTGGTTCTGCGAAGTTCCTGATATCTTGTTTCCTCCCTTTGCCCCAAGGTCATGAGTTAGGACCAAATAGGATATCTAGAGTCAACTAGGGTACCTAGGGAGATACCGTTAGTAAAGGTAGAATGGAAAGGAAACAACAGAAGATAGCCTTTTGTTCAATTTTAGATTGTACTGTAAATGCTCTGTTGGTTTGGGGCTCAAGGCTGTTTGTAGGGTCTAGTCTAGAATGGAATGGAGTGGAGGTTTCATGGGTTGTCTCCTAGAATCGAAACTATTACTCCTTTGTAGAGTTGGAGAACAGAATCAGATAAAGAAAGGTCAGCAGCTGATCATTTAATGCCTTGGATACAGGTGAGAAGATAGGATAAACAGAGACATGTGGTCAGTCTTGATTCTTATAAATGTTATCTCCCCAAGGCGCAGTCTTTTCGTGGGAGCTCTAGAAAGGGAGCCCTAGATACTGTGAAATTAAAAGAACTTGCTCCCTGCTAGTCCCTACACCGCAGTGCCCAGGTTGGATTGGCTTCCAGGACTCCTACTACCATGTTCCCTTGTTCTACACCAGCTTGCATATCCTGTCACATAGCCTTGCCTTTCTGTCCTTCCTCTTTGATCTGTTTCTCCAGGGCCTCAGAGGCTTCCCTGCTCACAGCAGGCTCAAGGCCTGCTGAACCTGAGGTTGGGGCTTCATTCTCTTGGCAGGTGGATCCTGCTACCTGCTCCTTGGTATTTGGCCCAGGGGTGGATGGGAGGAGGCTGCTGCAGCCGGGAGCCTGAACCTAGTGGGTTGGTAGCTGGCCTGGGTCCAGAGTCGCTTCCCTCATCTGGCACAGGCACCTCCATCCTCAGAACTAGCAGCAGGTCTCTGCTCACATCTGGAAGAGTTCAGAATTGTTTGTCTGGGTGAAGGAGGCCCTGGGGGAAGGGGTTCAAAAGCATGACATCACCTCAGTCAGGCGCAGCTTTCTTTGGAAAGTGTAAAGGGCTGGGCCAGCTTAGCCAGATAGGATTCCCAGGAACTAATGTGTTGGAAGGAAGAAGAGGAAAGGGTGGGCAGGAAGAATGATGTCAACGGGGAGTTCCAGTGGTGCCTTGGAAAGGGGAGGATGATTCTTCAGGTCAGTGTCCGCTTGTTCCCACTACCTGCCCCCTGCAGTGCCTTCGTAGCTTAGGGGCGGATTGCTAAGCGGGTCCTGTCTAAGTCTTCTGAGGAATACTGGATCTGCTTCCCCACCTATTTTATTTTGATAAGCCCATCTCCCATTTAACCCAGATAGGAGCCCATCCTTTTCTCTCCAGAAGTATAGAGAATGCATCCTGATTATTAGCAGTTTAGACTCTCTGACCCTCTTGCTAATTCTACTCAAGAGTCTGCTAAACCTCAGTGACCCCAGTGTTCCCTGCCCTGAACTATGGCCTCCCATCTTGACCAAAACCTTGGGTGATTCAGGTTCTTGTCTGTAAAATGCAGATGGTTCTCTTATTTCATCTTCCTGCTCAGATGTACATCATGTCAAGATACGATTATTGTGTTCGCCACTAATATCAATCTCCTTGCAGCAGGTGGGGAGGGAGGCAGATGTGGGACAGTGAGACTTGTCACTGCTTTTAGGGGAAGCATTGAAACTAATGCCTAACTTCCCTCTTGATGCTGAGGGAAAGAAGAGTTGTCATTGCACATTGCCATTTACCTGGGACCCTCTGAAAACTACAGCTCTAGATCTCAATCAGGAAAACTTAAAGACAAGCTTTAGGGTGGCCTAGGATCCTCAGGGGCCTTTCCTTGAAGGTGGTACTATGGGGCCCTGAGCTCTGGATACCAAGTCCTTCCTGTAACATTTATAGGACCCAAGCCAAGAGTGGAAGAGAGGCCCTCATAGTATATGTCTAAATACTTCAAGGTTACAGTCAGGCCTATTAGCTTATAAACGAAATATCCTCTATCCTCTGACCTTGAGAAAACATACTTCATGGCCACCTGAAAGGCTAGGTTTGAATTTGGGACCCTCTCAGTTTCAGAATTCAGTGCCACCATGTAGCTGAGCAGAAAGAGTTGGCCCTTGGCCCCAACCTGCCCCTCTTCTCTTCTTATCTCCACAACTCTGGCTCACACTGTAGGGGATCTTGCATGGCTGCAAGGAACACAAAATCCACACGCTTAATGTGGATTAAGCCTCCTCCCTGAAACTGCCACCTCTTGGCCACCCTGGTGCCACTGGCCAACCCTGGTGTTGTAGTTGATCCTCAAAAGGATAGATGGGGAGAAAAGACCCCATGAAGATCTTCAAGTGAGCAAAGAGCCATTTGGGCAAGAAGTTCTAGGAGTTCTGGTCCTCAGTGTATGATCTAGAAGAGACAGTATGTCTCTGTTGGCCCCACGGACTCCTCATGGTTGGGGGCAGGGCAGAGGAGGAGGAGGAATAGAATATAGACTCTACAATTCAGGGTCCAATCAGGAAGCTTCTCCTTTCTAGATGTAAGGATGACATTGATAGGTACCCCCTGGAAGCATAGAAGGACAAGGACTCTCCTGAAGATCATCAGAGAATAATTAAATCCAGGAATATTATACTATATCAATGTATTTGTCATTAATTCTCCCCAAACAATCCATGTAAGGGAAGACCCTCACTTTAGAGGTTGATACACACACACACACACACACACACACACACACACACACACACACACATTAAACTACATACTTATTGGAAGAGCCAGAACTCAAGTATCTTCTACTACATTTAGTGAGAAACCAGGCCTTAAGTTCTCTAGACCATCCAATGGATTCTGAGGTCAGAGCTTCTTAACAGAAATCTTGGGGCCAATTACAAAACGCGAGGAGGATGGGTTTGCAGGCCATGAAGGAAAGAATAGAGTTTGGGAATGGGGAAGTCTTGGACAAATAGAAGATTTTTAAGGGGATTGAATAGAGATGGCATGAATCTGGTGATTATTCCTAGAGTATATGGGTGTAATGGAAGGACAGTAACAGAGAGGAAGATACGTTAAAAAGGAAACCCTCCCCCATATTTTAGATCTTTGCAATATTTATTCAGATATAACTTGGTATTTTAATATTTTATTTAACATGTTATAATCATTGCCTCATATTCTCATGTGGCTTTAGCTTTTTTATAATTTTTATTTGTAATGATTTTGGTTTGTTAAGTGCATATAGCATTTATCCCATTGAAGTTCATTTAG
The DNA here is from genome assembly GCA_017311185.1 of Proteles cristata cristata. Taxonomy (NCBI): domain Eukaryota; kingdom Metazoa; phylum Chordata; class Mammalia; order Carnivora; family Hyaenidae; genus Proteles; species Proteles cristata. The sequence continues at coordinate 1,424,689 of JAESUZ010001426.1, read as the reverse complement.
CTGTTTGCAACTTTTCCCTCCTGCAAATAGTCCAATCCTGGACACTTGGTGCATACAAGCTTTTCCTTCCTTATTTTCTTAGGGAAAATCGAGTAGTGAGAAATTCTCCTGTCCAGGAGGGTAGTCTTGATGCCATGATGTCTAAGTCTCCAGGATGATTTAGGTTCTGACGTTTTCCCCTTGTTTCTATATAGCCTCTGGATTCACAAATATGGAAAACGTGACTACTGTTACCACAGTGTCAACCACCTCAAAAATAAGTTCAACTGTTTCCGCAAATGTGTCCAACCAGGAAGCTACCACACTAAGTCCTCTTGGAAACACCACGTTGTACTCTGTCTCTGAAGACAGCAAAGGGACCACAGCAGCCATCTCAGGTAAGGAGTGTTTGTCTCAGGCCCCAGAGGGATGTGGTGTGTGCTTGGGTAAAGCATTAGGATGTCTGCAGAACACCCTTCGCCCTGCCTTCCCCCTCAGATGGAAATGTACAAGCCCTGTGAAACATGGTTTGTGCATCATGCTTAGGGTGCCCTGAAGTAAGTTCCTGATAAGTCCTGTAGTGATGGCTTTCTCAGGTCAATGCTTCGGCAGCTGATCTGATCAGTAATTCTCCTTGCACCCCGTTTTCATGCTGAGTTCAGCTTAGTGATAAAATAAGGATCAGATGAGTCCTCCTTAGACATCTCTGATCTCTTCTAAGTGAAAGAAGATAGGTACAGGCTCACACGGTTTTTGACTTCTTCAAGGTGAATGAGATTCCAGTTCAGCATCGGAATCCTGGAAGCACCTCTAATACATACTCAGTGATATCCATGATTCTAGTAGCTGCCTTGAAATGAGTTTGGTAAGGGTTAGGAGATGAAGTAACTCATAACTTCCCCAAATCTTTTTTCTGATTTGAAGTCCATGTCAATATCGTTATCTATAAGGTTTTAATTCAAGACAGTGAACTGAGATGTGGGTAGCGGTGTGTGTGTGTGTGTGTGTGTGTGTGTGTGTGTGTGTGTCTGTGTGTGTTTATGCAAACATGTGCACACGCACACTTTTGTTTTGGCCTCTGTCAGAGACTACAGTCAACTTCACTTCTACCTCTGAGATCATCCCAGTGCCTGGAACTGGGAACTCTTCGGTCCAGTCTGTCGAGTCACAGACCTCTTTAAGTGTCACAGTGTCTTCCACCACAACCAACTTTTCAACTTCGGAGATGACCTTGAAGCCCAGTATGCTACCCGGAAATGTTTCAGATCCCCCATATAACAGCACCATCAATGTGACATTCTCCACTGTGCCTTATACATCATTTTCTCCTACCCTAAGTACCGTCAAGGTAGGTGAACTGGGCCAAAAGTGGCAGATTGCCCCTCATGGCGTATGTATGCAAACCCTCTCTTCCCCTCAGCCTCTCCTCATCCCAGCCAGTGAGATTTGGGTCATGTAAGAATTAACACGGAAAATATGCAGCTTAAATATTGCTGGAAAAGAGAAAAGGGAAGAGAGGAGTGGAGACAGGTCACTGACCTGTGATGTGAGTATTGCATTTCTAGGGAATAGAAAGTAAAGGGGGATATGGGGGTGGGGAGGGCATCCAGTCTCCTGTGGTTCTTTCTAGACCCTCTTGGTCTGAGCTTTGACCAGGACACCATTTCCCTTTGGGCATATTTGGAAACCATCCTCCATTTAATGAGGCAACTTTACAAACAATGTTTAGAGCAAATACCATTTTCTGTAGGTGAGAGTTTGGTGGTATGTCAGGTATAGAGAAGCAGTAAAGAATTGGGCAGACCAAGGATGGTGAGCTCAGCCTTGGGGTCTGTGGCTGACAACAGTTCTCAGCAGGAAGGGTAGAAAATATGAGGGTGTGGTGCCTAGGGGCAAGCACAAGGGACCTGACTGGTTTCTGTTTTTAAAGGAACCAGAATAGGAATCTGGAGAGCCCTTGGGGCCAGGAAGAAAATGAGTGTCACCAGGATCTGCCTGGCCACCCCATTATCTTGGTGCTTATATGGCCTTACTGCATGTGTATAATCTACTGCAGGGAAAAGTTCCTCCCCTCTTCCGTTTCTGCACCATCCAAGCTAATGTTTACCAAGATTGCAAATAGCTACTTGTTGGCAAGTCCAGGCTAGAAACAAAAGTTTTGATTATCTGATGGGGATGGGAGTAAGATGGAGAAAGAGAGTAACACTGATATATACATCCAGGCCCCTAACATTTTTAAATTTCTTTTTTTCCTAAAGCCTCTTAAGAGAGTACTCCACAGAAATCAAACTAGTGGGGGTAGAAACGAGGGGCAAAGATACTGGCTTATTTACTTTGTTTTTGTTTTAATACAGGGGGAAATCAAGTGTTCCCGAGTCAAAGAAGTGAAATTGACCCAAGGTATCTGCCTAGAGCTAAATGAGACCTCCAACTGTGTAAGTCAAACTCCCCTCCACCTCACCCCCATCCTTTCCTCCTCCCTCTTCTCCCACAATCCCTTCTGAACATCCTTAAGCCATCTTGGACTGGACCAGACTTTGGTGGGGGTGGGGAGAACTTAGTTGGTCAGGCGCTTTCAAAGCCAGAGCTTTGGGTTGAGGGAGGAAGAGGCCCCATCTGGTGGGCAAAGAAGGCAAAGACAATTTTATTTAAATTGAGTTGTTACTTTTCCCCTCCTCTGTGGTACATTTAATATATACATGTGAGACTTAAGTTTGCTTGCATGTTAAGAAAGTCCTAAGTGAAATATGAACTAGTGACCTAAAGTGTCAGTTTGCTTATTATTTACATATAACTCTTTAATCTGTTTAGATTTCCTTTGTGCTATAATGCCATATTTTCCATATAACTGTCTTTCCTAACACTGTTTATTGAATGATCGCCTTTGTTGATCGGAATGCTGTTTTTTAGCTTATAGTAAGTTTTTATATGTCCCAGAGCACATTCTTCAGAGACATTTTGTTTGTTCAGTTTGTCATTTTTTGCCTATTTTAAGTTGTTTTTTTTTTTTTAAATTATACCTTTTCATATGGAGCTGTTTCATTGGAACTGCTCTAAAATCTCTGTATTTTTCTGGTCTTCCCTTGTCTCATTCAGCATATTAACTTCTTAGTTTTGAAAAACTAAAATCTGGATTTTCTTTCCTGTAGGCTTTATGGTCTTTTAAAGTTTATTTATAATATAGATCTCCCATTAAATATTCGAATTGATCTTTAGAAGGTTATCAGAAAGTTGAATTTTGAAAATTTATCTTAGGTTTAGCCATTTTCTTTAGCTTGCTCATTAATTCCAAGAGCTTTTTACTTGATTCTTTCTCATTTTCAAGGTGAGCTATCATGTTACCTGCCACTGCGCATTGTTTTTCTCTTCCTTTTGCATAGTTGTGCCTTGTTTCAGTTTCACATCTTACTGCATTGGTGAGACCATACAGCACGGTGTTAACTTTGAATGCTGATAGCAGATGTCCTTGCTTTGTTTCAGTAAATCCAATTTCCTGACAGTAACAGTTTCCTTGACGAAGAATGGAACGACGGGACTCTTCCTATTCACTTGTAGGAAAAAACATTTCCTTACAAGTTGGGAATCCATTTAAGGAAACCATATATGTGATGCGTGACATGCACAGACATGTGGGTAGACTATAATCTGTAGAGGGCATTCAGTTATTTATTTTGTCCATTCTGACTACCCATATCTGATAACTGTGGTTATCAGTTAGGTCATTCTGACTCACAGATCTTTTAGATTGTTTAGCCCAGAACTTCTAAAAAACACTTTGTTTAGCCCAGAACTTCTAAAAACAATGGGAATTACAAAGACATCGTTTGCACAATAGAATAAGTGCACGATGCAAAATAGTGAACTTAAACATGAATATACAATGTACAAGTAGTACAGGAATTGCAAAGACAGAAGCTCACACAATAGAATAACTAAGCGCAATTTGCAAAATAGTCAACTTAAAAATGAACATACTATGAACACGTAATACTCCGTGCGTTTCTGACACCTATTTTCAATTCTACTTATTTAAAAAAACATTGCCAAACCCTTTGTTAATTATAGCTTTAAAAACGACTCTTATTTTTTTAGGAATATCCTGGTGAAGGACATGTTTTCCTGGTTATCATGCTGGTCTGTGCCAAAATGCTGCTTCTGCGTGCCACTGATTTAGAGCTAATTGCAGGGCAATCTAAGATTCTCTACGTTGCCCCTCAAGGTTCACATTTAACTAGGGTCATCATACAAGACAGATGCCGGAAACTCACTGCTATGCCAGAAATAACTCCTCTTATTGTAGTTGCTTTCTCTCTGTGGTCTTTACTGTCTCTTCTATTCATGCCACAGCTGAGAAGGGCTGCTCTCTCCTCTGAGACCTGGGGAGGCTCTGTGAGCAGAGATGTGCAAAGAGAGCAGTTCCTCCACTGTCCTCAAGAAGGCCTCTCTGCACTGTTCACGGGGAATCAACTCTATGGTACCACTCGTTCCGGCTACTTTTCCCTGGTCCCTCTGTCACCATTAATCACCCTCTCTTCTTGAGGGCTCCTCTTCCCCAGCGCCCAGGCAGCAGGGCCTCCTAAGCGTCCCCACGGTAATTTTCCCCTAGTCAGCAATCCTTGTTCAGAATCTTTAGCCAAAGCCCCCAACTGTGTTTCAGATTCCTTTCCCTTGAATTCTACTGTGTGCTTATCTGATCATCAATCTGTTCCAAAGGCTGTGAGCGGCTCGGTACCTCCTAGTTTTCCTTAGGTTGCATTTGAACTCGGTGTCAGAGTGCCTCAAGGCACTGGTTCTAACCATGGGAAACTCAAGCCCCACTCACACCCTAACGAGAAGCATGAAGGATTTGAATTCCCCTAACACTATGTCCTTGAGTACAGTATACTCCCGAACAGCGATATGCACGCATGTTCTCATCTCTCCAGACGCTCACTCTGCACTGGGTCGTACTGAGTATCCAACCTTCTAGCTCTCTCTGGGTGGATCTTTCGGGCCTGCCTTCTGTGCCTGCATTCTGCAGACAGTCATTTCTCAACTACTCTCCTTTTCTCCTCACCCTTCACCTCTAGGCAGAAATCACTTCTATCAGCCTGGGGGAGGGAAGGCAACGCCACACTCTTCTCAAGTACCTGCCACCCCATCTTAGACCTCTCCTGAGTGGGACCTTTCACTCTGCATCTGACTGAGGTTCTCTCTCTGCTGCAGTGTCAGGGTAATTTAGTTTTTGTGGTTATGGTTTCCCAAATCCTTTCCACACATGAGATTACTTTATTCTCTTATGCTTTCCCTGTGTACCTAGACATTTTTTAATGGTGGTAAGAGACACATAACGTGAAATGTACTGCCTTAACCACATGTAAGTCCACATACAGTTCAGTGGTATTAAGGGCATTCACCTTGTACTACAATCTCCAGATCCCTTTTCCTTTTCCAGAACTGAAACTCTATACCCATTAAACAACTTCCCATTCCCCCCCACCTCCTAGCCCCTGGCAACTACCTTTCTACATTCTGTCTCTATGAATCTGACTACTCTAGGTACCTCGTAGGAGTGGAATCACACAGTATTCATCTTTCTGTGACTGGCTTACATCACTGAGCATGTCCTCAAGGTTCATCCATGTTGAGCCTGTGTCAGAATCCCTTCCTTTTTTAGGCAGAATCATATCTATAGCCCATTTTGCTTTTATCCCTTCATCCACCAATGAATGCTGGGTTGCTTCCATCTTTTGCTGTTGTGACTGATGCTGTTATGGATGTGGGTGTACACATATCTCTTTGACACTCTGATTTCACTTCTTTTGGGCACATACCCAGAAGTGGAATTGCTGGGTTGTATGGGAAGTCTATTTTTAAATTTCTGAAGACTCACCACACTCTTTTCCATAGCCGCTGCACCATTTTGCAGCCAACAGGGCTCAAGGGTTCCAACATGTCCACATTCTCACCAGCATTTGCTGTGTCCTGGCTTTTTTTTTTTTTTTTTTTTTTTTTTGAGAGCAACCATCCTGATGGGCGTGAGGTGATATCATCGTGCTGTGGACTGGCATTTCCTAATAATTAGTGATGATGAACATCTTTTCACGTGCTTATTGGGTATTTGCCTACCCTCTTTGGAGAAATCTCTATTCAAGCCCTTTGCCCACGAATTTGTTTTTTAGAACTACCTTTCATTAGAGCCACATGTGTTTATGTGTAGAGGCCGTATTTCCTCAGCTAGCTCACATCGCCCTTGCTCTGTCATATTGACTTCATCTAAGGCAGGCTGCAGATCATATCCCCCAGCCCACGCCTTCCTTGCCCTCTGCCCAACACTAAAGGTCAGTTTCCATGCAGAAAAAATCACTTACAGATGGAGGACAGATGAAGACAGTATGTCTCCCCGAGAGAGCCAGAGATCTGGGACAGTGTCACTCCCCACCCGTGGTCAGCTCACTGGTGGTGTGATGTGTAAGCAGAGCTTTTCACTCCGGTCTCTAAAGACAGGGTTTCACCTGCCATGTCATTCCAAAATACATAAAATGAGAAGACAGGGAGAGAGAAAGAGAGGGAGAGAGAGAGAGAGAGAGAGAGAGAGAGAGGAGGATCGATCCTAAAATCTCATCATAAGGAATAATCTTTTTTTTTAATTTTTTAAAAGTTATTTTGAGGGGCACCTGGGTGGCTCAGTTGGTGGAGCATCTGACTTTGGCTCAGGTCATGATCTCGTGGTTTGTGAGTTCGAGCCCCACATCAGGCTCTGTGCTGACAGCTCGGAGCCTGGAGCCTGCTTCGGATTCTCTGTTTCCCTCTCTCTCTCTATCCCTCCCCCACTCACACTCTGTCTCTCTCTCAAAAATAAACAAACAGTAAACAATTTTTTAATTAAAAAAATATCTATTTTGAGAGGGAGAGTGAAAGCAGGGGAGGGGCAGAGAGAGAAGAATAGAGAGAATCCCAAGCAGACTCCGCTATGTCAAGTCAGAGCCCAAAGCAGGGCTCCAACTCACAAACCTTAAGGTCATGACCCGAGCCAAAATCAAGGGTCCAACGCTCAACCCACTGAGCCACCCAGGTGCCCCACATTGGGAAGAAATCTTGAGGATCGTATGGAAAAATACCTGTCCCTCTCTCCCTACTCCAAATGCTTAATTAACATGCTTCCTTAACGTGTTAAGAGGCTTGGCAGAGTTTGAGGGGGCTGCTCTAGAAAGGTTAGATGGTTTTATTCTTGCGGTTATTATTTTTGCAAAGTAACATGTGTGAGCAGATGTGGTTAGGGGCTTACAAATCTGATTCTTATGAGCGTAATGGCAATGTCTGTGGCTTCTTCCTGCCCACTCTCCCATGATGCCTGCCCACAGCCTCTCCGGGGGAAGGGTGTTTATTTCAAGCATCCGGAGAAGCATTGTGCTTTGTTCAGGATCCACCTGCTCCTCTCCAGCCCCAAACACAATTCACTGGTGCCGTTGGATTCCAGAGTGGGAGGCTGGCCGCTGTTTTTCCCTTGAATTTAGTCCAAGAAACTAAGCAAAGGGTGGAGGGACCCTGTGTGGAAGCCAATCCAGTTGGAACTTTAAGTTGAACAACAATTCACTTGAGTTCTTTGTTTGGTGCTATGTTTAGTGTTGTCTGGGTTCCAAATTATGTAATATACACCCACTCCCCCCATTAAGGAGTCTTATGGTCTCGTCAAAGAGAAATGACAATGACAGTAAGGCGGAATATGATCAGACATCAAAGTGTGGGTTCAAAGGGTTATGGTATATGGGTATTACTATTATTAATAGAAATAATATCAGGGACGCCTGGGTAGCTCAGTCGGTTGAGCATCCAACTTTGACTCAGGTCATGATCTCATGCTTTGTGGGTTCGAGCCCTGCATCAGGCCCTGAGCCTGCTTCAGATTCTGTGTCTGCCTCTCTCTCTGCCACTCCCCCAGTCACACTCTGTCACTCTCGCTCTCAAAAATAAACATTAAAAATTAAAAAAAAAAATAGTAACAATACCAGCTGCCCTCTGTCAAGTGTCCATTAGGTTCCACACGCCTTGCTGGGCGCTCTTCACACAATACCTCTTTAATCACAACTCAGTCTTCAGCTGAGGAATGTCACGCTCAGACTAGTTGTATGACTTGCAGAGACTCTAGTCAACAGCAGAGGCAAGGATGATGCCCAGTCTGTGGGAGGTAGGGCCAGTTTCATTGAGGAGCTGGGATTTGAGTTGAGTCTTGAAGGATGTGATTTCCAAGGAAGAGGGCGATGTTCCTCCTTTCTCATATAGTCATGGTGGTGGAGGTTGCTGGCTCCCACACACTTGGGCTTCACGTGATACCACTCTCAGTCTGAAAGCCTTTCCCCACCAGCTTCTCCTTCACACACTCTCCCAATTCTTCGTGGTCTACTTTGAGGTGTTTCTGATAACCCCCAGCCTGGTGTATGCTCACCTTCCTTTGAATGTCCATAGCACTTTAGCTGTACCTTCCTCATGGTACTTGTCATGTAACTAGCTCTGTCACCTGTCTCTCTGTGCTTCAGTTTCTTCATCTCTAAAAAGGGGAGAATAATAACACCCATCTCAAAGGGTTGTACAAGGTCTAAATGAGTCAATATGTGTAAAGCACTTGGAACAGTGCTTGAGATATAGTAACCATCACTTATTTTCATCGCCATGCACGCCAACTGAGAGCTTTGGCCATGTGGAATTCATAGCTACCCCGTCCCCCCTCAACACCTTCCCCCAACACACACACATGATACATGTGCAGAGATTTTCACACAGCGTCTTCCATTCAGGGCCTGGTACATGTCAGAAGAGCTGAATATGGTTGAGGTACAGCTTTTAGGACTCTTCCGATTGAGGAAGGTGCCATTTTGTGTGGTTTGTCCAGATTGCTCAGGAGCCCTGTCCCTCTGCCTCTCTCAGGACAGAGATAGATTTCAAACAGAGACACTCCAGATACCCAGAGTTGTCCAGGCAGGAATTTCCCTCCTCCTCATTCAGAAAGCATGGTGTTTGGGAGGGTGCTCACAGGGAAGCAACCTAAGGCTCCCCAAAGAGAAAGGGGCCCAGAGAAGAAAACCACTGCTGATCATATCCAGTGGTATCCAAAATGGCCACAGCAGAGGCTGTTTTCGAGAGCCAGATTCTTCCAGAAACAAAGCTTCTATCCAATTACTTCCTTAGAGACCTTTTCTTTTCTTTTCTTTTTTTTAATGTTTATTTATTTTTGAGAGAGAGAGAGACAGAGTGTGAGTGGGAAAGGGGCAGAGAGAGGGAGGCACAGAATCTGAAGCAGGTTCCAGGCTCTGAGTTCTCAGCACAGAGCCCAACGCAGGGCGCAAACCCACAAGCCAAGAGATCACCACCTGAGCCCAAGTCAGACTCTTAACCGACTGAGCCACCCAGGTGCCCCTTAGAGATGTTTTCTTGAGAGGTAAAGCAGCAGTGGCCTGAGAATGCATTTTTCTATAACCTTGGTTCTTGAGGGCCTTCTGAGGCTACTTCTGGACTCCTGGTTCTGGGACCCGGAAATTAGCTAGCCCTGCTCTTCTGGCCTCCTCCAAGCCCAGTGAGTTCCACTCAGCTCCCTTCAAGTCCAGCTGATAGAAGAAAGCTGGGGCCTGAGGCCAATCCTGACCTTGCTTTGTGCAGACGCAAAGGATCCTGGGGTTTCCTGCCGTGGGCCACAGCAGTAGGAAAATACCCAGGCTGCTTTCCAAGCCGGGAAGCCCACAAGGAGCAGTCCTGCCCCACAAACAGGAAGCTCTCTCCTCCACAGAGGCTCAGCTCAGATACCCCTCACACGCCCTAGCAATTTTCCCCGAACAGGAAAGTTGTCGAAGCCGGTCAGGCATTTCCTCCTCACCATCTGCCATCCGGACAGAGGAGAGAGTCTTGGTTTCGGTTCCTTTCCTGTGCAGGGGAGGCCGCTCTGATTGGAAGCTGCTGGAACACATCCTGGGAGGTGTGAGAGCAGGGTGTTGGAAGGGCACAGCCAATGTTTCCAATTCATCTCTGTCCCGGGACTCAACTGTCAAAGAATTATTGGAGCTTATCTCCTGGGGCTGAGTTCCTGCATCCTAGGGACCAGCCAGCAACTGCAGCCATCTGTGGACCTCATGTAAAACTGGCCTCCGTGCTTTTAATGGGGAAAGGGGTGGGGGGTAGACTGTACAAAAACACCATTTCAGTTTGAGCCACGTTCCTTGTGAGCCCCGTTGGGGGAGAAGAGGGAAGGCCCAAGGATGCCACTGAGTCTACAGCCATAGACTTGTTCTCTACTCACTTCCCTTGGCTTTTCCTCCAGCCTTTAGGGCTTTTATAATCTTGAGACAAAGGATTTTCTCTTCATCAGTAATACATGATTAATATTTTCTGTTATTGGCACTTTCTTTTGAATTCGGTTTGAAATGATATGTGGGTACATGGGCAGTCCTTAAATAAGATAATGTTTCCTGAATTTCTTCTCTGACCTCTCACAATGCCATCTATGGCACTAACAGATAGATGCTCAGTACAGGGAAGCCTGTGAGTTTTTTTCTTATTGTGTTTTGGCACCTATGTAGTTCACAGGATTTTTTTTCCAGTTAAATTTTTAGGCAAAATGGGTCCTTCTTATTTAGAGAGTCATAGCGTGGCTATCATCAGAATAATTGCCTGAGACTCGCGATGTTGCTCAGGGTATAGTAATAATTTCATCTTCTGCTCTTCATTTCTCGCTGTCTTACCAGGAGGAATTTAAGAAGGATAATGGGGAGGAACTGATTCAAGTCCTGTGTGAGAAGGAACAGGCTGAGACTGGGGCCGGCGTGTGCTCCCTGCTCCTGGCCCAGTCGGAGGTGAAGCCTCACTGCCTGCTGCTGCTCTTCACCAACAGAACAGGTACGGGGTGCATCTGTCTTGGAGTCTGGGGAGGGAGTGGAGGGAGTGGGGCTGAGGTTAGAGAATCCTGGGTAGAAATCTGGTATCTTAGCTCAAAGAGCACAGATGCTGGAGAGAAGGGCCGGGCTGACTTAGGGAGATGGAGCACACTGACCATCAGAGCATCATCTAGAACATCACAAGAGGGTATAGGGTGATGAACTGTTCCAGCTTCTAGACTCAGCAATCCCTGTTTCTCATTCTAGAACTTCTCAGTAAGCTCAATATTCTGCAAAAGCACCTGCCTCACCTGAAAAGGGTAAGTTCTCTAAGATGATGGGAATTCTCAAAGGGAAAATTGGATCAGGAGAGTTCAATGGAGTAGAAGAGAAAGTAATGACCTTTTCTAGACTTGTCCTTCTTACCTCTCTGTCCTTCCCCAACAGTCCCTCCCTTTCTGAGCTTGAACCAAATTTTATGGTACAGCTTAAGAGCTGTCAGTCTTAAATGCTTTTTAGAAAATTGCTGGGGTCAAAGTCTTCTGTGTTCACCCGCTGTTGAGTCTAGCGTGGGCTGGGCTTCCCTCCTAGAACTCACACCTCACAAGTGACAGGCTGCCTTTTCGGTTTTCCCTTCAAGCACGGGATCAAAGCCATCTCTGAACAAGAGGTTGGGAGCCATCAGATCTATTCCCGCAAGACCCTAATTGCCCTGGTCACCTCAGGGATCCTACTGGCTGTCTTGGGCACCACTGGCTATTTCCTGATGAAGCGCCGCAGTTGGAGCCCCACAGGAGAAAGGCTGGTCAGTTTTGGGGTCCAAGGCAAAGGAAAAGTGGCCTTCTGGGGAGGCCCATAAATGTCATGGAGTGGGGAGGAGAAATACCAGAAAAGGTACTTCTGTGCTGTTACACGTGGACGTGCACACATGCACGTTACCATGTCCATGGACAAGTCTGAATAATCTATAGCAGACTGGGAAGGAGGCACTAATGGGGGCCAGCCCACCTGCTCACTGTGGCAACAGATGGCTCATGTCACCCCTTTACGATTTTGCCTAAGATAGTTCAGCTGGGTACCACCAGAACTGGATGCTAAATTAGTCACACTTATTTGCATGTATATTAAATGTCCATGGATGCCACTTAGCTCACCAGAGGGGGACATATGGAAGGAAAATCTACTCTTGGAGTATTCTGGATGAGGGGGGATGAGGCTGGGGTTTGACTCTTGGCTTCTGGCCTGCTACCTACTCTGGGGAGGGCATTCCGTCCTGGGGACTGCCTGGCGTCTGGCGGGAGCTGGTTATGGAGCTGCGGCGGCACGGTGTTGTGCCTCTCCTCTGTCCTTTCTCCTCTAGGAGCTGGAGCCCTGACCGCTCTTCAGGAAGAAAGGAGTCTGAACATGCAGCTGCAACCCCCTTCTCCCCCTCCCACCCCGTCTCCCCCCATCCCTGCCTCACTCCCCTGCTTACCAGATAATGCTCCTTTATTTATACACTGTCTAGGGCGAAGACCCTTATTACACGGAGAACGGTGGAGGCCAGGGCTATAGCTCAGGCCCTGGGGCCTCCCCTGAGGCTCAGGGAAAGGCCAGTGTGAACCGAGGGGCTCAGGAGAACGGGACCGGCCAGGCCACATCCAGAAACGGCCATTCAGCAAGACAACACGTGGTGGCTGATACCGAATTGTGACTCGGCTGGGCAGGGCAAGGCTGGGCAGTGTCTGGGGAAGGCGCCCCTCCCTGTATCTGACCATATGCTGCCTCCATGCGGGAGCACCCTCCCTTACATTCTACCCTTTCCTGCTGCGCACATCCTCGGAGGCTGTTCCCGGGGCCCCGTACTGCTCCAGGCCGAGGGGTTCTCAACACCTTGGGGACAGGGAGGTAACCCCTGCCATTTACATGTTCAGCTCTCTAAGCCCAGAATCTGATCTACTCTGAATAAAGGCATGGGGGGAGGGGATGCCAAAGTGCAGAGAAGCTACCAAAGTTGGGGGGTGGGAGATGGTGATCTTACATCAGTCACACGTGGGCTTCTGTCCTCTCCCTCCTCTCTGCCGAACTGAAGGAACTCCCAGGGGAAGCATGGGCTTTTTCCTGGGCTACAGTTTCTTCCCAGGAGGCTCTGTCTTTTCCTGTTTCTTCCTCATATCTGTCTTCTCTACCTGAGGGACAGCAAAGCAACCCAGTGCACCTGCTCCCTTGTAATGACAGAGCCAGAAAGACGTGTTATCCTTAACCGTCCCCCTTTGTGCCCTCACCAGGGCGCTGTGGATTCAGGCACTGGCTTCCCTCATGCTCTCCAGTTTCCCCTGAGTGTCACCCCTGCCTCCACATCTGCAAACAAACGCCTGCATCGTTTTCTGGTTGAGCCTAGAACGAGGCTCCAAGTTTTGAACAACGTCTTGTGTGCGTGCTTGGGAGACAGGGTAGGAGGACATGGGCCCATGCGTTCCTACCTGTGGGGGCAGGCGGGAGAGAGCGAACAGCTCAGGCCTTGTCTCTCTGAGGCTCGCAGAGCCCTTGTCTCTCTGGGCCCCTGTTTCTCCCTGTGGGTCAGAGTGGACAGGACCGTGGGACCAGATCTTTGAGCCAAGCCTCTTAACTTGAGCACGTCTGAGGAAGCGCCTTGCTCAGAGGCTAGGTCCTGGCCTTCTCCTCTCATCCCTATGGCTTCTTCCTTCCTCCCCCTGACTCCTGGGTTGAGCTGTGGACTCAGTCTCCCAGCAGACTCCTTTCGGTCTCTGTCTCCCTCACCCCAACCTCCTCACGGCTCCGTACCCCCATGTAGTCAGGGCCCCTCGGCATCTCCAGAGAAACTTCACCACAAGCCACCTCCTCTGTAGGTGACCCAGGTTCTCATTTGTATTTTTGGGTTTTTTTTTTTTTTTTTTCCAGAGGGGGAAAGCAGGGATCCTGGTTTCAATGACGGTTGGAAATAGAACTTTCCAGAGATAGGAAGATTGGGTGGATTTTATTTCTGAATAAAAAGTGGTGTGTGTAAATACTGTAATTAAAGTGATACTGAGACACGTCTGTTCTGTGTCGCTGTCCCAGCCAGGTGTGTTTGAATGCCCCAGCGCTCTCCCTGTCAGACCTCAGACCTGGCCAGACTGTGCAATGACATGTGGAGAGGGGCTAGCCAGGAAGAGGTGGGCCCTTCTTGGGAACACAGGTAAAAGCCAGGGTGCTGCCCTTTGGCCAAGTCTCCCTCTCTGAGGGGAGCTGGGGAAGGCCCACAGGGAGGCTGGATGTTTCTAGTCCTAGAAAGCCAGACCAGGATGCAGCAGGGGCCTTGAGGCTGGAGGCTGGTGTGCCAAGGACATAGGAGCTGCAGGCTTCGTGGACACCTTTCTGAAAAGTGGCACATTTGGGTCACTGTTTGCAAAATTTGCACAACCAAACGAAGGAGCCCTGTGCACACTGTATTGTCACACCATGTCCCGCCCCAAGCTGGGAGCAGAACAGTGAAGGCTGGTGACTTCTGGCTGTCAACTCCAGGAGGGGGTGGTTTCTACCTTCAGTGTTAAGACACCAGCCTAACTGCAAAACCGTCTGTCAGTGCACCCCTAGCTCCCAGACCCCCCACCCCCACCACAGGAAGTGGGGGAAGGACCGGTGCCAGATACCTCCCAGTAGCTTCAGGAAACACTCCTAAGTGTATCAACAGTAGCAGTGGCCGTTGGGGCCAAACAAAGGATCCTTCCATTCTTATCTGGCCAAAGCCAGACCTTTCCCTTTAGCTCTCCCCCCACCCCCACGTCCCCCTTGCTTTTCTCCAACTGCTCTAACAAGAGGTTCCTCTGCAGAACTCAAGGGACAGGAGGTGGGGGTGGGGTGGGGGACAAGGGATGAGATCTAGAGCTCTCCCTAGGGGGTGATGGCTGATTCTGGGAAGGGGTGGGAGACGAGGAAGATGGTAATCTGGAAAGAGAAGGCAGATTGACCTCCATCTAGTTACATTCAGCGTTGAGAGTGCCCAGATGAGGGCCTGGCAGGGTGAGGATGGCAGGGAGACAGGCTTCAGGCTCCTGGGAGACATGAAAGGAGGAGAAAAGGCACCTGGACCTTTGAAACAGGTTCAGCCTCAGATCCAGCAACTTAACAGTAGTATTTTACTCTGAGTCTGTCAGCCAACGTAGGCTTTGGGAGGTATAGGGGTGTGTGTGTGTGTGTGTGTGTGTGTGTTTAGGGCGTTGCATGGCAGCCTGGTTCTCTTTGGTGGTGGCTGGACAGTGCGCCCCGAAGGACTCACTGCATTCTTTAAAATCAAACTTTCCCACCTTTGGCCTGGGCGCCCTGGTGCAGCAATGGCCCCACCTGCTGGCCGTGATGGGCTCCTACCACTCAGCTTCAGTTCACTTGTTTCCGTGTGGGGTTCTCTCCTGGCTGCTCCTGCCTTCAACAGCCTAGTCCAGTAGATCTCGTATATGAAGCTCATACAACTCTAAGAGGTCACTGCTGAAGAGGCCTTTAAAGACGCACTCAACTTAACTCCCTTATGTCAACGTAAGGACAAAATAAGGCCCTGAGAGGAGGTGTAATTTGCCCAGATCGCCCGGAATTCAGATGTCCTGAATCCGAAACTCTGCCCTGCATCCTGCCATCCCACTGTTCCACCAGGGCTCCAAGGTTCCTCCACTTGGATGTCGCGAAGCTGGCAGAGGCCAGTCTCAGGAAAGGTCTGGGGCTTCTAGAGCCTTTTACCAATGTGCTCTTCCAGGCTTGGCCGGCCAAGCAGGTCCCGGGCCTTTGAGACCAAGGAGGCACTGAAGAACCCAAGACACTGTGAGGCTGAGCTCCCACTGCTGTGCCCACCGTCAGCCCCAGAGAACTAACTCTGGAGTGTTACATAGTCCATTGTGGAAAGCGTGCCTGGAAGTGTCTTCTGCCAGTTGCACCTAAGTGGATAAATAGGATTGTCCTCTAGGTGTGGACACATGGGTCATCCACACTGGGTCCCCTCTAGGTAGGTCAGCCACACGCTTCCTCTTCACCCAAACCCAGTAGCACTAGCACGTCAGCAATTCTGTGCAACAGGACTCTGCTTCTGTCCCTAAAGACCCCATCCGACAAGTTCACAGCCAGCATTCAGTCATTCCAACAGTCTCATGGAGCACCTGCCATGTGCCGACATGGTGCCAGTGACTGGGGACAGAGCTGTGAACAGACCCTTATGGAGAAGAGCGACAATAAACAAACACAGTTACCTAAGTCAATAAATACGTATGTTTTCAGGTTGTATTAAGAGCCATAAAAAAAACTAAACTGATGGAGAGTGATGGTTGGCACTTTGCATATTTGGTGGATACTCCCAAGGTGGTGAGAATCCAGAGCATAGCTTACTTGAATGGAGTGAGGGAGAGATCCTGCCAAGCAGGGGAAATGGCAAATGCGAGGCTTTGTGGTACAAACCTCGGCAAGTTCGAGAAACCACAGATAAAGGAGGGCAAGGAGGCCACTGAGGCTGGCATCAGAGTGAGAGCAAGCAAGATTAGCAGCCAGATCACATCAGCCCTTTTGGGCCTCAGTAGGGAGTTTGGATTTTATCTGGAGATCAGAAAACCACGGGGAGGTTTTGAGCAGAGATGTAATGATGATCTGATTTAAGCTCTTAAAGGATCAAGCTGGCCCCTGAGTAGAGAACAGGGGTGGAGGGGCAAGAGAGTGGAAAGGGGGAGGGCAGGCGGGTCACAGCCGCCGAATCCAGAGGAACCATCCCAGCCAGGAGCAGGGCGAGAACAAGGAAACGAAGCAGAATTCCAAAGAGGTCTTGAAGGTTCAGCCAGCAGGACTTGTCATCTCTAGGTAGTCCTTCAAATACCAAAATTTAAATACTGTATTTTATTTAATATTCACAGAAACCCTATGAAGTAAGTCCTATTATCTCAGAAAACAAAACCGAGGGGGCTGTGCTTGAAGCTCAGCGGTCAGGAGCAAAGGCGAGGCAGATGTGAGTTTATTTGAACCCACAGACTTTTAAGTCCTGAAAAGAATGCTGTAAATGCGTGAAAACGAACAACGGCAGCAAAATGCAAGGCAGCAGGTGAGCAATAACACAGGAGAAAACTGAGTGAAGTATTGTGTATGCGGAGGTGGGCGGACTCCTTCCGGTGGGGAGACAGACGGCGGATGGTATGTACTGGCAAGATGGCACCTGGGTGCAGTGGTAAAAGTGGGTACAATTTGGGTAGCACAGATGGGTGAGGACATTTGGGGGTGATCTAAAAGCATCCATATGTACCTGCAGAGATAGGAATGCAGGGAAGTGAATGATCCTTTCAAAAACACTGTGTTTCCTGGTACAGCAGACACATTGGCCGTATTAAGGGAAACCAGGTATCAAAAAGGTGTGTGTCATTGAATGCCAGGCCACAGAGCTTAACCGTATTCATTAGAAAAGAGAGTACCACTGAACAGTTCCCATTTATTCATTGACCTATTCATTTATTCAACAAACCTTTTTTTTTTTTTTTGTAATTATAAACCAAATACTATGTCAGGCATCTGGGATAAGACACAGTCCCTTCTGTCAAAGTCTTCACACTGGTGGACATGGGAGGGACAGATGACAGAACAGTTAGTATTGACCGTAGGTGATATGATGAACAACACTGAGTGGAAGGGCGGTGGAAACCACGGAAGGCTTCCCAGAAGAGGTGACATCTGGAATAACTGGGTTTTAAATTTTTTTAATGTTTATTCATTTTTTGAGAGACAGAGAGATGGAGCACAAACAGGGAAGGGTCAGAGAGAAAGAGGGAGACACAGAATCCAAAGCAGGCTCCAGGCTCTGAGCTGTCAGCAGAGAGCCCGATGTGGGGCTCCAACCATGAACTGCGAGATCATAATCTGAGCTGAAGTCAGTTGCTTAACTGACTGAGCCACCCAGGTGCCCCTGGAACAACTGGGTTTTAAAATAAGACATTAGAGATCAGTGTTCCAGGAAGAGGAAAGAGCTTGGCCCGGGTGCAAAGTGAGAATGATCATTCCAGAAATGTGAGGGGTTCTTTTAAGGCCCAAGCAAAGAATCTGATTCTTCTTTGTATTCTATTTCTGTGCTGAGACTTTATATTTGTATTTTTTATTTCGAGCATGTTATCAGTGCTCATCGAAGCATTTTTATGATAGATGTTTTAAAATCGTTGCTATATAGTTCCAAAATATTAGTCATCTCAGTATTGGCATCTGTTAGTTATCTTTTCTCATTCAAGTTGAGATTTCTGGTCCCTGGTATTACAAGTGATTTTAAGTTGTATCCTGGACATTTGGGATACTATGTTATAAAACTCCAGATCTTATTTCAATGTCTTGTTTTAGCATTTCCGGTTTGATGCTGTCCTGGCGGGGGGGATTCCTCGTTAACAGGTGGGGGCGGAAGTCCCAGCCCTCTGTTCAGCTGTTGACATCCATTGGGGTGGGTGCCCCTGTTATTGCTGGGCCAGAATGCAAGTTCAGGCCCCCTGTTGTCCCTGTATTGATACCACCCTGGTGACATATCATTCTTTGAGTTCTGAGGTCCCTAGCCTTTGTCACTTTACCTTTAGGGTCTTCTAATGTTTTCTATATAATATCCAGAATTCTTAGAAGCACTTAGCTGGAGGAACAGGAAGCAGTGCCTCTATTTCATCTTGTCTGGAACCGTAAGTTCACCCAAAAGATATGAAGGAGGAGTAAATCACTGGCCATGAGGCCGAAGGGGTAGGGAGGTTCTAGATCAGCTTCTCAGAGTCCTCTTACACCATCAAAAGTTCCTGAGGACTTCAAAGACCTTTTGATTTTGAGCGCCGCATCTATCAAAAGTCACTGTGTCAGAAGGTCAAATGGGGAAATTTTGAAATTATTCAGTAACTCATTTAAAAATGATAATTTTCTCATTCTGTGAATATATAAGTGACCTACATTTCAATGAAAATAAATCTATTTTCAAAAATAAAAACCCTTAGGGAGAAGAGGGGCACTGTTTTACATTTTGGCACCTCTCTTCAATATCTGGCTTAATAGAAGACTTCTTTTATGTTTCTGAGTTCAAAACATTGTCTATTACACATCACGTGGCCTCTGGAACGCTGCAGTGTCTCCGCTTGAGAGAGGAGAAGAGCGTAAAAAGGCAAATCGCATTTTAGTATTACCACAAAAAATAGTGTCAACCCCAGAGACCCCTTGGGAATCTTTCAAGGCCCCCCAGGGGACCCTGGACTGCACTGCAAGAATTGCACTCTTTCCATAGCTGTGGTCTCTGAGCCCAGGAAATGCAGCGAGTATGAATGAGGAACAAAACTTCATTTTATTGCCTTTTAATCAATTCAAAATTTAACAGTGAAACAGGATAATTTTTTGTTCAATATAACCTTGCTGTTTTGGTAAGACTACATTTCACTTTAACCCTTGAGAAGTTAGCATCTGAATTGAGATGTGCTGTACATATTAAACACATATCAGATTCTGAGGACTCAGAAGAAAATGAATGCAAGGGACCTCTCATTAATAATTTTTTATATTGGGTTTGTGTTTCTATGGCCATTATTTTGAATGTATTGGGTTAATTAAAATGTCAAGATTAATTTCATTTGTGTGTTTTAGGGTTTGTTGTTGTTGTTGTTCTTTTGAGGTCTTGCTTGTTAGTTTTACTTTTAATAAAATATTTATTTATTTACTGATTTAGAGAGAAAGACTGGGGGGTGGGAAAGGGACAAAGAGAAGGAGAAAGAATCCCAAGCAGGCTCTGCGAACGGTTGGATGCTTGACTGACTGAGCCACCTGGGCACCCCTGTTTTATTTATTTATTTATTTACTTTAATTTTTGAGAGAGAGAGAGAGTGCGAGGTGGAGGGACAGAGAGAGATGGAGACACAGAATCCAAAGCAGGCTCCAGGCTCTGTCAGCACAGAGCCCAACGCGGGGTTTGAACCCATGAACCGTTAGATCATGACCTGAACCGAAGTCGGACGCTTAACCAACTGAGCCACACAGGCGCCCCTATTTTATTTTTTTTAATCTAGCTACTATCAATTTAAAGCTGCTTATTTTAGGTTTCTGCCTGGCAGTGCTGCTTTAGCTGAACCTGGACGAGGAAGGCTTTTTATGCCACGTGAAGTTTGTTCTGTATTTTGAAGGTAATGTGGAGCCATCGAAAGTCCCAGGTAGGGCGGCAGCAGCAGATTTGCAGTATAGAAAGTTTGCTCTGGCAGCAGCGTGGAGCATGGGTTGAAGGAGGAAGCAGCTAGGAGGTGATTTCACTACTGAGGATAAGGGAAGCTTGGGGTCTGGAGAAAAGGGGCCTCACTGGGTGTATGTTGGGAAGACAAAATCAACTGGCCTTGGTTCTTGGGTACAGTGATGACATTGTGGGTCATACAGGAGAATGTCCTTATTCTTAGGAAATGCCTGCAGAAATGTTTGAGAATGAAGTGTCCTATTATCCACAACCGATTTTTAAGTTGTATATATCCGCATGGAAAATCACACACACACACACACACACACACACACATATTGCACATGGGTGAGAACCTGGGGCGGAAAGGCTAGTGGTGTGTGAGTATTATTATGAAAAATATATGTATATGGCAAGGGGAGGTGAGGAGAGAAAGCAAATGTGTTATGAGATATGAGTCACTGTGGATCTTGTTGAAGTGATCTAGTAAACAGGAAATCTTTTTCCTCCCCTTTTCATCTTTCTGGATGTTTGAAATTGTCCAAAATGAAAAGATGGGAGGAAATGGAAAAACAAAAACCCTTAATGTGTTGATTGGATGTGAGAGAAAGGGGAAAGAGCAGGCGAGAATGATTTTCTGGTGGCTTGCTTGACGATGGAGTGGACGAGGTTGTCATTCTTGAGACGCAAGCACAGGAGAATACACAGGACTGTGGAGGGTCAGGCTGAGTCCACTGTGGAAAGTGTGCCCTTTAAGGTGCCTTGGGGACCAACAGGCAGCTGACAAGCTGACGTTTCTAAGAGGCAACTGTCCTAGAGACGCAGACCTGCATGTCTTGGAATCTAGACAGCAACCGAGGTATTGGAGAGCAGAGTGGTATCTCAGGTGTGTGGGGTGGGGAATCAGAAGAGAAGGAGGCATGAGAACAGGACCCCAGGGGAACACTAACGTTTAAGGGTCTGCAAAGGACAATGGTGTGGTAGACCGCCTCCAGGATGCCCTCCAGGACTGCCTCCTCATATTAGTACCAGCGGTGGTCTACCGCTGGTCTATTATCTCACCAGACTACGTGAGCTAATCGGTGTGGTTTAAGCTGCTACATTTGGGGTGATTTGTTATGCAACAACTGACAACCAGCACCGAGGCCTCAGTGGACACTTAGAAGAGTGGTCAAAGAGATATGCAAACTTTGAGACTAGGAAAACATGAAACCAGAGAAGAGAATATTACAGAGAAGAAGGTCTGGGATACAGTGTCCAAATGCCATCAAGTGGAAGGGAAATGGAATTTTCAAACAAAGGAATGGTTGGCAATTTGGTGAAAGCAGTCACTAAGGTATGGGATGGCAGAAACCAGAGGATAGTAGACTGCAGAGTAATAATAAAAGCTATAATCTTTCCATTGTCCCATTATAATTGGGGGGAAAAAACCCTAGTGATAAGTATCAGAATCCCCATTACAGGGAGGAGAATGCTACTATGTGGTAAAATCTGTCCCCACCCTGCCACACGTGAACGACTCAAGAATTCTGTCTAACTATATTCATTACTCTCTCTGAGAAGAGTTCTGCTAAATCCCGTTTTGGTAACCTCACTCCATTGGCAGTGATGTTCTTGCATCCTTTATAATTTCGGTGCCCCAGACAGCTGCCCAGCTGGGATGGATACTCCTTCTTCTAGTTCTGCCTAAATCCGCCTGCCTGCCTTAGGTAAGTCCTTGAGAAAAAAGAACAGACAAATTAAAATGAGTGAAAAGCCATTCTTCCATTCATTCCATTGTTACTCTTTCAGTTCTTTGTAAGAGCCTCAGCTATCAGGCCAGCCTTCGGAGAAATGGATGGGCTACCAATGGGATGTTTTATATTTGAGGTCAGCACTCCACAAGAAGAAGAAAGTCTGCCTTATCTTCCTAGAGAGGGAGCCCCTACCCAAGGTTGAATAAAGCACAGCATCAACGAATGAAGCAATCAGAGTAATCACTCAGCAGTGATTAATGGCAATAACTCCTGGGTCTCATACATGAAGCTATAGATATGTGGCTATTTCTAGCTCCAACTCTGTTTTAATGTCTTTGACCTTCAGTCAATCAGTGCACTTTCCTGTGACCCATACCACCTCCCCCACTGAGAGGTTTCCTGAGAAAGGTTTGCCCAGTGAGAAGAGTCCACCTCAGACCTGCTTGAGCTTTATTAAGTGAACGTGCGATGTCTCAGTTAGTCTCCCTGGCTTTGGAATCAGACAGGCTCACCTGGGATTCCAGCTCTGACATTATCTATGTGATTTGGAGTGGGTTACACTTTTACCCTTTATCATTTCCAGGTTTCTCATCTGGGGGAAAAAAATAGGGATAATAATACTTACCTCATAGCATTTCCATCAATATAGCAGGGAGAAAAGAAAATTGTTTGTAAAAATGTGACTGCTAAACTTCCTCATTCTAGTGTAGGGCACAAACCATCTCAGAGGCACATTGTCTGAGGGAAATGCTTTGGTAACGTTGTGTGGCTAAGAAAAGCAGCTGAGTTCCCTCACGTTTACTCATCTCTGTAGTTTCTTCTCTGACCTCAGATTGCGAATAGCCTAGAAAGGAGAGATTTGTTCAAGAGAGCTAAATTTCAGAGGGCCTGGTTTGCTCAGTTGGTTAAGCGTTTGATTCTTCATCTCAGCTCAGGTCTTGATCACAGGTCTTGATCTCAGGGTCATGAGTCCAAGCCTCGCATTGGGGTCCATGCTGGGTGTGAAGCCTACTGAGAGAGAGAGATAGAGAGATCTGAATTTATTTGTGTAATAAAGTAGTAGGAAAGTTACGTTTCCAGGGAGAGGCGGGGAACAGTAGAGAGAAGAAAGAGGAGAAAATGGCAGCCAGGAGGGAGGGCACCATGTGAGGGAGGGGGGACCATTGGTGTGGAGACTTCCAGCTCCTCCTTGCTCTCACTGATGCTACAACCATCTTGTCTTGCTTCTGACCCCCCGGAGAAGTCTTCCACACAAAATGGCCCCATGTCCTTTGGGTTTCAGAGATAGAAGGAAGGCAGGAGCTCAGCTTGCTATCGGTAAGAGTGATGTGTCAAGAGAATGACATTGTCAGGAGGCAGATGCAAGAGGTGGAATTCAGCCAGAACAGGAATTCATGAGGAAAAGTGATCATGAAAATGTCAGCGCACCTCCCAAGAATCCTTGGAAATTTGGGGGAGAACACAGACATTCTACAGAACTGGGTATGGGGACTATTTCAAAAATACATGATCCAAGAAGGTTGGTAAAAATCAGATTACATAAGGATGAAATGAGAGAAGGTCCATAAAGCATAATTAGCTCAGAGCCCAGCCTGTGATAAGCACGAAACTACAGGTAGCTTCTTATTATGATTTAGTGTGCAATTTCCTTCTTTCTTCACACCTTTGAACTTCAAGGGCTCACAATCCACTTGAAAATTATGACCTAGTCATTCATTCATTCTACAAACATTCATCAAAGTCCTTCTGTAGATCAGGTAAGTTAAATCATTTCAGGCAGGAGTGATCATCAGAGCGAATGTTATGCAAGGCTTAGTATGTGCCACGTAATGTACTACATGCCTTACCTGGCGCGTTTCATGTACTCCTCGCAACAGTCCTAAGAAGGAACAGTTACACTCCCACTTTACAAATGACACGCTTGGGTACAGTCAAGTTAAGTGGCTTGCTCAGATCACACAGCTAGCCAGGGGAGGAGCCTGAACGTTTGAATTCAGGCAGCCAGGATTTCAGTGGACTCTTTTAACCTCTATGCTGTTTTTTTTTTTAATGTTTATTTATTTATTGAGAGAGAGAGAGAGTGCAAAGGAGGGGGAGAGAGAGACTCCCAAGCAGTCTCCGCACTGTCAGCACAGAGCCTGATGAGGGGCTCAGTTCCACAAACCGTGAGATCATGACCTGAGCTGAAATCAAAAGTCAGACGCTTAAACCCACTGAGCCATCCAGGCACCCCCTCCCCCCATGCTGTTTTTAAATGCAGTTGACCTGTATGAGTTATGGCCTACGGAAGGCGGGTGGGTGGAGATCATGAGGTAAGGGTCCTGGTGAGGTAAAGCTACAAGTACCAACAGGATTTTCTTGCCTCCTCTCTCCTCACCCCTTCCATTCCCTTTCTAGCTCTGAGCTCTCAAGATAGGGGTGGCATCAGGATCCCCAGACTTAACATGTGTTGGGAGCTGCTCATCACCTCTTCCTGTTCCCACCATTAAACAAAGGGAAGGAGGAAAAGAAAGAGAAGGAAAAGACCCATTAAAGCAACCAATAGATCATTAGAAGCAGACTATTTTGCCATAATGCAGCACAACAGCAATAAATAAATCAATCACCTGGGGGGTGGGGAATGACTTTCCTATAATCAGCTATTAAAGGCTTGTACCACTAATTAGTCTATTAATTAGAACTGTTCTCGTCCTTCCACATGTTATCAGCTTGCCAAGGCAAAGAAAACTCAGCCCCAGGGGCAGGAGATAAGAGAAGTAAGAAAGACGGAAGTAGCAGATTCAAACAGCTGGGCATGTCTGTGTTTTAAAAGCACAGCTTAGTGCCCGGGGCAAATCCACCTGCTAGTAAGAAAGGAACGTTTATCAAAAACCAAAGGGCTGTTGTCTTTGTTGGGCAGAAAAGGAAGAAACGATTTAATCTTTAAAGAGAAAAACCACCATAACCACACAAGGGGATCTGTGGAGGACAGGCTCCACTTGGGTGTTCCCTGGGGCGCTGGACACAGTGAGAAACACCCTTGCTGAGCGCAGAGGCAGCGCTGTCCAAAGACTCAGGAGCATGACACTTCACGCCCTGATGCCTGACATGCACTCATCTTGGAGGAACTAACACATGTTGAGGGCCTACTACGTGCCAGGCACCACCTCTGTGCTCTCTGCTTGCGACATCTTGCTTGATGATTTCACTGACATTCTTAGAACGCCCTACGGTTATTTCTAGGCGTTCTCAAAAAGAAGCCTCCTAGGAGCGCTCATGGCTGTGGTCACCAAAAGACGGTCACTCGGCTCTTCCTCTCCTTTTCTGATTCTCGGTGGTCCATGCCCCCTGCCCACCCAGAGCTTGAAGAAGCCTCTCATCACTAAGGCTGACTCAAAGGGCCTAGAGACTGGCAAGTTATTCTTGAACAGTTCAAACAGGCTCTGAGCCTCACAGCTCTCTCCATGTCCCCAGGAGGGGCGTAGTAGGAAGGACTACAACCTTCATACTCCTCCCCTCTCTTTTCCAGCGCCTCTGATCCCCTTCCCCCTTCCCCTAGTTACCAAACTGACATTCCCATGCACTCAAATGAAAAATAGCAGACACAGAGTGGGGTGTTGAAGGCAGGTGTCTCCACTAGCAACAGCCCACCAGCAGCTGCTAGGTTATCTTGTTTCATCCTTAGAAACCCCGTGTGACAGGCTATTGCCAGTTCCATTTTGCAGAATGGGGAAACTGTGGCTCAGAGAAGTTAAATCATTTGGCCAGTCATCTCCAGGCAGTGACAAAACACTCAGCAAAGACCTCATTAAATATTTGCGGACAGATAGAATTGGAAACATGGAGGTGATGGAAGATCTCCAGCTTTGGGGAACCTCAGAACTCTCAAGGAGTTCAACTATGTGGTAAAGGGGGACTGTCAATTGAGATAACCCTCTAGAGTGGCAGAAGGGCCAGAGATGGGGAGTTACAGGGTCAGCCTCAAAGTCATTTGCTCCCTACCTCACTCTTTCCTGCTCTAATACTTGTTGTATAGCTCACTTTCTACCAACAACACATCACCCCTCCCTCCCAAAGAAACCCCTTCAGAAATGGTAAGCTGCAACCATTGTCCAACCGCCTGATCCTCAGGATGTCGATAGGTATGTGTCCCAACAGTGCTTTCTGCTTTGTGGGTGGGAGGGGGCAGTGGTGATGTATTTATGGAGAAAGCCTGGGCTTAGGAGCCAGTGACAAGCTTTTGTTCCCTGACAAATAGCTGGGTGACCTTAGGCAAATTGCTTTACATTATCTACCTTCAGTTTCCTCCTATGCAAAATAGGAAATGCCAGCTGCCTACCCCCAAATGTTATTGCGAGGATCAAGTGAAGTAATACAACACTACTCTTATGTATATGGAGAGAACTTCACAATTACAGAGTGCTTTCATATATATCTCTGGCAACCTTCAGATCCTCAACCCTGAGTGTTATCCCTATTTTTCAGTTGAGAAAATCAAAGACTCAGAACAATGGAAATTCACTTGAAAACAGTGAGCAGTGCTATTATTCAAAAGCAGAATGCCTGGCCCCTCCACGTCTGACTTTCAGATCATGAAGCACGGCTGCATTTGCCCTGGAGTCTCGCCTACAGGGTACAGTCATGTTCAAAGCCTTCATTCATTCAATAAGTATTCGTTGCATTTCTACGAAGCGACGGGTAGTGAGGACATTTTGCAGAGCTCCTAGAGTGGCAGAGAAAGCAGACATCATACAAGTGAGGAACATTACTGTGTGAGAAGGAGAGGGAAGACAGGTGATATAGGAGGAGACCTTAAGGAAATCTGAAGAGTGAGTAGAACATAGCCTCATAAAAAGTCAGGAAAGGGCATTCTCAGCTCAAGGTGGGAAAGGGCATGGTGTTTGGGACTACTGAAGCATAAAAGGTAAGAGGAAAAGTGATGAGAGAGAGAGATTGAAAGGTCAGCTGAGTCCAGGTTTTGAAGGCCTAGCAAGTGGTAAAGGAGTTTGGACTTTATCCTTATTCTAAGGTGGAGCTACCTAAGGTTTTAAGCAGGGAAATGGCTGGGTACTTTGGAAGACTCTTCTGGCTGGGATGTGGAGACTGGATCCAAGCTTGGCAAGACTCCAGGCCGGTAGACCAGATAGATGGGGACAAAGGCAGAAATTCAGGCAGGAAATAATGGTAGTCTGAGCTCCAGATAGGACCATAAGATAGAGAGAAGGGCAATCTTTGGAATAGATTTAGAAATCAAAACCAAGAAGCTGTGATTGATGGGGAGTGTGCATGAAGAGAGAGAGGGAGGCGAGAGGGAAGAGTCTGGATGATATTAACTTGTGTGACTGGTGGGTGGTGGTGTCCCTTATTGGAAAAGGGGACATTGAGGGTAGAGTATCTGCTTTCTATCATGTATATTCTGCATGAATTTGTATTCCAACTTTGCCAAGGACCTCTTAATTATGGTTGTCTTGTCCAAAGGACAAGGAATGGATGAAAAGATCTTGCCAACCTGAGAATTCCATTTGCCAGGCCCTGAGGTGTGCACGTGGTGGCTACATGTTGGTGGTGCGGCATCAGGGAAGTGGAAAGGCATCCAGTTCCTGTGGAGCAGCAGGATTCATCCCCCTGGGCTTCCTGTGGCCTTCTAGTCCCTCAACTCAGAGTCCTTTCCCTTGGTTTTTAAGAGCTGTTTGTCAAGGGCAGACTGTATAAGTTGTATTAGTAGTTGCCGAGGGTGAAACTGATCTTAAAAGAGTTTCGTACCTAGAAGGACCAAGAAGACAACTAACTACAAAAGTAATTACAGATCCACGTGTATAGTGTTAACGGCCACAAAGGGCATAAGGAACGTACTCCCAGAAAACCAGGGTCACAGATGGCACTTCTGAATGGGAAAATCAGGAAGGAAGAAAAGGTATTCGAGTTGGTCTTAAAGGAAAGGTGGAATTTCTATAGGTAGAAATGTGAGATTGGGGCACAGAGGAGATATTCTGAAGGAGGAGACAGCATGATCAAACATGGCAGCGGGTACTGGTAATCACAGCTCAGCAGAATCCTGCTGTCTTAGGGTATCTGTAGAAATAGTTCTTAAACTGGGGTTCCCAGAGTTTTGAGGAGTCTGTGAATGCCCTGACTATGCAAAATTGTGTCTATGCATGCACATGGACTTTTCTAGAGAGAGGGCCCACAGCTCTCCTCCAATTCTCAGAAGGGTCTGGATCTGAGAAAAGGTTAGAAAACAGCACTCTAATTTTCCCGAATTAGAATTCACAGGTGGGATGGAGGCGTGTGTGTGTGTGTGTGTGTGTGTGTGCGCGTGCGCGCGCGCGCGCGTCCACGAACGCGCATGTGTTAAACAAGCACGGTTGGGAATGACCCGTGCATACCTGGGATCTCTCTCTCTAGGCCCAAGGAGGCCTTGGGATGCTAGCCTCACAAACTTCCTGCCCTTTGTCCACCCCTGACTCCCCACCCTCATTTTACAAGCGCAGTCACCACTGGCACTAGGGTTTCCAGTGCCCTAGGAGAAATAAAAGAGGCAAGGTCAGAGGAGCAGGGGGGAAGAATTCGGGAATCATACAAAAACTCTGAATCGCCTTTGAAGATAGGGTGGGAGGGGAGTGGTTCTGCCCTAAATCTGGAGACAGTCAGTGCGCCTGGCATGTCCCCCCGCCCCACAGCAAAGCCTCGGTCAAATTCTGGGAATTTCCCAATCCGTCGGCAGGGCTGCGGCAGATTTTCCCGGACGCGAGCGTGCCGTGCCCGCCGCGGCCGCTGGGTGGCGCGACTCTGGGCCCCGAGCGTGGGAAGCGCGGGCGCGCGGGCGGGCTGAGCTCACACTCCCGGGAAGCGGCCGCGGCGGAGCCGGGGTCCGCAGCGGCTGCGCATCGCGCGCCTCCCGCCGTGCGCTCGGGGGCTGCGAGGTGGGCTGAGCAGTCCCCCGGCAGGGATGAGGCTGGCCGGAGGTGAGAGAGGGACCCAGGCAGGGTGTTGGGCAGTTGGGGGGGGGGGTCACGGCGCGGCGGGCCTGCGGACGCTCTCCGAGGGCCCCAGGGCAAGGGAGGGGGTCCCCGGGGGCGATGCCGGGGGCCCGGCCGCGTTCCGCTCGCGCCCCACCCCCGCTGCGGTGCGGCCTCCGGGTGCAGCTGCCCTGGCCGCGTGGGTAGGAGCGGATCGAGGCCCGGAGCAGCCCCGGACGGCCCCCTGGGCTCTGCGGCCGGGGCTGGCTGGGCGGGGGAGGTGGCGGAGCAGCCCCCCGGCCCAGGCGCGGCAGCCCCTGCCCACTCCCACCTTGCGTTTCTCCGCTCCGCAGTGGGCGTGGTGCCCCTTTGCTGCAGAGGGGGCGCCCGGAGTTGAGGAAGGCAGTGGGGGAGGGAGAGCGCAGAGACAGGTGGTTGAGGGGGCGAGGGCTGGTGCGCCGAGGCTCGTGATATTAATGCGTCTTTCTTTCTCCCCCCTTCCTCAGGGGGCGCGGAGGTGCGTGTGGAGGAGGCGGCGGGAAGGCCAGAGGCATGGCTCGGGAGAGGGCAGGCTGCCGGAGATGCCACTGGGCTCCGTCTCCGATCAGTCCTCCCGCCCCCACCCCCAAAATTAATAAAGTGGGTGGGATAGTGAGGGTGGAGGAGTTTGATGAAGACCTGGCCCCGAACTGGCCCAAACTGCCCCCAGCCGGCCGCCTGGCTCCCGCGTGCATATCCGGGAGCCGCATACTCCGAGCACTCTGCAGGGGCTGGGGAGGTGGGGGGCGGGGTGAGTTGGTGAGAAAGACCTCCGTTGAGGAAGCTTCAGCCACTGAGTCAGCTCCAGAGACAGGGGTTGGGAGGGGGGGGGGGGAGCCAGAGGTGAGGGGAAGTCTCCAGGCCTGCAGCCCATGTTCTGAGCGGAGGGAGGTGGGGTCTGTAGGGAAATAGGGTAACGTCCTTAGGACCCCCTCCCTCCAGCTTTGTTTAGAGCCATAGACCAAAAATCGGGATTCAGCATCTGCCATATGTGCTAATTTCTTTTTTCTTTCCCTTTCGGTTTGTTTTTTTGTTTTGTTTTGTTTTTTTATTTTTTTTTTTGTAGAGGAACTGCAAATGACAGAGCAGAGGGACCGCCGGCCTAGCCAATCCTGGAGCCGCTGCAGCACTTGTTCCCCAAACAAACACATTCTGGTGCAAGGACAGAGAGGAGGGGGCTGCTGTAGCCCCCTTGCTGCTCCCCTGTGAGAAGGGCCTGGAACCTTGGGCCACGGCCGCCCTGGGCCAGGGTGGTGATGGTGCTGCAGCCCCTCCCTGCTGCCCAGCGTGGGAAGAAGAATGCAGAGCCAGGCAAGTCTCTTTCTGTGTCCTCTGGGGTGCAAGGAGCAGGTATAGACAGGGCCGGGGCAGTGAGCTTTGGCATTGGCGCTGAAAGCCTTTACCTCCAGCCCCTTGGGTTTGGTTCCACCCCTGGCCTGTCCCTGGCGCTCAGCAACTGTGGCTATGTGCTTATTGGTGCCACCATGTTATATAACGCTTATATAATCTCCCAGGGCAAGCGCTGTATCTCGGCTCTCGGGTCACGCCGACACAGTGTCCCTGTGGGAGGCAGGATCTGTGGACGCTTTGGGGTGGACATTCTCCTCCCTCCTCAGCCTGTCTCCTCCTCCCCATCCCCGGCGTAGGAGGGAGGATGGGAGAACGGGCCCATCCACACCAGCCGTCAGGGGCTAAGAGAGACGAGTGGACTGGGCGGCCCTCCTCACCTTCTTGCTTCTCTAGGCCCCCTTGCCCAGAGAACTGTCTGGTGGAGTGGATGCCCTTCTTGCATTTTGACGTCAGCATTTGTTCTTCGGGGTCCCCCAGCATGGCACATGGGTGTGGTGAAATGACCCCTAGAACGTTACGGAAGAATACGCGGTACATAGGGTTGCATAGAGAGAGGCAGACATTAACTCTGCTTTGAGGTTTTGAGCACATGTGCTTAGAAGGATGGCAGTGGCCTTATGAGAAATTCGGAGCAGGCCTGGGAGCTAGGGGATGGTCAGGGAAGGGTGTACAGGGAAGTGGATCAGACAGCAAAGATAAACATGGTGTTCTTTTACTGTACTCTCCACTGGGCTGTCCCTGGTTACCAGGGCAACAGAAGCAGTGATGAAAATCATGCCTTTCGTTCAGTGGAAAAATCTAGCTCCTCCTCCCGCCTCTTCCTTCTCTAATCGCCTGCGACCCATTGGGAGGTTGATGGCTCCAGGGATCAGAGACCCCAGTGTATCCCCATCAGGCCCCCCATTCCCCAGTTTTATAATCGTCTTGCCCCTTCCAGCATCCCTTATCTCTCCCAGAGCTCGGCAGTTGCTCAGGAGTTGGAGGGGAAGGAGGGGAAGGGTACGGACGTCATTGCAGGGCAGGGCGAGCAGAGCGTGGGCAGAGACGTGGATGCGGGAATGACTGGCGCACGAGGAGGTCGGGCACTGATCAGCTAGATGGCGCTTGTTTCTGGGGTGGTAGGACCTGGGGGTGAGAAGGGGGGGTGAGGGCCTGCAGAGCGTAGCAGCGTAGGCTTCCCGTAGATAGGGAACAGAAGGGCCTTCAGGTCTTTTTTATGGTCTCAGCTCCCAATGAAAACTAGGGTTCATTCATTTAGCAGGTCCTGGGTACCTGCCACGTTAGCTAAGGTTCTGGGAGCTGAGAAGACAGGACTGGTCCTTGACCTTGGAAAGATTGTCGTGGATGGGAGGAAGGTGGGTATATAGGGGAAGATCAGCCTGGCATTGTTACAAGCCTGGAATCTGGGGCCCCAGGCGAGGAGACTGGTGGTATTCCAGACTGGAGGTGATGGATTAGGGTGGAGCCTGAGGGAATGCAGAGGAAGTCTTTCAGAGAGACGCTTTGGCTTGTGGATAGGACGTGGGGAAGAGAAGGCGCTACAATTTTGAGCCTTAGTGATTGACCGAAAAACCAGGATTCAGACTTCTTTATAGGAGCACCATGTTTGATTTGATTTTAGGCATACTGCCTTCAAGACCGTGACAGGGTGCCAGGTAGAAATGTTATGGCCAGGCAGATAAAGTTTGCAGTGGAAGTCAATTTGGGGAAGACACTTAAAGGAAATTGTTTTACGAAGCCTTGAAGGTGTAGGTTGCTAAGAACGTATGCAGAGAGAGTGAGCCCAGGGCCCCGGGCATCGGCCTAGAATTGGGTGAGGCTGTATATCTTGCACTTGTTTATGATCCCAGGGCCCGCCCAGACTGCTGGACCTGTTTCTGCTAATGAATACACACGTCTTCTACCAAACCACACCCCTTTTTGCAGTTCAGGTTTCTGTTTAAGTTTCCTTCTCCCTAGTAACTATGTCCAGGAGGATATGTCCTGGAAAGATAGATATATACTCTCACTTCTCCATGCTCTCTCCTTGACCTTGGCAGTGCCATTCACTTATAGATTCCTAAGAGGCCCCAAGGTGTGCCTGCTATAGCAATGAGCCTTGGTCTTTAATTAGCCTCCACCAGCAAGACTGTTTGTTCTGGTTCCTTCCCAGTCATCACTCTAGAGGAGCAAGAGCACTGAACAGAATGTCAGAAGGCCTCTGCCAGCTACGTGGTCTTGGGCGAGGCACTTCCTTTTCCAGGCCTTAGTGCCTAGTCTGAGCTGTCAGGTTTCTTCCATCTCTAAAGCCTTCGGACTTGACATTCAAGGCTCTCTCCACCTCTGCCCAGGTTTCTGGTGCAGGGCAGGCTTTTTGAACGAGCTGCCTAGATTTCTTTGATGCTTTGTGGGAAGGAGTAGCAGAAATGGAGGCCTGGTCTCCTGTAGACCCATGACTCCAAAGTGGATGGGAGCCCTCCAGAGGGAGTGTGGCCCCTCCCTGTCCCTCTTGCAAATGTGGAAATGCTGGAAGAGCAGGTTTTCTCAGTCACCAGGAGCTGGCCGACTACAATCCGTGGGTCAGATGCCTGCGTTTGTAAATAAAACTTTATTGGAATGCAGACATGCCCATTATTTATGTACCGTCCGTGGCTGCTTTCATGCTAGGTTGGTGCAGTTGAGTATTGCAACAAAAACCGTGTGACCAGCAATCCCGAAATAATACCGTCCTGCCCTTTATGAAAAACTGTGCCATAGACCACCAGAGTGCTTGGAGCTCCACTGAGATGCTTCACTGTGGCCATTTCAGATCCTCTGGTTCTTGAAGATTCTGCGCTGGGCCTTCCTTTGTTATCCCATGAGAGGATGGTATGGCAGTTGAGAGAGTAGATTAGTGGGATCAACCCAAAGATAGCCATTCTGTATCTGGGAAATCCCTTTTGTTTTCAGCCCTTTCCCTAGATCCTGGAGGGGCCGCCTCCACCCCATGTCTTCAGACCTGGAGACCTTCCTTCCTCTGCAGGGAAGGGTTGTGGCCTTTCTGTGATAACTGGCCCTCCGTTTCATCTCACTCTGATTTCCTAGGCCTGTGCAGAACAGAATGGACCAACCCAGACCCTGTAAGAAGGAGAGGATCATGGGTTCTCCCCAGTTCTGCACCTTATTTCCCTTGATGTCTTGGATTTGTCACTTCCAGCCTCACAGCCCCTTTTGGTGCCAGGATCTTTACAGATGCATTTGCCGAGAGCCTACAACCAAGCCTAGTTTGTCTGCCTGAGCCTGGCACTCATCCACTCTGTCAGAACAAGGCCCTCTGGATCGGGGCTTCTAGGGTGTGCGTGCCTCTGTGTGGGCTTGGGTCTGGAATTAGTATTCAGGATTCTCGCAGCCAACACTTACGGTGTCCTCTTGGGTCCAGGTTTCCACCCTTTTGACCTGGTCCTCAAACCAGAGTCTCGGTGAAATTCTTGGTTACAAGCAGGCCAAGCCACCCCCTCCCCCCTCTCTACTGTAGGACAGCCGCACAGCAATTGCATCACTCCTGGTCTGGGCTGGGATAGGAAGTGAGACACTCTGGTGGCAAGAGGAAACCACGTTCTGGGAACAGTGTTGAGGGGTGGGGGGAGGGGGGGGACTGAGGTTTATTCCCATTGCAGCTGGAAGGGAGGAGGCTGGCAGTGGGAGGAGGGAGCAGACA
The DNA here is from genome assembly GCA_017311185.1 of Proteles cristata cristata. Taxonomy (NCBI): domain Eukaryota; kingdom Metazoa; phylum Chordata; class Mammalia; order Carnivora; family Hyaenidae; genus Proteles; species Proteles cristata. The sequence continues at coordinate 1,390,970 of JAESUZ010001426.1, read as the reverse complement.
ACCCGAATAGCAAAGGAGCTGAGCACACTCAGAGCTGCTTTTAGCCGGTAATGGTAAGCCTGGCCCTAAGAGTCTCACTTCACACCTCCCTACACACATTGTCCCCAGAGGCTGGCTCTCTGACTCTTCTCATCACCCCCAAAAGCAAAAAAGAAAGGGTCCTCATCAAAAGTCCTCTCTAAATACCTTTCATTTGTAGAGTTTAGGGTGACCTTGTCCTGCCTGGGCTTGACCCGATGTTGACACTAGTGCACGGACGTGGGGAAATATTTGTTTACCAGGTATTTATTAAGGGTCTGTAATGCATGGGGCACTGTACGAAGTTCAGAGGCTACCAAGGAAAATAAAGGATTCACAGTCTGGTCTGGAAGGTATACGGACAGTTGAACCCATTTTAATATGATCTGCACTTGAGTCTAAGCTTCTAGAGAGTGTATCCTTGTCTGCTGTGTTCGTTGCTGTCATCCTGGCCCGGGGTACCGTGCTTGACACACTGTAGGCGTGCACGTGTTTGATTGGTTGACCCATCCTGATTTGGTGCGTCCCGGAAGTGTGCAGGAGGTGTCTGAGTAGGCAGGCAGAGGAAGAGGGGAAGCTCATGGCAGCAAGCATGGCCGGCTTGGGGTAAGATGGAATATTCCTGGGCTTCCCAGCGATGTGACTGCAGTTAAGGAAAGACAGATTGCCCTGTGGGAATGGGACCCCTTGGACATCAGGGGACCGTGGGAAAGGGGGAGAATGAACTGGTACAGGGAGTCAGGACACAGGCAGCCCACACCATCGGAGAAAGCAGAGGGCTGGGGAGGAAAGGAGAACCAGCCAGTGGCAGGGAAGGGTAGGCCTGGGGGAATGGGGGGGGCGGTGACAGTGGGAACCGTGTGAGAGGAAGCACAGCTGAGGCCCAGGCCCAGGCCAAGCAGAGCTGAAGCGGGCAAGTCCCAGAGGAGCACGATGGCAGTGAGGGAGAAAAGACGGGCCTCAGCCCCGTTCTGCAGGTCTCTAGAAGACCGTGTCCAGGTGCAACCCCCACAACACCGTATTTCTCTGCAGTGGGGCGGATGCGGGGAAATTAGCTGCAGTTTGAGATGATGGTTACCCTCTAAAATTCTGACTGTGGAAATCGCACATGTATGCGAAGATACTGTTAGAATAAGAACATTCCATGTCCCTGTCACTTAGCTTTAACATGTAATCAGCATGTGGCCTCTCTCATTTCGTTTGTACCCCACCCACCTATTCCTTACTCCTCTCCTGTATTTTTTTTTCTTACAGCAAATCCCAAACATCGTGTTTCATCCGTAAATTCTCCAGTGTGGCTCTCTTAAAGCATAACCCAGAAATATCACCCCAAAATATCACCTGTCCCCCCAGCCAGTGTTTATGTTTCCCTCCTGGTCTCGGGTTTTTAATGGTTTCACTTGAATCCAGTTCCAAACAAGATCCACACGTCTCATTTAGTTTATGATTAATCTCACGTCATCTGTTAATAAGGAGTACAGGCATGCTTAAAATAATTTATGTTTTGTAGCTCTGCCGTTTAGGTTTATTTAGCTGCCCTGCTCTGTCTCCCTTCAACTGCCGTCACCAGCTTTCCTGAGTTCTGTTGAACCCTGTTGTGATTCCTGAGCGCGCTTCATTCTTCTTCTTGTCTGTGTGGTTTAGTGGATCTAGTCATTTATTTCCTCCTTCGGTAAGTGCTTCTGGAGTGCCCGCTCTGTGCCAGGCACTCTCCCGGGCACTGGGCATGCAGCTGTGGGAAGAGAGCATCCTGGGAGCCTCCAGTCCAACCACATGAGAGCAGTTTGGTTCCATCCGCCTGCTGTCTCTTTCCCTCCTGTGTTCACCCCAGCTGAGTTGGGTGACCACGAGGTCACTTGTGTGCTGGTCAGATCTGCTGTGTTCTAAGGCTTGGTATTACTGTTCTCATGTGGTCATTTATGTGGTTGATAAGAGGTGCTTCTAGAACTCTCCAAGAAGTTGGGTGTGGCTCCTGCGGGAGGCCTCTTTCATAACCATGTGACTGGGAGTCTAACAGTGTCGCTGGCTGACTTGGCATGGATCCGTGGGACTCTTGTGGCCTGAGTCTTTAGCGCTAAGTAAGTTAAAATGGAGAGCCTGCTTGGCCTGGGGGGTGGTGGAGAGGCTGGATGAAACATCTGGAAGGTGCTCTGAAATGCTGAAGGTCTCGGCAGACACCAAGTGGTGCTAATGCGTTCTTTGAGCTGGTTGGCTGCTTCTGTGACTCGGTGAAGGTCAGGCTGCTGGGGGACTTTTCCCTGTTCTGATGAGGTTACCTGCCTGGTTAGGTTCACTTTCCCAGTTTGCTCTTCGTTGCCACACGGTCGAGTCCTGGCTAGCCATGCTGCCTCCGAGGCAGAACCCGATGCTCCTGGTCAGGTCTGTCTTGTTAAAAAGGCTATTGACTTACTTGCGTCTCTCTATGTAAATAACAGTCAGCCTTGTGTTGGGTCCCTGTGACCCTCTGATGTTGAGAACAGTCTGTGATTCTTGTGTGTGTGTGTTTGTGTGTGTGTGTGTGTTTCCATTTGCATTTCAGATGCAGCTGCATTGTGGTTCTGAGCCTTTAAACAGAAAAATCTTCGTTAATAAAGTAAATGTATTCCCAGGGATAAAGACTACTATTCTTTCACTTCTAGATATTTTATTGTATACTTAACGATACTAGTACAGAGTCTATTAAATATACCGTGATGTATAAGTCCTGTCATTGAAGGATTCATAGGTTAGAGTTTGAGAATACTTTTTATTATTCCAATTAAGGAGTCTTTAATTATTTTAATCCTATGGCTATGTTGGTTAAAATTTTTGAACAGATCGCCGTGTGTGTATATAATTTCTATACAGTGTGCTGTACTAATACGTTACATACACTATAAAATACAAACTAAAAAGAATTTTTTTAATGGTTATTTTTTGACAGAAAGAGAGAGTGCAAGTAGGGGAGGGGCAGAGAAACAGGGAGACACAGAATCCGAAGACACAGGCTCCAGGCTCCGAGCTGTCAGCACAGAGTTCATGGGGCTCGAACTCAGGAGCTGTGAGATCATGACCTGAGCCAAAGTCTACGTTCAATCAGCTGAGCTTCCCCGGGCGCCCTCAAAATAAAAATTAAAGGAAGTTGCGCTGCAGTATATTCTCTGCCTTCCTGGTCCAGCGTGAACCGTTCCTGGTCCTGATGGATGGCAGCCCGCACTCCGTCCTCACCCCTCACACATTCAGGACATCACTGCTCTCACAGAGCTTCCCTCCTACTCTGGCTTCGCCAGTTTTGTGCCCTCTCTGCCGGATTGCTTCCATATGCTGTTGTTTCTCTACTCTTTGACCCCATCTCTTCCGGCCCCTGCCCTTTTCTCTGCCCCTGGAGAGTCTTCAGTCCTTGCAGCCTTTACTTCCTCTCTTGACTCCCCACCACCACCCCAGGCAGACTTATCCCCTCCTCCCACTTCAGGTGAACATGGCCTCGAGAAAGCCAGCTGTGACCACCATGTTTCTAAATCTAGCCCTGGCTTCTTAGTCTCCATCCTAGTAGCTTCGGCAGTTAGGCACGTCTGGTTGGACCCTTTCCCTCGAAGCGCTTTCTTCGCTTGGCTCCCAGGACGTGCGTTGCTGGTGTTGCGCCTGTCTCATTGGCCGTTCCTTTGCGGCATCTCCTCTCCCTGACCTTGAAACATGTGCCCCTTCCTCTCCATCTTCTCTCTTTCTGTCTTCCTTTCCCAACCCGTGGCTTGAAATACAACCTCTATGAATGTTTTCTAGAATTTGCTTCAGAGTAATCCTGGGAGATAAACAAGATTGACCATGAGTTGTTAACAGCTGGGGTTGGGTGATGTGTACCTAGGGGTTCGTTATACTGTTCTTTGTAGTTTTATTTATGTTTGGGATTTTCCATCATAAAAAGTTTTTGAAAATCTATAGGCTAGGGACCCCCCCCCCTTATTTGTCTGAAGCCCAGCCCTTCTCCTGAAGTATAGACCTCTGTATCCATCTGCCTACTAAACTTTTAACTTGGATGTTAATAGGTATTTCATACTTATATGCCCAAAACGGAACTCCTGATTTTCCCGCTCAAATATATTCTTCCTTTGGTTTCCCATCTTGGTTATGGGAATACCATCCTTCCAATGGCTCATGCAGAATACCTATAGTCATACTTGATGTCACTCTTTCTCTTACATTTCTCATTCAGTCTGTCAGCAAATCTTGTTGACTATACCTGCAAATAGATCTAGAATGTGACCCACTGGAACTACTTCCACTGTGTTCGCCGGTGTGCAAGCCACCATCATTACTCACCCGGTTCTCCTTTGCCCCTTACAGGGTATATAATCCTCAGTAGGCAGAAGGACCCCATGATACAGAAGTCACATCATGCCCTGCCATGCTCAGAACTCTGCAGTGGCTTCTGGTCTCACTCAGCGAAAGTCATGGCTCTTGGTGTGGTCTAGAGGACCCTGTAGCTTGTAAACACCGTCCAACAGAAATATAATGTGAGTTACGCATGAGAGCCACACAGGTAATTCGACATTTTCTGGTAGCTAAATTGGAAAAGGAAACAGGTGAAATTCATTTTAATAATTAATTAACCCAGCGTGTCAAAAATACTTTCATTTCTGATGGATATTACAGGGTTATTCATACTAAGCGACGTTCATGGCATAGCTCAGTTTGGATTAGCTCCATTTCCTGTGCTCCGTAGCCTCTCACGGCAAGCGGCTCCCATGTTGGAAATGCGCGCCTCTGTGATCTTCTGTGTCCTTATCTCCTGCTAGCTCTTCCTTCTTTCACTTTGTTCTGGCCACACTGGCCTTTTTGCTGCTCCTCAGATAAACTAGGCATTTCCTGTTTTAGGCCCTGTTCCCTCTGTTTGGAACGCTTTTTCCCAGCTGGCCGGGCGGCCGAGTCTTACTTCCTCTGGGTCTGTGACCAGAGACCATCTTGGCAGTGCCCCAGTCCGCACCCACACGTTTGTTGGCGTCTCCTGCATCCGTGCCCTACAGTGTTTTTTCTCCTTAGCGCCATCACCATTTAACACACTGTAATATTTCTATTACTTCATATATTTTCCCTCTCTCCCTGCTGGTATCTGAGTGCCATTAGAGCAGGCACTTTGGACACTTTGGTTCACTGCTGTATTTCCCGAGCATGGAACAGTGCCTGGCACATGTAAGAGATAGGTAGATGTTGTTGAAGAATTAAATGGGATGAATGATTAAGGCTTCTTTTTTAGCAAGCGCCATTCAGTTGATTACCCTTCATTGTGTGGTGTCATTTTTTTGCAGTGTAGCAGTTTGAAGGTCTTACTGAAGTCAGGGTATTTTGAAAGAGATCCTTTAGGGGCGCCTGGGTGGCTTAGTCGGTTAAGCGTCCGACTTTCGCTTGGGTCATGATCTCGCGGTTCGTGGGTTCGAGCCCCTCGTCGGGCTCTGTGCTGACTGCCAGCTCAGAGCCTGCAGCCTGTTTCAGTCTGTGACTCCCTCTCTCTCTGACCCTCCCCTGCTCACGCTGTCTCTCTCTCTCCTGGAAATAAATAAAACATTTAAAAAAAAAAAAAAAAAGATCCTTTATAAAGAGGTGATTATGGGTGCAATTTATAATATAAATGGATTCAAGACCCCTGAAACACTGCAATTCATTCATTTCCTTGGGTTATTTTATTTTATTTTTTTAATGTTTTTTTTTTAATTTATTTTTGAGAACAAGAGACAGAGCGAGTGGGGGAGGGGCAGAGAGAGAGAGGGAGACACAGAATCCAAAGCAGGCTCCAAGCTCCGAGCTGTCAGCACAGAGCCCGATGAACTCACAAGCTGTGAGCTCATGACCTGAACCGAAGTCAGATGCTTAACTGACTGAGCCACCCAGGCGCCCTTCCTTGGGTTATTTTAAGCCAAGTTTGAATATTCCGTTTCAAGTGTGTGTGTAGGTACGACATTTTAGAAACGATGTCCTTACCTTGAATGCGGTAACTGTGTCACATAATGGTGGAAACGATTTCCAAGTGCCCGCTTTTAAAGTGTTCTTTCTGTGATGTAAGTCTCCTTCCAGAAGTAAAGGTTTTCTTACCCATTTTGAAATGTCACCTTTAGCTTGAAGGGACGGATTAAATATTTGTTTAAAAATATTCATTAAGTAGCATTCTACCGACAGGTGCTCACTGCAGAAGAGGTCGGCAAATTTCGGAGCTGTGATGTTTTCTGCTTTAAAAAAAATGTGTAATTCCTCTTTAAGTTGAGCACCTCTTTCAGGGACTCTGCCGTGAGATAAGCAGTGACAGTGTGGTCAGATGATTTGTAGGCCTCACCCTCTCATTACAGACGGCTGTTATTTGTTGTACGGAGGATGGTACCCTTAAATTTGCTTCACCAGGTACATGTAAACTGTACTAAAAGTACCCAGTCAGCTGTGGGTGCCACTGGCTACTCATTGTGTTTGGCTCTTCCACTCAGACACAGGATTCCCCCTGGACCTTCAGTGAACACCGGCCACACCAATTGAAGGAATGTACCGGTGTCAGTTCACATGTTAAATAATAATAAGATTTAATTCCTTACTTTCAAATAAAAGTAGATACAGACATCCTAATCATTTCTTCTTCATCCTGATGGATCTTGCACATGCCTCATCCAACGTGATTGCTCTAGTTGGTTCTTCTATATTAACCTCATCTCCGTAACTCTAATGCAGTTGAGGGCTGGGTCTTTTTTCTCTTGCTCCTAGTACCTGCCAGGGCTGGGTTTCAGCAATATTTATGGACTGAGCAGTGCTGGGGGATAGATCCATTCTCTGACCTCAGTACCTTTGTAGGACAGCCAAGTCCGGTACCCAGATGTCTTTGGTAGCTGCTACAGCCATTTCTTTAACATTCTTTACAGCACTGGGGGACGCCCCCTGTCAGCTCACCTAGATGCACACAGGGGTTGTGCAAGTATGCCCTTTATCCATGTTGACCATCCAGGAGGTATGTCAACTGGATGTGTTCACTTGGAGTTGATTTTCTGACTGCTGTTACCAGAAGCACAATGTAAAAGATGAATGGCTGGAAGGAGAGTTGCAGACTGTCAAGAACAGAGGCCTGTGTACCTCTGCCGTGTAGACTACCTCTCATGTTCCCTGGACCCCACATGCATGAGCAAGGCTTGTCCCCAGTAAACCAGTCTTTGCTACTCAGACATCTCACTGCTCCATCAGCATCTGTTCATTGATGCACGTTTGTACAGGGCCTCCTGGGTGAAAGACTCGATCATTCTGAATGGAGCAGGGTGGGAATGGGAAAGGAAGGGATATGCCAGTGTGAATGGGACATGACCTCTGTCCTCAGGGAGCTAATGGCTAGTGAGGGTGATAGGCACCCATGCTAAAATACAAGACAAAGCATAAAAGGGAATTGTTGAAGTACAAGAAGGGGATTTATTAGCCAGAGGGGGCAACTGGGAATTGGAGGATGCCTCCTGGAACATGAGGAAGAAGATCTTGTCCATCTTGATCATAGCTGAATCCTCAGAGGCTGGCACAGTGCTTAGTTCTTATCAGGTGTTCAGTAGTTACGCATTTGTTAATAATTGGGTAGTGAAAGAGTAGGCCTTCACCACGGAGGCAGTGCAAAGGCCCAGGGGTCACGGAAGAAATGACTGCTTGGGAGAAGGTAGTTGGTGTGCTCTGAGGAGGTGTATGAAGCAGAAAGTGGGTTTCCATATTGCAGAGTTAAGGGCAGTCTCCAGAGGGCCTCCAGCAACTTCGTAGGAATTTGACTGTGGTGGTTTTTAACCTCTTTTGCACCAGTACTCATTAAGAATTGCGTGTAAATAAGCCTTTTTCTCCAAGAAAGAAAAAATCACAACAGTGCAATATAACTCACAGATCCCAAGTTATAAAACCGTGTTGTCAGCCAGGGGTCTGTCCGTGCTTTTGCTGAGATCTTATCATGGGCCAGAGACACTTGTTTTTCCTTTGATGCAGACATTCCGCTGATGGGTGGCAGGCATAGTCGTGACCCCAGTGAGCTCAGGGAAGCCGTGGAGAATAGGGGAGGGGTTTCTCTATGCACTGACATAAATGGAGAGATCCAGTGTCTGTTCGGTTTAGCAGAGGACAACAAATGGTATACCTGGGAAAATATGGGGGGGAGATGAACCTTTAAAACTTACTAATTTGGTATAGGGGACTCTTTTGCTAACTTTTTTCTGTGACGCGTTTTCCAGCGCAGACAGCCGGCCAAGCAGTAATTACAGATATAGAGAGGCAATGTTAGCATTTTTTTGGGAACAGTGATCATGGAAAGGAGTCATTAGAGTTGCACGTTACTATGGTACAAGGTTCAAAGAGCCCCTTAGCTGCCCAGATCCATCCAAGAGCTGCCTGGAGGAGGAGGCAGTGAGATTTCACGGGCTGCTTGAAAAGGCTGAAAGATTGGGCTGCGGGTAGTTTCAAACTGGATTGTTTTGTTCTCCTTGTCATAAAAAAAATTCCTGTAAAGAAAATACCTGTGTACCCTCAGGTAAAAAGTAAATTAACCAGACTTCCTGTCTGCCAGGAGTCTGTAGTGTACCTGATATACAGATAGGATAGTTGGAGATTTGAACAACCCAGTGTGGGCAGCATGGCGTTGACTTTAATGCCTATGTGTGTGGTAGGAAGTTCATTCCGTGGCAGTGCGGTGAGGCAGCGCTTCTTTCTGGAGAACGAGGTTGACTGAAAATCAGCCCTGTGCGCTGCCATGCTTGATGCTGGTCAGCAACAGAAGAAGCCATTGGAGGAGGATGGGGAGCGCCCTTGAGCTCGTGCATCTGGAGCAAATCGAGGAGCAGGGTCAGGAACCCTTGGGAGCAGCCAGTGCTCGATGCAGGCTCTTCCTCCCCTCTACTGAGGCCTCCCATTCAGGTGCTTAGCAGGATTTTGCTTTGCGAAGAGGTTCGTCTGTGAGTTTTAAGTGTTCTCGGGGCGTCTGGGTAGCTCGTTTGAGCGTCTGACTCTTGATTTCAGCTCAGGTCATGATCCCAGGGTTGTGGGATCGAGCCCCGAGGCAGGCTCCACTGAGCGTGAAGCCTGCTTAAGATTCTCTCTCTTTCTCTTTCTACCCCTCTTCCCTGCTCGCACTGTCTGTCTGAAATACAATATTTTTTCAGGAAGAAGAGGCCCTCCCGAATTTCCCAGAGTTGTGTTCAGACTGCAAGTCCAGACACTATAATGGGGGGTGAAATCAATTTAAGGGGTTGACGCCAACATTTTTTTTAATGTTTTTGTATTTTTGAGAGAGAGAGACAGAGCGTCGAGTCGGGGAGAGCAGAGAGAGAGAGAGAGAGAGGGACACAGAATCCAAAGCAGGCTTCAGGCTCTGAGCTGTCAGCACGGAGCTCAGCGTGGGGCTCGAATTCACGTAATGCGAGATCAAGACCTGAACTAAAGTTGGATGCTTATCCAACCGAGCTACCCATGTGCCCCCAACATTTTTTTTAAAAAGGTCATAATAGAAAATATTAGACTGCATGGCATGTAGTAAAGAGAAGTATGATTTTTTGAAGGCTTGTTTCAGTTTTATACTTTTCATGTTTGTGTATAAATACATAGCATTATATGCTTACATATATGTATCTCAAAACGCACACACGTACTGTACAGGGTCACCTTGTAAACTTTATTCCTTACTGTGGGTCAGGGTCCAAAAAGGTCGAGAAATGGTCTTGGAAGGATTTCTCAGCTCTTAGTGTAGACGGCGGGTTCCAGCCACTTCCCTGGAGGCCATCTCTATGGTGACAGATGTGAGAGGGTTTTCTTTTTTTTTTTTTTTTTTTTTTTAAAGAGCAGCAGAATCAGGCACTCACAGCGTGATCCTGGCTTGTCTGTGGCTGCTCGCCCACTCCGGCCCCCACTTCCCTGTGCCCAGCGTTTCCTGCTGCAGGGTGGGGCGGGAAGGGCAGGGAAACTTCACCAGGGGATGCTAGCAGAGGTCACCCCTCCCCTCTGTTTCACCAGGTGTCATTCCCTGGAGTGCAGTGTCTTTAGCCCCCTTGCCTCTTCTCTGTCCCTTGACTTTATTAGCTGTGTCCTCTAGACTTTATTAAGGTCCTCTTGACCCTATGTCAAGGTTAGGGCAGGGAGAAGGCCATCCCAAATTACTGTTTTGCCCTATTGTTCATTGGGTAGGGATGTTAGAGCTCACACGATCTGGGGGAGATCCTGACACAGTGCAATGAGCCAGCCCAGCTCAGTGACTCCAGTTAGATTTGTTGATTCTCTGCCTCCATCTTTCTTCCAAAGGAGAGGAGTCTTTCCTGGTTTCTAGCTGCCTCTCCTTCCACCAGCTGCGCCAACCGGCCTGCAGAGTGCTGACCCACTTGTCGTACCTCAAATAGAGGTTTAAATTAGGACCTTTAATCTGTAAGAGGCTTACAGCCCGTTGGGTGGCCAGCTGCTCTAGACTCCCATGGGGCAGAGCTGGGCTTTGCCTGCCTGTTGTGTTTAAGGAATCACGGGGGTTGATGGCTTCATGCCAGGAATAACCAGACATATAGACTCAGTTTTCAAGGGCCAGGGAAGCAAGATCTTTGGGAAGAAGAGTTGTTATCCCAATGTCCCTTTGGCTGTCAGCACTCCCACGGGCCCGGGGGTGGTGGGTGGGTGAGTTCTCTTGGGCTGGAATGCTGTAGCGGTATATCCCTTTAATGATAGAGTGGAAAGCCCAGAATTCCATGGGGCTTGGGTGGCCACCTTGCTTCTCCTAGGTACTGAGCCCGGGTCCTTGTCTATGTGCAGTTAGTTCTGCTGGCTCACCCTGTGTTTCCATCCCACAGATATTTATTAATCAAGAGCCCTGTGCCTAGGGTGGTGCTAGGTGCCGTTGGGGACACACAGAAGCATGAGAATTGGAGCTGCCCCACACTGCTCAGTGTCTTTTTGAGGGGACCAGATGAGTACATACCAAAATGTTCATTCATCCCCCAGGCAGGTACTTACCTGGCTGGCAGCTGTTCAGGGGAACAGATTATCAAGTTCCAAAGTAACCGGCACAGGGGATGTATTTTTTGGAGACTAGAGGAGGGAGAGAACACCATGGTGGTCAAAGCTGGGCCCTGAGTGGGGAGATCGAGAAGGCTGGGAGAGGGGAGAACACTGAAGGTAGGAGGAGTGGCAAGAACAGGCATGGGCACTGGGTGATCGCCTTCCGGAGGGCAGGTGGCTGTGGAACCCCCCTCCCCCCCCCAAGTTCTAGAAATAGCCCCAGTTTCAGGCCTGGACACTCTCACTCTTTGGACAACATCGAGATGGCTCTCGGGTTCCCTGTCTTTTCTCCTGCTCTTTACCATTATTAACAATGAATATAATGATTCCTAACTTTTACTGAGCACTTACTGCATACCACTGTTCTATATGCTTTTACATGGATTTTCTCATTAAGTCTGCCCAGCAACACTCTCGCATAGGTGTTATGTATTATTATGTGCATTTTACAGCTGATGACACTAAGGCATAGGAAGGTTGGGTAACTTGCCATGGTCATGTGGCAAGGAAATGGTTGGGTCAGGACTCCCCCCCGACCATGTCCCCAGGGCAACCTGAAGGCAGAAGCCAGTGCTCTTAACCGGCCCATTCCTGAACTTGTCTGAATGTTGGATTCGCTGGGGAATCTTTGAAAATTTCCTAAGCCCAGGCCACCATTGTAGCTATGTTACACCCTAGACCAATGACATCAGTCTCTGGGTGAGGGGGGACTCAGGCATCAGTACTTTTTGAAAGTTCCCAGGTGATTACTGTGTGCCACCAGGTTTAGAAACCATTATGTTAACCTCTGAGTTTTGGGGCCCTTGAATATTTGATTGAATCCATTTTTATCTTCAACGCAGCAGGCCTCCCCGCCTCCAGGCCCACCAGAAACTCACCCACCATTCTTCAGAGCGTGACTCCAGCATCTTTTCTGAGGGGGCAGGACCTGTCGCACCCCACGGCATCTGGGACCCCAATTGGGTGGGCTGGGCTGGGCAGAGGGGCACTCTCCTGGAGGGGGCGCCTCTCTTCCTCATAGGGCCATCTTGGGGCAGAGACACTTTGAGAACCCTGGAGACCTTCAACTGTGGTTTCTCACGTCTTCTGCTCCCATGGGCCCCTGACTTCAGCGGGGAAGGGCGAGGGTCACTCGAGGGCAGATCTCTTCTTGACGAGTCCCGCTCCTCTCCGCCTGTCCCCGGGTGAACCTGAAATGGACACGAGGAACAGAGTCGTTTGGGTGGCTGGGAACGGCACTAAATTTAGCAAAACTGTAGCTGGTAGGGGGCTGGCCCGTAGTGAGCCAAACCCAGCTCGAGTGGACGAGATTTATAGTCAGCAACGCAGCCAGCGTCGTCTCTGCTCCGGCAAGCCCGCAGTTACACAGGATCCTCCGGTGTCTAGAGCCCGGAAGCTTGTCAGCCGTTTTGCAGGAGCTCCCCGACTCTGCCCCTGGGAGGCTTGGCTCCACCCCTATTGACCCTGGTGATCTGGCTCCTCCGTCCTTCCCTCACATGTCTGGAATTCTCACTTCAGTACGTTAGCCTTGGCCTGCACGTTCTTCCATGCCTCTTGGCAGTCTTGATTCCCAAGGCCCTGGAGTGCAGACGTGAACTTTGGTGGATTTCTCTTAGGCCATGTGACATCTTAGGATACCTTTTGGTCAAGGTTGCTGAGTGGAGCAAAGAACTGGGATGGTCAGTTGAACAAGGTTCTGAGGGACTAAGAGGTCCGTTCTCTCCACTCAAAGCGAATTACGATGTAGAGGGACCATGGGTGGGCCGGAAGACTCATTCGTAGTTGGGGACTTCTTTGGTCGCCTCGGTTTCTGCCCTGATGTGGCCCATTTCTGGAAGGAGGTGGGTTTTGTGGAATTGGAGAGTGGAGGTCTGCTGGTGACGGGTCATCTTCCCTTCCTGGACCTCCTTCCTCCACTTCTCAGATCTCATGGTGGCAGCGTGCCTGGGAAAGCCACTGTTGCCTCACTGCCCTGGGAGATTAATGACCAGGCTACATTCTCTCAGTCCTTTCCAGAGTTACACTTCGGCCAGGGCTGGGGTCTTGTCTGTGTGACATGATTTGTTAGTCTAAAGCATTGGTTCTCCACCAGGGGCGGTTCCCCAGGGGACTTTTGGAAAAGTCTAGGGACATGTTTGGTTGTCACAGTGGAGGAGAAGGAGGTATGTTATTGGGGTCTAGTGGATAGAGGCCAGAGATACTGCTAAATACTGTATAGTGCACAGGACAGTCCTCCCCACAAGAAAGAATTATCTAGTCCAAAATGTCAGTACTGCTGAGGTCGAGACACTGTCGTATATGGGGAACACAGTCTTATAGGCTCTTCGAGGCCATGTCTTCCAGATCTCTGCATCTGTTAGAAATTACTTGAGACCAAGAGCTGTCTGGCCATTGCCTTCTCCCTTTGTGCTCCAGGTTCATTCCCCCTCTCCTTAGCACTTACAGTTATATATTCATATATATTCTTATATATGAAGAATTCTTACATGAATTGTGTTCAGGAGGTTTTCAAGGAGGTGCTTAAACCTTATATAGTACAGATTCTCATAGAATCCCACCATTAATTACTCGTGAATCCTAGGTCAGTCTTAAAGGTGGCTTGATGCAGTTATGTCCGTGGTGCACCTAAATCAGCTATGGTGTTGGCATATTTCCATGCTGGTGCCTTTGAGATGAACTTTCAGTGCAGCAGAGAAGCCTATCCAAGCAGTCGTCGTGTGGGATGACAGGGTCTAGCCTGCCTTGCAGACCTGAGTTGTGCTTGCTAACTTCTCTTAAATGCTGGAAACCTGCTTACTGCCCTGGAGAACATGATGTTGCTTCCCAGATAAAACATCCAGCCTTTTGCTTGATAACCTCAGCTGCCGAGCACATCTCTCGTCGGCCAGCACCCTTCTTCTGCAGTCAGCAAGGCTGCTTTACGACCAGGACAGGAAAATGCGATGTCTCCCCAAATGGCTGTGTGTGGATTCTGGAATATACTGGCTTTTTACATATCGGGACAAGCTTCAAGATTCTCATGTGACTTTAGTACTGACGCTATAGCTGTGATATCTGAGAGCAAAGGTGTGAATGGAGCGTTTACAGTTTAGGGTCTTGGGGGGGTAAGGGAAGAGGCAGTGAGTGGGGTGGCAGGGCAAAAGCCAAGGGAAGATGGACAGATGTGGGAGATGAACAGACACTCCCCCGGGTGCAATGGACATCCTCACTCCCAGGTCACTTCTCAGTGTTGTTACTCTGTGCTCTGACACACGCACTCCATTTCCATGTGTTCTGGTGAGACCAGTGCATTTGTAGATGAGCCCAAGCCAAACAGTTAGGAAGGTAATCCTACTTAAGGGAGTAAATACAAATGATGTTGGGGTTACCTATTTCGTGTTTTAACTTGGAATTTGCTGTCTCCCTTGGTTGGTGGAAATCCCCAGGAGATGGATTATATCACGAATCCTGATGTTCCTGGAGTTCAAGTTCACTGCTTCCCTTATTCTCAGATACAGGATAGAGGGGATAACTGTGGGCTCAGGAACTAGGTTCTAGATTACTGCTAGCTTAGTAGGCAACTAGGGCAGTCGAAACCAAAAGCTTCCAAAGTCCTGTTCAGTGATGGTAAACATCTGAATGCAATGAACAAATGCGTGTCTGTATATTTAGGAAGTCACACCCTGTCGAGAAAGAACCTCCGGGTAAGCCCGGATTGCTCATCCTGGCCACAGGTTTTAGCACACCCAGGGTCACATCCTCTTATTCCATGATAGCTGAAGTCACTTCCTTATGTACCCAAGGCTGCCCACACCCAGCCAGTGTTTCCTGCACTGGGTCAGGAAGTGCCGATCACCCCTTTGAAAACTTCTTGGTAGCTTGTAGTCATCTACCAGCATAACTGAGCCGCCTTCCAGCTCAGCTACCATATTGGGTTCCAAACATGTGCTTGTCTTTGGGTCCTTGGCTTCTACTTGGACTTGATGGCTTCCAGGCTCACAGTGACTTCAGTTGTCTGGCAGCCGCTGGAAATTTAAGTCCTGGGTTGCCTGTGTGGAGCTGTGTTGTCTCCCCAGTCTTCTCGGTTTTCACTCCCTGCCCCTACCCCTTCTGTCTCATTAAACAATCTTATTTCTCATAAAAATTACTCCGTCTTTCAACATGTATCCATAAAACCCAAATACATTTTCAGACTCTGTCTCATAGAACATAAAGCTTGGTAAATTAATTTAGAATTTTAAAAACATGTTAATTATATATGCCTTCAAAGTTTTGTAGAGTAACCTCTACCATTTATTAAAAGGCAATAAGAACGTGATGAGAAATGTTTATGTGTCTTTCATATTTCGTGAGTGGAGATAGTAGACACAAAAAGCTCTTGGTGCTGGGGCAACAACCCATTTTTTCTAGGGTTTTTGTTTTTTAATCTTTCTCGTGAGCCATTTTTTAGTCTATTTTTGCATGATATAAACATTCAGAAAAGTGAACAAATCCTAAGATTTTAGCACAAAGTGTTTATAGCCTATAACCAACATCCAGGCCAAGCAAAGAAATAGAATACTACTAGACACCTCCATCTCCTCCCCAAAAATGCCTTGTGCTTCTTTCCAGTTATAACCTCCCTTCCAAGGGTAAACACTATTTTGACTACTAAAATTACAGATTAGTTTGGTCTGCTTTTCAACTTTATATACATGGACATTCTCTTTTGTGTCTGGCTTCTTTCACCCGTCACTTTGTTTGTGACATTCATCCGCATGCTATCGCTGTTTTCCATCCTGCTGGCTGTGTAGTATTCCATTTTATTAATAGACCACAATTTATTATCATCATACGGCTGATGATGTTTGGATAGCGCAAGCATAGACCTAGGAGAAGAACTGCTGGATCATAGTTTTAGTAGATTGTGCCAACGTGGGTGTAACAATTGTACTCCCACTGGCAGCATTAGAAAGTTCTGGCTGCTCTATGTTCTTGTCAGTATCTGGTATTATCTTCCTTTTTCATTCTACTCATCCCGGTAGGCATGAAGTAGTATTGTACTCTGCTCTGAATTTGCATATTCATGATACTGGCCATTTGGATATCCTCTTGGGAAGGGCCTATTCAGGTCTTTTGCCCTTTTTCTGTTGGGTTGCCTGTCTTTTTCTCATTGGTTTGTAGGAAGCTCTTCATATATTGTTGCATATTTGTATTGCAGATATATTCTCCCTTCAGTAGATTTTGGCATCCATATCTTTAGTGATATCCCCAAGGTTAACCCATGTGAAAGCATTGGAATTATAGATTGTACTTTGTACAGGGATCTTTTATTCTTTATTAGTGCTGTTGAGCTTGCAGCTTCATTTTGTCACTACTGACCTAGAAAGGTCCTGTTGAAATATTGGTTGTGTTATGTGGGATGGAGACTCTTGAAGTTCTTGGCATACTGAGGTGCTGGCACCTTTGGGGTGCCATAAAAATACAAATTGTAATATCTAAGTGCTTGCTATGTGCCATATACCGTTCTAAGCATTTTGCTCAGACATGTTTATCAGTTAGTTACTATTACTACTCTTCATTTTTAAGTGGGGAAACTGAGGCTCAGAGAGGTTTTTTTTTGTTTGTTTGTTTGTAATTACTGAAGGTCACATAAATAAGACTCTGGTTGCAGAGCTCATGATCTGTAACCATTGTACTACATAGAAAGTTGCACTTTCAAAAATCCATGTTTTATTAGCATGCTTGGAAGAGTGCCTGGCACATAATAAGTGCTCAGTAAATACTCACTGAGTGAAAGAATTCGACAGTGGTGAGTCGAAGCCCTCGCTGAGTGGGGAAGTTTGTCCTGGCACTGGCGGTGTCGGCATGAGAACGTGCGTTCCATCCCGCTATATGTCTTGCCTGAGGTGGTGCTTGTTGTGGTGTAGACATCACAGTGGGCATTTGTGCAGTGAATGACTCAGTCACAGACAGACTGCAGACTCTGCTCAGCAGAAGGGATGAACTCCGAGAACATCGCGGGGACCAGGGCCAAGACAGGCACATCACAGGGGTTGCTGCGGTGATGGCCCAGGGAGAATCCAGAGCCTGGCTAGCAGCACCCTGGCTGTGCAGCCGCAGGGCAGCCCGGTGTGTGGACACAGAAACAGGGTCCAGTGTCAGCAGGCGAGGCTGTCCCAGTTACAGGCAGTGAGGTCAGAAGAGGTCCCAGCAGCAGTGCAGGGCTGGCAGGACGCAAGGTCAGGTAATCCGAAGTCACAAGGTTGCAAGCAGTAAAAGTTCAGGCTGGCAGGAGAGCGAGCCAGAGAGCGCTTGGAGGGAGTCATCTCCCGGGCTGGGTTCCCCTCCTGAATGAGGCCTTTCTTCTCAGGCTACAGAGTGCCTGCGAGGAATACACCAGACCTCAGGGCAGGGGGAACCAGAGACTTCTCCTGTGCTGGAGCCAGCAGCAGCCTTCGTGAATGTGTTGTCAAACTCTTTATTTAGCGGGCGAGGAAATGAAAGCTTAAAAATGTGAGGTTATTCGGAGCCTGTGGTAGAGTCTGCATCGGAACCAGGCACCACAGAGTTTCTCTGTTTCCTCATGCCGTCCTCAAACATTATCACGTGGTGGAAATTGTGATACTGGGGGAGAGGAAGGAAAGGTGAGAGCCTTAGGGAAGGATGATGGCATATGGGGAAGAAGGAGAGGTCAAGTGCCCACAGGGCTAACCCAGAGGGGCAGGGCAAGTGGCAGAATTTGGGGAAGGAAGCTGCTTGCGTGGTGACTGCCATCTTGACTCCAGAATGTAAGTTCCATGAGGAGAGAGTCTTTTACATTTTTATTGAAGTGCAGCATACAGAGAGGTGCAAAGAGGGCAAGGACTTTTTCTTCTTGTGACAAATGCATCTTGTGACTTAACCATCTTCACATTGTTAAGTGTACAGCTCAGCAGCATTAGGTACATTCACGTTGCTGAGCAGCCATCACCACCGTCCATCTCCAGAGCTGTTTTCATCCTGTGAAGCTGAAACCTGTACCCATTAACACTAACTCCCCATTCCCCCTCTCCCCAGCCCCTGGCAGCCACCATGACTCTGACTATGCTAGGTACCTCATGTAAGTGGAATTCCCCCTGTTGTCCTTTGTGTGACTGGCGTATTTCACTTGACATAATGTCTTCAGGTTTATCCATGTTGTAGCACCTCTCAGACTTTCCTTCCCTTTAGAAGCTGAATAATGTTCCCTTGTATGGATATATTCCATGTTAACTATCCATGCATTCATCAGTGGATATTAGGGCGTGAACTTTTACATGGTTTGCTGATCAATGACCAGAACAGCTCCTGGCTTTGTAGGTACTCAACAAAGAATTGTGGAATGAATTTTAGTTACGTTGGACATGAGGTGACAGTGGATACTCAAGTAGACTGTCTGGCAGGTATCCCATGGTAACTCAGGTCTAAAGGGGCCGGCATGGGGGGGCACCTGGGTGACTCAGTTGGTTAAGCATCAGACTCTTGATTTCAGCTCAGGTCATGATCTCACAGTTTGTGAGATCGAGCCCTGCATTGGGCTCTGTGCTGGGTGTGGAGTCTGCTGAAGATTTTCTCTCTCCGCTCCCCTGCTTGTGCATGTGCGCTCTCTCTCAAAATAAATAAATAGACATTTTTTAAATAAATGGAGTATGAAGGAGGGATGAAGCCAGTAGTGTGAAGATACTCCCAGGGCACAGGGCCTGAGCCACGGGAGCAGGGGTCTGGCCTCAGGACAGGTGGGAGCAAAGTCAAGAAAGATGCAGAAAAGTGGTCTCCAGGTAGGACTATGACTTAAAGACAGGATAGCAGTTTTAAAAAGTGTGTACTAAGTAACATCCAAGTTAATAGGATGAGGTCTGAAGAAGGACTGCTGGAATTGGCCAACAGTGATGAACTCGGCTTTGTCTGACGTCATCTCGGAAAGAAATCTCTGTAGAGTGGTAGCGGTGGTACAAGTCAGAATGTACCATGGGGGAAACACACCTGGAACAGCCAGAGCTGTTAAAGGCCGAGGCACCAGCTCTGGCAACAGGTGAAGCAGCAGCAGAGAAAGATTCACAAAGTGCAGATCATTCTCAGGCTTCGTGGAACTTGCATGTGGCATTGGAGTATGGTCGGGCTCTTTGCTATAAAGAGGAGAGAGCAGGGCACCCCGAGTGGAGGAAGCAGTGAGGGAAAGAGCTTGGGGAAAGAATGTGGGTGTGCCTGGGGATGATAAGGAGACCACATCAATGAGGCAGAGGATCTTCAGGGGAACATGGGAAATATGATTGGCCTATCTATTATCTTCTTCCTTTTAATGTTGATTAAGAGATGGTGATTGGGAAGCCTGAGTAATCTACATCTAAAGTAACTCAGGAGTTTTATTTATAGTTACTGGACACCAGAAAATCCCCAGGACAGCCCCATTGCCCTGTAAGTATAGTAGAATATTCTATCATGGACCCTGGTGGTTGTAAAGATGCGGGTGCATGTGACAGACACAGCTGGCTCAAATAAACACGAGTGTGGCTATTTCTGAGTTGTATGGTAAAGAATCAGAGCCTCCGTTCCGAGAAACCAGTACTTGCTGAGCCCCAGCTGAGAGGCAGGCCAGGTGCTAGATGCTGGGCTATCAAGACAGAAAGCCTGTGGTCTAAAAAGGAGCCTGGACTGTTCTAGATTTACCTGAGTCTTCAAGACTTTCCTTCCCACAGAACCCGAAGAGATGTTGGACTGAAAAGCGAGAAAGCGGATGGCGCATCTGCCACCATCTCACTCTCGGAAGCCTCTAGAAAATGCCGAGCTGCCCACGCGCCACCCCAGGCCCAGGCAGAAGTCTGTACTCTCATAGATACCCCTTCTGAAAAAAGCAGTTTGGTAAATTCTTATGTACACCCACAGGGTTGGCCCTAGATCTTAAGAAAATATTCAGAAATGGCTTTTAAAGATAATACCCATATAACCCAACCCCCCCCCCCCAGTCCGGCTGCCTAGAAGCTATTTTATCTCAAGGAAAACGCCTGGAGCATTCCCACAGGATATAATGAAGGATCCAAGCATGTGGAACATGAATCTTCTGTACAGGGAACCAGTCAGATGCTGCCCCAGTGCGGGAGGCATAGCAGAGAATGTGAGGCAGGAGTGCCAGAGTCCTTACCTGCTTGAGTCCCAGCGTTTTCCTGGCCGAGCTGAGAAGCGAGAAGCATCACGCTACCTGCGTCCAGCTCCTTCTGAGATGCTGAAAAGGAAACTAGGACCGTGAAGGAGGCTTTGGATCCCTTCAGGCTTGTGCCTGTGTTATCTGGCACCAGTGCTGACCCCAGCCCACATCAGGTTCTCATAGCATCCAAGCCTGCTTAGTCTCACCCAGCACCTCAGCCACTGGGTTTCAGGGAGCCTTACGCACAAATACACAAAAAATAGTAATAGCTAAATTTATCACATGTTTACTGTGTTCCAGGTGCGGTTTGAAGTGTTTTCTATTTATTAACTTGTTTAAACCTTAAGGTAACTCTGTGGGATAGTGGTTATTGGGCAGACGAGGAAACTGAGTCACGGAGACATATGGTATCTTTCCTGAGATCAGTCAGCTAATGCGAGGCAGAGGCAGAAATTAAACACGTCTGCCCCCAGAGCTGGTTACTCTTCAGAGAAGACGGCCCCCGTGGGATCCGTGGGAGCCACCAGAGGCCAGAACAGGGAGGTCATTTGTTGACCAGTCGGACTCCTGGATCCGGTTTCTCCCTGTTGGAGCCGGCTGCCCCTGTTGCTTCAGGGAGGGGACTGCTGCCTTGTTGTATTACCCAAGGTTGCCAGGAGGATTAGCCTCTTCCTCATGTCAAAACAAGCCAAGCAGGAAAAAAACCAACAAACAGCTCATGACTTTGAGCCGAAAGAGCTCTGCAGCTTCCCCAGCACGACGGGAGATCTCCAGCGCAGAGGCCTGGGTGTTTGTGGTTTCGTCCCGGCCACCGGCCTGTGTTCCTGAGAGGGATGCTGAGACCCCTCGTTTTCCAGGCCAGGGTCCCTGAGGCCCGACCCGTGTGGCGGTCAGTCTCTGTAGCAGCCCACCTTCTCTCCGCTGTCCGCCATCGCACCATGGGGGCCGTCCGAGTGTCCTGGACAGCTCACGGGCAGCACAGACACCTGGGGTCTGGCCCCGGCCCAGCTGTAGGATGACCAGGGACTGTGAGCAGTGGTTTTCACAAACAAACAAACAAACATAAAACATTCTTTTTATTGCAGTCAAACATTTTCTTCAAATAGAACGTTACTGATAGGGGCAGAATATGAAACAGTTAAAAGCAGAGGTCTAAATTTTCAAAAAATAAACAGGAAAAAAAAAAGCCATAGGCCAGTCAGACTTCTCTACGGATTATTCCCCGAGCCTGCTCGGTTTTGCTTCCTTGCCTTTTCACGCATCGTTCCTGCCCCTTGGGTTTCTTTTGTTCCTTCCATTTTTATTGAGAACTTTTGGATTTTTCAGACTCCCTCTCAGGCTCTCCCTCCTTCGTGGAACCTCTCTTTGCCGTGTGGGAAGCACCCACTTCCAGGGTGTCTCTTTGGGACGTGGGGGGAGGGGGCGGGGGCTCGGCAGGGGCCATCCTCATGTTTGGCTCTGCCCACTACTGCGGTCACTGCTCAGAGCCCGCACCACTGTCTCTGCCGGGGACGCCCACGTCCATGGAAGTCCGTCTCTCACTCAGGGTGATTTCGAGTGAGTTTTACCCGATGTGCTTCAGTTCCCTCATCTATAAAATGGGACTGGTAAGAATTGCACTTACCTCATAGGGTGAGCAAAAGGATTAAACGAGCCTGTAAAGTGCTTAAAATAGTGTCTGGCTCATGGTAAGCGCTCTGCGTCTGTTAATTCTAGATTACCTGCCACGTTTGTGTGGTGTCGGTGGGCTTGTTTGGCCCTGTGACCACGAGCTCACCGTGAGCAGACTGTCGTAGGTATTCTCGTAGTTCCCGGTGCCTAGCCCGGTGCCTAGCCCGGTGCCTGGGCCACGGCAGGCCCTCGGCAGCTATGCGCTGAGAGAGCAGGGACCTCAGATTTGGGCCAAGGGGCGGGCGGGCAGATCTGAGGGCGCAGGGGTAGGAGAACGTGGGAACTGATGTTGGAGGGGTGGATGGAAACCAGATGCTGGGGGGCCGTGGACAGTAGAATGCCTCAGGGAGACATTGGGGAACCACGGGAGGAAGGGATCAGAGCAGATGGACACGTGGCCGAGGGCGTCACGGAAGATACCGGTAGAGGAATCTAGAGTCTGGACGGTAGAAGAGAGAGCCTGGTGCTGGCGGGGCCACCAGTTAGGAGGCGTTGGGGACACAGCTGGGAGTCACGAGCTGTGTGGGCAGGCAGTGTACTATCTGCTCTCCCTCCCTCCCTTCTCAGCGCCACGAGGAACCAGGCCAGCTGGTTGTGACCTTCCCCCGTCCAGCCCTGACTGTTCCCAGCCCTGGTACTTGACTACGTGCGTCCCACTCACTCCGACACACCTCTCCCAGGTTGCCAGGTTACCGCAGCCCTGTGCTGCGTGAGTCCCTGTGCCGCAGCTCCGATGCCGCCTCATCCTCCCCCCCACCCTGCCCTTTCCAGCCTCTCTCTGTCTGTGTGTTTATTATTTTAATCTTAAAGTGAGAAACAATAAGGTTGCTGGAAGTAGGCCACGAGCTTCTATTTGCTCTTCTCACCAAGGATAGGCATGTTCCCAAGCCCTGGGAGCCGAGCCCCAGAGCCCCGGGGGAGGGAGGTGTGAGGCAGAATACGGAGAGGAAGGTACCGGTGTGCTCATCCTGCTCAGCCATCCTGTTTGTGGCCCACGTTTGTGGCCCCAGCCTTCGTGGGCTCCTTGCTGGTCATGGTGCTGTTCTTCAACTTTGCGTGGTGGGGGGCCTGGTCCCGGCCTCTCAGGGAGGAGAGCACAGGCCCAGGCCGTCGTGTCCTTGCAGGGCAGTGGCACTGAACTGACTCTGGCTGCCTGTGTCCTCTGAGTCTTGGCCACAGCTGCTTGTGCGGTGTGATGGCTGGATATGAATAAGGAAGCTGCTCTTTACCAGCCTGTGTTAAGCACCTGCAGCATACAGAGTTTTGTGTGGAATTCAGGACACACTGTAGTCCCTGCCTGGGCAGTGGGGAGTAATAAAAATAACTGCCATTTAATGAGTGCTTACTGTGTGTTGACCCATGTGTTAAGTACTTTGTATATATTATCTCATTTAATCCTCATTGTAATTGTGTGTCACTGTTACTAGCAGTCTCTTATGGGTGAAGAAACTGAGGTTAGCTAACAGCCCCGTGTCACAAAGCCAGTGAATATGAGTCGTCCTGACTCCCGAGCCCCCACCATTGTTCCTGATGCCGTGCTGCCTCTGGTGCATTAGGACATGTTGTCTGTGCAGTTGGAAGTCATGGGTCCGTTTACTGATCTGCTGCCTACCGGCGAGGCCATCTTGGCCAGCTCCCCTTGCTTTTCTGGTGCGCTCATCTGTAAAAGGAAAATAAGTGTGTATACTTCACCAGGCGTCGGGGCAGGCGGGGGCGGGGGGGGGGTTCCATAGGATAGTTGGTCATAAAACAACTTTGTAAACGAGGAGTTACACATACATTACATCTCTTTTAAATGAGTCAATAGTAAAAGCCTATTTAAAAAATACTTTTTTACAAAAAAGACATGTATCTTTGGGTTCTTTGTTTTCTAAAAGAAATGTGGTTAGTCCCACCTTTATTTTTATTTTTTTTAATGTTTATTTATTTTTGAAAGAGAGAGTACTACGTGTGTGTGCACATGAGTAGGGGAAGAGCACAGAGAGAGGGAGACACAGAATCTGAAGCAGGCTCCAGGCTCTGAGCTGTCAGCACAGTGCCCAACTGGGGTCTTGAACTCATGAACCTTGAGATTATGGCCTGGGCCAAAGTCAGACACTGAACCAACTCAGCCACCCAGGCCCCCCAGGCCCTCCTGTAGACCAGAGTTGTCAGTGTGAAAATAAGGAATAGTTCATTAACGAAGGACAAGTATTCGGAGGAAGCCTCCTAAGAGGAAGGGATGTCACTGGCATGTCTAGCGCAGTGATTAAGGCGCTGGGCTTGTAAGTCTTGTTACTGGCTGTACATCCTTGAACACACCCCCCAGTTCCTACGTCGTAACGTGCAGGCAGTAGTAGTCTCGGCTTCGTGATGCTTTTGTGAAGACCCAGTGAGCTATGAGGCGGGATGTATCACAGGTCTTCAGTGGATACTGAGGTCCACATTTATGAGGCGGAGGATGCTGTTTGGGTACATCAAAGGCAAGGGGCGCCCGACTTTGGGGACTTGGCCTTATTTGAAGACTTTCAGAAGGGGATATCCATATCTGTGGGACTGAGGACCAAGGCCACAGGCCAACCTTGATAGGAAGCCAAACTCCTGTTACGGGCTCTAAGCCGAATAGAAGCTCTGCTACTATTCCTCATCTGGGTGTCAGTAGAGGTCAGGGCTGTGGGAGAGAGGGCAGCGTCTCCTTGCAGTCCTGTAGGCCCCCGGGAGAAGGCCAGAACTCAGAGGTCAGCTAGGCAGCTACCAGCTCGGCTCTGAGCAGGTTACGAGTCAGCAGGAGGAGGGATGCGTTCCATGGTGTGACTTGGCCTCGTCATGTTGGCCGAGGAGCAGAGTTTACCCAAAAAGCATTGGTGTTGTTTTTTTTTTTAACTTGTTACTTGGTTCTGTATGTGAGGGAAAGGAGACAGGGGAGCCAAAAGTTGGGGAGGGGAGTGGGAAGAGCTGTAAATATTGGGAGTGGCATGCTAGGACACATTTACCGATTCCTTACACGGAGGTGATGCGTAATAACTTTGAGCATAGCCTGGCGGTAAGAAGCGGTCAGTCAGTAGTCCCTGGGCAGTTTACGGTCCGAGAATGAGTGGACACACTGGTGTTTTGGATATTTAGAAGTGGGCCCCACAGAAGCTGAACTGGGTTTCCTTGCCTGTGGTCATTTGTCCATTCAGCCAGCAGACGGTTACTGGAAATGGATGTGCCATGGTGGCATAAAGGGCCACAAGACACAGGCCAGTCCACGAGAAGCTTCCTCGCAGTTAGGCTGTTTTATAACTGCTCCCAAATCACGTTAGCTCTGGAGGCTATTTTAGGAACTCCTTTGGTTATGAACCATCTCTTATATTTAATTTTGATTCTCTTTCTCCGCTTGTCCTGGATTCAGTAACGGCATCAACAAACACTGTGTGCGTTGTGTTGCCTTAAGTGTTGCAAGCATTTAGAAGAATACGAGATAACTTGGTAAGAGCTCATTAATTAACTAGACCCGGCATAGCCTCCCAAGGATGTTTGGCCTTCCCCGGGTGGACACTCTTGGTGTCTCAGAGGACCCAGGGTTTCTGTCCGGTGTCTGACAGTATCCGTGAAATATCTGGAGCTGGGCAACAAAGTAGAGGGCTTTGCT
The DNA here is from genome assembly GCA_017311185.1 of Proteles cristata cristata. NCBI lineage: Eukaryota > Metazoa > Chordata > Mammalia > Carnivora > Hyaenidae > Proteles > Proteles cristata. The sequence goes on along the minus strand of JAESUZ010001426.1, from coordinate 1,365,552 downwards.
CCTTCTCCTTGCTTGGTGCACATGTGTGATAACAGCAAGAATTTCGGCCCGCCCTAGAGGGCGCCAGAAGGTGGCGAGGCTCCAGCTTTCCGCCTGAAGGCTGTGGATGTCACTTCTTTGCTCCTTTCTCTTCTTTTGCCACCATCTCAGGTGAGGACAGGGTTCTGCTCTTCCCTTAGCCAGAGCCCAGTTGGTAGCCACAGGGAGCTGTAAGTCTCTGGGCCTTGATTCTCTGGATGAGGATGGGTTTGACAGTGGTCTTCCCAGCCGTAGGATGAGCACAGCCGATTTCTGTCTCCTGCATTCTTAGCCTTGCGTGGGGTCACAGGACGAACCATGGAGCAGACCCCCCCCCAGGTTCAGGGTTGCGGCTGCACTGTTTTCTGCCTGGCACATCCTTAGTATCCTCCAGCCAGAGGACAAGGCGGTCACACGTGTTTGCGAAAGCACAAGTCACATGGATGTCCCTTTGGTATTTGCTTAGGAACCCTTTCTAGAAACCGGAGTAAGATGAGTGCATTCATGTTGGACAAGTCTGGATCAAAGGGAGAACAGAGGAGCAGGACCCTCAGAGGACTGGGGCAGGCAGGGAAGGGCCTTGGACAAAGCAAGCCTGTTTCGGGTGTGGTGGTCAGGGACTCGGGGTGGGCATGTTGACAGGAAGGCCCACTCTAGCCTCCATCAGCCAGTCAGCAAGTACTGATTGAATGCCATTGGGGTTTAGCTTTGGGAAGAAGGAGAGAGAATTCTGAAGCTTGCCTGGGCCGCATCTTTGAAACATTCATTCGTGCTCCAGGGGCCCAGATGAATCGGCCATGATGACACACAACAGCACGTTGCCAGGCTCTAAATTGCAACGTGGTTCACATATGTGTTGGTGTCTGGAGAAGGGTGGAGGGTCATGGTGGCAGACGTGTGGCCGGCCTGGGAGAGAACAGAGAATAAAGACAGATGTGTTGCTTCATCTCACAGAGGCCACGGGCCTCAGGTTCTAGTGCAGCATCAGCAGTGTCCAGGCGCCTTCTCCTTGTAGGAGCTTGGCCAGGTAGAAGGGAGCACCCGGAGAAGGGGCCAGGGACGCTCAGGATCCGAGAGCAGGTTTGATTCCCAGCAAAGGGAAATGGAGCAGATAAGCAAACGTGTGTGAAAGCACCTGGTGTAGTATTTTTCATATAGAAACAACTCAGCAAAGGCTTACTCTCTTCTTTGGGATGAAAAGAGTCCCAAAGAAGACACCCAAGTGAGGTTTGAAAATGGGTATGTGGGGTTGGGGAGGGGAGGGAATGGAGAAACAAGGCAGCCACGCTGGTGGGCTAGGACAGAGAGAGGGAGTGGCGGGGGGGCGGTCCTGAGGAATGGAGCAGGCACTGCTGGAGGTCAGTCTGCTGCCCCTGGGCCTGACAGGGCCACGTTTGCAGCATTGTCCAGCTTTTGATCCCAATTAGAAGGGAATATGTCAAACTAGAGCAAGCACAGAGGAAGGCTGCTGGCCTGTGAAGGATGGTTAAAAATTGGCAGTATTGATTCCAGAGAGGGAAAGATGTCGGTGGAGGGGGTTTGCCGGCACAGCTTTGTGTATTTAAAGGACTGTCACACGGTGTGGGTGTCAGGCTTCCTCTGTGGAACTCCACAGGGCAGCTCTGGAGCCAGTGGGTCACAGTGACAGAGAGGCAGATGATGGTGTGTGGGACTGGATTACTCTTCCGTCGTTTGAGCTGTAAAGGACGTGATGGAGGGCACATGGGTGGCCCTGTGAGGGAGTGAGCTGTCCCAGTGGGCCGAGCCTGTTCACAAGTAAGCCGAGTGGCCGCCACGCAGGGCCGCAGGTAATAAAAGCTACAGCTACCACTCACTGAGCAGCTGTGTACCGGGCAGTATTACCAAGTGCTTTACATGTAGGGACTCCTTTGCTCCTCAGAACAACCCTTATTAGCCCCACTTTACAGGTGAGACCGTTCCCCCACCCAAGGTCCCCTACCTTGGCCTTGAACCCAACCAAGGCTGATCTTGTTATTGAAAGGTGAGGCCAGATGACCTCTAGGGTGCCTTACGTCACCAGCACTCTAAAGGCTTTATGTGAGGGTCATCCCAGGCCATTAGGATGGGACTCTGTTAGGTTGGGGGCAGGAACGGTGGTTACTGCTCTCAGGGTGGCTTCACTAGGGGCACTTGCGCCCGACCTTGAGGTCAATGGGAGGGGCTTTGGCAGCAGGGGTGTTCCATTGGCTGTTAGGCTCTTGTCCGGTGTCCTCCAGCCCTTTAGTGACTCTGGGTTCTCAGAAACACCAGTGGAGCTTTTTGTCATCAGTCTTTCCAGAAGCTTCCTGGTGGTGCCATGAGCATACTAGCCTGCGGGCTCCCCCTACCGCCCAGCTCTGTCCAGAAGCCCAAGTGATGCACAAGGTGCTGTGGCCTGGAGGGGTGGCAAGACTCCAGCCTCCTCATTTGGGGGCTCCCCAGGGTGGGACTAAGCAGCCAGCTGTCCTCCTGGTGCTCTGCTTTTCCAGGTAGAGCTGGAAAGCCCCGCTGGCCCAGGTAGGGCTCCATGACTTGTGCCCAGCACTGTGCCCTGACACACAGTAGGCCCCTGGCACACCTTCTGGAACAAATAACTGGTCCGTTCTTACTCTCGGCACACGCCTGCTTTTTCTCAGCATTCATCAGGCCCCTGAAGGTTTTAAAGTTTCCAGAGGGAGACTGTTGGTAAGGTGGGGTGCTCCCCTCACCCCAGGTTACATGGCATTGGGAGAAACTTCCAAATGTAATCTTTTGGATTTTGTTTTGATTTATTTATCTATTTATTTATTTATTGAGTGCCTGATGTGGGGCTCGAACCCACACATGGTAAGATCATGACCTGAGTTGAAGTCAGAGCCGCCCAGGCACCCCGATCTTTTTTTTTTTTTTTTTTGAAGCAGAGCTTAATTGCCACTCTGCTTTTTGGGAAGGAACACTGACCTCAGAGGCCCGCGCCAGACCCTAACCTGAGAGTAACTGCTGCCGGCCAGTCCCCAAGGACTTCAGAAAGCAGAACCCTCTAGAAGAGTGTGCCTCCAGCACTCGCAGTCCATTGGAAGACAATCACAGGACTGTCTCTCGCCCTCAGCGATTCTGGTCAACAAGCCTTCCCCGCTCATGAGCTTCTTGTACGCAGGGGATGTGTCCATTCACACCAGCAAAGATATTTGGAACTTTGACTTTCGGTGGGATCTCATATTATGAGAACAGTATCCTGTAGTTGAAAGCAGTGTTAATAGAAATGCATCCCAGATATTGGCCCCCAAACACAACATCCACCGTTAGGCTGTCGAGTGCCCCCGGCCCCTCTCCCACCCGCCCCAGCCCCGGGGACCTTGTCCCGCCCTGGCTCCTGGCAGCGCGGGCACTTTGCTGAAAGCCTAGACTTGCTCACTGGCATGCCTCATGGCCCCGGTGTCTTTGCTTTTCCTTCCTGGGCTGTGGGTATGGGCACGGACATGCCCCTGTGTGGGGGAGAAGGCGGTAGGGAAATGAAAGCTCAAGTCAGAGCCGTTTGGGGAACCCCCTGTCCCGCTGTGTTTGTGACTCCTGCTGTCTAGATCTGACTCAGCTAAGCACAGCAACAGTTTGTTCTGGAGGAGGAAAGAAACTTGATTTTTGAGTGACATGGTGCTAAGCTTGTATGTTCACACGAAGGTCAGGACAGCTCCGTGAGTCACCATTGTCCAGGTTTTGCGGACCTTAGAGATATCTCTTGCCCGGAGCTTCCCTCCTGGATCAAGACAAAGAACCCCAAGAGCAGCAGTAACATCTAGTGGAGGGCACACGGGTCAGACCTCCTCCTGTCCCCACCCCGGCCATGCCCGGCCTGTGGCACAGGCCGTGGGTTCCACCGTGCAGGGATGGGGTAGGGCTCCCTTCAGCCCAGCTCACGTGGCCCAGCCACACTCCATTTCTCTGGAAATTATTTCCATCCGTTGACAGGGCCAGGATTTTGAGAGCAGCCAGCCAAGAGGCGCGTTGGGTTACTCCCTGAGTCCCAAACAGACTTTGTCCCCCTGTGTGTCAGGCGGCACCAGAAGCCCCTGGTCCAGGGGTTTCCAGGGGCTTCGGCTAGTGGAGTGACTGTGTTCGCTCAGCTTCAGGGCATCGTCGGAATAGTGGTGCCGGGGCCCTTGTCAACCTCGGTTTTGTGTGAGGCTGAGGCATGAGGCCTCTGTGGCAGGAGCTTGGGGTTAATGGTCAGTGGCCCAGGACAGGATAGACATTTTAGCCTCGTTCACTTTCCCAGGAGGTGATGGGAGCAAGCTGGGGCAGGACACTTCGGAGCCTGGACTCTTGGACTGAGAAGCCGACTGACTCAGTCTTCCCAGGAGAAAGCATTTCCTTATGAACAGGGCACACTGGTCACAGTATCTGCCATCGCTGGCCTGCCCATCTCCACACCCCCAAACACACACACCCCCTCACTCTGTTTCCCTTGAGGGAGGCATTCCATGAGGGAGCCTTTTTTAGTGCCGGGGCTGACTTCCATCTGTGACGTGGATTCCGGACTTGCCTTGGCCTTCCCTCACCTTGCTTCGCCCCTGCAGCCGTGGGAGGCTCGTGCCCGGCCTGGCCGCTTACTGCCTGCCGCCCGGCTCCCACCCCCGGTCTGCGGCGTCATTCTGGGTCTGCATCTGCATCTCGCCTCTGCCAGGACCTACCCTCCAGCACAGGCTGTCTCCGGCCCTTGTCTTGGATTGTCACTTGGCATGTGGTACTGCGTTGTGTTCTTGGAGTATTTGTCATCACTGCTGGGCCTCATTTCACTCCAGCTCAGCAACCTGGATGGAAGTGCCATGGCCCCTTGGGTTGGGGATTTGATGGGAAAAACTCCTCAGTGGCTCTGGGGGAGTTGTCCCAGGAGGTTGACAAGATGCAGTCTTAAGGCTGACCACATCACGGTCGTTAGTACTGATTGGAGCTGTTGACAGCACTGCTCCTTCACGCACCTTCTCCCCATCAGACTTCTAATGTGTGAGTACCATTTCTCACATCCCCCCAACCCAGCATGTATTCAGACTCTTTCTAATCATATATATGTATATATAATTTTAATATGTATATATTATATATATAAAATATATTACATATATATATGTGTTTGTAGATTCTGTGTTTTTGTTTCTTCTTACAGAATCCTGGGATTGGAAATTATCTTACCACGTATTTAACTGTTACAGCAATTTGGCTTTTACTTGGCATCTCTGGCCTTTGTTCTTCCGTCTTGGACCTGTCATCTGAACACACACTTGATTTTGTCTCCTCCTTTGTCTTGTCAATATGAAGCTAGGCTGGCTGTGCCTGGTTAGTACGGGCATCGAAGACCAAGAATGCCATGGACTATGGGTTTTGCAAGGTGCAGGTTTTCTTCCAGTGCCTGATACGGCACCACACCCAAAATTGTCGTTGTCTGCCATCATCATTATCATCATCGTCATGATTGGTGACATCAGTCGAGCATTTCCTTTGGTATTTTTTCCAGACTTTCAAAAATTGTTATTGAAGGATAGTTGACACATAATGTCCATATTAGTTTCAGGTGTACAACATGGTGATTGGACAGTTCTCTATACCTCACTCAGTGTTGACCACAATAAGTGTAGTCACCATCTGTCATCATATGTTACTACAGTATTACTGACTGTATTCCTTATGCTTTACTTTTCATCTCCATGACTTATTTATTTTACAACTGGAACTTTGTACCTCCTAATCCCCTTTATCTATTTCCTTTATCTTCCCACTCACCTCCCCTGTAGCAGCCCCCAGTTGTGTCTCCGTATTTAAGAGGCTGCTTTTTTGCTTGTTCATTTGTTTTTTAGATGCCACATGTGAGTGCAGTCATACAGTATTTATCTTTCTTGATTTATTTCACTTAATGCCCTCCAGGTCCACCCATGTGGCAAGATATCATTCTTTCTTATGGCTGTTGTGTGTTTGTATGCATGTGTATATATATATATCTACACACACACATATGTATATGTACACACGTATATATACAGGTATGTATATGCATGCAAATGTGCACACGTATATACAAATATATGTGCATATACATAAATATGTATATCACATCTTCTTTATCCATTCATCTGTTGATAGACACTTTTATAAAAATCTTGCCTATTGTAAATAAAGCTGCAATCAACATAGGGGTGCATATATCTTTTTGAATTAGTGTTTTCATTTTCTTTGGGTAAATACTGAGTAGTAGAATTACTGCAATACATGGTATTTCTATTTTTAATTTTTTGAGGAATCTCCATACTATTTTCCACAGCAGTTGCACCAATTTACATTCCATCTAGCAGTGCTTAAGAGTTCCCTTTATCCACGTCCTCACCAACACTTATTATTTCTTATCTTTTTGACACCAGCCATTCTGACAGGTGTGAGGTAATATCTCATTGTGGTTTTTACTTTGCATTTCCCTCATGGTTAGTGATATTGAGCATCTTTTCATGTGCCTGTTGGGCATCTAGATATCTTTGGAAAAATGTCTGTTCAGGGTCCTCTGCCCATTTTTTAATTGGATTGTTCGGGGGGCTTTTTGGTGTTGAGTTATGTAAGTTCCTTATATATAATTTTGGACATTAATGCCTTTTTGGACATATCATTTCCAAATATCTTCTCCCACTCGATAGGTCACATTTTTATTTTGTTGATGGTTTCCTTTGCTGTACAAAAGCTTTTCATGTTAGTGTAATGCCAGTAGTTTATTTTTGTTTTTGTTTCCCTTGCCTGAGGAGAAATATTCATAAATACATTGCTGAGACTAAGAGATTACTTCGTATCTTTTCTTTAAAGAGTTTTATGATTTCAGGTCTAACATTTAGGTCTTTAATCCATTTTGAGTTTATATTTGTACATGGAGTACATAGTAGTCCAATTTCATTCTTCTGCCTGTAGCTGTCCAATTTTCCAAGCACCATTTATTAATTAAAAGATTTTTTCCCCATTGTATCTTTTTGTTTCCTTTGTCATACATTAATTGATCATATATGCATGGGTTTATTTCTGGGATCTCTGTCCTGTTGCATTGATCTATGTGTCTGTTTTTTCACTAGTACCATACTGTAGTTTTGATTACTATAGCTATGGGTAGCATAGCTTGAAATCTGGTATTGTGATATCTAGAGGTTTGTTCTTCTTTCTCAAGATTGCTTTGGCTATTCAAGGTCTTTTGCGGTTCCATAGAAGTTTTAGATCTATGAAAAATGTTACTGGTATTTGCTGAGGATTGCATTGAATTTGTGGATTGCTTTGAGTAGTATGGACATTTTAACAGTATGGATCTTCTAGTCCATGAGCATGGTATATTTGTTTGCTTATGTCGTCTTCAATGTCTCTCATCGATGTCTTATAATTTTCAGAGTATATATAGGTCTTTCACCTCCTCGGTTATATCTATTTCTAGGTAGCTTGTTCTTTTTGGTGCAATTGTAGATTTGATTGTTTTCTTGATTTCTCTTTCTGCTACTTCATTATTATACAGAAACACAACAGATTTCTGCGCCTTAATTTTGTATTCAGTAACTTTACTGAATTCATTGATCAGTTCTAATCATTTTTTGGTGGCGTTGTCAGGATTTCTATATGAGTATTTAGTTGTTGGGAATTGTGCAGAATGCTTCTGTATCTCTTAATAGCCTTACCAAGAAAGCCCCTAGGAAGTGTGGATGAAGCTGAAAACTGGAAACTTAGAAAGGAGAAATAAGTTGTTCGAGTTTATATAACACATAAAGAGGCTGTACTAGAATTTAGATTCAAATCTGTCTCATTTTTTAGTCTGAGTTTTTAATCACTGCATGTGCTATATTTGTTTAGTACTATGTACTCACTAAATGTGTGTTGGATGCCAAGCTCCCTCCAGCAGCTAGGTCTCCATTGTATCACTAACCATGATGAAGACAGCACCCAACATCTTTTTGAATACTTACAGTGTTAGGCTCTGTACTAAGTGATGTACATCAGGTAACGTACTTAATATGCACAGCCCAATGAGGAAGGTATTTCCCCACTTTGCAGATTAAGAAACTGAGACTCAAGAAGTCTGAGTTAACTTGCCCAAGGTCACACAGATAAGTAGTGTGTGGATTTGGATAGTCAGGATTTGGATGCAGGTTATCTCTTACACAGTATGAGTCTGTTCTCTTGATCATCGTATTACAGTCTACAAAAAACAAGATTCATTTTTGCCACTGTCTCTTTCTTCTCCCTTAGCTTTCTTTGTCTATTCCTGCACCTTTTCTTTCTGAGAGGTCCCGGCTGGAGTCCTCTTCTCACAGTATGCGAGTCCACAGTGAACTTACTTTCCAAAACTGGCTCTTTGATTTATATTTTCTTAAACTTCACTTGTTGGCAGATCCTCATGTTAAAATCACCCGATTTAAGATTAGTGCTCCATTATACAATAATAGACCTATTTGTCCGTCTTATTTCTGACCAAAGGAACGGAACGGGGAAACAGACCCCAGAAACAGACCCATACGTATCTGGACACCTCATTATGACAGAGGAGTAAGGAGATTTATGCTGAGCAGTAGGGAATGGACAGTCATTTTAATAAACAGTATGGGGACAGTTGGATATCCACAAGGAATTAAATGAATCTTGGCCACTACCTCATATTATGCACAAAAATAAATTCCAGAGAGATCATCCATCTAAATGTGTGAGTTAAAACAAAATAAAACTTCATCTACGAGACAACATAGAATATCTTCAAAACCTTGAGGAAGCCATACATTTTTTTAAGGAGACACCAAGAGCAATAGCTATAAAGGAAAAGATTGATAAGTTGGATGACATTAAAATGAGAAACTTCTGATCATCAAACGACCTCACTAAGAAAAGACAAGCCAGGTGGGGAAGACACATGGAGTACCTATAGCTGGCTGGTAGATTTGTACCCAGAATGTGTAGAGACTCCAAGAAATCCACAGGAAATGAACCCCTTCCCTCAAAATGGGCAAAAGTACGTTCCATACGTATAAGATTGTGAGCTCTGTAGTTTTCTTCTCTGAGTTCAGATTTTAACCAGTTTGTCCCAGATCATTGGCACAACCTGGTGGCTGGCCTTGGGAACTATTTAATTCCGTGGCTCTTTCTGACATTTCCTTTGTGTGTGGACTGTGGGCCCTTCCCTTCAGATGTCCTCACGCACTCAGCTGTTCTTTCTGCCACGAGTGTGTCCTTTCTCATGAATGTATAATACAAGTGTCTCTTCCTCTTTTCCTTTGGGTTGTTAACTTTTGATCAGCTATTTTAAGAATATTTCTCTCCGGCTTCTTCCTCCCCTCCCCCCATCTCTTTTTTCATTTCCCTTTTTGTACCTCCTTGTTTAGCCTAAAAACTTGTGGTTGTAAAGTTATCCTGAAATATCTGAACGTGTTTGGGGGACTCGGCTTGTTATCGCATGGGCTCCAGAGGCAGAGTGATGACTGGAGGCTAGTAGTTAGTTACCTAGAGAGAGATTTCCTCTCAGCTGTATCTAGTTGTCTGAATTCTCCAAAGGTGGGAGGGAGTTATTGAACCAAGGTTAGGCTAGACGATGGCTTGGTCGTAGTGTTGTTCACGGAGTGCCCTATGCCTTGCATGGGCAGCTGGATTATCCCTTTCAATTTTACCAACAAAGCCCTGAACAGACTCTCTGAGCATGTCCAGAGTAGCAACTCCTCTAACTGTGAGAGGGGACCAGTACACTGGAATATATATGTATATACGGCCCGTGTCTTCCCTTAGATCTTTTGTCTTTCTGGTGGGCCAGGATGAGGCACCAATACTAGCATTTGAATGGTATCATGTATATTTAAAAATAATTCCAGAGCACCCCTCCATTCACAGCCTTCCACGTAGGGCTGGCTGACCTGAAGGCTGAGATTTCCCTCACTGTCCGCTCTGCCGTCCTCACTGTTTCCTCCAGTAGCAGCACCTGTGAGGTAAAGCTTTTCTCTTCAGTAACATTTTTTATTTCTTTACCTTATTGAAGTCCTCATGCTTTCAGTGCTTGCGCCCATTTATTTTTCATAGCAAACATATTGTATTTTGGATACATTACCACAAAGAAAACAACTTAGAAGCTCTGCAGGTATCTTTTAACTTTTAAAAGTTTTTGACAGTGTTTAAAAATTGAAAGTTTAAAATAATAAATCTGTATTTCTACCTTCTGTACAACTGGATGCTGTGGGTTCTTGGTGGCCTCTGTTCCCGGATGGTCCTAGGCAGGTGGGGCTGGGGAGGGCTGCCCGGGAGAAGTGGCACGTTCCTTCCACTTGGCACATTCCCTCCCCAGCCAATGTAACCTTTTTTACCTGCCTAGATCCCATAGGCCTCTGAGTTTGTGGCTTCCTAAAGTGAGTAAAGTGGGTGAGCCCAGGAACCCAACCAGTGAGAAAATTGACTCCAGCTTTTCAAGAGCAGATTTTCAAAATATCAAAAATACCAATTTGGGAATGTCCATATAGGCTCCTCAACTGGCATGCGTAGATCTTAAGGTCTTCTATGCTGTGTGTTGACTTAACACCTAGAATGTACTTAATAAATGATTTACCTCGTGGGGTCAACTGGGTGCCTATTGTCTGCTTCCTCCCAGGTAGTGAATAGAAACACCGTCTCACTGTGGCCCACCTGTAGATTCTGCCTCAGACTGAGACTATTGTCATTTTATCTAGAACACCTGCTCTAGCCCTAGATGTTTGTGTGGAGTTTGGGATCAGTCCCCTGCACAGGTACCCTGCTTGAGAAAAATGCTTTCTTTCCTGATAAAAGATCCAGGGGCACCTGGGTGGGCCAGTTGGTTAAGCATCTGACTTCGGCTCAGGTCATGATCTCACAGTCCATAACTTTGAACCCTGCATCAGGCTCTGTACTGACAGCTCAGTCTTCTGCAGATTCTGCATCTCCCTCCCTCTCTGCCCTTCCCCTACTCACACTCTGTCTCTCAAAAATAAATAAAACATTAAAAAAAAACTTCTTTAAAGTCCTGCTAGGGGCACCTGGGTGGCTCAGTTGGTTAAATGTCCAACTCTGGATTTCAGCTCAGGTCATGATCTCCTGGTTCGTGAGTTGGAGCTTTGCATCGGGCTCTGTGCTGACAGTGCAGAGTCTGCGTAGGATTCTTTCTCCTCCCCCTCTCTCTGTCTCTCTCTCTCAAAATAAACAAATAAATTAAAAAAAAAAAAAAGATCCAGTCCCCGTAGAGTAGGCCAAAAAGAGGAAATGAGGGGACAGAAAGGCCTGCCCTAAGCCTGCTCTCCTGGCTGGTGCCCGCAAAACCGGAGTTTGTGGCAATTACAGAGTGATTGCATTCCAAACCCTGGGCCAGGGCTGGGTAAAAGTTCAGCTCATTCCCTGCAAAGAAAATGCTTCATCTGTGGCATTTCATAGTTTTGACCCAGATCAGTCAGAGGCCACGGAGAGCTTGCGGCATCTATAGAGCGTTCACAGCTTCGAGGCCTGTAGCCACAGAGAAGCCGACGGGAGCCAGGGGCCTGCTGGGCTCACGCTGAAGCCCTGCCTTTTCATGTTTGCCATGGCCCAGCCTCCTCGGGCCTCACAGGGTGGACAGAAAGAACCAGCACCTTCTCCCCGCTCCGAAGTTATCTTTACCCCCTGAAATCAAACACCACATGCAGCACCCTATAAAACTGCTTCCTGGTAGACTTGAGCGTGCTTGCTAAGTAAACATCCTCCCGTGTTTTTAGAACTGAATTTGTTTCTGCTTCCTGGTCATCCCATTCGGGTTTTTCTGTTGTAGGCACCACGCAGAATCAGGTTAATAGAAGGAAGATCTAGAGTGGGGCAGAGATACCTAAAATGACTGTTTGAGTCCTAGTAAAACTGAGAAGAGTAACACGGTTGTGGGAAGAAAAAGCAAAGACTTTAGAAGAAAAGCAAAATGAAACAAATCCTCCCCAAACATAGTACCGTCCCAATGCTGTACGAGTCAAGAGTTGGGCCCTGCCGAGTCTCTGAAATGGGGACCTTTCTCTGCATGGACTCAAGCTCAGGTGTGCTGTGGTTGGCCTCTCTCGGTAGGTTCTGTGTACGGCCCTCCTCTGACCCTAACGTGCTCCTTGCTCTGTCTCTCATGACTTATTTGCCTCTTCTCTCGCTTCCACCCACCCGTGACATCTCTATCGCCATGGCAGTGAGCAGCCACGTCATTCACCAAGTTCATGGGGTGATGGGCCAACTCTTCGGAGCCCTACTTCCCTCTGGTTCTCCCTCCTGAAGCAGGAGGCTCCCTGGCAGAGCTCAGAGCCCTTTGTTTATTTGATCCTGGGCTCTTGGATAAATCAGGAATGTCCTGACATGAACTTAGGCATGTTTTTCTTCCATGGAAAAGGAAACTACAGCAAATGGTATTTAAGTAAGCAGAGGACCATTCTGAGGGACTTGCTTTAGTGCCATCAAGGCCACATTCCTTTGGTCATCGGACCAGTAGGTGACTTCTTTATTGGCATGCACTACCCCAGAGCCCAGAAGGTGTGAATTTGAAGCACTTTCCCCCCTGCTGGGAGCCTGGCACAGATGCTCTGGGCTTCTTTTAAGCCCGTGGAGTGCCATGGTTGTCTTCCAAGTGGTCTTTCTGCTGGGTGAAACCTTGGCCCCAAGTAGTTACCTGAAGAAGGCTGCTTGGGAAGCAGGGTGCGGGACAAGGTGGCCGCCTGGTCTCTCGTCCTCAAGTCTTCTTCCCAGAAGTCGCAAGGTACATGATGTGATACACCTTATGAGTCAGCTACCCGAGTAGCTGAGTAGATCTCTCACTTCCGGTCACGTCTGGGAGAAACCTCTGTGAGTCTGCGAACTTTGGACGTGGCCGTGTGGGAACCCAAGACTCCCTGGGTCTATCTGGGTGGACAGTTGGCTTCTAGGCTGTCCTGGATCCATTTCTGGGTCTGGGGTCAGGAGAATGTTGGGAGCTCTGTGCCTGGCTTGTAGTGGAGACCTGTCCATATCCAAAAACAACCCCAGCCGGCCCTCAGAGCATTGGTGGGAAAACCCAGTCCCCGTGAGGGTTTCCAGGTGTGGGCAGGCCTCCCACCACCGTCATGAGGCGGTGGGCGTGAGCCGGCACGTGCTCGTGCCCCCGGGCCGCCCACCCAGAAAGAAGAGCCCCGCCGCTGGCCACTCCAGGTCCCGGCTTGGCCGCTGCTCTGTTTTGCTGCTTTCCATGTTGTCAGAGGATCTTCTTGGGAACAAATGACTCAGCAACCTGAATCTCTGGGACTGAGTAGCCTAAGTGCCTTTTGAGAAGTGATCGGACATTTCCACCGAGGCCCGAAAATTCTGAGCCTGGAAAGAATGGAGATCCAGACTGGTTTTACTCTGGATTCTTCGGGCTGCGGTTCAGTTAGGTTTCTCCCAAATCCTGCCTCAATAGGAGAATAGCATCCGTGGGGTAAGCAGGCAACGTTTTAATTACGCTTTCTGTCCTTAGGAAATTCCAGGGAGAAAAAGGTCCTGGTTTGTGGCCAAAAAAGCAGAGAACAACAAAAGTCGGCTCTGGGTCATCCGGATGTGTCTGTGGCACAAAGAGTTAATAGGACAGTGGTCTCAGGGTGAAGACCATTTTATTCCCCTGCGTGGGAGAAGTTCACATGGTTCAAGAAGAGATGAGGCAACGTTTAGCGTGGGACAGCCCTGTCTGGGTTCCGGGCGCTGTCACTCAAAGAGTTAAGCTAGTCTGGTGGCTTGGAAGCCGGCAGGGAAGGCGTGAGCCTGCAGGGACCAGGCCCTCTATGCCCCAGAGCAGTGAGGTGTTGGGGGGTAAAAAAAATAAAAAAAATAAAATAAAAAAAAGGGCTCAAAAGTGTGGCCAGGGAGCGGAGTGTAGGCCCAACTTTTTTTTTTTTTTTTTTGCCTTGTTTGACCAGCCTTGGCACTGCCCTCCGGCTCTCCAGGGGAAGAGCTGCAGTTCTGCTCTTGCAACACAAGGAGCAGACTGGAGAATTTAGATCTGCGTCACAGAGCTCAGAGAGAGAGAGGAGAGAGAGAGAGAGAAGAGAGAGAGAGCGAGAGCGCTCCGTCGATAGGTCTGCTAGCAACAGCCGTGCTGCAGCAGAGAGAGAGAGAGAAATCAAGAAACAAGTCATAGCAACACCGGGCACCAGGTTCTGCCAGCTCACTTGCCAAACGTTCAGAAATCTGTCGGGGGCTGGAGGCCTCTGGGTAGCCCGGGCTAAGGAGATGACACGCAAGGTGGCACGGGCGGTTCCCGCGGGGGGGAGGCGGGCGGTGGTGGGGGGCAGGGGTGGGAGCAAGAGATTGCGGGGCGATGGTGGAAGGTGTAACGGGACCAATTTCTGGAACATTCGGGACTGCGGCACCCTACGGCCAGACCGAGATTTGGGTCTGCGCAGGCGACGATGGGTGGTCCGATGGGCTTCAGGACTTGATGGCGTAACCCCCTTCTTCCCCACGTACGTATTTGCTGGGATCGGGGGCGATGTCTCTGCGTATGTGGGTGCTCTGTCTTTCTCACCTTCTTTCTCGCTCTTTTGCTATTTTTTCTCTGAGAGAGGGCTTTTTTTCCCCCACTTTAATTTCTTTTCTTTTAGTGTCAGCTGCTCAAGCCTGACCAGGGTAGAGGCTAGAGGAGCAAGCTGTCCCCGGCGCCCCACCTGACCTCTCAGCCTTTGCCCCCATTTCCTTCTTTTGAACAGACAGACAGACAGACTGGTTTTCCAGGTTGTTTGGGTATCAGCGTCTGTCTGTCCATCCATGCAGTTCTTAGGTGGCAGGTAGGGAGTGAGGAGGAGAGGTGCCGGGAGGAAGGTGGAAAGGCACAGTTTTCCAGGGGTTGCCTTATTGAAATGTTCGGCCCTGGGGCGGCTGGGGCTGGTGGGGGGCCGGTGGGCAGGATGGGGCGTGGGTTGGGAGTGGTGGGGTAAAGCTGGTAGGTTTGTCACTGCGTAGTTGGGAAAAGTGGGGAATGGTGACGCAGTCACTGTTGCATCTTGTTAGGAGCTCCAAGGGGGACAGGTAGTGAGGCTCCCAGCATCTGTAGGGCCAGCTGAGAGGGGTTAAGGATGAGCTGAGAAGGGAAGCTAGCATTTAGAGATTAAATGTCATCCTTTTGGCGTTGGAAAGTTGTTTACCTTGCGCTCTCTGTGTCTCCATGTTGGCACCCTTCCAGTTCACATGTGATGGCCTTCCTTGTACTGCTGCATCATTAACTAAGTGACTGAGCTGGCCTTCCATTGGCCAGGGGAGGGCTCTCACTCCAGACATTTCCTCTGATTGGTGGGTGGGCCAATGGCAGGTGAAAACCTTTTTTTGATTGGCTGAGGGCAGGGTATCAAATCTGAATTTGCATTTCACTTGCTTAAAGGGGAGGGGGGAGAAGCCCAGCAGCTTTCTAAAATCTGTTTAGGGGTGTGCGTATGCTCCTGTGTCTGTGCCTGCTTCTCTCTGATCAGGTGAAGCCTCTTCCTATGCCTTTTTTATTTCAAGAACTCTGGGGAAGAGGAGCTCAGGGTTCCCCAAACTTTTTTTTTTTTTTTTGGAGGAGGAAGGGTTGGAGAGATGGGTACGCAGAGGGTTGACCAAACTGGAAGGAAGTATTTGTCCTTTAGTTTGGTGTCGGAAAAGGGAATTTTCCAATCAGCCACACCTCGGTGTTGCGGCAAAATAATTCTTGGCTCCCCTGGAAACGCACGGGGCAAGGTAGAACAGATCTGCTGCTGCTGACACTGCCACCACCGTGGGTTTCCTGCTGCCTCTGGGCTGCTCCCTGGGGACAAGAGATTTGCATTGACGGGGCTGTCCAGAGCTGAGCCCAGTGTGGGAAAGACCTGCCTTCTGGAAGCTGCTGCTCCCTGGTCTTGGAAAGGTGAGGATGGGGACTGACCCCAGGATGTTGCTCAGGAACTGCGTATTTATTTGGTGGGATGTCCGGAAGAGCCACTGGGCCACGAGAGGTTTGGAGGTCCCAAGCTAGGAAGGTTTGTCATTCTGGGGAGTGAGGAGAGTGAGAGCAAAACTAGGGCAGCAGGCTGTTCGCCTGTGGTTGGGGGAGGGAGACGTGGAAAAATCAGGGTCCTGGCTCCCCATCAAGTCCTTGTTGCAGGTCTCACGTTTGTGGGGAGGGGGTTCAGAGCCCTGCGCCTTGCGCAGTGGCCCCCGCCCATGACTGCGCATCCGGGAGCGCAATGCGCCCTGAGTCGCTGGCCTAGGACAGCACCGCCCTTCTTATTACATAACGGAGGCACGGCTGTGCCTTCTCGGCCCTTCTTTGCAACCCTGCCTCCTGGCTCCCTGGGGCCCGCGGAACTGGAGAGGGTCAGGTTGGGGAGCAGGGGAAGACTTCACTCCCTCGGAGGGTTAGCCCTCATCAGGTCAGTGATGGGAGCTGGGTCGGAAGACCGAAGTGGGCTGCTGTCCCCCTTGGTATATGGAACGCAGAACGTCCTTCTCAATGCCCGGTGTCACCCATGGCCCCCAGGACCTCTTGGGGGCATGGGGTGGGGTGACGTCCTTTTCTTTCCTTCTTATGCTTTCTGGGTTTTGAGGGGAAGTTTCTGAAGGGAAAGACGTGACAATTATAAGAGTGAGGAAGGGTGTGTGTCGGGGGGGCCCATTTGGGAGGTGGTTGACAGTTCACTCCCCTTGTCACTGGCCTCCCTTTCCTTGGGTGGGTTGATGGTATTTTTGACTCCTTTTTTCCTACGGCTGCCATTTTGGAGGTGTCTCTGCTGGTCTCTGACATGGTGGCGTTGGTTTTTCTGGTCCTGCTGTGCCAGTTCCGCAGAGTGGGCGGGGGGCGGGGGCTGTGACGGAGGAGGGGGGGCAGAAACGCAGCAGAGGCGGGCACAGTGGTGGCTGCCGCAGTGAAGGTGGCCCCAGGGGCAGGACCGCCCAGTCCCACCCTCGGACACAGCCTTGCGTGGGGGTTCCACCACCTGGGGCCCCGGCTTGTGGGCATTGCTAACAGAAGGCCTGGGTCTCCTATGCCTTCCCTGGCCTGAGGCTTGACGCATAGTCCAGGGGAGAAGATGAGTTGTTGTTTTTTTGGGGAGGGGACAAGCGAAGGCAGAGACCCGGCTGCTCATCTCAGACGTGTCGGACGTGTGGTTTGTGTTCCCCAAATAGGCTCTGTCTCCGGCAGTCTCTCTATGGGGACAAGGGGGTGGGGTCCAAGGCAGCTTTGAGGATTTGTTCGATGGCCCTCCCTTCTCATTGTTTTTCTTCTCTGCTCCTCGCCATGCCCCCTGCCAGTGCCACGGTTCCAGCTGTGGTCCTCCGGTGAGGCTCCCTGCTGCCCGTCCCTCTCCTTTCCAGGCCCTTCTGCGTGCAGCGGCCATCTTGTCTTTTCTTGCTTAGAGATGTAAAATGGTTTCTCTTCGTTTCCAGAGTGAAATTCCTTCCCTTTGGCACAGTGCTGAGGACTGTCTGGAAGTAGCCCTAGCTCTCCTGTGCAGTCTTAGTCCTCTGCGTTTCCCCAGGTGGGCCACGTCTTCCAATAAAACCAGACAACTTACTTTCCCTTGCTTTTCCTATCTCTCGGTTTTCACTACTGGTATTTTCCATGCCTCCTTGGCTGCACCGCACCCACCTGCGGCAGCCCCACCGCCCTCCGTGGACCTTTCCTGATCACCTTCCCAAGAAGCAGTCCGCGTAGCCTCTCCTTGCTCCCTCGGGCCAAGCTCTCAAATACTTTGTCCCTCTCGTTTGCCACTTCGGTGGTCTTACGGCTCTTTGTGTACAAGTCTTGTGTCACCTATGAGGTGATGAGCTGCAAGAGGCTGGGAAACAAGGAAAGAAAACACTTACCTATTTGGTGCCTTCTGTTCTCCAGGTACCACGTCAGGCTCTTTCACCGACCTTCTTTCATTGACTGCTTTCCACAACCCTGGGAGGAGAGAGCCCCATGGCTGGTAAGTGTTCTGATCATGATTAGGACCCCCATTTCTCAAAGCCTTTGTATTTTTTTTTTTTTACCTCTCAATTCTCAGTGTCCACAACAGGGCTCTTACAAGATAGATCCCCAGAACGTGCCTGTTTAAGGAATTTCATACATCCCTAACGCTATGTGGGAGTTCCGGTGGCCCATCTTCATGCGCCCAAGGTCCGAGTCTCTTAGCCGTTTCATGCTACCCTCCCTACTACCTCATTGACTTTCTCCTCTTCCTTTGAGGTCAGGTTCACTCAAGATGATGGCTTTTTTTTTTTTTTTTTTTTTGTAGCTGAAATTGGTGAATTAGCAAACTTCAGTTCCCCTGGTTACCTTCTTCATAGAGGAAAAGGTGGATGTGGGAAGGTTGTAGCACCCTCACCTGGGATCAGTGGGGGTCGTACAAGGCAGGGAGCAGAGCCATGGCACTTGATCTTGGCCCTGCCTCATCTTGCGAGGTGGTTTTTCTAAGGCTTACTGACCTCTGTCAGTGACGTGGAGCCACTGTAATCTACACTGAAATGCCTCATATATTGCCAGGCAGACGGGCCCCCAGCAGAAAGTGGTGTGCCTCCCTTTCCCCTGCCCAGCTGTTTTATCAGGGACTTACGAAGAGTACATAGCAGGTGGCTGGAGGAGTGGGGGGAAGGGAGCTTGCCTGCCTTCAGTGATCTCGGAAGCAGAGGCAGGGGAGGACATAACTGGGCATTACGCACCTGAAGCCTGCCAGGTTGTGCTTTTCCCTGACCTGGAGTAAAGACCCCTTTAACTTCTGCATCAGGAGAATGCTGTGGGGACAGAGCCGTGAGGACAGGATGGGTGGTGGCAGCGTGAGGGTTAACCAGCGATCCTTCCTGGGAGCGTTGTGATGCCAGGTTAGCTTCCCTTCTTTCCGAATCGCAGCAGTGGCTGCCTGCTTCCTGACGCTATTGCATCCCGTGGGAGGGGAGCTGGGCACCCTGAAGCCCCTCGTCACCAATTCCGGGGCTGCAGAGCAGAGAGTGACGACAGCCCATGAGTCGTCAGCCAACGGCAATGGGGACCCTGGTGACGGCTGCTTTGTTGTTTTTTTCCTCTTTGGATGATGACTCAGTGTGTCGGGAGCCGGGAGATGGAGCACTCAGCCGAGTGGCCAGGACATTCTGTCAACATGAAAGCAGCAAAAACAGCTTATCGGGGCTCCGAGCCGACCCTTAGGCTGGGGTCACTTTCAGAAAGGGCTTGGCAGAGAAGACCACTTCTGGGCATCGGGTGGGGGGCGAGGCCAGGGAACCCCACAGGGGTCTGTGGACTCCTCAGTTTTAGAAACCAGAAAGAAAATGCAGCTGCTTCTGTTATTAGATGAGCTTGGCAAACAGGGTCATTTCACAAGCTCCTCTCACTCATCCCAAACAAGAGACATCTTCTCGGGGCCAGAAAATCTTTTAGGATTCCTTGGCACGGCTCATTGCCGTAGATAGAGGGGGAGGTCCCTCTCGGGTAGGGTGGGCTTGACAGTCCTTAGTGATCACTGGCATTCCGGGACCCCGGAAGCAAGTGCCTGTCCTGGAGATGTGGCATCCTAGGTGTCCTCTGCTGGTATCACATGAAGATGGTAGGTCCACACCACCGGCCGCAAGCCGCAAGCCAGCTCTTGGCAGCCCACTTCAGCTTCCCCTTTCCCTGTCATCCCAAATCAAACTTTTCTCCCTTTTCATCGTCCTCAATTCCTTCTTAGATGAAATAGTGGGCCTTGAGTCCTTGACCTTTGTGTGCATATGTGTGCGTCATCATGGCGGCTCAGGGTTCTAGACTTTTCTTGAATCTGCAGCATTGCGCTAAGGGCGCGTGACATTCCCCCCCTGCCCCGCCCGCCCGGCCCCGCCCAACCATGGCCAGCCATGCCTTCTTGGGAGCAAGAGAGGCCTGGGCCTCCATTGCCACCGAATCTCAAGGCAAACCACTGTCCTCATCATCTGGCTTCCCTTGTCTCCTCCGTCTCCCTCAGCCACATCTAAGGACAGAGGAGCAAACAACTTGTGGGTGGGGATTGAGGACGGTCTGGCCCAGGACCACCCTGCCTACGTACCCCTTATGCCATTTTTCAGTCTCATGCTTTCCCATAGATGATGCTTAGCGCTGACATTTGTCGCTGAGCACCTCCTCCATTCCCCAAGGACCTCCGGGCGTGACTCATTTGGGATCTCTGCAAGGAGTGACTTTGGAGCCTTGGGAGTCAGAGGGAGCAGGAAGACCTGGTTGAGGTCACAGTGGAGAGGTACGTGGGGCAAAGGACAGGAGCTAGCTGTCCCTGCCCAGAATGCAAAGGCAGCCCCAGCCCCTTTGTGTTATGTCTTTTTGAGCCTGAATAGAGAGCAACTTGACCTAAAAAAAAATTGTATGTATGTGGATGTTAGATCCTTTGTGTCTCTTTGTCCAGAAGCTGTGCGTATGATGAGGACTCAGATTCTGTCCTTCAGAACGTTCCGCTGTCCCTCAGGTTTGTTTTCCGAAAGACGTGGTAGGTCATCCTTGATGAAACCCTGTGCCCTCCGGGACTGGACTTCCTCCAGGACGAGGGGCCCAGCCTTGTCTTGTTTCTGTCATTAGATAGTGAGCAGCAGTTGAAGGCCATGGTCCTGGGGCCATAAATTAGCCCCCAGTGGGACCCTGATTGGGACTTGCGAAATTCATTGCTTGGCTGGTTGGCCCCGAGAGCTGAACCTACCTGTCTTCCTTTCACTTCTTCCCCACAGAAAACTCGGAGGAGTTGAGCTCCATGAGTCAGTGACAGCCTCTTGGAGACTCAGGCTAAGCTGGGGACAGAGCTGGTGTGCGGAACACAGCCATCATACTGCTGAATAGAATGGCCCGTTTGCATTTATTTGGAACAAAAACAGGAGATGCCTAGCAGCCTGGCTGTCTGCAGCTAAGTATTTGTCGGCATTCTGTTATTCCGTCAAACATCGGAAGCGATAGATGTTCGTTGAGCCCACCAGCTGCCATGACTTCTCGCTCCTTTCCCCGCGCACTCCTGCCCTTGATCCTCCAGCAGAGATCGGATTTTCTGGTGCCACTGGAGAGCTGCAGAGAGGCTAGATCTCAGTGTTCTGCCCCCGCACATCACCCTCACATTCAAGAGAAGTTGATTTTCCCTAAAACGGAGCCAAAAGCCCATGTCCCTCAGTGCAGTGTTATTAATGGGTCGACTGGAAGGGCCCTGCTTGCCCTCACTGCCCCCAGCAGGGAGGTGAGGCTCTCAGCTGGCTGGCTGGGGGAGGACGGTCCTTGCCAGCATCTAGCATGGTTCTCTGCCAAGTTCTAGCTCCAAATCTCTAGGCCGCTAGGAACCTAGACTATATATAGCATTGTGCTAAGCAATTCTTATCGGACATGTCTGCCCTCCCCTGTGGGAGAGGAGCCCTTCTCCCAGGGAACCGGAACCTAGAGAGTGTGAGCTGTCTCCAAGGGCCCCTTCATTCCAGGAAGGGCTGTGTGTCTGTGTGCGGCTGTTTCTCCTTCAGGGTTGCCAAGCCTTCTTGCCTTTTTCCGTCTTTCAGCTGCTGAGAGATCGGAAGGTCTGATTGGGATGAGGGCCAGGAGGGGCTGATGGTTCTGGATGGATTTGGGAGTTTGGAGGAGGAGAGGCCAGAGGCGTGCAATGTGGCCGACGGCCTGGGGTGGCCTGCGTCGCCCACCAGCCTCCCGCGTGTCTTCCTGGTTTCTTGTTTGCTTTCTTTGCCCAAGGATGTCTTTCGACCTCTTGAGCTTCCCTGGGACCTCATCTTCCCTGCCTTCGTCTACCTCTTCCTCCTCCTTCCTTTGATTCCCTTTAGGATATGTGACGGCAGACTCGACTACGGGCACCCGGGAGCTGTGTCTGCTCGCCGCCCTCCCCCTCCCCCCACCCCCTGTGTGGGGTTTCTGGAAATCTGGCTTTAGTCAGCCGTCCTCGGGAGGACTTGGGTGGTGACTGAGGGTTTCGTGCTGGGTGGTATAGGGCAGAGCAGGCTGGATATTTGCCTCCTCCCTCCCGTAGGTGCCGTCGAGCCACCAGTTTTCTGTGGTCTGCGACCCCAAGTGCTGATGATGTCACAAGATCCGGTCTCCTCAGTGAATCATCGCCAGGCTGCTTGTTGAAACCCAGATGCAGCAAGAAAAGGGGATTTGACCCCTTCCCAGCCTCTCAGGTAAGTCAGGTGTGGGCTGCCGCTTCAGGCCCTGCCCCAGCCCACTTCCCATGTCACGGAGACCATTTTCCTTCGTCAGTGGGGAATCCTCAACCATCTCCATTCAGAATCTCCCAAACAATGCTCTCTTCTTTCCAGTCTCCTACTCCTGGCTTTTCTGTGAATGGGGTTAGTAACCGACAAGGGCTTGGGGGAGGGGATTGGGTAGCCGGGGTGTGGGAGACGGCTGGGTGTGGCACTCAGCATAGCAGTTGGGCCTCCCACAGTGACTGGCCGGGAGCTCTCTTTGGCCCCCAACATCCAGCCTGAGATCCTGGGTTGTAGCCGTATCGGGTGCAGGGAGTGTGCCTGGGACTTGGGTACGCCCTTGCTTGTGAACCCCAGTGGCTGTTCCCTCTGACTCTGGACACCTGGAGGCTTGCGTCTGCAGCTGTAGCCTGGAGTTTAGACTATGGGCTGGGCAGTAGACTCCAGGGTTCTTTCTCTACTTGTATGTGTAGGGGGGCTTGCTTTGGGGGTTGTTTTGTTTTGTTTTGTTCTGTTGTTTTGTTTTGAGTGAATCACTTTCTTCCTCTAGGCCCTCATTGCCTTCACCTTAAAAAACAAAAAGACAAAATTCCTGGCCTGGCCTAGTAAGCCATCGTCGTGCATCTCTAGGCAGTTGACGTACAAATGTTTTCTCCCTGCCTCACTTGATGCTGGTCACGGTAATAGCAACGGTGATTAAAAACAAGGTTGGGACTGCAGAACTCCGGAGGTCTGTAGCATTCTCCAGGCAGTTCCGAAAGCAAACCATAGGTGCTTGCAACGCTGCCTACCAGGAAATCTCTCCTGTCGAATGCATGCCCACAGTGCTCTGGGCGAGCAGGGTCAGGTTGGAATTAGCCGACAGCAGGCTTGTCTGGGGTCTCGAGATAAAAGGAGTGGTGCCGGCTAATTCTACCATGCGCTTGGCTAATATCCAGAGGCACCTGCAGGATCCCACCTCTGCTCGCGTCTCATGGATGATGGTGCCCTTTTCTCCCCCCACCCCCTTCCCACTGCTGGCCAGGAAGGACCGGTGAATTCTGCCTGTCGGTGTCTCTTCTCCCCATGTGACAGGAGTCTCTGAGTTGGCTGTGAGCAGCCTGAGGTCCTCCCCAGTGAGGAATCTAAGGCTGTTGGGAAGAGTCCGGTGTCTCTGTTGGGAAGAGTCCAGCACCTCTTCCCTGAAGGAATTTGACAGGTCTCAGCCCCTCCAGCAGTCATGTGGGGAGGGATGGCTAGGGGTGTTGGACCTGGAACACGAATAAAGACGAGAGATCAGCTTTGGTGCAGCTGGGGAGATGAGGAGCAACCGGCCAAGTCCCTCAAGATGTGTCGGCTCGAGTCTGGCCAGTGCAGGCGGCCGGGCTGGAGCCAGATGGAGCCGCCGGCCATGGTCGGGAGCCTCTGCTCCCATATGTGCGGTGCGGCCTCGGGCCTGGCGCGGCGTGGCTGCCGCTCCCATTCACAGCCCTGTCCTGCCTCTGGCTGCATTGGGATCATCAGAGTGGAAAGCGGAGAGGGAAGGTTGACTTGGCTCCCTGTGATGCAGTTGTCTGTGGGGCCTCTGGTGTTTCCAGAGCTGGGGTGGATGCTTCCCCGTTGATTTTCCTAATTTTGTTCCTCATCTCCTTCCTTGCTCCCTGCTTACCAGCCTGGCTTCCGCTGATGTGACACAGGCATGACGTGTCACAAGCCAAGCTAGCAGAGCGGTTGGCATTCCCTGAGAGGGGTGACCGGGCA
This sequence comes from Proteles cristata cristata, assembly GCA_017311185.1. NCBI lineage: Eukaryota > Metazoa > Chordata > Mammalia > Carnivora > Hyaenidae > Proteles > Proteles cristata. The sequence goes on along the minus strand of JAESUZ010001426.1, from coordinate 1,341,690 downwards.
TATCTGGCACTTGGTTCTCAACCTTTGGATCCCTGCGGTCTGGGTGCCAGGAGGCAGCGTGGGGCCTCTCCATCTGGGGTCCAGCAGAGGTTAACAGAGCTGGTGGAGCTGCGGTGGTGTGGCTTGGCCGGGAGGCGCTGGGGAGGGGCCCTGCCCGGGGACCTGATTGGTCAGCACCTTCTCTGTTCCACTGAATCCTGAGCTGATCGGGGCTGTGAATTGTTTAATGCATATCTTGGCTCTGTCCCCTGGCATGAGGGCCTCCGAGGCTGCAGCCACAGCTTTAGAGAGGATGTGTACCTCGTGCTGGTCACTGTTTTGGGCATGGTGCCTCCCTGTGAGATATGAAAGAGATACTGCCCTTTCCCCTTGCCGGCTGTCTGTGGGAGGCCCTCCTTTTGCGTTGCTTTTCTGGGCCTTGGAGTGTTTGCGAAGAAGGCCCAGGCTGGGTTTGATTCCTTGCTGGCTCCTTTCACAGGAGGCTGCGCATGAGCTGGTGAAGCCAGAGAACACCTCCAGGCCCCAAAGCCTGCGGAGAGCCTGATGCAATAGTTCGAGCCTGGGCAGGAAGGGACAGGGGCCTGAGGATCGAGAGAGCACATGGGGACATGGTTGCTCGTCGTCTGACCACAGGATAGAGGCCAGGAAGGGAGGAGGGGCAGGAGGATGCGTCCGGCGCGTTGCCTGCTGCGGCCTGGAATGGGCCTGTGTGTGCGTGGAGCCCAGGTCAGGGCTGTAATGACGCATGAGGATATGAGACAGGCTTCAGGACTCCTGGTCCCAGCAAAGGGTCCCAGGAAAGGGAAAGGGACTTGCGTTAAGGGTCTCTCTTTGCTTATCTGATTTCATCCTCAGAGCAACCATATGAAGTAGGTATCACTTCCCTTCTACAGATAAAGAAGCCGTGAATAGTAATTACCTTTACCAAGGTCACACATTTCACAAGCGGGATTGTTGAGATTTAAACCCTGGCACGTCTGATTCCAAAGCCTGTGCTTTTTCTTCACCCTCCTGGGCGCAAGTCAGACGTCTGGGGAGCTAAGACCATCAGAGATTAGGCAGTAGGGAGATCTGATGGAAACCAGAGTGAAAGGGCCAGATACCTAGGGGAACGTGGCAGCCACTGGCCACAGCTGTGCCGTAGCCCTTTCTGGGGGCGGGGGCAGAAGCAGTTAGTTCCTGGTGTCCATGAACAGGCAGAGCTGAGCGTGGCAGATACACCCGTTCTACAAGTATGCGTCCAGTTGCTGCTACGTGGCGGGGAGTGTGCTAAGTGCTGGGGACTCAGAACTCTACAAAACCAAGTTTCTGCTCCCACTGGATGTACTTTCTGGTATAGGGAGAGGTCATTCATAATAATTAGAAAGGGTATTAGGAAATACATATACGAAAAGTGGGACACCCACGCATAAGAAGTGGAGATCCAGATGTTGGTCAAGGAGGGAATTTAAGAGGCTAAAGGCTCTCAACCACTTGGGGAAGCCATGTTGCTTGAGCCTCCAGAGTTTAATTTGATACAGTTGCTAATGTCTCTCTTTTCCTAACAGCTGGAAAAATCACCCAAGGTCCCCAAAGCTTACAAGAACTTTCAGTGAGTCAGGAATCAAGGTGGCAGTAGACGTCAAGCCTTTGGTCACCAGCAAATGAAGCTTTTTCCGTTAGCCATGGCTGCTCTTGGCCTAACGTCTCCACCACCACCACCCCCCACCACCACCAGGTGGCAGCTGGTGTCTCTGCCTCATCACGGTGCCCCTCTCTCATCCACACAGACAGGGGAGCACTTGGGCTACGTCTCCGCCGAATCACCGATAAAATATGTGCCTGGAGGAGACAGAACTCAGCTCAGCCTCTCCTGGCAGAGCACGTGCTTCCCAGATTATCGCGATAGGGAAAGGTCAGGGGGCGGGAGAGGGAGGGGAAGTCACCTTGTGCCAGATGCTTGGTCTAGTGAGTTTTGTGTCCAAAAGAGGCTGAGACAAGTTGGTGGCTGGAGACGGGGGAGGGGATGTTTCCAGCATGTGCGGCTCAGGGCTTGCGAGTTGTTTACAGGGGAGAAGCTTATGGTGAGTCAGGCCACGTGATTCTTCCCTCTCTGGCCCCGTGGTCCAAGCCTGGCCCACCTGAACCTCAGACACTGCCACCTGCTGCCAGGGGCAGATGTTGCATGAAGATGCCACGTGGGTCTTGGGGTGTCGTTGTGGGGGCTCCAGGAAAGTGGGCTTTACGTGGCCTGGCGTAGACGACTCAGCAGTCCCGTCATCTGGTCCCGGCTCTCTTGGTAAAATCTTACTCACTTTACCTTTTGGGGACTCAGTTTCATTATGTATAAGACGAGGGGGTTGACCCAGAATCCTCTTAGAGGTGCCTGCCCACTCTGACCTGGGGGCCACCTGGGTGTTCGTGGAGGAGCTTCTCAGGCAGAAACTCAGGTCCAGAACAACGAGGCCTGGCTTATGGGAGAGGGGAGGGGTCTTGAAGGATCCAGAACAGCTGCAGGCCTGTTTTCTCTAGAGATGCGGTCAGGTCACTGTCAATTAGGGCAGGTGGGTGGAGACAGGTTTCCAGGAACTCCTCAGGAGCGAGCGCGGAGGGGCCGGAGAGTGCATGAGGGTGGCTGAGGAGGGTCAGCCAGGTGACAGGGCTTGAGACCTCTGGCTCCCACCAAGAGTCCTGTCTGGAGCTGGGCAGCACAGGAGCTGCGGGGGGGCCTTGCTGTGCCACGGGCGCTGACCTGAGACGCAGGCATGCTCCAGGGAGGAATCGCCGTCCTCCATGGTCCCGGATCCTGGAGAGAACATGGGGCTGCGGGTCCTGTGTCCTGGGCCTCCCTGAGACGTCTGTTCAGGGTCTGTGCCCCTTGCTGTCAGGAAGTCTTCCTTTATATTTAGCCATCTTTTCTCATGTGGTTGTTTAAGCCCTTCTATTTAAAAAAAAAAGAAGAAGAAGAAGAAGAAGAAAAAGACAGGAGAAAAGAAAAAACAAAAACAAAAATATCTCCGAGTGGCTTGTTCCATTTTGGCGTTTTAGTCTTGAGTCACTGTTTAAAAGGTAGCAAAAATAAACACGTGCAGGGGAGCTCAAGTCCCCAGACCCTCGCTGGCTGTTGTGAAATGCCAGCCTGGGGCCACGGTGGCCTCAGGCCCCAACGTGTCCCCCGCTTCTCTGAGGCCCTGTGGGTAGGAGCCCCTGGGGCTGCAGGCTCACACTGCACAGTCTGCCACATGGAATGCAGAGTTTTAAAATTAGCAATAATTTTAAATTGTCTTCAAGATCCGATCCGTGTGCTGCTTTACTGGACGCTTAGCCTGGGACTTGTGGCCATGAGCGCACTGCCTTTGCCCCCGGCGTGGTGTGGCAGACGGGCATTCGGGCCACGTTCGGGCAGGAGCCGGATTGATCAGTGACCAACGTCTTACATACACTGTGCGTTGTTTTTGCAGCTCTTTTCAGATTTGCTGGCTTGCTTGGGCCTCACATGGCCCTGAGAGGGCCTGGGACCCCCGTGGTTGGTCAAGCTCAGCCTCAGACAGCCCTGCTGAAGTCCAGTTTCTTCTACTTGTTTAATTCGGGTCACCGCCACCCCCAGGTCCTCTGACTCCAGATGTCATTTCCTTCGATTTTAATTGTGCTCTTCAGCCAAGCAGTGGGGCAGGGCAGGGATGGTGAGTGCTGCTTGGGTAGCTGACTTGATCTCTATAGTTCACGGGTTTCTTTTCTAAACGTTGAGTGGGCAAGGGAGCCTCAGAATGCCCGGGTTCTCCTGTCCTTGGATGCTTTCAGCTTCTCTCAGCAGGAGCTCATATGAAACATGGTTTGCCCTCCCGGACCAGGGAGCCAGCCATTCTCCATGTGTTTCTGGTGAGACTCCCTACATTTGGAAGCTTCTGGAATATACGGTGCCTTAGACCATTCTGACACATCTGTAGGGCACTTCATGCAGTCCAGTTTCTACCATGTGGCTCCCTAGAAATGAAGCCCCATTGTGGGGTCTGTGACATTTTTTTCCAACAGATTTATGAGGTGTGCCCAGAGCTTTCTCCCCAGCGTGTGCATTGTATACATGCTATCTGTTTGCTGGGTAATAAACATGCGGCCCCCGCTGGAAGAATTGACCAGTGTACAGTGCAAGACGGTAGAACCAGGACCTTGGCTCTGAATTTGTTGCTTTCTGATATGATAGAGTTGAAAAAGTAGGGCTTCCCCACAGAGGGGAAGGTAGGTCAGAGAACGCCTAGACGACAGAGTTCCCTGCATACTGTATGAGTGTAAGCCCACGCTTTATGAGAAGGCTCGAGGCACAGCCTGGGCTGCCTGTCTTCTGGGCCGTGTGGCCTTTATTCAGATAGATCCAGAGCCTCTATGAAGGGAGAGGGAAGTGTTTGTCTTTATTTGTAGCACACTTAACTTGTGATGGTTTAGGCTCACCCCGGGCACGTTCCCTGAAGGATTGGGGTCGGACAGAGTGGCAGCACGCGTATGTCTGTCCGTTTGTATTCCCGGGGTACAGGCTTGGCTTGTAGAGAAGCCCTGTTGTGGGGAATCCACAGCAGAATTGTGTTGTTGGACAAGGCCTCCGGTAACTTTTGTGTGAAGATGCGTCATATCACACCCCGATCTTTCTGTTCTCCTGGAGGCCGGGAAGGAGGGTGGAGGGACCCGTAGCTGGGAGGCGATCTAGGCCGGACTCCAGGGAGCACTGTGGCGGCCCCTGTGCTGAGGGCTCCCAAAGAAACACAGAGCTTCTTTATCTCAGAAGAGGGACTGGATGTCCCTGTCAAGGTCCCTCGGGTCCTGGGTGTGTGGGACCGTGAGACTCCCCTTGGAACAGCATGAGCTTCCAGTACCAGGACCTCGAGCAGGCTGCATCCTTTCCTTCTGCCGCGGAGGCGAGCCCACCCCGGGTGGGGGTACGTGCGCGTCGGGCCTGGAGCTCTAACCTTGTTCCCTGGTGCCAAGAGAACTCCGAGATCTGAACCTACAGGATTGATAGCATTTGCAAAGAAAAAAAAGGGGAAGCCATGTTGTCTCTCCTAGCTGCCAGGAAAGAGCCCTGAGTGGCTCTAATCCTGTATTTGTACCACTGCCACTACCCACCCTTGCTGATGCCCCCAGCCCTCGGGCCCTTTGATAGGAGTTTGGCGGGTGGGCCGGGAGCCAGGGAGAGACATGGCTTGCTGGGAAGGAGCTAGGACGCAGAAGGGGAGTATCTCAGGGCAGCCCCCCAGGCACACGTGTGTTCAGATGGACGTAGGATTTACTGGTAACCCCAAAGCCTGACATAAACCAGTCAGTGCCTAAATGAGGACTGATTTCGCGTAGAGAATCCTACATCCTTCTGTGTCATGTCCACAGCTTTGCATCAAAAGGCCTGACAGACTGGGGACCTTTCGCTGGGCCCTCCTGGTCTGTAATTTCCTGCTTATTTTATATTGATTTCCTGTCCCCTTTCTTTCCCGCTTTCCCCTCTCCCACGTTCCTTAGGTATCCACAAATATTTGCCCACGCATCCGTGCTACCATTTCCTTGGGGGAACCATTCTTCCAGTCTCAGACATCATTGAATGTATTACTTTTATTTCAAATGTGAACAGACCAGAGGCTCACTGCGGAGGAGAGCCATCCTTGAACTGCCCACAGAAACCCCTTCTCTACCTTGTTCTGGAGTGGTCCGTGCAGAGCCCGAGGAGACCAGAATCCAGCATGTCTGCGGGAAGCCGCTTGGCCCCGTGTCGTGTCCCCTGTTTGGGGAAGGAGCTGCTCAGGCATGAATCCCCCACCCCTAACTATTTGCTGTTTCTTATTTGCAGCTTGAACCCTGAGTAGTGGCCTTGGAAGTCCAAGAGCACATGTCACCCTTCTTAGGTGAGGACGACAGAGAGGGACGGGGACAGAGAGGAAGGGAACACATGCTCCTGGCCACTGGCCTCTCTCCAAGACAGGTGAACTCTGTGTTCAAAAAGGAACTCATTTAATCTTTTGGCCCTAATGGAAGTTGTTTGTATTTTCTCTCCCTCCCTCTTCTCCCTCCTCTCTCTCCCTCAGCACCCCCGCCTCCACCCTCCAGCCTCCAAAAGAATTTAATCTGCTGGACAACAAACAATACTGTTATAAAACTTTGAAAACAAGAGGGTGAGGCCTCCCTGACAAGGAGAAGGGCATGCCGGGTAACGGCCGAGGGAGCCTGCCAGGCCCGAGATGGAGCCGGGCGAGGGCCCAGTTGGCCGGGTACCTGGGCGCCTGCCCCTGCCCGGCCCACCAGAAGAGCCATCCCCAGTCCAGAGGGGAAGGAACCGAAACAAAAGCAGGGGCAGAGAAGCGCCTGTAAAGGGGAAGTGTACGTGTTCCCCTCTCTCTGATCTGATATGAGTGCGCTAGACTGTGAAACTTCCTCCCCACCCCTCCCCCGCCAGCCTCCCTCCCTCTTTGCCCTGCCTCCTCCCACCACTCTCTGTTCCAGGCCTGAGGCCCGATAACAGAACAAGGCTGGCCTAGGCACAGCCGCTGGCCGGCCGGCTGCAGGGCGAGCCGGCAAGGAAGGTGTTCCAAGTTGGCTTTGGACTCTGGACATACCCTTTGTGGCCCCTTCGTGCCCCCAGCTAGAGGAGTGGAACCGCGTTCTGCCGTGTGCCCCAGTCCGTGTGCTCCGCCAGGGCTGTGCCCAGGCACGGGGAGAACCTCCACTCGGAGGTTAGTGGGTGTCCCCCAGCGTCCCGAGTCTGCTGGAGGCCACGCTGCGGGGAGGCTGTCCTACTGTGCAGGCGGCCTGCTCTCCTTCCAGAAGGAGAGGGGGCTGAGCCCCCAGAGGGGCTCGGGGGACAGAGACTTGCTCCCCACAGCGAGCAGGCACAGGGTCCTGGGAGCGGAGTGATGGTGGTGTCCTGTGTCCGTGCTCGGGGTGACACAGCTCCGCCTGGGGAGCAGGGAACCTGGGCCCTAGGGCGTTGCCTCCCCCGACCCGGCCCCCCCAGCCTTCTGAGCTAGGTTTCACCTGAGACCGAAGTCCCACTGGCACATCTGTCTCTGCTGTCTTGAGCACGTGGTTTGGGACAGGGGAGGGAGAAGCCGCGGTGGTCTGCCTTCGGCCGGAGGTGGTTCGGACCCGTGAACCGTGTGGTGGGCATTGTGTTTGTGTAGCAGACTGTAGGCACAATCACTCTCCTCTTGTGGGAAGCGGTTCAGGGCCCTGCCCCTCCTGCTCCTCTGCCTCAGCTGAGCCACTCTCTTGGGAAGCGTGGGGGCCCCCCTCTTCATTCCATTGTTCCTCTGCGCTCCCCACTGTCTCCTGCTGCCCCCCACGCCCCGCGGCATCCCGAGGCATCCCACCCGCCCTCCGGCCGGCCGCCAGTCCGACCCTGGGCCTGTACTCAACCTGGAGGATTTCCAGATGCGGGTCTCTGTTGTTGAGGAGGGACAGAGAACCAGACCTGGTGGAAAGCAGCTGCCTGGGAACTTAGGCCGCGGTACCCCTGCCCCAGGGAAAACCGGGACTGCTGCTGCGGGGCCCACGTGATGTGAGAAGGCCGTGACCTCCTGTCCTGTCACCTCCACAGGCGTTTGAGGGGCTCAGCAGGTCTAGAGCACGATGTTCCCGCTTCAGGATGCAGGTCCTGGGACGCGTAAGGATCCCTGGGTGCCCAGCCCACCTTCTGGGGGCCAGGCTGCCGGGAAACAGGAAGAGAGCCAGCTCCGTGTGCGCCTCCTCCCTCGCCCCCTGTGCTCATACCCATACACATTTTATCACCCTTTCCTCTGATTCATTAACCACAGCTAGTTGGCAACAGGCCCCCACCCTGACAGCTCAAGACAAAATGTCCAGGACACTGGGTCTGGCGGGGAGCCGAGTGACAGGAAGCTGGGTCGGGCCTCTGGGTTCACACATACAATGGGCAAGGACCGTCTAGAGCGCAGAACCGTCCCCATTTTCAAAAGGGTCCCCCCCAGGCCCCCTCTCTCACCGAGATGACTTGTGGTCACTGCCGGAGCCTGGAAACCAGCATTCCAGGGAGCAGGAAGACCTGATCTGGGCTCCGCTTCCGGCACCCCTCCCCCTTGCCGGCTGGAGCTTGCGTCAGTCGCGTAAGTAGCCGTGACTCAGCACCCAGCCTGGTCGGGAGGGAGAAGCTGCCTCCCAGGAACCTGCCCAGCGTTCTGGATTTGAGCACGTCGTTGTGGTAGCCCTGAACAAGCTGGCGGCCTTTGGTTCCTGGGGGTGCATGTCTGTCCCTTCCGTGGGTTTGCTTATGGATCTCATAAACCGGAGTCCTCTCCTTCCCGTTTTCCTCCCGTGTTATTTTTTGGGCACCATGCCTAGCACAGGATTTTTAGGACTTTAAAAGACACACACAGCATCATTTCTAGAACACCGTAGAAGCTCTCTTTGCAATCTCCAGACTGTCCTTTAACCGACGGCCCGTGAATTATATTTAGCCCTCTGATGTTTTTGTTGGGCTTACACAGAGTTTTTGTTGTTTTTTGTTTGTTTGTTTGTTTAATGTATCCAATTTTCCCTGCCTTTAGAGAAAATCCACCCTTTCCAGGTCGCTGTACTTCTGCTGCGCGCAGTCTCTGCTTCTCTGTCCTAAGTTTCCTGCCCCAACCCTCGAGCCCTTAAACGCATGAGCCCTCCCTCTTTTTTGGAAGAACTGAGGCCCATTCCAGGGAAGTGCAGGCCCCTGTTCTCAAGTCTGGGCCGAGCAGGAATTAAAGCCCCTGTGTTCTGAGTCACTGTGTGGTGACCTTTCCTGCACGCTCGGTCCCTGCCCAGGCAGAGGAGTGTCTAGGCATGAGGGGGTGGAAAAACCTCCAAATAGAATGTCTGCACAGAAGTGGACGGAGGCTGCACTGAGCTTCCCAAACCTTCTTCCTGTATGGTGGCATACCGGGCCCTCTGGCTGGGCGATTTTCTTTCCCTGACAGCGCACCAAACTCTTGCCGCTAGCCCGTGTGCATGGGACGCTTGGGCCAGACTGAGAGGATCACACCGTCTGCCTTTGACAGCAGAGACCTCGCAGGCTGGGACTTCCACGGGCTGCCTTCTTACAGATCTCGGTGGCCTTCGAGCCGGGGGCCAGGGAGAGCAAGCCCCTTCCGGCCCCTTGCCGAACCACCCGCTCCATTCGACAAGTGAGCAGAAATACCAGCTAGCTTCAGGTAAGTGCATCCTTGCTCAGTGGAGTTTGCCAGAAAAGCATGGTTTCCTTGGGAGGGCTGAGACCCGAACAGACTCCTATCCAGTGGGGTCGGGAGGGCAAAAGGTATTGTGCTGGGATTACTTCCCCCCTTTTCTTGTCATAGAGTGTTTATGCTCATGTGTTGTGAATGACTTATCTCTTCCTCCAGAGACCTGAATGCTGTAGAACTCGGTCTGGGGGCCCAGACCCTGGTTCATGGCCCTCAGTTCTCTCCTCAGTTGCTCCTCTGCCATGTGCCACTCCCCCTCTGAACTCAGGGCTGATGCTCCCTGGGTAGCAGGGGAGACAGTAATTAATCCCCCTGATGACCACATGACGTATGTGCGTCCTGGAAGAACCAGGTGCTATGAGAGGGCATTACCGAGCACCTCGCTCACCTGGGGAGAGCTTCAGGCAACCCGCGGTACCTGGGAGAGGGTTGAGGGGGTGGTAGCCCTGGGAAAGTGGACGACAGAGAATGTTCCAGAAAGAGGGAACAGGGTACACAGAGGCCTGCTGGGGGAGGAAGGAGGCTGTCTGGATCACTGAAAGACCCCTGTGTGACAGTACCTTGGGGAAGGTTTTGTGGATACTGGCAGTCAGGAGTTGCTAAGGAGGAAGGGGTCAGCTGGAGTAAAGAGCAGGAAGGCTGAGAAGTACCAAAGGCCAACCGCCACCCCCCTCATTGTATAGGACCCCACAGAAATGACTGCCATTGACTACTTAACTTCCTGACCTTAAAACCCTGGAAGTTACCTGCTTCACGGGGCCCAGCTGTTGACTGCAGGTGCCCTGTGTCAGAGCCACCGCCCAGCTCCTCCATGGGGGGGCCGAGGCCTCACCAAGCCGCTGGGCTCAGAGCCCAGTGCCGGCCGGGGTCAGAATCCGGAGTCCAGCACAGGCATCGCTGGTGGTTCATCTCCAGCGCCTCCCACAACCGTAGCCATGCCGTGGGGGAGCGCAGGGGCTACAGAGGTGCTGGAGGACTGGGTGAGCCTGCTTGGGGACCGGGCCCCTCACAGGACCAGCTGGGCTCCCATCTCCACCTGGTTAAACATGCTGTGCAGTCAGTCACGTCCACGGCCATGCAGACACTTGCCCAGGACTCCCCCTGCCCCAGGCCTGCTCACAGTTGAGTTCAAGAACAGAGTGAGATGACAGCCGCAGGGCAGGCGCAGTGGGCAGAGGGACAGGAACACAGACTCGAGTTAGACGTGGGGTCTGTACCATTTAGTAGTCACGTGACCATGGGTGGGTTACTGAACTACATTAAGGAGCAGTTTCTCCTGCAAGCACAGGACTGATCCTTGCTTCACAAGGCTGACACAATTAAAAAGCACACCTCAGTGTCTGAATTTCGTTTCCTTTTCTTTTCCTGGAGTAGCACATGCTGTTATTTCCAGGAGCCACAATAAATACAGGCCTGGATCTGGAAGCCTTCAGAGCCCATAGACAGCCTGAAAGATCCAGATTCTATGCTGTCTCCTCCTTCCTTAGTTGTGGTATCCCAGGAAATACCGACCTGTTTTCTCAGCTTCCGATGACCAAAAAAACCGACACACATTTAGGAGATGGGAAATCTAATTTGAACACAGGATGCAAATCTTATTTTCAGACCAGTTTTGAAAACAACACAAAACTCAGTCCTTGTTTTAGAGGATTATCTACCTAACACAATGTCAGGACACCATATTTTTTGTGTGTGTCACAGCAGAGGTTAAATAACAATTGTTGATGTGCTGACCCTTACGTGAGGCTGGGAAGGCTGGGAAGGCAGCTCAGGCTCTTCCTGAATAGGGCACATCAAGAGTTGCCCCAGAGCAGGTGAAACTCACCTTGGTATACTGGCTAGAACCTTCTAGGCAGATAGGGTGCTTGTTTCCTGATGACGTGGCCCACTATCAGAAAACACTGCGTGCTGTGAGATGTTTTATAGAGCAGGCAATGCTAATGAAAATGTGAATGCATTTTAATAATAGCTCTGGGATACTTTCTTCATCATATGTGTAATAAACTGTTAGAACTGGTAGTCTAGAATGAACTAGACTTCACGAGGTTTGCATTGCTACCATCTGTGTGAAGCATCAGTCGCGACTTTCACATTCCTTGAGCATCCCTGGGTAGCTCTCCTCTGTGCCTTTCTAATGGACTGAGATGTCCTGTCCCAAGTGGAACTACAAGACGACGGATCTCCTCAGGGCAGCACCTGGGGCTTCCGATTACATCGTCCTTCTGAGATCCTCTTCTTCTGGAAGCTGGTTTCACATGGTGGCTTAGATTTTTCCATCTTTGTATCTAGCACCATTTGAAATCAGTGTTTTAGGAGTAAGAATTGCAGCGCAGCAAAGGGCCACCCGCAGAGGAGACCTCGCTGGTGGGACAGACCCCCTCCTTCTGCCGCCTGAGCCTGTCCAAGAGAGGAAGAACTTGAAAAGGAAAGTGCACCGTAGTGTATGTCGGTTGTGGAAGGGCGACAGTGCGGGGAGGGTGTTGTGTTTCAAAGAAACTCCGTGTTTTGGAGGTGGTGCGAGCTTGCAGCACCTGCGGGCACCATCCAGCGCTCACCTGTCCATAGGGCCTTCGAACGTAGAGATCGGCTGATGCCGGCTCTGGTACGTGATTGTAACGGGAGGGGCGAGGCTGTGTACCTGGAGATTGGTTCCGTCCCCCTCAGCTTCGCACCTGCTCCTAGAGGCCCCGGAACATTCAGCGGCACTTGCAGTGCGGCTGGAATCAGACTACCCACCTGCACGGTCAAGGGCAGGACCCCCAGGAGCGCCACTGGACCATCTCTTACACAGGCTGACCGATTTCTCCTGGTGTTCAGAGTCTGTTTTTGTCTAGCACCATTTGAAATCGGTTATGATGTAGGGGGAAAAGCAGCAGCCTCAAAACCTCACGCCAAGTCTGGTGAGCAGCAGCCTGTGGCTTCCTGGAAGATGGATGGGCGGAGCCTGGGGAAAGAACGATCACACTTTTTTCACTAACTTCTTTAACCGCATTTCTGATACCTTATTGAAGAGGTAAGAGAGAATTTAATGCATTTTCAAAAACAAATCGCTGTAATGTATCTGGTGTCCTCCGTTGCAGTTTGCTAAAATGCGGTGATGCTGTGTATTCTATAAATGGTTGGTGTTGAATTCCCTTTAAGAGTCTGTTTGTGCGTCCTGATCTGAATAAATATTTTACTCTCTTCAATCAATCGGGTCTTTGTTTTTCATCTAATCAATTTCTATTCAGTAGTGGCGTGAGAAGTGGGGTCCTATACATGTAACTAAGCTATGCAGACTCACCTGCTTCCTAAAGAATTGGAGGAGGAGGTTATGGCAGACGCACATCAGGAACAAAGCCCATTAGGTAAGAATGAAATCCTGTGGGCCAGGAAATAAAACGAGAGAGAAGATCACAGAAAAGAGAAACCTTCAAGCCTGGGCTGAGGGATGCTCCTTTACGAAGGGGAAACTGAGGCCGGTTCCAAATGGGCTGCGTGCAGCCTTGGCACCTCTGTGGTCAGTGTTCCTTCCAGAAGCTTTAGCACAACTGAACATACTGCCACGTGGCTGGTAAAGGGGAGCAGCCTGATGATTTCAGTTGCTTTATAAAGGCTGCAGGAGAGGGAGCCTGGGTGGCCCAGGCGGTTAACCGTCCAGTTCTTGATTTCGGCTCAGGCCATGATCTCACGATTTGAGAGTTTGAGCCCCACGTTGGACTGTGCACGGACAGTGCAGAGCCTGCTTGCAATTCTCTCTCTCTCTCTGCCCCTCCCCAAATAAACTTTAAAAAAAGATACAGGAGATCTTCTTTTGGTTCTTAGTTTGTATCAACCGTTGAAGACAGGGAGAACCAGTTCCATGAAGGTATTCAGCAATTAGCCAGATTTTACTTCACAGGGGATTAACCCTGGGGAATCTTCAGGTAGCAAGGCTGTGGTCCCTTGAGTGAGCATTCTACGCAAGACACGTGGCCCCCTGTGAGCTACCAACGGTACTTCATGCCAGCGGCTCTCAGTAAGTGGTCGCAACGCTAGCACCTGGGAAGCTTTTCTACGTTCACGTCCCCCAGATGGCTGCCCTGCCAGGGCGGGGGGTAGGGGGTAGGGGTGTGTGTGAAGCATCTGCTGGGAAAACTACCGGGGGGGATGTGTGACGCACCCCCTCACTGCAGCTGCAGGGCTATTTCAGGCTGTTGATTGAAGAATCTGTGTTCTCATCCTCAGGATGTGATGGTGGGGATTGTTAAGACTCACGATGGCTTTATTCCCTCCCTGGGTGTGCTAGGTTCAGGAGGCCCTGTGGGTCTAACAGCTTGGGCCCAGTTGTAGCATATTAAGCCAACTTTTGATTCCTCTAACATGTCCCCAGCTCCAGCCTCAGTATTGCCCGTAAAACAAGTAGACACCAAGGATTCTGCCCTCAGGCTATGCTGATTCTGGCCCCCAGATGCTAGAAATGCAGGAAGATCAAGTTTAGCATCAAAGCCCCAAAACAATGACTCACATCTTTCCCGCAAAGGTGGTCTTTTGCGCTCCCACGGAGGCTTACACAGTGCCACACGGCTAGGTCATGAGAAGCAAAATGCATGTGCCACCTGACCGAGGTGCCTCTCACACAGGATTATTTCGTTTCATTCATCTAGATGCTGACTTTACCTAAAATTGCCCTTTTACTTAAAATTGCCATTCCAAGTTGGGTTTTCATAACAAATTGGTAAGCAGAATGTTTCTTCTGGAGACATCTCTTTTTTTAATGTTTATTTTTGAGAGAAGAGAGTGAGTAGGGAAGGTGCAGAGCAGGGGGAGGGGACAGACAGTCCGAAGCGGGCTCCATGCTGACAGCACAGAGCCCAGTGCAGGGCTCGAACTACAAACCATGTGAGATCATGACTGGAGTGGAAGTCAAGTGAGCAGATGCTTGACCAAGTGAAGCACCCAGGCATCCCTCTCCTGGAGACATCTTGAATCTTTTTAAGGCCATGCTATCAACCTAGATAGGAAATGCATGTGAAGCATGGGTCCCCATTACTTAAGTTTTATCCCACCTTTAGCCGTAGATGTGTAAGGATCGGATCTAAGCCTCACACAAGTTGTAAGCTGGCGAATAATTCCCATCTGTGGAAATGAGTGCAGATGAATTGATATGACACAAATCCAATTTAGGTAGAACAGAATGTAAGTCTTGAACCCTGTAATTCATGTAAGATGTTGGCCCTGGCCCACAATGAGGAACTGGTGTATTGTTTTAGGGGCTACCTAGCAGACTAGCGTGTCCATATTTGGGGCAAGGTTAAGAACTTACCTTGAATACAAGTTATAATTTGGGTTTATACCAATTCAGTAGTGCTCCACACTAGCTTATAGTTAGAGTCACCCGAGTAGCCATTAAGTTGGTGATACTTCGGGCTCACCTGTATGGGTTCTGGTTATGCTGTTTTAGGATAGGGGCTCACATTTTTGTTCTAAGGATTTTCCAGGTAATTCTGATGGGCAGCAATGGGTGAGAAGCACTCCGCTATGGTCTTGCTTCTAAAAGGCTTTTCTACTCCAACTGCGGTACGGAGTACCCCCTAGCGTGGGTGTATTCATGTTCTGTAACAAATCCAACAACGTGGTGTTGCTCTTGGTCCCCTTGGGTTGCTGTCAGAAAACACTACAGACTGGACAACTTATAAACAACAGATATTTCTACTGGGAAGTCCAACATCAAGACGCGGGCAGATTCCGTGTCGGGTGAGAGCCAGCTTTCTGGTTCAAAGACAGTGCCTTCTAGCTATGTGTTCCCAGAGCAGAGGGGCTGAGGGAACTCTATTGGGCCTCTTCTTATTAGGGCTCTAAACCCATTCATGACCTAATCCCTTCCCAAAGGCCTCACCTCCTAATACCATCACCTTGGGGGTTAAGATTTTAACTGGGAATTTTGGTGGGACACAAACATTCACAAAGTAATTGTCTTAAAACAACACACAGAGGTGCCTGGGTGGCTCAGTCAGTTGAGAGTCTGACTCGACTTTGGCTCAAGTTATGACCCCAGGGTCCTATGTCCCAAGACCATGCTCAGTATGGATGGGGCCTGCTTAAAATTCTGTCTGCGCGCCCCCCCCCACCCCCCGCTGTACCTCTACCCCATTCTTGTGCATTCTCTACAATAAAAACAAACAAAACAACCCACATAATTTATTTCAGTTCTGAAAGTCGAAAGTGTGACATCATTACACTAGGCTGAAATGAAGGCATTGGTAGAGCCAGGCTCCCTCCAGGAAGTCCTAGGAAAATCCACTTACTTGCTTTTTATGGCTTCTAGAGCTGCATCCTTTGGCTTGCGGCCCCTGCCTCTATCTTCAGGGCCAGCAGCGGAGCATTCTGCTTTGGGGTCACGCTGCCTTGTGCTGCAGTCAGGTTCCCCTACCTTCCCTTCTAGGGAACCTTGTGGTTACATCCAGGGCCCCTCCCAAGATCCCATCTGCAAAAACCCTCTGCCAGAGAGGTGACATTCACAGGTGTCAGGCTTTAGGACCCTGAAATCTCTGGAGGTCATTACCCTACCACAAATAGGAGTACTCAGAGTAATGCTGAACCCTGGCCCCAACTGGGACCTACTGAATCAGATTCTGCATTTCTTTTTTTTTTTTTTTTAATATTTTTTTATTTTATTTCTAGGAGAGAGAGAGAGACAGCGTGAGCAGGGGAGGGTCAGAGAGAGAGGGAGTGACAGACTCTGAAACAGGCTCCAGGCTCTGAGCTGGCAGTCAGCACAGAGCCCGACGCGGGGCTCGAACCCACGAACTGCGAGATCATGACCTAAGCGAAAGTCGGACGCTTAACCGACTAAGCCACCCAGGTGCCCCTCAGATTCTGCATTTCAAAAAGACTTAATCTAGGCACTAAATTGAAGAGTCCCATGGGGTCCTACACCAGGAATTTTCTAAGCATTGAATACACATTGAAGGGGTGTTTTCCCAGGAGCCTTTCCAGGTGGTGTTGGTTGACCAGATGACCAGTCATTTTCCCAAACACCATAACTAAATGCTCTTCTAAATAACAGGGGTTTCCAGATTCTCACTGAAGCCACCAGCCCTAAGCACCAGGACGGCAGAGCTCTTGCTTGTTTCCCATAGATCCGCACGAGACTTGCCACCCGCCACATAAAATGGTTCAACTTTTTAAACGCCGCGTAAGGGAGATAAATGATATTAACAGAAGTGGCTTATGCTAACATCAGTTTTATTACCCGGATGCAAGCTTTCTTGAGTAGCAAGTCAGGAATCAGAGTGGGGAGCTTTCTCCATGCGATCTATACTTGTGGCGATTTGTTTACCTTCAGATACATAAGTGAGAGGGAAGGAAAAATATTATTGACCACAGACCCCACAGACCACAGAAATATTAGATTTCTCCCATATTTAAGCAATAAGGGACAGAGTTTAGCCCTTCTAAAGTGGTAATTTCACAGAAGGAAAGCAGAGAAGACCTAGTTAGTACTAGATACAAAATGCAATTAAAAACGGCTTCTGGGAACCACAGGATGGCTGGAACCTTGGAATAATGACAAGAGTTGCAAGAACTCGGGGACGGCAAATGCCCGGGAAGCCCACAGGAGGGCAGCAGTGCCACGCCGTGGAAAGACTGACCGCTTCGGTTTAGTGCAGCCTTTTCTGAAATGATGATGAAAGCAGTATCACTTAGGACCAAAAAAAAAATTAAAACATAAAAATAAATTGTGCACAGGCATTCGACTTTTGCATCATTTCTGGAAATCAGTAGACTATGTTATATCCTGTTTTTGAGTGGAAATATGCAAATGTTTAAAATATGCAAGGAAGTTCATCCTTGGTTGCCAGTTAGCTGGCAGGCATTACTACATTTTAGAATACTGGAGCTGCCTATTTTCCTTAAACCAGGAATATTCTTTAACAGAATATTTTGCCCTACCCCACGTCTTCAGGATTCCTACAGAAGACTTTTTGTTAAACTCTCTTTATATATTATGCTGATTTAAAAAAATCAGAGTGTAGTTTCAAATTAAGGCCCAATAAAATTTAATTTTATTTATAGAGAACCTAATTTACCTTAAACGTTGATATTGTAAAGATTGCTTTCATTTTTTTCTTAAACCAGAGCCTTATTTGGTTAGCCGAGCAACAAGACCTTGATTTAAACCTTAGACATTTTCCGATTTATTAAATATGCTGAATGAATTAAACCCCAATCTTCTTTTGTCAATATAAGCTTTTGTCATTATAAATTTATAAATCACTTTATAAATCACTAATGCAGACGTTCTCAACCTTAGCTGCATATTAGAATCACTTGGGAAGCTGGATTAATCCCTTTGCCCAGGCAGGCCACATCCCAGATCAGTTACAAAAGAAACCCAAGAGGGGTGGGACCCAGGTGTCAGTAAAGATGTCCCAGGGAGTCCAGGTGCAACATGGTTCAGAACACTGAGGCCTTATCTCAGACATTCAGCAATCTGACTCAACTCAAATCTGCAAAAAGACCAAGAAAACTTTTTGCATAAACAAAAGCAAACCCTGTTATTACACAAATCAAACTTTATACTTGCATTGTTGTTGGGGCTTGGGTTTTAAATATTTCATCATACCCACGAACTAAAGGGATGGGGAATGTATGTCTCCTACCAGACACAGGTATACAGATACAGATGTTCAGTAACATCCCAAAGGCTGTGAGAACTGGGCAAGTCAGGAGAAGCTTCACAGAATGGGCAGTAGGAGCTGAGCCTTGGGGGAGAGAGGTCCATGACCCAGACCGGACTAGAAGTGCTACAGGCGACAGTGAGCCAGGCACACAGCAGAGCACGTGGGACAGATGGTCTGATTGGCAGGCAATAGGTTATTTGAAGAAATAGAGCAGAAGTCTTCGTAAGAAAAGTTGGGATTTTAAGCAGAAAGCTTCAGGGTACACGTGAATAACCTTGCCCTTGGATGCTGTGCGCCTGTGACTGAACATCTCTGAGCAGGAGAGGCCCAGGTTGAGCTGGGAGGGGAGCCTGGACACACTTAAGGCTCTGAGATGTGAGGGGCTGGAGTGGAACGCTTATAGAAGTTGGGCCCCAAGTACAAGCGTACTCTGCTTTGAGCTAAAACACACTGGAAATGAATGCATCATCACAAATGAAAATTCTCCCATCGTACACTTTATTTTTTACATCTGAGGATCCAATCTTCAAAATGTGAACAATAAAGACCTCCACACACGAGACTTCTCATTTCACTGCAAATACAGTCTTGCGGTTCTAGCAAACTTTTACATATGCTGCTTTCCACATCCTTACAGAAAATCTTCATTTTAAGGTTTCCCATATATATATATTACATATATATATATAATTGCCGTTATTTGAAAAACAAAAATTTGTATTTACATATATGGAGCAATTTCACATAAATATAAAAAATAAAATAAATTTGAAGCAGAAACTACTATAAAAGTCTGTTTTGGAAAGACGGCATAACAATAGCATAACAATCTTTGGCTGAAAAAGTCAATTCAGTTTGTTAAAAATCAACAGTACAGCGATCTCTTGCTTCTGAGCAAGTACTACATCCCTGAAATGTATGAGAAAATGGGTACAGTAAAACTTCAACTCCATACTTAATTCAGAATTCCTGTTTCTTTCTGCTCGAGCCTATCTTCCCCAGGTACCTCACCAGATCCCTCAGGAGGGAACACCTGCAGTGCATCATAAACTTGCTTCATCCGTAAAACAATACTTATAAAACAGGATTCCCAATCATATCCTTCTCAAGGCAACGTTTCTTTGGTCTAATTTGTGCGACTAAATACAAAAGTGCAAAGCACAAATTTTAAAACCGTAATCTGGGGGCGCCTGGGTGGCTTAGTCGGTTAAGCGTCCGACTTTCGCTTGGGTCATGATCTCGCGGTTCGTGGGTTCGAGCCCCACGTCCGGCTCTGTGCTGACTGCCAGCTCAGAGCCTGGAGCCTGTTTCAGTCTGTGACTCCCTCTCTCTCTGACCCTCCCCTGCTCACGCTGTCTCTCTCTCTCTCTCTCCTAGAAATAAATAAAAACATTAAAAAAAAACCCCATAATCTGAATTTGAGCAGCCATCCCTCCTCTCTGCCCCGTGGCTCATTTGAAAGAGACCCTGCCTGGTGTGAAGACTCAGGTCAAGGTCAGTTCCACCTGAGCCCCAGAGGCTACCGCAGCTGTTTGCTTTGTTCGGCCAACAGCAAACACGGTTTCCTTTCCTGGAGTAACGTGGCTTGATCTTTACTCGGCTTTTAGCAGAGAAGGTGAGATGCACATAAAAACTAAGATTTTGACACAACCTGAGGTTATCGGATCAAGATGTTCTTGCCAAACTCAATACTTTTACATGACGTTGTTTAAACTAGACATCTTCTTATTCAAGTGCAGGGGAGAATCCTCCCATTGCTGGAATTTAGAGTGGAATCTAATTTTCTTAAGGAACAGAATCTTCTTTCTGTTAGGCCACAGGTTCACTCTGTACCCCCAGCCGACATTCCTGTTATGAGTGTAAGAGCTCTCTCTAAAGTTATACAGGAGTTTCCAACGGATTCTGAATTCCTAACTGATTTCTCAGACTGTTTGCTGACGTTTGGAAAAGTGAAGAACAAAGGCCATAAACTTTATAGCTTCCGTAAGTCACTAAGAAATTACAAGTAGTTAAAAAATACATAGAATTTGACTTTGTTTACTTTGAGTGTTTTCCAATATTCTTAGTGAAGGAAGTCAAATTTGTTCAAAATCCCAATTTTCAATGTTACTGTTTTTAATGTTAGGGGCCAAAGCAACACACACATATCTGAAAGACTTTTTACACTAAATATGTAAAACACGTTTTAGAGTTGTTGAGAAAATGAACCGTAAGACTTCTCGTTAATCTTTTTACAAAAAAGATTTCAAAGTCACTTTCTTTACAAATGAAGTGTAATTTATTTTTCATTAGTTCTCTAAATTTGGAAGTCTTTGCTTTTAATGTTTTTATTTATTTCTGAAAGAGACAGAGAAAGAGTGTGAGTAGGGGAGGGTCAGAGAGAGAGGGAGACACAGAATCTGAAGACAGGCTCTAGGCTCTGAGCTGGCTGCCAGCACAGAGCCTGAACCCACCAACCGCGAGGTCATGGCCCAAGCTGAAGTCGGACGCTTAACCGGACCCACCCAGGCATCCCTGGAAATGTTATTTTTAAAAAACAATTTCCCCACCTAAATACTACCTGGAATATTGGACTGAGTTGCCCTATAAATGCAAGTGTTATTTAAGAAAAACAGGACAGATTTCATACGCAAATGCACACGTGGTCAAGGAAGCATCAAAAGATGGTGACTGCATTCAAAGCACATTAAAATTCTACCATTATGGCTTAATTAACAGTTGGATTCATGAAAGTGGGGGAAAAATCTAGAGAATAAGTTATATAGATCCGTTTTTTCCCCTTCCGATTTTATTAACGGAGACGTAACATTGTGTATAAGGTGTACAGCCTGATTTGATAATTATACACTATGAAGTGATTGCAATAAATTTAGTTCACATCGATTTTAAAAATGTCTTCCTGCTCAGCAACTTTCCAAAATACAATACAGTACCAACAGCAGACTGTATGATAACTACATCAAGTACTTGTTAGTCTTAGAACTGGAAGTTTGTCCCTTTTGACCACCTTCAGCCAAATCCATCCCTGCCCCTCCAGCCACCACCAATCTGATTTGTATCCAGGGGGTTTGGGGTTTTGTTTTTTTTCTTTAGAGTCTACAAATAAGTGAGATGATACAGTATTTGTCTCTCTTCGTTAGACTGACTTCCCTTAGCAAAATGCCTGTAGGCCCATACAGTTTGTCTTCAACAGCCAAGATTTCCTTCCTTTTTGGGGCTGCATAGTATGCCACCTATTTGTCTACAGTGTTTTTGTTAACGATGCATCCATCCAGGAGTGAGGGTGGCATCCGTGTCGTGGCTGTTGTAAATAATGCTGCAGGCAGAGAACAGAGAGCTGCCAGGTTTTTTGTTTGTTTGTGTCCTTTGGATGTATACCCATAAGTGGAACTCCTAAATCATTTGTTAGTTTTTTAGTTTTTTGAGGAAAGTGTATGTTTTCCATAGAGGCTGTATGAATTTACTGCACATCTTAACATTCTAATAGAATCACAAGATACACTGTGTGGAAACCATTTACTGTGTCTGCTCTGCTGGTGAAGCTGATTTATCCTGGTAAGTGCTGTATGTGGCGCTAACGTCGGTTTTCCTAGAAGGCGAGGTAAAAAAACAGTATCAGAGATCAATATGAAATCAATTCCAAAGACTATGTAGAAAATGCACTTAAAACCAAACACTAGGAAATAAATGACTTTTTAAAGACAATTTCAAATGTGCAAGTGCTGCCTCTCTAGAAGCCCTTCTATCCCTGTATTACATTTTTGATTTTCTTCAAAACAACAGAACAGTGTCACATAAAGTCTTTGTAAATATTTTCTCATTTAAATTAAAATGAGGGCTGATGGGAAAGACTGAGAGAGAAACACTTATTTTCCTAATACCGAGATTTTTTTTTTTTAATGTTTTATTTCTTTCTAGGAGAGAGAGACAAGCGTGAGCAGGGGAGGGTCAGAGAGAGAGGGAGTGACAGACTCTGAAACAGGCTCCAGGCTCTGAGCTGGCAGTCAGTACAGAGCCCGACGTGGGGCTCAAACCCACGAACTGCGAGATCATGACCTAAGCGAAAGTCAGATGCTTAACCGACTAAGCCACCCAGGCGCCCCCCTAACACCAAGATTTTAAATCTGGCTCCAAGAGGAAATTTTTAAAGAGAGAACAGTTCCATCAGAGTTTGAGGTCAAGAATGCCCCACGTAGCTCTCACCATCAAGGAAATCATGTGTTTTGGTAAGAGATTCTCCTAAATAACTGAAATATACATCACAACTGTTTACTAACAGTAGACATCTTTCTAAACTCTATTATTTTAGTCCAGTGCCGTCCAAAGAAATATACTGCAAGTCACACAGGTAATTTTACATTTTCTAGAAGCCACATTAAAAAAAGTAAAAGAAGCAGGCAAGTTTAATTTTAATGTATTCTACTTAACCAAACATCCATGTTATTTTACGTTTAATTTGTACTGAGTCTTCAGAGTCCGTGGTATATTTTATAAGCACAACTCAGGCAGGACCAGCCACATTCAAGTGCAGTAGCCACACAAGACTACAGACTCTTGAACTGGACAATGCAGTTCTGTCCCGGCCTCAGGACACAGACTAGGACAGACAGACGAACACTAACCAGGCACCGTCAGCTGCTCTCCAGTACGTGCGCCCCGGCAAACACCTCGGGGATGTGCTAGATGATGCACAACGGAACAGCTAACCATGGCTGTGGCTACCCTCCTGTTTCTCTTTGTGGGAGAGGCCGTCCTGTGAGCCTCCACCCTCACAGAACTACACTCCTGATAGAGCCATCCCCTGAGGACGACTGTGAGCCACTTTATACTGTGAGTCAGGCCTGTCACTGACTTCTCCAAGACTGCTCTATTTTTCAAGGTTTTTTTGAGTCAAAACTCCTTTTGTTTGTGTGGTCATGGTATCCTCTTTTTCAGGTACATAGAATTTTAAATAGAATCCAACACAGAAGAAAGATCAAAAGGATTAACATACTTTTTAAGACGCATTTATTATTTGGTATAACAATGAAGCTATTTAAAGATGAGGAGAATCCAAAACCGGATTACTCATTACAGAAATTTCATGTTATCTTCAGCATCCATTAAATTACCTTCAGATGGTTACAGAGACCGTAAAGCTCATGACAGACTGAAATCTACCTTCCTGGTTGGCTTTAGCCTCCAAGGAATTCTGGGACCAAGAAGACACACTGGGCCAGGCAGGCCTCCACTGCCAGTTCTAGCTGAATGTTTTGCCTTCCCCTTAGCTCCTGGGACCCAACACACCACTTTGCTTTTACCAAGAAATTGCTCTTCCTCTTGGCCTTTTTAGAGTCTGCTCCCAAAGTGCTGACTGTAAGGGAGAGGGGCACCCCCGTTATGAGTGGTGGTTACGTATCTGCTCCCTTGCTGGTTGTGCGGACACATTCTGGCACAAAGAGGAACATTTCCAATTCATTTCATTCAAAAACACAAGGTGGATGTAGTCAAAGGGCTCTAAGGCAATGCAATTCATAATTTTTCAAACTCTAAGGAATTTTTTGTTGGTTTCTCTTTCATATGCCAAAAATATTCTGGTAAAGGAAAACAAATGCCTACAAGAGTAATATTTACAAGTTGAAATTGCGGGATGCCTGGGTGGCTCAGTCAGTTAAGCATCTGATTTTGGCTCAGATAATGATCTCACTGTTTGTGAGTTGAAGCCTGACATCAGGCTCTGTGCTGACAGCTCAGAGCCTGGAGCCTGCTTCAGATTCTGAGTCTCCCTCTCTCTCTCTGCCCCTCTCCCACTGACGTTCTACCTCTTTCTCAAAAATAAAAAACATTAAAAAAAAATCAAATGCACTTGCAAACTTAAGTAAAATGTATTTTAGTTTCTGAAAAAGGGTATTTTTCCTCCCTGCACTTAAAATGATCAGATTCTGTATTATTTCCCGCTGGGCTAAAAAATTACTGCACATTTGGATTCACAGTTACTATGAGGTCAAGGAAGCTACATAGTCTAATAGAAGGACAATGGAGACATTATTCATTTGAAGCCTACATCAAAGTAAAAGTCTGACAGTATGTGGGTTTTTTGGGTTTTTTGCTTTTAAAACTTCAGGGATGGTATAAAAACCAATAATTTAGCAAAGGGAACAAGAATCTAAGTGTCTCTCTTGATGTTTACTGGCAACATAGCTTAGTTCGGGGTATTGACATTTAAATAGTCACTGGGTATTTTATATTCTAGAAAGGATTATCTCTGAAAAGAAACATACAGAAGCAGGTACCTTTTAATGATAAAAGCAAACCTTTCTCTCACCTCTTCTTCTGAGAGAGAATTTAATTTTACTTCTCTGTGGCTCTCACCAGTTTGGTATGTGCTGAACAGAGGAAGGGAAAAGGGCTGAATAAAACCATCACAACAAACCAAAAGGAATCAGAGCAAGTAGGATAAAATGAATGACAGAGAAAAGAGAAGTAGAGCCGACAATCAGATGAATAAATTACGACTTTTCTGATTCTCCTCTAGGAACTTGGAACAGGAATTGTGTGTGGAGCGCTACTTTAACGTTGACGTCTTATAGATCGCCCAGCAGATGGATGGATTCTGAATTGCTGTGCAATCTATTTACCTCTAAAACCAATTAGCTGGATACGAATAATGTAAACTCTCTCACACAGAAACTGTTTAAGGACACATGGTCCTTGCCCTTGCATCTTAGATGTAGAGGGAATACATAGAGTGCATATTAAATGCTGTCTTAGAAATCAATTTGAGGACAAGGCAGATGCATCTTGACTTTTGCATCAAGGACAGTTTCTTCCAGCGGCACATCTGTTTTCACCCCGGGGAAAGACCTCTGTAAAACTTCTCCCATAACATCCCATTTTCCTGGGATGGATCTGATGTTTGCTCTCAACTAACCACAACATCCTTTGTTATTTATTGTTTTAAAAATGTTTTGAAGCGTTTACAGCTCAAGCGTGTGAGAGCCAAGTAGAACAATGTCCAAATTAATTTGGTCTTTCGGGTTTTTGCCCCACGTCCCTATGCTCCCCACCACCTGATCTGGCCACTCTATGCAGTAAATCCCTAAACGTTTTGTAACATCCATTTAAGCACAGACAGCTTAAGAATTACAAAGTTAAAAAAAAATGTAAAAAATACTACAAAGTTAGTGGACCAGTCATTATTAATATAATGTTAAAAACAGGCTTAAGTTATACCAAATAATAAATATCCTTAACAGAAAAAAAGGAGCAACTATTTAGTCACAGGTAATAAAATACATAGATTATGTACCTAATTCTAACAGACTTAAGCAAACTCTCACTTATCCAGCGACGATGTAACCGGAGGAAAGGAACTCATGCACGTATGAAACACGTACATGAAAACATTAATGCAACGCATGGCATCTATTTCCTAGGACCACGCGGTCACGACAAGCAAAACAGAACTCAAGCGACAGCAAGACACAGGGCAAGGGCGGTGGATTCCAAGACGAGAGAGGATGGGAGCAAATTAGTGAAGAAAGGAAACGGGAAGGAAAAAGGTGCGTTTCCGACGCCCTGGGAGCCCGTCCTAGTCCCAGCTGTGACTAAGGAACCGGAGCAGAACACTCGAACCCGTGGCCACTTGCCATCAAATAACTTAGAGATCAAAAAATAAATAAATAAATAAAATAAAATAAATAACTTGGAGATCTGTCTATTGATCTGAAAAATGACTACTTATGCTCTTTCTGAACTTTGGGACAGAGGCTGCAGAAGGGTAACTGTGTTCTGAAGTCATCACAAATACGACTTTACATCTGAATCCATTTGTACCAAGTTTTAGCAGCAATTTAGGACTATCCGTGCTTCCCGAGTTCTCACCCCCCTAGAAGGAGAGAAGGAACTGCATATGCTTTATAGTCTTGTAAGGAAGTTTCCATGGCAATGACACTCAGTTTCAGGGGGAAAAATGACGGACATTAAGCATGGAAAGAACATAATAGAAATCTTTACTTTTTTTTTTTTTTTTAAAGAAAAGCAATGTAAAGCTAAACTGTAGCCCATGGTACTTTTTTAAAACATACTCATAGATGTGGTGCCTTTTGAAAATTCAATTATCTTAAATAGGAGAAACTTTTCCCTTTATGCTTGATGGCGTTTCTTCCAATGTCAAGACTATGGGTGCATCAATAAGAACCTGTGCTTGGTAACTCAGTGTCGCCTGGGGCCCACAGCAATATCTCTGGGGGCTCCTTAGACGTTATCACTCACATCACTAATGCTATGGAATCTCATCGGGTACAATGCGCAGACAATTGTTTAACTTGAAAAGACCCACTGACTGGTAGCTAGGAGCATATCATTAACACTCAGTAAGGAATCTGTACGCATTTTGATGCAGTATTGTTTTAAAATAGTAAAGTAAGTAAAATAAGGAGCAGAGAGCTGTTTTAGGGTTTTTTGTTTGTTGTTTTTGAATGTTTATTTTGAGAAGGAGTGAGTGAGCGGGGAAAGGGCAGAGGGAGGGAGGGAGAGAATCCCAAGCAGACTCCTTGCTTAGCATGGAGTCTACAGGGCTTGTGAGATCATGGCCTGAGCTGAAATCAAGAGTGAGACGCATAGGGACTGAGACACCGAGGCGCCCCCAGAGAGCTATTTTGATTTGTTTTTTTGAGAAGCTATTTCTATACAAACATTTTGGATTTGCAAAAATATTCCACAACAGTACTTCCTACTCAGAGTGCTCTGTATGTATAATTTTAAAAATATGCTGCTGATTGAAAAATCAAATATGCATATCATGTGTTCTACAAATATTAGACTGAAGATTCAAGTGGAAGTACTGTGGTACTTTATTTTTAAAGTTGAGCTCTTTATGAGTGAAGAATGTTCTTTTATTACATATTCCAAACCAGATGATTACTATAAAGGGAAACTATATCATAAAACTATGAATACCAAAAGTCTTAAAATTATTAGTTTGATTTCAAAGCTATTTTCAAAGCAATAGAGAAAAAAACAAATCACTAAATTTAAATTTCAAAGCACCTGATTTGGTCTGTGCTCCAGGATTTATTCCAAGTCTTTCATAAATTGGAAATTATTTCATTAAGATTTGTTTGATGTTTAAAAACCCTATTCTGCTCAGAAGATATATACTTAAACTTTTTTTTTTTCCATTTTAAGATCCCCTGCTTTTCATTTTTATAGATTAAATGACAAATAAATAAGGAGGTGCTTTGTAAATCTTACCCCTGTCAGCAACCCCAACAGTGTTACTGCAACCTAGTAAATTAAGAGAACATAAGAGGGCAGTCAAACTCTGCTGCTTTTCACTCCCCAGTTTAACAAGTATAAGTAACAGCTCGAAATGAAAAGACATCGAACTGGGTATTCGAATGGGACCCCTGCACAGCTTCTTACAATTACCTAAGCTCCACGGACAAATGGAAACTTTGATCATAAAAATTCCACTGAATACAACTGTCCGAGTCTCCAGTGACCTGGTCTAAATTTCGTCTTGGCCCCTGGTCCAGTTTAGGGAACGGGGGAAAGCTGGGTGGGGAAGGCCCCACGGTGGCCCGCGATTTGCTATAGACCTTAAACCTCAAGTCCCACAGAACTTTTTCCTGCAGTCGTAACAGACGAAGCAAGTCTGCGCAGATCGCTCTGGCTGCCGGGACAGGAAAAGCAGCCTAAGATATTGTTAGTAAACAGATGCGACCGGCATGGCACATGACGCAGGCTCAACTCAGGCAAAGGCGGCGTGAGGTACAAACGCAAATGCTGCGCAGAAGTATGTCAGGAGTGAGAAGGCCCGTAAGTTAGAAGAAATGTCCTTTAATTTACCCTTTCTTCTTGTGTCGATAAAACATGAACAAGATGAAGATAATTACTACAACACCAGCAACTACAAGAAAGCAGAAACAAATGACATATTACTCTGAGAACTAATTGCCAAGATTCTAAGATTCAAAACGTAGCAGCAGAAATAAGTCAGTGTTGGTTACATTTCAGTGGTCAGAAAATGTCATTGTATTTAAGCACATATATATTCAAATTCCATCTGGGCTCTTCACTATCTGAAGTTCATACTGTGGAGTCACTTGAATGGTTCACAGTACGTCAGGGAAAATCCTTGCTTAGTTTAGAGAAGTGCCCAGAGCATATCTGGTACCCAAAGTCATGGCTAATCATCCTGAAGACATATATTTAGGATTTGTTACTAAGTGGACATGTGTAATATAAAAGAATCTACATTGAGCAACAAAACATAGTGTATTATATATAAGGTCAGACCATTCTAGACTGGCGTACTTCATTTCAAGCTATAAAAAATATAGATCTTGAAAAGTCAAATTAAATATAATTTAAGTACATAAATTAAAAATAATGCACTTCCTCACAGTATTATTTTTATTCAAGTAACATCAAAGTTTGGGCTACTTACGAACACCAAGGACAATCACAACAATGATTCCTGTGCCTGAGAAAAAAATGAAAAGAGTTTGAAGATTACTGAGCATACAGGGGTCCCAGAGAGCAGCTGCACTGAATCTTGCTCTGATCTTCTACGCACACAGCGAGAAAAGAGTTCCTCAGACTAGTTCTGGCACCACTGCTAGTGAGTCCGGGTCATTCTGATCACAGAGCCCTTGGACTCTGATCCCACATTCAGGGGCCACCTTGTAAATCTCTTCATAGGAACCTCACTTTTCATTGTTTTGTGCTCTCCTTGCCATATCAGGTTATTTAGTAAAGCTTCCCAGGACAGCTGGAATTCAGTAGATTAGAGGGAAATTGCTTTAAAATGTATTACCCCCATTATAGTTGGTTTACTTCAGTGTTCATTCTATCATTTATGATTTTGTTAGGGATTTGTATTTTTTCCACCTAAGTGGGGTCTGTGGACTGAGTCATAAATAAATTTCTACTCATCTGTCACAAAGATGTTGGTTTCAGAATCTTCAAAATAATATTTTATCTTATCATCAACCCCTCCTGATCCTCTCTCCCCTAAAAACAAGACATAATCCTAATTGCCAAGGAGATTCTATATATGTAAATGCAACACCAGGGCACAGAGATGAAAATAATGTGTAGAAACTTAAACATGCATTTTTGACTAGCCAGAGAGCAATAAACCATACTACAAAATCTTAATTCTTAGAAATGGCATTAGGAGTACCTCGGCTTTAAACTGCCAATATTTATATTAAAGTTCTAGACAGTCAGAGCATAAAATGTCATGTCTAAGTCTGTTCTTTACATTTCATAAAACATTACGGAGTATTAACAATTTTACGATGGCACCTTTCTCACTGGCTTAATGACAGTCTGACTACAGTGTTCAGAGGGAAAATATAAGAAGCCTAAAGAGTTATAAAAAGGTTAATCTTACTTACTAAACTAGTTTAACATAAAAGTAACAGATATTTCTCATCTCCTTTTCAAGAAATCTGTATTTCCATTTAACTGTCAGAACTATAGCTTTTTCTTCATTTTCTTTAACACACATTATGTGAACGATGCAAGCCTGTGTAAAGTTAGCCACACCAGCCTATTACAGAAAAAAACTTACCCAACCTGTAGTATTTTAAGGCTTACGTAGATCAGGTACAAGCGGAAAGAAACTTTATCTACAAATTGCCACCAAAAATGAACACTACCCCATGGACGGCAAGTTATGTTTTATGTATTTTAACCTATATATAATCGTAGTATTTAAGAAAGTGACCTCACCAGACTAGGAATCCTATTAAAAACTATACTGTCTGCAGGTATCGACACATACTGCTTACATCTGTCATGGCATCTGCACTATCGAAATAACTCCAAATGCCAATTATTACCAATTTGTGACATGCTCTTTCTTCTCTATCTGTGCGTAACTGAAATATGATATTTACATGTAGAACTCTAGGATTTCAGAATACAAGCCTATCAATAAGCAAAACAGTACCTAAAGCATTTGTGTCTTCAGACGGTGGTTTACTGGTAGGAGGAGCTCCTAGGGAGGAAAAATGAAAATAAGTTAAGAATTAAAAAAAAAAGAAAAGAATAAAACTTACAGACCTCCAAAATCAGAGGTTTTGATTTTTTGCCTTTGTATGAAAACCCTTGTAATTTCGTTTTCCTTATATAAACTATATTAAATGTCTCCCATTAAAAGTAGTATCATAATATATCATAAATTTATGTGTTATCAGTATTCTTCCAATCCAGTAGCATTTCCTGTGATAATATTCTATGATATAGCAAGCAACTGTATCATAATTAGCCTATGGGGTCAATGTGGTTCTACTTAAAAGTAAAAATTTGGGGGGCTTAATAAACTATTTACATGTTGATCTGTAGTAGAAGGAAATGCCAATGTGATCAAGCCCATTTATGAAAATGCTGTCACTAGCATACTCGATGGTCAAAAACTGAAAGTTTTCCCCATCAGATCAGGAACAAGACAAGATGCTTGTGTTTTCCATTTCATTTAACATAATCTTAAAAGTTCTAGTCAGAGCAATTAGGCAAGAAAAAGCAATAGAAAACACTCAAATTTGGAAGGAAGAACTAAAATGATCTCTATTCCAGATGATGTGACCTTTACATAGAAAACTCTTAAGGTTCTCTCTCTCTCTCTCTCACACACACACACACACACACACACCCCTATTAGAAAAAATGAATTCAGCAAAGCTGCAGGGCACAGAGTTAACACACAAAAATCACAAATCACTTGTATTTCTATATACTAACAATGAACAATCCAAAAAGGAAATTAAGAAAACCCCATTTATAATAGCATCAAAAAAGAACAAAATGCTCAGCAATAAAACAAGACAAAAACTCATACACTGAAAACTACAAAACGTTGTTGAAACAAACTGGAGATAAAAATAAATGGAAAGACATCCCATGTTCATAAATTAGAAGACTTCCTATTATTAAAATGTTCATACCACACAAAGCAGGCTACAGATTAAATGCAACCCCAATCACCATGCTGAATATACATTTTGCAGAAACAGGAAAGACCAACCTATAATTCATATGGCATCTCAAAGGACTAAGAATAGCCGAGATAGTATTTTTTTTTCTTAACATTTGTTTATTTCTGAGAGAGACAGCACAAGCAGGGAAGGGACAGAGAGAGAGAAGGGGACAGAGGATTCGAAGCAGGCTCCATGCTGACAGCAGAGAGCCTGATGTGGGGCTCAAACTAATGAACCTTGAGATCATGACCTGAGCCGAAGTTGGATGCTTAACTGACTACACCCAGGCGCCCCCAAGATAATCTTGGGGAAAAAAAAAAAGAGCAAAGTTGAGAGGACTCACACTTCCTGATTTTCAAATTTACTACAAAGTTACAGTAATCAAGCAGGGTGGTACTGGCATAAAGACAGAGACTAATGGAGCAGAATAGAGAACCCAGGAATAAACCCTCATGTCCGTGGTCAAATGATAGTCCACAAAGGTGCTAGGAATATTTAATGGAGAAAGGGCAAAATTTTCAACAAATGGTTCTTAGAAAACTGGATATCCAGAAACAAAAGAATGAAGTTGGACCCTCACTTCACACTACACACAAAAATTAATTCAAAATGCATACAAAACTAAAATAGGACTACAAGCATAAAATGTTTCAAAGAAAACATATAGAACAAGCTTTTGTGATGCTGGATCTGGCAATGATTGCTTGGATGGGATACCAAAAGCAGAGACAACAAAAGAAAACAACAGATGCATTGGGCTTCATGAAAATGTAAGACTTTTGTCCATCAATGGACACTGTCAATAGAGTGAAAAGGGAATCCACAGAATGAGCGAAAACATCTGCAAATCATACACCTGCTAAGACATTAATACACAAAATATATAATGAACTCCTAAAACTCAGTAACAAAAAACAAGCCAATGAAAAAATGGGCAAAGACTTTGAAAAGACATTCCTCCAAAGAGCTACAAAAGACCAAGAAGCATGTGAAAAGATGACTAATCATTAGGGAAATGCAATACAAGCCACAGGGAGATACCACTTCACATGTATTAGGATGGCTATCATCCAAAGCTACGAAAGAACAGTGCTGCCAAAGAGGTGGAGAAATTGGAACATTTGTGCATCACTGATGGGACTGTAACATGGTGCTACAGATTAAGTGTATCCATTGTGGAAGTTACATGGCTCCTCCTCAAAACAGTAAACACAGAATTACCACATAACCCAGCAATTCTACTTCCGGGTACACAGTCCACCAAAACTGAAAAAGAGGGCCTCAGACAGTTACTCAGAGAAACATCATCCAGAATAGCCATAAGGTAGAAACAACCCAAGCATCTATCAACAGATGAATGGATAAACAAAATATGGTATATAATACAATGGAGTATTATTTAGCTGGAAAAAGAAATAAGTTCTGATCCATGCTACCCCCAAACCAAGAGCACACTGTATACACTGTATGTTTGCCAACTTGACAATAAATTATATTTTTAAAAAAACATTGTGCTAAGTGAAATAATCCAGAATACACTAGCTCACTGAAATAAGCTAGAAATGATTCCAGTTCTATGAGGTATTTGCAATAGTCAAATTCATAAAGATAGAAAGTAGAATAGTGGTTACCAGGGCTGGAGGGGGTTGGGGAAGGACGGAAAGTTCTTGTTTAATGAGTATAAGGATTCAGTTTCAGATGATGATGAAAATGTGCTGGAGATACAGATAGTAGTGACGATTGCAAATGATGTGGATACACTTAATGCCACTGAAATAGACATTTACAATGGTTAAAATGGTAATAAAAGCTTATCTAGAAAAATTAGCATACAGAAGGGTCTAAACATTTCTGAAAATGAAGTGTTCTGCCAGATATTAAAACATAGCATAGTCCCATGGTAAAAAAAAAATGATTTGTGTATAGAGTTCAAGGCCACAGAAGGATGACTAAGATACCCATGAATTTAATATATAATAAAAACTGGCGCTTGAAAAGAGTTGGAGAGAAAACAGGTTATTCAACAAATGTTGCTACTTTGCCACTGGGTAGAAGTGGGTGTTGCAGGAGGAGCCCTACATCACGCCACACAGTAAATTTCAGATTTACGCCACATAGTAAATTTCAGATGCACCAATGATCTAAATGCAGAGAAAGTAATCAGAATGCACTGTAGAAATGTTCATAGATTTCAGTGTGGGGAAGGCCTAAATCTTTTATAAAGAAGACAACACACACACAGACTTTAGGGAAAAGATCAATATATCCAACTACTTGTTAATATAAAACTTCTAC
This sequence comes from Proteles cristata cristata, assembly GCA_017311185.1. Lineage (NCBI taxonomy): Eukaryota > Metazoa > Chordata > Mammalia > Carnivora > Hyaenidae > Proteles > Proteles cristata. The sequence continues at coordinate 1,308,600 of JAESUZ010001426.1, read as the reverse complement.
GTATAGAAAAGACCCCTGACAGGAGAATAGTTAGATAAACCGTGGTGTTTCTTAAAGTCACCATTAAAAGGATGGGGATATAATAATCTAAATACAACCCCAATCCGTGAAGTGGAAAAAGTGCAAGTTTCAGAAAAACATGAACAGTGTGATGCCATTTTTATGTAAGAATAAAGAAAAAACCCCCACCAAAGTATGTATAACTATACATAAAACGATGCTTATTTATATACAGAGATGGATAAAAAGAAACCCTGAACTATTACGTGGTTATTTCAAGTAATGGACTAAAGAAAGAGAATGAGAACTAATCTTTTATTCTATATACTCTTGTAATGTTTGAAAATTTAAAAGCTTATATTTATATACTACTTCTATATTACAGTTATAGGCAGTGAGGCGTCTGGGTGGCTCAGTTGGTGCAGCATCCGACTCTTGATTTCAGCTCATATCATGATCCCAGAGTCGTGGGTTCAAGCCCCCTGTCAGCCTCGGCACTAGGCATGGAGCCTGCTTAAGATTCTCGCTCTCTGTCTCTGGGCGCCTGGGTGACTCAGTCGGTTAAGCATCTGCCTTCAGCTCAGATCATGATCTCATGGCTTGTGAGTTCGAGCCCCATGTCCGGCTCTGCGCTGATGGCTCAGAGCCTGAAATCTGCTTCGGATTCTGTGTCTGTCTCTCTGCCCCTCTCCCGCTCTCACACTGTCTCTCTCTCTCAAATATAAAGAAATATTTAAAAGATTATTGAAAAAAAAAAAGATTTTCTCTCTCTCTCTCTCTCCCTCCCTCCCCCCTGCCCCTCTCGCCTGCTTGAGTGCGTGCTCTCTCTCTCTCTCTAAAATAAAAATAAAAAAATTCATTAAAGAATTATGAAAAGCAATCTATAGGTAAGAGTATAAAACTCTTAAAAGAAAACTGACTAGTAAAATTAAAGCAAAGAAAGAACCCCAGAAAAAAATGTTCACTTCCTATTAATGGGGCTTTCATTTATAATGAGTTAGGACAAATTGAGAAAAATATTGTAGAAACCTAATAGAAAAATGAGCAAAGGAAATGCAAATTAATGACATCATTTTTAATGCATCGCCTTATAAGCTCTTAACAATGTAAGGAGGATAAAGAGTGCTGGACCTGGATGACTTGAACCCGGATGGCTTGACCCCGGAGTCGTAGTTGTACGAGGAAGCTCAGATTCTGAAAAAATTAATGTTTCAATTCACCAAATTTATTAATACAAAATTATGGAATTAATTTTGATTTTGACTTTAAAAAGATTATTTCCCAAAGTGAAAAATACATACTTTCTGAACTGTATAATTCTACTTCCTGGAATTTAAACTAAGTATCTATTTGCACCAGTACATGAGAAGGTATGAATAACAATGTTCACTATAGCTTTATATTTTAAAATGGGAATCCCAGAAGTTAACTGGCAATAATAAATCATAAAAATAATGTGCTCAGAGAAAGAAACTCTGAACTCTGGGAGATATTTCCTTCCAGCCATGGCAAAAGAATCTTTCAGTTCTTAAGCAGAGTAGCTCATTAGCAGAACGTGCGAGATTCATTTCAGTGAATAAAGACTATTCCTGCCTTTCAGCAGCTAAGTAATTTAGTTTCTATCACCAAATAAAAATGCCAGTAAAGAGAAAAAAAAATAGTGTATGAGGTGAGGAGGTTAGTGGAGGTGAGGGATGTTAATACAGGTCTTATTCTAGGGATAGCAGAAATTTCCCAATTTAAACTATGCTACAAAAAAACAAAAACAAGCAAAACAAAACAAAACCCAAAACTAAACTGGTTGCAGTCCAGCAACTGAAACATAGTTCTGGACCAGGAAGACACCCTCAAGGAGCCAACAGATCGCTTCTGAAAGGAATAAAAAACATCAAAATCAAAAGCACAGAAAATATGTTAAAAAGCAGAAGCCAAGGACCTTCCTCTTCACTAATATTAATTTGAGTGATGTCGTATAAGTTGCCTTAGGAGTTTCCCACAGGCACTGTGCTGTTTTAAATGAATCCCATTAAGGAGTGCCTGGGTGGCTCAATCAGTTGAGTGTCAGACTTCGGCTCAGGTCATGATCTCGCAGTTCGTGAGTTCGAGCCCCAAGACTGGGCTGTGCTGACAGCTCAGAGACTGGAGCCTGCTTTGGTTCTGTATCTCCCGCTCTCTGTGCCTCTCCCTACCCCCTCAAAAATAAACATTAAAAAAAGTTTTTAATGAATTCCATTAAACATTTACCATCACTCATTAAGGAAGGCATTAAATCATTTTACAGGAGTGCCTGGGTGTCTCAGTCAGTCAAGTGTCTGATTTGATTTATGCTCAGGTCATGATCTCAGAGTCATGAGATCAAGCTCCCCCATTGGGCTCTGTGCTGACAAAGTAAAGCCTGCTTTGGATTCTCTCTCTCCCTCCCCCTCTGCCCCTCCCTTGTTCAAGCATTTTACAAATATGTAAATACATGTAAAGTTTGTATAACTTGCCCAAGTTTACATACCTATTTATATCTGCATACTGTGGAAAATCACTTTAGAATCACTAACAACTTTAAATGGCTATCAATATGTTCTTCCTCCTTTCATTACTAAACATGACAAATGTGTGCAAAACATTAGAGATTAAGAAGGTTTTGAAAAATAAAAGCAGGAAGGTACTAAACCTGAGACACTCGGAATTGGAGGGTTTGTACTTGTAGGAGGGTTTGTACTTGTAGGAGTCGACACTGGAAAACAAAATAATGTAGATGTATCAAATGCTTGGGGTTATTGCTGGTATTTGCACCCGGAATTTAAAAGAGTTTTGGAAAACATAAGCAGAAAGTTACTAAATCTGAATGATTCAAAGTTGGAGGACTAGCACGGAGAGGAATCAGTACTGGAAAAAAAATAATGTAGACTGGATTAGCTTCCCCCCACCCCTGATTTACTCCTTTCTTTTCACTTATATGAATTATACCATTAATTTTTTTTTTAATTTTAATTCAAGTTAGCTAACATACAGTGAGTGCAGTCATGGCTTCAAGAATAGAACACAGTAATTCATCTCTTACATATGGTACCAGTGCTCATCCTAACAAGTGCCGTCCTTAATGATGCGCATCCACTTACCTCATCTCCCACCCACCTCCACTTCATTTTTACACACACACAAAAAGCCATACCAGAGAAATTTATATACCTGTATGACACACGTAACATGCAAAGACCCTATGAAAACACATAAAATCACAACAGCAGAATTCTTCTGTGAATTCCGTAATCCGTCTGTCATGGAAAGGAATAGAATAAGGCAGAGTCGAATACTAAAATTGCTACATTTCACCTATTTGTGGCACCATTGTTATTGAATGTCAAAGAAACAAACTTTAAAAAAAAAGAGAGAGAGAAAAGGGAAAAGATACCCATTGTACCTTTATAACACATTGGGGCTGCGGGCTCCCAAGTACTGTCACTGCCACAGGTAACTATGTTGGTTCCATTATAGGTGTAACCCGGTAAGCATGAAAACACAACTGTTGCTTTATAGTAGTATTTGCTTCCAAAGCCTGATTCCAGCTTTCCATTGAGGGGCTCGGGATACGGACACTTGACCACTGAAAAGTAAAGAAACTCCAGAATTAATGGAAAGCTGTTTTAGCAAAGGACCAAAAAAAAAAAAATAGTGCACAGTAGTCATTTCTAGCAGGAAGAAACATACAATGAATGAAAGGCAAGGTGTTAACTAAAAGAAACAAAAAACACCCAAAAAAACTTTATGTGTATGCACATTTTCATTCCAGGGAAAAGCATTTAGAGAAATCTAGGACTTTTTTCCACTTAGAAAACACTTGCATTTATTGGCTTTCCTACATTTTTTCCCCATTACTGACAAGTTTTGAGAAAGCTCTGACGACTGCATACAAATCCAGGGCAGGTTCAAGAGCAACTTCTGATTCTCGTTAGCTCTAGGGATTTTAATTAATTAATTAATTAATTAATGAGAGAGAGAGAGAGAGAGAGAGAGAACACGAGCAGGAAAGGGAAGAAGAGAATCTTAAGCAGGCTCCGTGCTGAGCAACTTGGGGCTTAATCTCACAACCCTGGGATCATGACCTGAGCTGAAATCAAGAGTCTGATGCTTAACCAAATGAGCCTCCCAGGCACCCCAGCTCTAGGTATTTTTTTTAAGGTCATGCTGACACTGATTTCAGTACCCTGCTTTTCTAGAAAGATAGGAAAGACTTTTCTGAGAAGGTCATACTTGCGTTCAAATTTAAAAGTTGAAAAGCAAGTAGCCATGCAAAGATATGCAAAAAGAAAGTACTCAGGTAGCAATAACATATATAAATGGAATGTTCAAGAAATAGAAAAGCCAATGGAGTTAGGGCAGTGTTTTCCAGACGTCTTGGCCTGCGAGCCAGAGATCAAAAGGCACATTTTACGTTGTAAACCAGTATATAAGCACACAGGCCTGAAATACAAGTCAGCCTCACACCAGCATGCTCTGCTATCTCCCATTCTGCTCCATCTCTTTAGAAGTAAAGTACTTCTCATGACCTGATAGATGGATTTCAGAATCTATTAATTGATCTATTAATTAATCTTTTCACCGTTGTGCTATATTACTGTAAACTGCACTAATGATTTTTCTTATGTTTGCTAGACATGATCTACATATGGTAAAGCTGGTCCTTTCAAGTGTAAAGCCCTGTGAAGTTTGACAAAGGCAAATAATCATGTAATTACCACAATAAAGACACAGAAAAGTTCCACTGCCGCCCAATAGTTCCTCATGCCGCTCTGTAATCAACCCTTCCCACCCCCACAACCACCTTCACCAACCAGCCGAATACTGATCTCTTTTCTATTCCTAGACAGGTCCTTTTCCAGAATGTCATAATGAGCTTAATTTCTTCTTTTTTAGTTTCTTAGGGTGGAAGCTTATTAGATCATGGGTTTGAGACTTTGCTCTTTTTCTAATATACGTATTTCAGGCTATAAGTATTCTTCCAAGCAATGCTTTTGCTGTATCCCACAAATAGTGATATTATGATATGCTGTGTTTTCATTTTTATTCAATTCAAAACACTTTCCTATTTTCCTTGTGACCTCTCCTTTGACTCATGGGTTGGCTGGTTAGAAGTGTCTAATTTTCAAATATTTGGGGCTTTTGGAAGTATCGTTGATTTCTACATTTCATTCCATTGTGATCTGGTATTGTGATCTGAAGTCACTCTGAATGACTTCAACCGAAAAAAAAATTTTTTTAACTATCATATTGCATAGAATATGGTACTAGAAAATGTTCCATGTGTACCTTGTGTGCCCAGAGTAAATATTTTGCTGGTCCTTTTCTTCTAATAACTATCAAATCCCCTCTTGTGTCTCCCTGCATTAGGTTACTCTCTAGACTCTTTGACATTAATTTTTAAATATGTTTTGCCTAGAGTTTATTATTCTTGTTTGTGAGACAGTCTTTTACAATTTATTCTACCATTTCCTAGAGCCCAATCTCTCAAGTATCTTGTAATAGAAGATAAAACTGTTATTTTTAAGCCAGTGTGTGCTGTCTTTTTTTTTTTTTTTTGATGTTTACAAGAAAAAGAATCCTAACTCATGCATACACAGAGAGAGGAGTTCACGATGTATAAATTAAATTGCTAAGAACATGTAGGTTAAGGGCTGGGGAACTCTATTAAACAGAACTATTTTGGAGTCAATTTGACCTGTATTAAATTAAATTAGAAACCAATTTAAAGGGAGGAACAAGCACACGGGGCCGTCTTGTTTACGTGTAGGTAAGTATCTACCAAGTGTTTCCAAAATATTTACAAATGAAGATGGAAGAAAATGGAAACGATACCTTTACACTGAGGAGGGCTACTACTCCAGTCACCGTTCCCAGTACAAACAAGTCTGTTCTCTCCAATAAGTGAATAGGGATCTGGTCCACTTGACTGATTACAACTGTAAGTTACCACTTCATTATAGTCATATTCCTCCTTGCTAATCTTATAGTTCCCATTTGTGATTTTTCCAGGTGGTGCACACAATATCTCTTAAAAAATGAAAAAAATAAAAATAAAAAAAGGACATGAAAGGCAAAAGGAAAGGAAAAGATGAAGATAACATTAGTGAAATCCTATGAACTGTCCTCAATAAATTCATTAACACATGACTTCTACAAGATGGCTATAGATCCAATATCCATTTACAAGAAAGTTTCTGTGAGAAATGTATTATACCAAATTCAAACCATTAATATAGACATGAGCTTTTAGAATAAAACTCATTTTCTTAAATACCTATATAAGACACCTATATGAAATACCTATGTTTCTGGAAAAACATTCTAAGTTCTCATCATAAGAGATGCTAACGATGTAATGAGAAAATATGCTTGTGATTACAAAGAGAACTCAGTGTTAGTTGAGACATGCTTTATAATTTATAAACACTCTTGATACTTGAACAATTAAGGGGTTTAGGAGAACTGATTTCCTGCACAGTTGAAACTCCTCTCTTTTGATTCCCCCAAAACGTAACTACTAATAGCCCATTATTGACCAGAAGCCTTACCAAGAACATAAACAGTTGACTAACACATATGTTTTATGTTATATGTATTATATACTGTGTTCTTACAATTAAACAAGCTGGATAAAAGAAAATGTTATTAAGAAAACCATAAGGAAGAGTAAACACATGTATAGTACCGTACTGTGAAAAAACCACAAATAAGTGCATCGACACAGTTGAAACCCATGTTTTTCAAGAGTCAACTCTATATCCATTCATTAAATTGAGAGTTCACAGTATCAAGATATTACTGTCTGCTTTCACTTTCATCCATATGAGTCTATGGTGAAATTATCCAGATACTACAAATTGTATGATAACACCACAGACTGAATCCAGACATCTTCCTTTAAGCCAGATTTTGAAGAGATTTGCAAAAATGTAAAAACAATGCCCCTATTCTATTTCTTTTTTTAAAAAAATTAAAAATTTGTTTAATTTAAAATTTTATTTTTAAAAATTTATTTTTTTTTTGATGTTTATTTATTTTTGATGGAGAGACAGAGCACAAGCGGGGGGGTGGGGGATGGCAGAGAGAAAGGGACACAGAATCTGAAGTAGGCTCCAGGCTCTGAGCTGTCAGCACAGAGCCCAACGCAAGGCTTGAACTCATGAGCCATAAGATATGACCTAAGCCGAAGTTGTACACTTAGTTAACTAAGCCACCCAGGTGCCCCGAAAATTCTGCTTTTTAAAAAATTTGTGGGGCCACCTGGGTGGCTTAGTCAGTTAAGTGTCTGACTTCCACTCAGGTCATGATCTCGCTGTTTGTGGGTTTCAGCCCGGTAACGGGCTCTGTGCTGACAGCTCAGAGCCTGGAGGCTGCCTTCAGATTCTGTGTCTTCTTTCTCTGCCTTTCCCCTGCTCATGCTCTGTCTCTCACAAATAAATAAACATTAAAACAAATTGTGGCATATATTAACATGCATGGAGCTCACAGTTCTTAAACGTGAATTAATAGTTATTTTTAAAACTTCTCACTTTTAATTCCAACATAATGAATATCAATAGACATAACCCACATAGGAAAAGCTCTTTGTGGTTTTTATTAATCTAAAAGCGAAAAAAGATCCCAACAGCAAAATTTTAAGGACTAATCCTCTAAATGTTAAAGAAAGAATATACTTACTATTACATATGGGGGCATTATCACTCCAAGTCAGTACATTACTGTCAATAGGAGAAATTTCACAATAAAGAACTTTTGGTCCAAGTAATCGATAACTAGAAAAGAAAAAAGTTACTGGATTCTTCAGCAGTTAACAAGATGTATATGACAATAAAAAAACATTTTACATGGTTGTTTTTCTACACTAATGTAGCTTGAGGGAGAAGTTCCTTAAGTGACATATAATGAGAATGTTAACCATAGCTGCAATTTAACCAAATAAAGGATTTCTGCACTGAAATATACATGGACCTAGAGCAAAGATTTCCTAACACATCTGTCATACCTGTCAGGCTGGCCTCTTTGCTATCTCCAGCAATCACATTACACATTCATTTCTATGCTCCTGTCATTCTTCTCAGTAGAGAGATGAGGCCCCAGAGCTTGCCTGGCCGGATCTGAGTCCCAGCTCCGTGGCTCACTTTCTGAGCTCAGGCAAGTCCCTGAATGTACCTCTTGCTCAGCTTCCTCATCTGGTCAAAGAGGATAACAGCATATATATCCTGGAGCTGTTTTGAGGGCTAGATGAGTTGCCATCTGGCACACAGCAAGTGTGAGGTGAGTTTTAGTTCTTATTAATGTTTAGATCAGAGTATCTGTTTTTATAAATGCTTATTTATTTTGAGGTGGGGGAGGGGCAGAAAGAGAGCGAGAGAGCAGCTCACTGACAGTGCAGAGCCCAATGTGGGGCTATATCCCACGGACCACGGGATCAAAGCCGAAACCAAAAGCTGGCTGCTCAACAGACTGAGCCACCGAGGTGTCCCCTACAGTATCTTTCTAAGAAGGAGGAGCCCAGGAATATGCCTACTCATTATCTTCTCTGATGATTTAAATTCACAGTACTCTCATCTCCTAAACTCTCATTGTAATGATCATGAATCACGGTATTTATTTTGGTACTATTCATCTACTACTTTGCTTTGACATCTTTTTGTATTTTGTTTCTCAATAAGGCTTCTTCTCAGAGAAGAGAATATGTCTTAAATTTTTAGCGCTTAACGAGCTATCTCTAAATAACTATAGGCATACCTCGTTTTACTGCAATTTTTAGGGCACATGGTAGATACTGTATTTTTTTTAACAAATTGAAGGTCTGTGGCAACCCTGAAACATGCAAGTCAATCAGCACATTTTTCCAACAGCGTTGACTCACTTTCTGTCTCTATGTAGATAAAACTGTCTTTAAATTAATGTATGTACATTTTTTTGTTTTGTTTTTTATATAATGCTATTGCACATTTAATAGACTCTATTACATTGCAAACCTAACTTTTATATGCACTAGAAAACCAAATAATTAATTTCACTCACTTTTTTGAAATACTTGCTTTATTGAGGTAGTCTGGAACCAAACCTCAATCTCTGATGTATGCCTGAAGTGACAGCAGGCTCCAATAGTTTTACTTGACCAGGTTAAAAAATAGACAGCGAAACTGCCTGTAAATGCTTCCAGCTGAAGTTTCCCCCAAGGCTCAATCACTGATTCTCTGTTATAATGTATTAAGATTATTCTGGAACAATGGCAAAGTGGTAAGCACTGGGAATCTGTCTCTGGATCTAGAGGACAACTGCACTCTTAGGATCCATGTGATGTAAAGATTTTGGAACTAGGAAGTCTGCTTACAACTTCACAGGAAAGACTTGGGACAGGTAAACTGCACTGATTCCAGTCAATTTCATCTTAGCACAGTGTTAGGTACCCAGCCCCCAGCCCTGGCAGGCAGCTGTGCATGTGTTCTTGCAGCAGCTTAGAAGCAGCCTGAGGGATCCAGGGCAGGCAAAAAGAGCTCTGTCCTCCAAAGAGCAGGGATCTGTGCTCTTATCACCGAATTCTGCTTCTGATCACAGAGAAGCAGTGAGATAGGCAGTTGCTGTTGCCACACCAGCCCTAAGCCCCCTTCCACCTGCCTGAAGTGACTTCTAGGGGATTAAACATCCAGGGCCCTCTGCTCCTCATTTCACTTTTCATTTTTCCCATCAGGAGCCAGACATTAAAGACTAGAACACTGAAGAACAACTGCATATGTGGGAAAAAATAAAAGTGATTGTGCATGCCCAGAGAAAACCTAAAAAAACCAAAATGAAATTCAGGAGTTGAAAAGTATAATAACTACAATGAAAAATTCACGAGCAACTTATATACAGATTTGAGCATGCAGAAAAGCCCTTCAGTTTACATGTCAGGCTGATCCTCAGCATGGAGACAACCTACAAGAATAACATAAAAGGAAGAGGGTAGAATCTGATTTCCGGACTTAGCGTATTAGTAGATCCAAATGTACAGTTCAACAAAAAGGACAAGGTATACAAAGAAAGAGGAAAGTCTGTTTAAAGGAAAACAGAAGTTAACAGAAATTAACAGAACTAGACAAAGACTTTAAAATAACGGTCTCAAAGATGCTCAGTGAATTAAAGGAAGAAATGTAGAAAGTCAAGAAAACAACGTGTGAACACAATGGAAACATCTACTACAGACAGAAAACCTAAAACAAAACCAAAATGAAATTCAGGAGTTGAAAAGTATAATAACTACAAGGAAAAATTCACTAGGGACTTAAATACAGATCTGAGCATGCAGAAGGAAGAATTAGTGAAGAGAGGGCAATGAAAATTATGGAGTCAGAGGAGCAGAAAGAGAAAAGATTGAAGAAAAGTAAACAACCAGAGGTACTTTTGCAACACCAGTATGCTAGCCAACATATATACTGTAAGACAATCAGAAGAAGATAGAATGGGCACAAAGACTATCTGAAGAAATAATGGCTGGAAACTTTCCAATTTTGATGAAAGTTGGGAATATAAATATCTAAAATGCTCAACAAACTCCAAGTAAGATGAATGCAAAGAGACCCACACTAGGAAACATAAGAAGCTTTCAAAAGACAAAGACAAGAATCTTGAAAGCTGGGAGAGAGAAGTGAATCATTGCCTATGAAGGATCCTAAATAAGATTATCAACAGATTTCACATCAGGACTTAGAGGCCAGAAGACAGTGGATGGACTGAAATCTCAAAGGGGTGAAAGAAAAAGAACTGGCAACCAAAATTCCGCTTTCCAGTAAAACTGTCCTTCAAAAATTAGGAAGAAATTAAGACTTCCCCAGAAAGAAAATCTCAGTGAGTTTGTGACCAACAGATTTCACTTTCAGGATATGTCTAAGAGAGTCTACAAGGTGAAATGAATGGACACTAAAAAGTAACTTGAAACTATATGGATAAAGATCTCGATAAAGATAAATACCTGGACAATATTAAAAGCTAGTATTATTGTAACAATAGTTTGTAAATAAAATTTTTGTTTTCTATATGATTTAAGACACCAATCTTTTAGAAGAAAATAAATTATTAGTGCAGAAGCTAGTATTACAATTATTAGCGTAGAGATCAGTATGACATCAACAACCAAAAGAGGTAGGGATAAAGCTTTAAATAAGCAGTTTTTGTAACTTACTGAAGTTAACCTGGTATAAATTCAAACGGGAATGCTATGAGTGTAGGATGTTAACTGCAGTCCCCATGGTAACTATAAACAAATAGCTACAGAAGATACACAAAAGGAAATAAGAGGAATTTAAACATTTCACTACAAAAATCAAATAAACAAAAAATAAGACAGCAATACAGGAAATGAGGGACAAAAAATGTCTAAGGCAAACAGAAAAAAATAGCACAATTTCAGAAGCGGCTCCTTGCCAGTAATTACTTTAAATGTAAATGGATTAAATTCCCCAATCAAAAGACAGCGATAAGCTGAATGTAAAAAACACATGATCCAGGGGGACCTGAATGACTCAGTTGAGCATATGATTCTTGATTTTGGGTCAGGTCATGATCTCACAGCTTGTGGGATCAGACTGTGCTGGACTACATGCTGAGAGCACATACCGTGCTTAGGATACTCTCTCTCCTTCTCTGACCCTCCCGCATTCACACTCTTTCACTCTCTCAAACTAAACCCAAAGCTAGCAGAAGGGAGTAAGTACTAAAGATTAGAGAGGAAATAAATAAAATAGAGGAGAAAAGCCAAAAGTTGGTTCTTTGTAAAGATCAACTGAATTCACAAACCTTAGTTAGATGGACTAAGAAAGAGAAAGAGATGACTCAATTTATTGAAATCAGAAATGAAAGTGGGAACATTACTCTCAATTCTACATAAATACAAAATGCAATAAGAGAGTACTTTTAACAATTTTGCACCAAAAAATTGGATAACCTAGATAAAATGAACAAATTCCTAGAAATACAAAGGCTACCAAAACTAAGCCATGAAGAAACAGAAAATATGACTACTTATTCACTTATAACTAGTAATGAGATTGAATCAGTAAGAGAAATTCTCCCAATAAAGTAAAACCCCAGACCTGATGGTTTCATGGGTGAATTTTACCAAACATTTAAAGAACTAATACCTATTCTTCTCAAACTTTTCCAAAAAATTTAAGAGGAGGGAAATCTTCCCAATTCATTCGATGAAATCAGCATCAACATGATACCAAAAGACACTACAAGGAAATAAAGCTACAGACCAATACCTCTTTATGAACCATGATGCAAAAAAATCATCAAAACATACTAAAAAATGAGATTCAGCAGCATATTATACACCATTAACAAGCAAAGTTTATTCCTGGATGCAGGGATGGCTCAACATGTGAAAAATGATCAATGTCATATGCCACAACAGCAGAATGGACAAAAACCACATATCTCAACTGATGCAGAAAAAGCATTTGACAAAATTCAACACTCTTTCATGGTAAACGTACTCAATGAACTAGGAAGACAAGAAAACTATCTTAAGATAATAAAAGCCATTCATGAAAAACCCACAGCAAATATTATACTCACTGGCGAAAAGCTGAAAACTTTTCCTTTATGATCAAGAACAAGTCAAGGATGCTTGTTTTTACCATTTTTAATCAACATAGTACTGGAAGTTCTAGCCACAGCAATTAGGCAAGAAAAAGAGATAAAAGATATCCAAACTGGAAAGGAAGAAGTAAAATTATCTGTTTGCAGATGATGTGATCGTATCTACAGAAAACCCTAAAGATTCCACCCAAGCAAAATAAGTGTTAGTAGCACTAATAAATAAATTCAGCAAAGTAGCAGGATAAAGGTCAATATAAAAACATCAGATGCATTTCCATATTGTATTACCTTCTAAGTGAACATTTTTCGTAAATACCACTATCCCCAATATATACTATTAAAGGAACCCTTATAGAACAAAGGCTGTTACTCTTTTTTTAAAAAATATTTTTATGTTTATTTATTTTTGAAGGAGAGAGAGACAGACAGAGTGTGAGTGGGGGAGGGGCAGAAAGAAAGGGAGACACAGAATCCGAAGCAGGCTCCAGGCTCTGAGCTGTCAGCACAGAGCCTGATGTGGGGCTTGAACTCATAAGCCTTCAGATCATGACCTGAGCCGAAGTTGAACGCTTAACTGAATGAGCCACCCAGGCACCTCAAAAGCTGTTATTCTTAAGTGTTCCATACCTTTTTTTTGAGATACTTAATGTTTCTAACAATCACAAAATTCTAACAAATAGACGTTGATCAACATTGAGTTAATCCGGTGAATTCTGGTCTGGTCTCAATACAAGAATATCTTCAGTTGGCAATTTGGTCTCTCATTTCTGTAAGTGCAACTTCAACTGAGACTTGGTCATTTTAAATATGATGCACTTGTAAAAAATGAAGTCAGCATTGTTAATGCCCACAATAGACTCATAGTAAATATGGTAAATATTATAGAATTTTGCTTTCCTTCAATTTAAATTTCTTCCTACTAATTACACATCCTTTCAAGTTTCCATAAAAAGCCCAAGCCTTGTTAGGCGGTAAGTACAACTTGTTACATGGGAAGAAAATGCAATCAACTTTATGGGAATGCTTAAGAAGAGAAGCAAAACAAAAATGGAATTAGAAATATTTATATTATTTCCTCCAAGGAACAACTTACTTACCCCTCATTACAAGCATATTCAATCTGTGATCCCAAGAGAAAACTTCCATTTACGCTGATTACAATGCCATTTGTGGGATCTCCTGGATGTGTACATGATTTTTCTAAAAGAAAATTTTCAAATTTGTTGTTTCATGTCAAATTTCAAAATGAAACAAAAATTCTGCATTGCTCATCTGAATTCATGAGACTATTTTCTATTTTTGACTATTATAAGGCCAAACTTAAGATTCACATTTAGCCAGGTAACCAATTGCCAAGAAAAAGACTCCGTGAGGATTTTTTCAAAGACTGAAAAACTACATTGCTATCGAAAACCTACATTCACATGAAAAAATAATCATGCATTAGTGGAATATGCAATCTCAAATGCGTGAAATCTCTACAGCAATAAAAAAAATTCTGTACACTTACTTGTACAAGCCTCCTGGAGAGGTGTCCATGTGTTATTAGCGTGACAAACAGAAGACATGGGAAGAAAAGGTGTAATACGCTTGTATCCTAGGCGACACTGAAATTGTACTGTTTCCCCAGGATTATAAGTATTTTTAAAATCAGTTGGCCTCATAGAGATGTAATTCGGAGCATCACAGGCATCTAGGGATAAGAGAATGAGAACATGAAAATGAAGTATTTTCTCTCTTTTACCAACCAGGGACTGTGGTCTCCCAGCAGGAAGGTAATACAGAATAAATTTTAAAAATCCAAGATTTTAAATGATTCTTCTATTCCTTTACCCAGTTGTGAGAGTAGGTAGTAGAGGATGTGCCTTGCTCATTTTAAATAAAAATAATATCCTACTGGGTTTTGATTTGTTGGGGAATAGGATAAATTTTCTTTCAACAATAAGTTGAAGAAACAAAATTACTGGTTTCATCCTAATGATATATGTAAACAAGCATCCTTCCCCATCTTTTTCTAAATTCATTTCAAAACCCACCTGTCCTCCCGGTGCCTGGGTAGCTCAGTCAGTTAAGGGTTGGGCTCTTGGTTTCAGCTCAGGTCATGATCTCACGATTTTGTGAGATTAGGCCCTGAGCCTGCTTGGGATTCTCTCTCTTCCTCTCTCTCTCTCTCTGCCCCTCCCCAGCTCATGCTGTCTCTGTCAGAAATAAAATAAACTTAAAAAAAAAACAACCCACCAAAACTCATCCTTCCTTTAAGAAGGCCTTCTATAGTATATGTAGCTCTGAATGCTCTTCCACAGCATGAAAGAAACTAATAATAACTTGCCACTTCAGACTTAGTCTTCTCTCAGAAGGCAAATTCCTACAGGTCAGGGATCATATGTCTTCTTTTTCTATTACTGCACTCAGTGGTGAGTGCTCAAGAAATGCTAAAGTAACAAGCGATTATTAAATAAGCATTATGTAATTTCATAGGTCAAAATAAATATGCACTAAAGTCTTTAAAAACACAAGACTTCATTTCTTGTTTCATATTAGTGAACTGAGCATTTTATAAGTGAATGGATTCCATTTAAGTATCAAAATTTACTATTCTGAATTACTTCTTTTTAAGTTTATTTATTTATGAAATCTCTACACTTAATGTGGGGCTCAAACTCATGACCCCAAGATCAAGAGTCACAGGCCCTTCTGACTGAGCCAGCCAGGCGCTACTCAAAATTGAGTAGTCTGAATAGTAGTATGTGAAAAAAATGTTGCTTTTGTATAATTTCATCTTCCTCCACTGATCAATGGATCACACATTCCTTCAGAAGCTCCCTGAATGTAGCTGTCTGGGCTATTGATCCAATACACATGTTCAGGAGTGCTACGATACTGCTATGCTTTTAGATTTTTTAGGGGACGAGGGGAGATTTTTTTTTTCCTCCCTAGAATAGTGTCATTTCTACCTTGGCAATTCTTCCCTTTCAATTAACCATCAGCTTGAAAACCAAACAGATCTGTCAGAACAATTATGTAAGATAATATGATGGGACGTATTCAGTAAAGTGCTTAAGGGCTAAAAGGACACAGAGGCCTCTCCTATAAGGGTGAGGACCTAAGAAAAAGGAGATAGATCTACTTTGATCCCTGAGGAAACGTTTCCTTCTTACTCCCTGGATCTCGGTCTTACCTCAGATTAAGAGACTGGTCAAGAGAACTCTACTCAAGTGAAATATTACTCTCCTTTCACACCATATCAATTCTAAAATTATATCTATAAACACTGTCCAACATTTCCTTTATATCATGTCCTCAAATCCACCTACTAGCAATATGTTTTCCACATTTCCACTATGTTGGCCAAGATATGTGAATGTCCTTTAATCAATGGCCCAAATCAGAACAAAAGCAAAAAACACAAAGTCATAGCAGTCAGAGCACTAAAAAGAGGATTAAAACAGTTGAATTTTATTAATAACATTACATTTCCAGTAAAATGAATACCCGGAGTCATTTTACAATGGAGGGGAAAAAGCTAGAAATGCTAACACAACTCCATTCTAGATACAGATACATAATGTCATTAGAAATCCTGGAACCATCAAGAAATAAATCAAATAACAGCATTCCTATGATTAAAGTATTCCTTGTTGGGGCGCCTGGGTGGCTTAGTCGGTTAAGCGTCCGACTTTCGCTTGGGTCATGATCTCGCGGTTCGTGGGTTCGAGCCCCGCGTCGGGCTCTGTGCTGACTGCCAGCTCAGAGCCTGGAGCCTGTTTCAGTCTGTGACTCCCTCTCTCTCTGACCCTCCCCTGCTCACACTGTCTCTCTCTCTCTCCTAGAAATAAATAAAAATATTAAAAAAAAAAAAAATAAAGTATTCCTTGTTTTCTGCATTCCATTTCAGTAACTATCTTGAAAGCAGATAAGGACTTTAGAATTCCAAATATGACTTCCACATACAGTGATCTGTATGGAAAAAGAAATGTCCATTGGATGGTTTATCCATTCAACTAATTTGAAGTATTTCTTCCTCCTAACATGTATAATTATACGACACGCTTTCAAAAATGTGCAAAGCTTACAACTTAGTTTGCAGGCTTTATACACTATAATAATTGAGGCCAATATTACACTGTTTTGCAATATAGTTTCTTCTCTTGCTCAGAACACTGATTTTTTTTTTTCTTTTTTAACCTTCTGGCTACCCTTCCCTCTCTGCTTGATTGGATAATGTGATATTCCTCATGCCTTGCTCTAGGAATTCCTGTTACTTCATTCTGCAGACCCGTCAGGGTGGGTATGTATACTCCCATGACCTTATTATTGCTGAGAAGAGCTGCCTCCCACATCCTGGTCCCCATTATCAACCTCAAGCCAGGGTGCCAAATGTATATATTCAATGGCCTACCCACACGTTCCACTTGGAAATGTCACGCTATCTCCAATAATATTTTGAAGCCAAAGTGTGGTCTCTTGATTCTTTTCATACTTATACATGCCCAGCAAACAAAATAGATGGGTTTTAAATTTTTCAAATTCAATTTCAAGGAGTGTTATTTGTTTTCAGGTGTGCAATATACATTACTCAGTGATCATCACGATAAACATACTCTTTATCCCTTTCACCTATTTTGTTTATCTCCCAACCGCCTACTCGCTAATAACCACGTTTCTTCTCAATATTTAAGAGTCTGTTTCTTAGTTTATCTCTTTTTTCTTTGTTCATTTGTTTTGTTTCTTAAATTCAATAAATGAGTGAAATCATAGAGTATTTGTCTTTCTGTCACTGACTTATTTCACTTAGCATTATACCCTCTTGCTGCAAATGGCAAGATTCCATTCTTTTTGTGACTAAGTAATATTCTATTGCGTAAATATATCACCCCTTCTTTATCCATTCATCCTATCAACCCATCCTTGGGTTGCTTCATATTTGGACTATTGTAAGTAATGCTGCAATAAACATAGGGGTGCATGTATCTCATCAAATTAGTGTTTTCACATTCTTAGGGTAGATACCGAGCAGTGGAGTTACTGGATCATATAGTAATTCTATTTTTTATGTTCTCTGTATGTTTTCCACAGTGGCTGCACCAGTTTGAATTCCCACCGGTAGTGGACGAGGAGGACTTTTTATCCACAACTTTGTGTTTTTGATATTGGCCATTCTGAGAAGTATGAGGTGATATCTCATTGTGATTTTGATTTGCATTTCCCTGATGATTGGTGATGTTGAGCACCTTTTCATGTGTCTCTTGGCCATCTGTCTATCTTCTTATAGAAATGTCCATTCATTGGGAGAAGATATTTTCAAATGACAGATCAGATAAAGGGTTAGGATTCGAAATCAATGAAGAACTTCTCAAACTCAACAGCCAGAAAACCCCAAATCACCCAGATGCAAACAAATGGACAGATGTGAACGGACCCTTTTCCAAAGAAGATATCCCAATGACTAACAGACCCATGGAAAAATGGTCCCCATCCCTCATCAGGAAAAGACAAACCAAAGCCACAATGAGATACCACCTCACACCTGTCAGAAGAGCTAAATTAACAACACAGGGAGGAAAAAACACAGATGTTAGTGAGGATGTAGGAAAAGGGGATCCCTTTTGGACTGTAAGTCTCAGTGCAATCGGGTATAGCTACTCTGGAAAACATATGGGAATTCCTCAAAAAATTAAAAATAGAATTACCCTATCACCTACCAATAGTACTTGTGGGTATTTATACAAAGGACACAAAAATGCTGATTCAAAGGTGCACATGTACCCCAATGTTTTTAGCAGTACTATCAACAATAGTCAATCATGGAAAGAGCCCAAATTTCCATTGAGTGATGATGAGTGGAAAAACAACACGTGACTACACACGCGTGCGCGCGCTCGCACACACACACACATGCACAAACCCACACATAGGAATATTACCCTGCAATCAAAAAGAATGAAGGCTTTCCATTTGCAAAAATGTAGATAGAAGTCGATTGTATTATGTCAAGTGCAATAAGTCAGCCAAAGAATGGTAAATGGGATGTTTCACTCCTATGTGGAATTGAAGAAACAATACAGATCAACATAAGGGAAGGGAAGGAAAACTAAGATAAAAAGAGAGAGGGAGGCAAGAGACTCGTAAATTCACAGAGCAAACTGAGGATGGCTGGAGGGGTGTTAGTGGAGAGATGGGCTAAATGGGTGACGGGCATTAAGGAGGGCACTTGTCATGATGAGCACTGGGGGTTGCATGGAAGTGGTTAGTCACTAAATTCTCTTCCTGAAACCATTCTTATACTGTATGTTAATTAACAAGGATTTAAATAAAATTTAACAATTAAAAAAAAGGGAAAAAAAAAAAAAGAAATGTCCATTCATGCCTTCTACTTTTAACTAGATTATTTGGATTTTTTTTGTTGTTGAGTTAAATATAGATGGTCTTCAAAACGGAAATGCCTGTTCCATATCTCTTATTCTGCCTTTCCTTCGAGTTCAAATCATCATCATTTCTTATCTACATTGCTACTAGCGTTATTGAATAGGCCTCCTTACCTATCTCACCACCTTTTAGTCAGGCAGCCTGGCTCTGCTACTGACACTGCTTCCCACCACACTCGTCTGAAACCCTCCCACGCTTACACCAGCACACTCTACAATATGGTCCTCAAGAAATGATCTTCTACAGAGTCTAGAGAAATTAAAGTAAACTTGGTTTAGATTTGCAATGTGCCAAGTCAAACAAAAGGACTCAAGGAACCGTCAAAGGACAGATACTAAATCCTATCTAATTTTTAATGATGGTGACTGGTCATTCCTGACTATCACGTTGCTTTTTACAGCGATGTGCTCTGTGATCTAGTCCTCTGCCTCTCTCTCGCTTCTGAGTGCTCCTGCTGCCGCACCGGGTGGCTCCACAGTCCGTGAATGCCCTAAGCCATGTCACATCTCTAAGCCTCTGATCACACTGTTCCTTCTGCTCTGAACCCCTTTCCTACCTGCTCAGCTGCAAGCCCTGCTCAACTCTTGTCTTCTCACACTCAATCCGCTCAACTGTTTCTCCAGCAAGCATCTTCCGCTTCCCCCGGGGGGCAGGGCCCTGGCCCCTTCGCTGGGACTGTCCTCTGCATGGACCTCTCAAGTCACCATCACATGTCTTTGTGTTTAATAGTTCCCATGGCTACTCCATTCATCCCCCATGGCTGACTCCATTCATCCATGCAGCCATAACACCAAGCACACTGTGCCCCTCAGAGTCGTGAACCAAAACAATACGGCACTCAAGGGACCACTGCTGCCAAACAGAGCGCCGGGGGGGAGGACCATGCTCTCAGGCATCTGATATTGAAACTCATCATCTTTAAGCTTCAAGCACTGGAAAAAGATCTGGCCACATCATTTCTTCTGTCGCCTGTCTCGCAGTGTCCTTTCTGTACCCTAGCAAATGACCAGATAAGGACTGTTCTCTGGGTTTTTTAATATGTAGAGTAAGGAAACTAAGAAACTACCATGTAAGCACATATGGATCTTGGCTTCTATAGTAAGAGGGAAATAAAAGACCTAACGACACCCCCCACAACAGGACACAGTGGGTTTTATCCAAAAAAAAAAAGCAGACCCCTTGGGGAAGAATGAGTCTGGTCTTGAAACTAGACAAATGTTCCCTTCTGCCATCTCGTGCAGCTGGCAACTGACCACCTCTGAGGTGACAGGCCTCTGGGCACAACGCTATCTGCCTACAAACCTCCTGAGAGCATGAGATGCTTCAAAACTGAACTGTGTACTCACGTCCTGTGTTTCCCTCCCAACATAATGAGGTCTCATTTGCACTTTCCCTAATTTCATATCTGTCCTGATTTTACCTTTTCTTAAAAAATTTTTTTCTTAATCTCTATTTTTGAGAGAGAGAGAGAGAGAGTGTATGTGGGGTAGGAACAGAGAGAGAGAAGTAGACACAGAATTCCAAAGCAGGCTCCAGGCTCCAAGCTGTCAGCCCAGAGCCTGACATGGGGATCAAACTCATGAATCGCAAGATCATGACCTGAGCCCAAGTTGAATGCTCAAGTGACTAAGCCACCCAGGTGCCCCATGATTTTTTACCTTTGAACCTTAAATTTGGCCTTGATTTTCCTTTGTTTCGTTTCTACGTTTTATTCCCTTCCATGTTGTACCCCATTCATTTCATTTGTTCTCTTTCCTCTCCTCCAAATAAGTCTCCTTCCACTTTCAGTTCTAAGGCTAATCTAACCTTGATGCTTTTTAAAAATTTTTTTGTTTTCTTATTACCACCACTGGCCCCTCTCCGCTCTACTCCCCACACACAGAAATGAACTGTTCGATGACCAGCAGCCAGCAAGACTATTGTGAGCCCTGCAGACTCTCCATAAACAATGGGAGACACAGCCCCTCTGACAGCTGCCCTTGCCTTAGCTCTGGCGCCTCACACAGGCTGTCCTAAGCATGATTCTTCAAAGAACCTTCCTCCTGTACCGTCAGCCTCGCCTGAATATTTTATTTTGTTTTCTGGTACTTAATGGTTATACAAGAGTGTTGATATTGAGGCAAAAAAATGGGCATCTGGAACCACAAGTGTGACAAGACAGAGGAGCTCTTTGCAGTGTAGCGGGAAGAGCAGAAAACAGTTTTGGAAGAGTGACTTCCGGTCAGGGGCGATTTGAGGTGGAGTGTGTGGGTCAAACCTGAGACAGGGTGGTGAGAGGGGCCTTCTGAGGGGGTAACATCTCAACTGAGTGTGAAGGACAAGAAGGAGCCGCACATACAAGGGGCCGGGAGACGATGCTCAAGTCTAAGGGAACAGCAAGTGCAGAAGCGCCCCAGTGGCAGAGTTAGCCTGTTTTCACGAGAAAAATGTCCCCCGCCTCCTGTTGTTAAATGCTGTCAGAGAACCAAGCTCCTTTCCTCCAGGGCACCTCTCCGGGGTTAGAACCTATTATTAAGTAGAGTGCTTGCTGTCTGCCGCTCCCAATACATTTTAGCAACTATTTCTTGACTGCTGCTGTGTGCATGGCACTGGGGCTCTCACGGGGAGTAAAACAGTCACTGCTTATGCTGGTGTGAGTGCAAGCAGATCAATAGTGAAATTAGGATCATGAAAACGGGGCAGTTTTGTTACTGCTCACCAGTGTATCCTGAGGACCACCACAGAACCTGGCACACAAGGCGAACATTTGTTGAATGAATGCTATTAAGGAAAGAATGCAGCATACATACTGTTTACCTAATAGGGTCCTAGAAATCACTTGGGCAGAGAAACACAGGTGCACATATAGACAGAACGAAACATACCAAAGTATTGAAAATGTTTGTCGTTTGAATGTTAAGTGTTATACAATAAGCATTGTTTTTTGGTTTTTTTTAACATTTATTCATTTTTCAGAGAGAGATTTATTCATTTTTCAGAGTGCGAGTGGGGAAGGGGCAGAGAGAGAGGGAAACATAGAATCTGAAGCCCTGCATATGGTGCTGCACCGTGGGGAGCCTGCTTGGGATTCTCTCTCCCTCTTCTCTGCTCTTCTCCTGCCTGAGAGCACATGCTTTCTCACTCTCCCTCTGTCTCAAAATAAATAAATAAAATAAAAAAGAATAATTCTGAATTCCCCTCAAATACGACCCACCCTAATGAAAAAAAAAAAGGAAATTAATGCCAAAGAGCCATTAGGTAATGGAATTGGGAAATGTCTATTGGATAGGAACAGGAAGATGATTCTAAGTCCGAAAAAAAAAAAACCTGAAAAAGGAACAGCCTGCCAACCAACACCAATATGATCTTGGACAACAAGGAGACTGTTACAAAAGCAAGGTGTGGCCTTTCCAAACCCTCTTAGCCCCAGGGACCCACAGCATTTTTGCACTCAGAGCGGTTCTCAGCCAAGCTTGCAGACACTCCAGCCCCCACGTAAACCAAGCAGCGAGCTTCCTTGCCCCACACTTGGACACCATATCCCACACTCGACACCACAGGCCTAGTCACTTCCGTAAAGCATGCACCCGGTGACACCCAGCCTAGGGTCCTCAGTGCCTCAGGATACAACTACACCGGGGCACAAACCACACCCCTCTTCCCAAGGCATAAGACGTCCAAGAAACACAGGGCAAATCTCCCCACAGGCACAGCGCGGATCCTAGCAACAGCTACACGCACCGAGCAGGGAGACCAAACTGCCACCTTGAACTCCACGTCGACAAGTGCTCAGGCCCAGAAGCACACTGCAAGCTATCGCGGGGGCATAGATCCGCCCTGGGAAACCACCAGCCGCACCCATCACCCGCAAGCCTCGCTCCAACGCATCACAAGTCTTCACCTTCGGCACCCTTCCCCACCCGCCCCAGCACGACCAGGGGCGCCCCCGACCCACCAAAGCAAGCTCTGGGCCCTAGGGCCGATGGGCCCGCTCTCACACCCGCTACGGCTCAGCGCCTGAGCGCACACCCTCTCCAGGTTCTTACCAGAGGGTATGGGTAGCAGTAGCACTGGGGCCACCAAAAGTATTACAAAGCAGTTCGATAAAGAAGAGCGCCTCTCGGGGCGGCGGGGACCTGTGGGACACAGCGAGCAGGACGCCGTCATCTTCCGGGAGACCAGCGGGAACAGCAGAGCCAGCCAGGCTAAAACCTTCCCGACTTCAGTACTCAGACGCAACAATCCCCCTAGAACCCAGGTGTCAGGCGCCCAGGCCGGGGGCGTGGCCTGGGCGGGGCTTGGGCGGAAGTGACAAACCTTTCCGGAGTGGGCGGGGCCAGCCGGCGACTGGAAGCGGGGCCTGGGTGCGGAGTCCGTTAGACTTCCGGGATTGGGCGTGGTCTTGCTATTGTAGCGCCGCCGGGTGCCCGCCGCCCTGCGGCGACCCCGCTTGCGCACCTACGTGAGGCCCCGGAGGTTTGTGGGTCTCGGCCTGCTCACCGCCGGATAAGGAGGGGTGGGAAGGAAAGCGGAGCTGGCAGGGTCTTTTTTGTCGCTTTTCCGGAGAGTAACGCTTTGAGGGAAAGGCGCCTCGCCCTGAACATGCAAACCCAGGGCCCCGCCAGCGGGTCGTCGTGGGGCCAGCACCCCTCGGGGCTCCAGTTGTGTCCTGAGGCACTCGGGACTGCTCGGGCCCCCCTGGGCCCTTGTTTCAAGAGTTGGCAGAAATCGGGCATATTTAGGGACAATACTTGTGATTTCCAGGGCTCAGCATCTGCCCTTGGATCTTCACAAGGCCTGCTAGATTTCATAATAAAGGTTTGGCCACTGCACTCCCACCCCCTAAAGGAAAGGAAGGGAGATGAATTATTAAACGACACCGGGCCATTAGCAAATTGAGTCTCACCTCTCTGGGGCCCTTGCCCTTGAGCAACTAAATGTTTTACTGAAGAGGAAAGAGCATGCACGAAAAAGGTAAGGATAAAGAATGTTAATTGCCAATCTCCTATAAGTATTTAAAACCGTTATTGATGGGATGCGAGGAATTGTTAAGAGAGAGAGCTTTTCTGGTGGAACAATCTCTCATTGGAAAGTCAAGTGGAAAACTGAAATGAGCCAGATCTATTTGTAGAGTTGTGATTAAACCTGTATGACTAGTAGGAGGAAAAGTAACATGACCTTTGTTATGAGTTCACAAAAGAAGGTGACGTTTTCTTCCTATTAGCTGGCAAAGAAAGATAAATGACAACCAGCGTGAGTAAAACTATCCGGGAACCAACACCCTCAGACTTATGGCTTTTAATTTAACTTGTCCATATGGTAAGTTTTCAAATGGACACGACATTTAAACCACCAGTTCCATGTAGGGTTCATGCCAAAGAAATCATCAGAACTGTGACCAAAGATGTATAATTTTGGAAAAATAAATAAATAAATCCTAAGTGCCTAGCAAAAGTTTAAGACATTTTTGATAGGTGACTTTATTTGGTATGAATGTCTATGCAGCAAGCAGTTAAAAATCCACGCCAGAAGCTACACAATATTTTTGTAAGTTAAAAAAACAGACTCTAAAAAAGTATTTGACTTTTGGCATTCTCCTAGAGGAATTAGCTGAAAATATTCCAGAATTGACTCTGGTGATAGTGATGAGGGAGTGTGAGGCAGGCCAGGGCAAAACACAAACGAGCAACTGCCGCCCCCACCCCCACCCCCAGTTCCCTGCTCCAGGTGGGACATGTGTGGTTGGACACTTCTGGCTACCCCAAAACAAGAAAGGACAAAAAACTTAATGGTTAAACTGGTAAGAGTCTCCACCAGTTTCCCAGAAAAAATTAATCCCATCAACAGCCTAATCTCCAGGAACTCCTTACTGTCTCCTTGGTACCCCTTGCTGAGGGAAACAACCTTAGCTTGACAATAGCTAGGCCTCCAGTAAAGTCTTTAGCAAACTACCTCTTGACTTTATCTCCCCAGACTCCATAAAGCGGCCACCCCCCCACACACGTACAATGCAGCTCTCCCTGCCCATGGATCCTGTCCCTGTGCTTTAATAAATTCACTGTTTTGCACCAAAGGCGTCTTCCAGAGTCCTTTCTTGGCCCTTGGCTCTGTACGCCCCCCCCGCCCTCCCCCCATTACTCCAAAACTTCATCAATAGAATTACGGAGATTTCATTTTCATTGTGCTTTTCAGTTTTGTATAATGCCCCTGTACTGCACCTGGAATCAGATGACGAAAAAAATTGTCAAAAGTCCAGCTTCTAGAGGAACTGCTATTTTGTTCATGGAATCACTCAGAATTAAGTTACACCAGAATGGTGAGGAAATGTAAGCTTTCTGTATTAACTTCAAATACATCTACTGGAATTATAAAACACAATATATATTTAAAGGATTCTATAGCAGAAATGTACTAAAAACTTCGTGGGTTCAACAAACCATGGAATTTCCCTTTCTCCCAGAACAAAACAATGTTTAGATCCTTGGCACTGCATAAAAATATATGTGAAGTGATACGTAAAATAAACAACCTTAGTAACTTAGATTGTAGAATGTGGACACTCTATGATGACACTGACTTGAAGGAAGTCTAGTTAAGGACACAATGAGCGGGAATTGTTTCTGTGAATTCTTACACTTGCAAAAAAGTGATAGAACAGAAGTGTTCTATGATCAATGTTGATACTTATGTGTAAAAACTATTTATTGTTCTCTGCAGCCATCTGTATAAAATGGTATATGTCAGTTAAATCTCAATAAGATGAAAACATTTCCCTTCTATCTCTAGTCTTAGAAGTAAGGTGTTTTTTTGTTGTTGTTGTTGTTGTTTATGAGTAAATTAAAGGTTAAGAAAACTTGGCTGGGATTTGGTTTCCTAGTTACCAATTCTAGATTAGATTCAAGAATTGGGGTTGCACTGGAACTTTCCTTCCATCAGTAAAATCTATCCCTGGGGTTCATCCAACCATTCTTAATATAATTGATTACTTTTCACATTGATTAATTTATTTTCAAATGGTCCAATTAAAGCTCCCTTTGAAAAGTTCTGAGCCCCATTCCCTCTTGTTCTGGACAAGCTCTGTGAGACAGAGGTAAGAGTTTTCTTGCTGTAGCTCCAGCAGTTAGACAGTTCCAGGTCTGTAATGGGTGTGTAATAAATACCTGTATATACTGAATGAAATAAACAGTGCTGCTGTCACGTGCCTCAAACATGTCTGCCAATTCGCCCCCAGCGTGAATTTACTAAATACTGGGAAAGTACGGAGAGATTTTGTTTTAACAACGTCAGATACTGGGAGCGAAGTGGGGTTTGCCTCTATAAGGAATGAGCTACAACGGTCTGCACAGGAGACGTCCGGTACCAGGCAGTGCGAGCTGTGGTAGGAAGTGGCGCCTCCGTTTGTACCTGGTACGACCCTTAGCCTCGAGATCCTTTTAGTGACTTAGTTCAGAAGGAGAGTGTTGACAGGGAACTTCTTGAAGCCCTGACGGTACTGGCAGTCAAGTGAAGGCTTTGAGTGAAGGAGGGGAGTGAACAGTCGCGGTTTCTGCAGCTCCCCCTGAAGCCTTTGTCCAGCTGCGGCAGTGAGAGAGAGGAGAGCATGGAGACCAGGCCCGTGTGTAGCCCAGGTGTGAGTTACGTGCTAGATCTGCTTTCAGACTGTATGGATGCCAGCAGGGTGGAGGGAGATGTGTGAGGATGCCACTGAACAGAGGCCAACTTCTGGAACATACGTCATGATGGCGGAGGATTCCTGGCCTCCTAAATGAGTATATTTACATCACGCTGGTGAGAGGTGTGGGTAGCAGCATGAATGGGCCCGTCCTGGTGAATCCCGCACTAGGTGTTGGTGAGAACCTGAAAGAGAATGGCTAACCGGGGGCGCCCGGGTGGCTTAGTCGGTTGAGCGTCCGACTTTCGCTTGGTCATGATCTCGCGGTTCGTGGGTTCGAGCCCCGCGTCGGGCTCTGTGCTGACTGCCAGCTCAGAGCCTGGAGCCTATTTCAGAGTCTGTGACTCCCTCTCTCTCTGACCCTCCCCTGCTCATGCTGTCTCTCTCTCTCCTAGAAATACATAAAAATATTTAAAAAAAAAAAAAAAGAAAGAGAATGGCTAAGCAGAGGATAATTCAGCCTCCTCTTTGATGTTGGTGCTGGGAGCTGTGCCACCTCTGTTTGTAGCTGGTAAGCACCTGCCAGCCAGTTGACCTTCTTACTTGGCTGTTACCAGCAAGAGCATTCCTGTGGTGAGCCACTACCTGCACAGGGACTGTGAAGCCAATCAAGTACAGAAAAGAAGGCATTGCTTAGAAGGAACACAAATATTCATTTTGTTTACTCTTGGCTTTTGAGCATTTAAAAAGTACAAACCAGGGGCATATGAGTGGCCAGCCCGTTAAGCTTCCGGCTCTTGATTTCAGCTCAGATCAGGATCTCATAGTTCCTACGATCAAGCCCCGCATCAGGTTCTGCATTGACAGCATAAGAATTCTCTCTCTCTCTCTCTCAATAATAAATAAATAAACAAACATTTAAAAAATAAAAAGTACAAACCATATTTCCAGATGTAGTTTGGAAAGAAAAAATTTTTTATTCCTTTCTCATGATAGTGGTGGAGACAGAACATTTTATTTGAATGTCATAGACTAACTTACACCTCACACTTACATGTACACAAAAGGCAAACAAGAAAAAAAGTTCAAATGTTAGCACTAGGAGTAACTTTGGGGACCAGCTGAACTAGTCCCCGCTTTACAGATGAAAAATGTAAGGCCAGAGGTTAATAGAATTTCTCAATAGTACATATAAAGTTAGGCAATACAGCATTTTACGCATAGTTAGTATATACAGTATTTCTTATATGTAACTGTAATAGGCAAAAAAATCTCATGAATTTCATAAAATTAAATGTCCCAGCCATCAGATAGTTGTTAATCACAATATTCATGAACCTACTTTATTCTGGGTGGGAAAAAAGGAATTTACAATTTTTTCATGTGATAGCAAATTTTAATTCCAAGAAAGGCCAATTCCCAACAATTAATTTTTAGCCCTCCTTTACAATGTACTTCCAGAATACACTCTAAAAGCAACTTAAAACCCAGAATTACATGGTAGGTAGCAGTAGTCATATGCAAATCTATTGTTAAATATCCAGAAAGATTCCGGTATATTTTAGGTCATTAGCATGACCCAAATATTACACCAAATAAATTTTTTATCTGTAAGTATGTAGACCAGTTAAGGACTCTAGGATGACTTATTTATATACTTGCTTTAATTTTTTAAATTTCTTAAATAGAGCTTAGAAAATATCTAAAGCTCATTGTTTAAGATATTTCTCTAAAAAAAACTTCTCCCTCAAGGCCTATTAGATGACTCAGGAACTTAAGGGTCCTACTCTTTTTTTTTCTTTTTTTTTTTAATGCTTCTATTTAGTTTTGAGAGAGACAAAGGCAGAGCGCTATTGGGAGAGGAACCGAGAGAGAGGGAGACACAGAATCCTAAGCAGGCTCCATGCTCTGAGCTGATACAGGGCTCGAACTCATAGACTGCAAGATCATAGCCTGAGCTGAAGTTGGATGCCCAACCGTCTGAGCCACCAGGCACCACAAAGGTCCTACTCTTGATTTTGGCTCGGGGACCCTGAAATCTAGCCCATCTGGCTGGGCATGGAGCCTATTTAATATTCTCTCCCTCTGCTCCTCCCCATCTCTCACGCAAGTTTGCTCTCTCTCAAATAATAAAATAAAAATCTCTCTCCCAGAATCATTTCATACCTTTTTAATTAACAGAAAATACTTTTTATCCTAAGGAAAGTAAAAATGAATATAGTCAAATTTTACTCTGATGTAATAGGAGATTTTGCACTATAAAAGAAAAGATGTGTGTATAAACATATGGAGAAAGATTGACAGAAAACGGATCTAAATACTGAGCGGTTATCACTGAGTAGTGTAATTATATGTGACATTTCTTTTTCACATCTTCCTCCTGGATTTTCATATTCTCATTAATGAGCCCATTCCATAGTATGGACATTTGAAAATAAGAAAGGAGAGTGACAAACTTGCAAATAGAAATCCTAGGCAACACCTTCTTCCATTAGGTAAGTGAGACTATTTATATACCCCAAGGGCAGTCTTCTCCCCTCAGTAGATGGTGTGTGCTTTCAGCACAACGTGTGAAGGAGTGACATAATCCAGACTAAAAGGAGGGAGCTTTGACTAGATCCTGGGGGCGCTTCCGCATCTCCAAGTGCACAGGCTTGCATCTCTGTGAGGTCACTTCCAAGATTTTACACATTTCACATCTTATTCTGTTGAAACGAATTGATTCCTTTCCAACCAACATTTTAATTCAAGGTGTTCTCCAGCTTTATATACTTTGTCAAGGAAGGGCACTGAAATAACAGGATATTTTTATTTAGATGTCAGCATGGCTGAAATGAATTACTCAGAATTTATTGCTGATAATCGTAATGATAGCCTTATACAAAATTATGAGTTCAGAAGAAATGTTTACTGCCTCTTTTATGGTTGCTCTGTAGGGCCCAAGAAGGTATTGCATAAGTTGAGACACTGAGTAGATAAGAGAGCGATTAATGAATAAGCCGACCTTGCCTCATTCCTTCTTTTATCAAAGGAAAAATGTTCTCAGCATTGGGCAACTAAATAAAAAGAACCTCATTCCAGAAACATAGGCTCCTCCTAACACAGCAAATATCTCTGAGTCTCTTCTGAGCCGTGTTGTGGCTGGGAAAGTAACCAGAAGCCGGCAGCTTGGAGGAGGGCCCGCCCCAGAGAACACATCTTCCTCCCCTAAACAGCCAGGGCTGAAAGAAATTACTGGATAGTCCATGATGCCCAAATGCTTCCCTGCCCATGCTGAGCCTCTCTTCTTCGTAACGGCCGGACTGTCCTTCTGCCAGTAGACATCTGATCCCTGATGAGGCCCATCGGCTCACGGACACCCCGTTATGACTGCCACCTGATCCCCCATCATTGTTCCCTTTGTACCTCATAAGACTTCCTAGCACCGTTTGTTACCTGCGTCGTCTTTGAACATGCTCATGTCCTTCAGCATGCAGCTATGGCTCTGGAGTCTGCCTCCTTCCCTGTACCTCCCTCTCTGCCCTTGCACCTGGCTTGGGCGTCTGGGTCTTAAGCTTGGTATAGACACTAACTCACTCCTTGTCTACCATATGTTGCCCCAGACGATCAGCCTTGCTCCTGTGGAACACTGTAGCCAAAATCCCAATCTTAAAAAAGAGATTTGAGACAAATTCATTAAGGACTTCCTATATTATTATTATTAATATGGCAGTCAACGGTCAGTGTATACAATTTGAGATGCACCTTGATGTAAAAAAAAATTTCCAAAAATTATTTAAGGTGAAATTTCAAATAATTCCCTCTCATATATCTATACTCATTTGATTAAGTCTACACACAAAAGTTGGGGGGAACTTAAAAGGGGTCGTTACTCATAAGTTACCATGAGTAAGAAAACATAAGCATAATGTATAGTACATGTTATAAGTGACTAATTCATTTTTGAAGAATGGAGGAATGAGCGAGTGAATACAATAGTGTTAATAGGCAAAAAACAAATGACATTGACTTCTGTGTCATATTTAAGTTTTTAATGGTAAAGAAAATGGTTTTCACTTGGTGAAAACAAAATTGGGATTCAGTATTATACAGTGAATATAATCTCAGTGTATAATCCTGCATATATAAAACAATATGGAAAGAAAAGAAACTTAAAATACTAACCACTGGGTGGAGGCTATTACAGGTAATTTTTATATTCTTTATATTTTTCTTTATTTTCTATGTCTTTGGTAATGAGCACTTATTAGTCTTGAATAAATAGTTTATTTAAAAAATAGGGTAGGAAGTGCTGTGACCTTTAAAGAAAGACATCACTTTGGACCGGGGACACTTTGTGAGAGCTATTTAGATGAGTGAATTCCGAGCCTGATTAATGGAACTTAGATGGAAGAAAGGTGGTAAGGTGTTTAGGCAGATGACCAGGCAGGAAGGAGGAGGAATCAAATGATATTTTAAGCCCTCTTATGAAATCATTTTTAAATTAAATTTTGTAAAGACAAACACGCAGTCTAGGTCTCTGTGCCTTCTATTCAACTCTGCTGTTGCAGCTTGAAAGAAGCCATAAATAGACTAACGGTGGGGAAGGCTGTGTTCCCGTAACTTTATTTATAAAAGCAGTCACTTTTTAGTCCAGTGAGTTCTTTTTTTTTTTTTTAATGTTTACTTATTTTTGAGAGAGGGAGAGACAGAGTATGAGTGGGAGAAGGGGAGAGAGAGAGGGAGACAGAATCCAAAGCAGGCTCCACGCTCTGAGCTGTCAGCACAGAGCCCAATGCAGGGCTCAAACCCTCGAGCCTTGAGATCCTGACCTGAGCCGAAGTGGGAAACTTAACTGTCTGAGCCACTCAGGTGCCCCTAGTCCACTGATTTCTAATATTCACTCTGCATTGCATGCCACTTTGGCACACGTAATTTGGTAATTTCCCTTTTCACTCCATCCTTTAGCAAACAGCTAAACGTTGACCACACAACAGCCATGGTAGGAAGCTGGTACTTTGACTAGGTGGAATGCAGGGATGAGGTGCGGGGACAGGCCCCCATGGGGGAAGACAGGAAGGAGAGAGCAGTCCCAGGAGGCCAGGTGAGACCCAGAGTTCAGTGGGAGTCAGAAAGCAGGGCTGGGGGAGGGGGGTGAAATGCAGCATCTCCACAGGACCCTGAGGTGATCCTGCACATTGAAGGCAAGGGGGGAACCCTGAGGACACCCGAGTGCTGAACGCTTATGTTCCACCAGAAAAACAAAAGCTTCTTCTCAAGGGTGCATAGCATCACGGTACAAAAATACAGGAATGCTTTGAGGAAAGAGCGCCCTGTGCACAGCGCCAACAGCCACCACCCAGTTCCCTGGAAACAAGAATCTAAGAAAAGCAACAATCAAGGCATTTCCAGCTCCTGAAGAGCTTTCTAACTCCGGTGGTCCCAGTGATCCAGCCAGAGCAACATCTTACGCAAACCTGTTCTCACTTTCGATATCTGAGTTATTGAAAACGTTACGAATTCAGTATGTACATTAGGTACCTGGTGTTTTCCTGATTTGTTTGCAGAGTTTTGAGGATTTACACCGCTGTCTCCTTGAGGATGTAAATGGATAACCTCTTTAGATTTTTCATCTGTATTGTTGCTAATTGGCAGAGGGAGAAAAATAGGAAAAATAATTTTATACATTTCAGTCTTGGAAGAAATTAGTGGCTTTCATTTTGAAATTTAGGGCATAATTTGCCTCAAGTTTCTGAAACCTTTGCAAGATATGTAAAAAGAAAACCAAATCCCACGTCTCAAGACTAAACAAGTCAGAGTAGGAAATAATACTAAAACCATCCAGTACGTTGTCAGGAGACTGAATTGCTTATAGACAAGTGTCCATGCCTTAAACACTTGCTTCCAAAGTCATACTGTTTACGCCCAGATGGTGACATTTAAGCTTCACAGGGCAGCAGCTTTGCACTGCAATCTTACACGAGGCCTCCCTCCTCCACTACAGCGGAGATAGAAGTTCTGTTTTCTGTACAGGCTGGACAGCAGCAGTAGTTGTCAGGAGGTGTATGAGGACTGACAGTAAATCCAAGTATTTAAGCACTTTTAAATGTCAATAACAATCGCATGTTGGGGCGCCTGGGTGGCTTAGTCGGTTAAGCGTCCGACTTTCGCTTGGGTCACGATCTCGCGGTTCGTGGGTTCGAGCCCCGCATCAGGCTCTGTGCTGACTGCCAGCTTAGAGCCTGGAGCCTGTTTCAATCTGTGACTCCCTCTCTCTCTGACCCTCCCCTGCTCACGCTGTCTCTCCCTCTCTCCTAGAAATAAATAAAATATTTAAAAAAAAAAAAAAAAACAATCGCATGTCAATAACAATAGCTAACACTTTCTGCCATTCATCCTAACTGAGACACTGTGTTAAGTGAGGTAGCAACTATTATTGTCCCTACATTACAGACAAGGAAAATGAAGTGTAGAGAAGATAAGTGCCTTGCTGAGGGTTTCAACACTAGGAAATGGGTGTGAACACAGCTCTTACTAATTGCAAAGACCATCATCTTACCTGGGGTGCTACTCTGCCTCTTTAGGAGTTGTTTAAGTAAACACTTCAGTTTACATAAATGAAATGATAAATGGTACAACGCCAGTACCTTTAAATGTCAAATCTGTGTTGGTATTAATGTCAAATATGTGTTGGTATTAAGGACTTAAGGATGGAAGCACAAAGAGTTAACTCACTCCACCACTTACCAGTACTTCCTCATTGCTCAATTACTCTTTACCCTTCTTGAGAATTAGAATGAGGCCATGCCTGAGACAAAGAGGAAGACTGAGTCAGAAGCTAAATTCATAGAATGAGGAAGGACAAACTTGAGAGCCATGCATGAGGAAGAGTAGAGGGTTGTGCTGACAGGTGTTATGGGCTTCCAAAGACCAATGACTAAGTGGTTAGCCAAGGTATGGCTGAAAGTGTTTTTGGTTGGTTCTCTCATACATGGACATGAGAGAATACAACCTTAGTGGGTATGTGCTGAATGAGTGGGTATCACTTGAGTGTTGGTAGTAAATGTGGACAGAGAGTAATGCAGGGATGCTTTACAGAGAGTGGTCTTAATAGTTTTGTCACTCTAAGCATCATACCAATGAAGATTTCACATGTATCTGAGTACATACAAGAAGGCTGCTTTGTACAGGAATGAGAATGGATCTGAGGCAGAAACATGAAGCAAGGCTAAATGGGCTATGGACTCAGAAATCTAGCAGTATTATTCCTCAGTGATCAGTGCACAACTTATCTTGCTTACCATTTGCCACAAATTAGGGTGCTTGGGTAGCTCAGTCTGTTGAGCATCTGACTTGATTTTTGGTCAGGTCATGATCCCAGGGTCATGGGATCAAGCCCTGTGTCAGGCTCCATGCTGAGCAAGTGTGGAGCCTGCTCGAGATTCTCTCTCTTTCTCCCTCTCCCCCACCCTCTTTCTCTCTCTAGAAAACAAAAAACATTTGCCACAAATTATTGTGTAAATAGTAATATAAGGTATGCAGAGGTGACATATTTTTTACTAGGGAAAGGCCAGTGAAGTTAAATCCTAGAACTTGCTAGTCTATGTAAATGGACAGGAAAATTTTCACTTAGCTTTAATAAGGATCGAGGCCCTTACAGAATTATTTTAATTTTCTTAGAGGCTGAAAACTCAGGAGAGAGTAAGGAGAGATTGCATACTATTCTCTAGAAGGATGCTGGCCTAATGTACCAGACTAGCTAAAATAAAATCCAATAAAATGGATGGGGTAAAGTATTATAAGAAAAAAGGAAATATTCCACCTTTGTACTATATGCAGTTCCAGGTGATACAGAATCAAATTCAGAAATGGCAGCTGAAATGATTACCAGGTCCATGAATGGGTTCAGGGTTCCGAGTCCGATCATCAGGACTGAAGCGCTACTCCTGAAGGACTTCCTGCTGGTATGATTTTAAGCAAGTCAGTGAGTTCTCTGCACCTCAGTCTTCTCTGCTTTGGGATAACAACGTTATTGGACCTACCTGCTTCACAGAGTTGCTTTGAGGATCAAAGAAGACAATAAATGGTAAAGTATTTTGTAAACAAATATATTTGCTATTATTAATCCTGACTACAATTGGAAGTCAAAAATCATTAAATAGAAATAATTTTTTTGTGCCTATAGGTGGTCTCTGCTTACAAGAAGCTCATTTTCTGCTTGGCGTTTGTGTGTGTGTGTATGTGGTGGGGGTGGGGATTAATGAGGAAGGTAGGGGAGATCAAGGAGATGAGAAATAATTTCACAGAGTATGAGAAAAACACACAGAAATTTTAAATACAAAAATTTAAACAGTGTGGGGCAGAGGGAGGAAATGTACCAAGTAACTAGACATACTGATTCTGGGAAGGCTAAGAATCGAGGAGGCATATGAAATCATCAGTGATGTGGCCTAAGTCTAAAGCAGCCCTGCTCACCAAGTTCAGTGTCAGAATATTAAAACAACGAGCATCCTTGAAACCCAGGGTAAGTTGAAGACAATTAAAGATGTGCTACTTGGTAGACAGTTGCCGCAGAAGTCCCTATAGAAGAGAGGGTTAGCTACAGTCATCAAGTCCTTCAGTCCTGGGTCCTAACACAACCGCAGGAACATGCCACTAATTGATCACAGCCCTGCTTTATGCTGGACACTAACCAACACAGCCCACTGACTCATATTCTGTAGCTGGTATTTTCTCTGCTAATACCACTTTTGGCCACTTTACTCCTGCTTTGCTCTTTAACAGGGCATAAAAAAATAATCTTCTTAAAAAGGCAGAAGCAGTTTAAAGATTTGCTAACTAATTAAAATGAAGTGATTTCAGGGTGCCTGGGTGGCTCAGTCGGCTGAGCAACTGACTCTTGATTTCAGCTCAGGTCATGATCTCACATTTCATTAGATCAAGCCCTTCATCAGGCTCTGCACTGACAGCACGGAACCTGCTTGAGATTCTCTCTCTTCCTCTCTACCTCTTCCCCACTCGCACTCGCTCGCTCTCTCAAAATAAATAGACATTTAAAAGATGAGGCAAAAATAAAAAGGATGCACACATAAACACAGACATGATCTCACTTTAAAGCGCTCCTCAATGGGGACCTTGCTAATCATGGTACTAAAGACTGTGTCCCACACCCACAATCTGGAGCTCTGGCACTCTGCTCTGTTTTCTCCTACTCCCTTTTTTTTTTTTTTACAATTCTTTAACATTTATTCATTTTTGAAAGACAGAGACAGAGTGAGAGCAAGGGAGGGGCAGAGAGAGAGGGAGACACAGAATCTGAATCAGGTTCCAGGCTCTGAGATGTCAGCACAGAGCCCAACGCAGGGCTCGAACTCATGAACCTCAAGATCGTGACCTGAGCTGAAGTCAGACACTTTAACCGACTGAGCCACCAAGACGCCCCTTTGTCCCCTTTATTCTAATTAATTATGTGTCTAATTTATAGTCTCTGTCCCCCCACTAGAATGAAAACTCCTTAAAGGGCTCCATGTTTGCTGATGGATACATAACCAACCTCAGAACTGTCCTTGGGACAG
This sequence comes from Proteles cristata cristata, assembly GCA_017311185.1. Lineage (NCBI taxonomy): Eukaryota > Metazoa > Chordata > Mammalia > Carnivora > Hyaenidae > Proteles > Proteles cristata. Next base: position 1,272,423 of record JAESUZ010001426.1, on the reverse strand, counting down.
AGAAGTGCTCAATAAATATTTACAAAATGAAATGAGCGTGCAAAACGTCATCTGAGAGTGTTACCACAAAATGTAGCATGGTGTCTCTGTGTCTGAGAGGACATGCCTATAACCCTCCAGGCCTGGTTTGATCCTGTGTCCCCGTGGAGCAGCCCAGCCTTTCTACACTGTTCTGTCAGTCTTTTCTGGCTCTGACATAAACTGCTTTTCTGCTAAGCTCATATTCTGTGCCTGTCGCAAGGCTTCCTTCTCATTACTGTGTGGAACTTTCTACCCTTCCTGTGAAGAAAGCTCGAGACCCAGATAAGAATAATCAAACTGCACCCACACAAGGACACAGAACAGTGATTACTCACCCAGCTGCTTCCAAGAACAAGATCTTGGGCACTCCGATTATTTAAGCACCACACCCCCTCCTGCTAATCATACTTATGTGTTATTTCTAACATGAAAATAAATGGCATTTTCTTACAGTAATCCACTCATTCCTCCAAGAAGTGAAAACAGGCCAAATCAATCAATCAATAAAAGTTTAGAGAGGTTTTGAAGTTTTTATGGATTACATATATATGATAGGTTCTATGGTGGATTATTTAGATGTTTGGGAGGTTTGTTCCATGAGCTTTAGGGCTAAAGAAGATCATGATCTTTTTCCCTGCTGTATTCCTGGTTGCAACTGGTCAGCAAATGCTTGTGCTGACAGGAAAACAGGACAAAGGGCCACTTGTAAAGAACACAGGAATGACAAGAGGCAGGTTTGAAGCCATGGAGTACAGCAGGAAATGATGTATGATCCTCTGAGGGTGTTTAGAGAGGACAAGATCCCCATTTTTGAGGAAATAGTTTTTATGAAATGGCTCTTGAATCTTTTTTTATGCCCAAGGATGATAATGAGGGAATAATCTTAAGTTGCACGGGTGAAACAGATCAATAGCTAGGCTAAGGAATTCAATCCTCAGTTGATGAACTTGGAACAGGCCTTAGGAATTGGAATGAAGTAGTCGGAAGGAAGGAGGAGAGAGACTGTAGTGAATATCTCTAAGAGAGAGAGAGTCATGTGCTCTGGCTAGTTTTAACTGGCATTAGTCCTGAAATAGAAAATTAGAAGCCCCAACTACTTTATTTTAATTCAGCCTTAATTTTTAAAAAGCCTAATTTAAAACAATTTTTTGACTCCAATTATAGCAATAATGAAAGAGAAACTTTGAGGGGAAAAGGTTATTGACACAAAGGCTTTTGCTAATATAAATCATCAAGGCTACTTTCAATTTCTTTCTATAATGAAGACAAGGGAAGTATATTTACCTCTAGAAAACATTAGTTACAAAGGATAAAGATTTAACTCAAATGTAAATCTCTACTAATTATCTCACCATGACATTAAGCTCCTGACTAGATTGTTAAGGTGTTTTACCGTGGGGGTGCCTGGGTGGCTCAGTCGGTTAAGCAGCCGACTTCGGCTCAGGTCATGATCTCATGGTCTGTGGGTTCGAGCCCCACGTCGGGCTCTGTGCTGACAGCTCAGAAGCTGGAGCCTGTTTCAGATTCTGTGTCTCCCTCTCTCTCTGACCCTCCCCTACTCATACTCTGTGTCTCTCTGTCTCAAAAATAAATAAACGTTAAAAAAATTTTTTTTTAATGTTCTACTGTGATATCCTACCTTTAAAGAGTTTACACTGGCATCCTCCATGAAATGACAACTTTTGTTTCTCTGCAGCTTGTTTTAGGAGACTGCATTTGTTTAGAAAAAGTTGTAAACTGTTTCTCATGGGTGTAGAATTTGCTTATCAAGCTTTTGTACCTGATTGACTTTGGCCTCACATATTTTGTTCTAAACAAATCAGCTAATACAAAAGCTGTATATATTCTCTTCCTAGTCAAAACTATCTCTTTATTTAGATCTAATCCTTGCAAGGTTTTAGGAAGTTTAAAAATTAGGTGGGTTTGGGGCACCTGGGTGGCCCAGTTGGTCAAGCATCTGACTCTGAATTTCAGCTCAGGTCATGATCTCAGTTTGTAAGATCGAGTCCTGAGTTGGGCTCCACTTTGACAGTGGAAAGCCTGCTTGGGATTCTCTCCTATCTCTGCCCTTCACCCTCTACCCCACATGCACTCTCTCTCTCAAAATAAATAAACTTAAAAAAAATAGGTGGATTTATAGAATATTTATTTGTTTAATGCCCTACAGAAAGCCTCAAGTCTTCAACTCTGGCAGCCTGTGCTGTATGTGCCTGAGGGTCACACTATAACTTCTAGTGCCTTGAGGCCTGTGTCTAGCGACCTCAGTTTGGAATGTTTCAGCAAAACTGGGATACCAAATGCCTCATCAACACTTTTGGAAAAATTCTTTCTGCCTATTTTCCCTTTTGTAAAACTTGAGTTCTTCTTAAAATCCTAAGGTTTTTTTTTTAAGTGTTCTTATTATCGTATGTGTTTCTTTTAGTGTGAATATTTCTCTATCCATAATGTGTGTCAAGGGCCTTCTTTATATATATATGATATATATATATATCATATATATAGATATATATATATAGATGAATATATATCATCTAGTATCTAGTAGTGCTTTTCCTGAGATTTTCTTTTACTTCTCTTTGGCTTCCAAGAGGAGGCAAGTACACTTACAAACGTTTTTGTGCTTTAGAATCATCCAACTGGCGACAATGGTGGGTAAGAGAAAGAAAAGGCCAAAGAAATTGCCTAGGCAATAAAGCACGCTCATTGAATGTATGGAAGATACAACCCATGGGTTTTTATCTCTGAATATCTAGTCCCACGAGAAGTTGCCAGTGAGTTTTTTAAAGACAACTATAAATTATGCTTTAAGAGACACCTCACACAGGCTTCACTTTAAGATTTGCCCTCTGCTCCTGGTTTAATCTGGCACATTAGTCTTACTACCACAGGGTCACAGATGAGGGTTGAGCAGAGCAGTGTGTAGCCTTTAGTCCAAAGCAGCGTTTCATCGAGGAGCTGAGAGCGGCCCTGGGGGGGTCCCACACTCATGTCCGGTGTGAGGCACAGGCACGAGCTGTTGTAGGCCAGACTCCATGGATTCCCCGGAGGCAAAGTCTACCGCCACACCCCTCCTCTTGCACAAGCAGTTCACAAAAATGGGCTAAGAAAATTAATCTTGGTGACTTCTAATCTGTGCAAGTGGGCGTGACTACCGCAAGTGGGCGTGACTACCGTCCTGAAGAATCTGCCCTGGGCTATACGCCAAAGAGGACATTGTGCTCTCCAGCCCCTTTGAAATAGGAAGGGTGATTATTCGTTTGTAATGATTCAAAGAGGGTACAGCACCTTTGATAGAGAACAGTCTCTGCCTGCGAGGATACTGGTCTTGCCACACCATAGCCTGAACGTAGACTTCTTTTCCCTCTGACCAAAATTGTAAGAGATTTTGAGGGGTGTCTCGGTGGCTCAGCTGGGCAAGCATTGCACTCTTGGTTTTGCCTCAGGTCGTGATCTCACTGTTGCGAGAATGAGCCCGGTGTTGGGCTCCATATGGAGCCTACGTGGGATTGTGTCTCTTCTCAAAAAAATTAAAAAAAAATAATAATAATAATAAAAAGAGATTTTGATCTTTCTCTCTCTTTTTTTGAAAGGGAGAGAGAGAGCACATGTGTAAGAGAGCCAGAAGAAGAGGGGCATAGGGAGGGGGAGAGAGAGACAGAGAGAGAGACAGAGAGAGAGACAGAGAGAGAGAGAGAGAGAATCTTAAGCAGGCTCCATGCTCAGTGCAGAACCCCACATGGGGCTTGATCTCAAGACTATGAGATCATGACCTGAGCCAAAATCCAGAGTTAGACACTTAACCAACTGAGCCAGCCAGGCACCCCTGATCTCTCCTTTGATATTTCACCCATTGTGAGCGAGTACTTACTGTTCAAGGAGCTAGACTCCTCAGCAAACCCTTCAGGAAATTTACCAGCTAGGAGAGCATCACATGGGCCTAAAGGGAAGACAAAAGCCAGGACAACATCAGTCCAGCACGTGATCAAACAGGAGTCTCAGCCAGGGACAATTCATCCTGATTTTTCTCAGCACACAGTCTAATGTTTTTCTAATATAAAATATAATTGCTTTCCCTCACACAACCTCATTTTATCATGTGCACCCGGCAAAATATTTTTCCTCTTTTAAACTTAATTTTTCCCATAAAAGTAATATAATTACAGCAGAAAATTTCTAAAATAGAACTAAAAATATTCCTCCTACTCATAATCCTTCTACCCTGAAATGTTTTGGTACAATCCGTTCTGGTACATTTTCCCATGCATCTAACTTTTTACATGGTTATACAATAAAAATGCAAATCATCACAGAGGGAAATGAATATAAACTAGTCTAGCGGATGTACCAGTGTAGCCCAAGATTTCTATTGTGTACTTAAGTTGCTTCCAGTTCTGTTTGTAATGAAACCCTGGATTAAAAAATGCATGAAATATTTTTCATATTAAAATATTCCATCAGATTGGATTGCTAGGAGGGCTCATTGGCATGAATATTTGCATTCTCTATATACATTGCGTATTCATCTTTCATAGGCTTTTTGCCAGTTGCTGTGGTACCTTCAACATATGAGCATGTCAGTTTCATCACATCCTTGCTTCTTATTGGGTGTTCACATAAGGACCTTACTGTTGTCGTTAATGTAATGGGGGAATGCGTCTTGTTCTTCTTTTGCATTGCTTTAGTTTTAATGAGGTTATAGTTTCCAGATTTACATGTCAGGGTAAATATATACTTCTATCTTTTCTCCCTATGCTGCATCTAAGATAGTTTCTGCATTTCCCTGCTCATCCTTTTTTCATGCTACATTGTGTTGAACTCTGGTGAAGAAACTCCACTTACCTCAGAGAGGTCATGGAAATTTTTGTAAACACGGAGATGCAGACAGTGAGGCGGTTAGTAGCAGTATAAGCCAACTTGAGCTGGAGCTTTCAAGAGATGATTTGGGTAGCAGAGAGAGAAGCTAGGTCCTAGGAAAGCTGTCATGTTAACAAATGGAACCCTGGGGGACAGAAATGGGTGAAGTGGACTTTAGGACAACTTCATGAGTGTCCCATAATGTAATACTTCTTTGAGCTTCACTGGGATATTTCCAGTAAAGTCTTAGCTTTTACATGATTTCTGGAGTTAAATTTATTTAGCGGTCAGGCAGTATTGTGTTATGCTAGCCTTGAGAGAACACAGTTAAATATAGGCTGTACGTATTCTTAACCGCATGTGGTAGCCTTAAAGGGGAGGTCAAGAGTTTCCTTTACTGTGAGGAAGATGATATAAATCAAGTATCTGGTACAACTGGGTCATTGAAGTAGGAGATGTGGTGGATTTAATTCCAAGAAAGTCTTCATTCTGTGATGCTGGCATTCAAAGATTTCTGTTTTTATTTGGATTATTATTTTCGCTCAAATTGCTCTCTGTGTGTTATTCCAAGCCCAGGCTACCTCCCAAGTCTGTTTCCCCAGCTTCCTTTTTAGGAAGGCCCAAGGTTGGTATCTTAAGCAATCTATCTTAAGCCTCCAGGAAAATACTCTTTTCCTGTTTTCCGTTGTCTCTTCTTTGTTTGCCCCTTCTTGTTAAAGAGTAGTAAGATTTCAAGGACCAATATTAGGGTAAAGAGACTAGGAACAAAGGTGCAAGGGAATGTGCTTTATAGCCTGGATCTGCTTTAAGTCCAGAGGGATGAAAGAGTTCACAATGGGGTCCAGCCCAATTCATGAGGAGTCCACACTATGCTATGAGCTCCAGGAATCTTCTGGTTAACAGTTACTTGGCCTATTCTAATTTTTTGTATGTATCTCCATGAATCTAAAGAACTGCTTATAATCTGGTGTTTGGGACTGTGGCCTAATAGCTTTCCATTTCATCATGGCTAATCCTGGGATTTTTCTCTATTTGATTTGATTTGATTTGATTTGAGAGAATGCAAGTAGGGGAGAAGAGCAGAGGGGGAGAGACACAGAGACAGAGGAACAGAGAATCTTAAGCAGGCTTCATGCTTAGTGTGGAGCCTGATGCAGAGCTCGATCCCATGACCCTGGGATCATGACCTCAGCTGATATCAAGAGTCAGGCACCAACTGACTGAGCCACAGACGCCCCTGGGATTTTTCCTCTTTTGTTGTACCTGGACTGGGTACCTGAGGATGAATCCATCCGCCTCAGCCTTGCACCTGCTCCTAGAGGCCCTGGAACATTCAGCGGCACTTGCAGTGCGGCTGGAATCAGACTACCCACCTGCACGGTCAAGGGCAGGACCCCCAGGAGCGCCACTGGACCATCTCTTACACAGGCTGACCGATTTCTCCTGGTGTTCAGAGTCTGTTTTTGTCTAGCACCATTTGAAATCGGTTATGATGTAGGGGGAAAAGCAGCAGCCTCAAAGCCTCACGCCAAGCCTGGTGAGCAGCAGCCTGTGGCTTCCCGGAAGATGCAGGGGCGGAGCCTGGGGAAGGAGGATCACACTTCTTTCACTAACTTCTTTCGCTGCATTTATGATACCTTATTGCAGAGGTAAGAGAATTTAATGTATTTGTAAAACAAATCACTATAATGTATCCGATGTCCGTTTGCATTTTGCTAAATGTGGCAATGCTGTATATTCTGTAACTGGTTGCTGTTGAATTCTCTTTCTGGTAAGAGTCTATTCGGTCGGGGTGCTCAGTCGGTTGGGCATCCGATTCTTGATTTTGGTTCAGGTCATGATCCTCTCTCTGCCCCTTACAGAGTTCTCTTTCTCTCTCAAAATAAATACATAAAACTTTTTTAAAAGAAGAGTCTATTCATGCATCCTGACCTGAATTTTTACTCTATTCAATTAATCATGTCTTTGTTTTTCATCTATCATTTTCTAGTCATAATTCCATGATAAGTGGGGCCCTGAAAAGATAATTTGCTATGCAGATTTGCTGAGTATGAAGCCTGGCACAAGGCTCGACCCCACGACCCTGGGATCAACTCTCAAGCTGAAATCAAGAGTCAGATGCTCCTGGGTGTTGTATGTAAGCAATGAATCTCAGGAATCTACTGTATACACTGTATGTTAGCCACTTTGACAATAAATTATATTTTTTTTAAAAAGGAGTCAGATGCTTAACCAACTGAGCCATCCAGGAGTCCCTCTTGGGTTGGCTTTATAAGGGCACTAATCTCATTCATAAAGCCTCTACCCTCCTCATGACCTAATCCCTTCCCAAAGGCCCGACCTAATACTGTCACCTTCCGGTAGGATTTTAATGTGGAAATTTTGGAGGGACACACACATTCGCACAGTGACTGTGTTAAAACAACACACATCCTATCTTTCAGTTCTGGAAGTCAAAGTATGACATCACTTAACTAGGCTGAAATGAAGGCATTGGCAGGGCCGGGCTCTCTCCAGAGGTCCTAGGAAAATCCATTTACTCGCCTTTTCTGGCTTCTAGAGCGGCGTCCTTTGGCTTGTGGCCCCTGCCTCCATTCTCAGGGCCAGCAATGGAGCATTCTGCTTCGGGGTCACGCTGCCTTGTGCTGCAGTCAGGTCCCCCCACCTTCCCTTCTAGGGAACCTTGTGATTACATTCAGGGCCCCTCCCAAGACCCTATCTGCAAAAACCCTCTGCCAGAGAGGTGACATTCACAAGTGTTGGGCTTTAGGACCCTGAAATCTCTGGAGTCATTAGCCTACCACAAATAGGAGTAGATAGAACTCATGGAAATGCTGAACTCTGGCCCCACCTGGGACCTACTGAATCAGATTCTGCATTTCTTTTTAATGTTTAATTCCCTTTTTTTTTTTTTTTAAATATAATTTATTGTCAAGTTAGCTAACATACAGTGTATACAGTGTGCTCTTGGTTTCAGGGGGTAGATTCCCCTGAGTTCTCATCCCAACAAGTGCCCTCCTCAATGTCCATCACCCATTTCCCCATCTCCCCTACTCCCCCATCAACCCCCAGTTTGTTCTCTGTATTTAAGAGTCTCTTATGGTTTGCCTCCCTCTCTGTTTGAAACTATTTTTTCCCCTTCCCTGGCCCCATGTCCTTCTGTTAAGTTTCTCAAGTTCCACATATGAGTGAAAACATATGATATCTGTCTTTCTCTGACTGTCTTATTTACTCACCATAATACCCTCCATTTCCATCCACATTGTAAAATGGCAGGATTTCATTCTTTCTTATTGCAAAATAGTATTCCACGGCATATATATATATATATAAACCACATCTTCTTTATCCATTCATCTGTTGATGGACATTAAGGCTGTCTCCATAATTTGGCTATTGTTGAAAGTGCTGCTTTGAACATTGGGGTACATGTGCCCCTATGCATCAGCACTCCTGGATCCCTTGGGTAAATTCCTAGCAGTGCTATTGCTGGGCTCTAGGGGAGTTCTACTGTTAATTTTTTGAGGAACCTCCACCCTCTTTTCCTGAGTGGCTGCACCAGTTTGCATTCCCACCAACAGTGCAAGAGGGTTCCTGTTTCTCCACATCCTCACCAGCATGTTGTTTCCTGATTTGTTCATTTTAGCCATTCTGACCAGTGTGGGGTGGTATTTCAGTGTGGTTTTGATTTGTATTTCCCTGCTGATGAGTGACATTGAGTATCTTTTCCTATGTCTGTTGGCAATCTGGATGTCTTCTTTGGAGAAGTTTCTATTCATGTCCTCTGCCCATCTCTTTACTGGATAATTTGTTTTTTGAGTGTTGAGTTTCATAAGTTCTCTATAGATTTTGGATACTATCCCTTTACCCAATATGCCATTTGCAAATATATTTTCCCAGTCTGTCAGTTGCTTCTTAGTTTTGTTGATTACTTCCTTTGCAGTGCAGAAGCTTTTTATCTTGATGAAGTCCCAATACGACAGTTTCGCTTTTATTCCCTTTGCCTTCAGAGATGTGTTGAGCAAGAAATTACTGTGGTTGAGGTTAGAGGTTGTTGCCTTTTTTTCCTCTAGGGTTTTGATGGTTTCCTGTCTCACATCTAAGTCTTTGATCCCTTTTAAGTTTATTTTTGTGTATGGTGTGAGAAAGTGGTTCAGTTTCATTCTTCTACATATTGCTGTCCAGTTCTCCCAGCACCATTTGCTAAAGAGACTGTCCTTTTTCCATTGGGTGTACTCTTTCCTGCTTTGTCAAAGAGAAGTTGACCATACATTTGTGGCTCCAATTCTGGGTTCTCTATTCTATTCCATTGGTCTATGCATCTGTTTTTGTGCCAATACCATACTGTCTTCATGATGACAGCTTTGTAATAGAGGTTAAAGTCTGGAATTGTGATGCCTCCCGCTTTGGTTTTCTCTTTCCACATTACTTTGGCTATTTGGGGTCATTTGTGGTTCCATACAAATTTTAGGATTGTTTCTTCTAGCTTTGAGAAGAAGTCCAGTACTATTTTGATTGAAATTGCATTTAATGTGTAGATTGCTTTGGGTAGCATTGACATTTCAACAACATTTGTTCTTCCAATCCATGAGCATGGAATGCTTTTCCATTTCTTTATGACTTCTTCAATTTCTTTCATAAGCTTTCTATAGTTTTCAGCATACAGATCTTTTACAACTTTGGTTAGGTTATTCCTAGGTATTTTATGGTTCTCAGTTCAATTGTAAATTGGATCAACTTCTTGATTTTTCTTTCTGTTGCTTCAGTATTGGTGTGTAGAAATACAACCAATTTCTGTACATTGATTTTGTATCCTGCAACTTTGTTGAGTTCATGGATCAGTTCTAGCAGCTTTTTGATGGAGACTTTCAGGTTTTCCATGTAGAGTATCATGTTGTCTGTGAAAAGTGAAAGTTTGACTTCTTCTTTGCCAATTTTGATGCCCTTTATTTCATTTTGTTGTCTGATTGCTGATACTAGGGCTTCCAACACTATGTTAGATGACAGTGGTGAGAGTGAATATCCCTGTCATGTTCTTGATCTTAGGAGAAAACTCTCAGTTTTTCCCCATTGAGGATGATATTAGTGGTGAGATTTTAGTATATGGCTTTTATGATGTTAAGCTATGTTCCTTCTATCCCACCTTTCTTGAGGGTTTTTATTAAGAAAAAATGCTGTATTTTGTCAAAGGCTTTGTCTGCATCTATTGACAGGATTGTGTGGGCCTTATCCTTTCTTCTATTAATGTGATGCGTCATATTGATTGATTTGTGAATATTGAACCAGCCCTGCAGCCCAGGAATGAATCCCACTTTATCATGGTGAATAATTTTTTTTTTTTAATGTGCTGTTGAATTTGATCTGCTAGTATCTTGTTGAGAATTTTTGCATCCATGTTCATCAGGGACATTGGCCTGTATTCTCCTTTTTAGTAGGATCTCTTTCTGGTTTGGAAATCAAGGTAATGGTGGCTTCATAGAATGAGTCCAGAAGCTTTCCTTCCGTTTCTATTTTTTGGAATAGCTTGAGAAAGATAGGTATTAACTCTGCTTTAAATGTCTGGTAGAATTCCCCTGGGAGGCCATCTGACCCAGGACTCTTATTTTTTGGGAGATTTTTGATAACTGATTAAATTCTTCACTGGTTATGAGTCTGTTCAGATTTTCTATCTCTTCCCACTTGAATCTTGGTCATGTGTGGGTGTCTAGGGATTTGCCCATTTCTTCCAGGTCGTCCAGTTTTTTGGCATATAATTTCTCGTAGTATTCCCTGATAATTGTTTGTATTTCTCTGGTTTGGTTGTGATCTCTTCTCTTTCATTCATGATATTATCTATGTGGGTTCTCTCTTTTCTTTTTGAGAAGTCTTGCAAGGAGTTTATCAATTTTATTTTTTCAAAAAACGAGCTCTTAGATTCTTTGTTCTACTGGGTTTTTTTTTTTTCTATATTGCTTTTTTCTGCTCTAATATTTATTATTTCTCTTCTTCTGGCTTTGGGGTTCCTTTGCTGTCCTGCTTCTAGTTCCTTTAGGTGTGTGGTTAGGTTTTGTATTTGGGATTTTTCTTGTTTTTTGAGGTAGGTTTGGATTGCAATGGATCTTCCCCTTAGGACTGCCTTTGCTGCATCCCAGAGGGTTTGTACTGTTGTGTTTTCATTTTCATTTGCTTCCATATATTTTTAAGTTTCTTCTTTAATTGCCTGGTTGACCCATGCATTCTTTAGTAAGATGTTCTTTAACCTCCATGCACTTGGAGGCTTTCCAAAAAAATTATTTTGTGGTTGATTTCATTTCTTAGCATTGTGATCTGAAAATATGCATGGTATGATCTCAATTATTTTATATTTATTGAGGGATGTTTTGTGACCTAGTATGTGATCTATCTTGGAGAATGTTCCATGTGCACCAGAGAAGAATGTGTAATCTGCTACTTCTGAATGAAAAGTTCTGAATATATCTGTCAAGTCCATTTGGTCCAGTGTATAATTCAAGTCGATAGTTTCTTTACTGATTTTCTGCCTAGACGATCTGTCCATCACTGTAAGTGGAGTATTAAAGTCCCCTGCAATTACTGTATTCTTATCAGTAAGATTGCTTATGTTTTTGATTAATTGATTTATCGATTTGGGCTCCTTCAAGTTGGGAGCATAAGCATTTACAATTGTTAGCCCTTCTTGATGGATAGACCCTATAATTATGATGTAATTCCCTTCTTCATCTCTTGTTACAGTCTTTAGTTTAAAATCTAGTTTGTCTTATATAAGTGTGGCTACTCCAGCTTTCTTTTCACTTCCACTAGCATGATAGATGGTTCTCGATCTCCTCACTTTCAATCTGAAGGTCTCCTCAGGTCTAAAATGAGTCTCTTATAGACAGCATATAGATGGATCTTGTTGTTTGTTTGTTTGTTTATCCATTCTGATACCCTATGTCTTTTAATTGGAGCATTTAGCCTATTTGCATTCAGAGTTATTGTAGAAGGATATGGATTTAGTGTGATTGTGTTATCTGTAGGTATCATGCTTGTCATGATGTCTCTGGTTCTTTGTAGTTTTTGCAGCATTCCACTCAGAGTCCCTCTTAGGATCTCATGCAGGACTGATTTACTGTTCATAAACTCCTTCAGTTTTTGTCTAGGAAAGCCTTTATCTCTCTTTCTATTCTGAATGACAGCTTTGCTGGAAAAGATTCTTGGCTGCTTATTTTTCTTTTTCAGTACATTGAATATTTCCTGCCACCCCTTTCTGGCCTGCCATGTTTCAGTGGACAGGTCTGCTACTACCCTTATGTGTCTAATCTTGGAGGCTAAGGCCCATTTGTCCCTAGCTGGTTTCAGAATTCTTTCTCTTTATATTTTGCCAGTTTCACTATAATATGCTGTGGAGAAGAGCTATTTTTGTTAAATCTGAAGGGAGTTCTCTATGCCTCCTGGATTTGGATGTTTGCCTTCTTCCCCAAATTAGAAAAGTTCTCAGCTGTAATTTGTTCAAGTAAGCCTTCTGCTTCTTTCTGTCTCTTCTTCTTCTGGAACTCATACGATGCGGCTCTTGTGTTTCATTGAATCATTTAGTTCTCTAATTCTCCTCTCGTGGTCTAATATTTTCTTATCTTTTTTTCTAGGCTTCATTGTTTTCCATAATTTTATATTCTATCTCACTTGTTCTCCCCACTGGCTCCTATATCCCGGCTGCCACTGCATCTAGTTTATTTTGCACCTCGTTTATAGCATTTCTTAGTTTGTTGTGACTATTTCTTAGTTCCTTGATCTGTGCAGCAACAGATTCTCTACTGTCTCCTATGCTTTGTTCCAAGCCCAGCTCTTAACTTTATGACTATTATTCTAAATTCTTGATCAGAGATATTGTTTATATCTGTTATGAGCAATTCTCTAGCTGTCATTTCTTCCTGGAATTTCTTTTGGGGAGAATTCTTCCATGTCATCATTTTGGCTAGTTTTCTGTCCCTTATGTGTTTTAATAGATTATGTGTCCTGCACCTACATGCACTATTATACTAAAAAGGGATCATACACTGTCCCTGGCCTGTCCCTTCATGAGGTGCTCTTTGGAGCGTGTTGTGTGCTGCTGTCTGTTGTTGGGACTCTTGCTGCTTTATCTCCCTACTCATAGTGGTAGTTTGGGCCTTCCACCAGGTGTGCTTCGATCTGTTCAATGAAGAAACCTTGGAAATTTTTTGAAAAGGTGTTGGGAATAGTGGAAGCCTTATACCATACAAAGAGAGAAATTACAGGGGTGGGAGAAAAGAAGAGAAAAGAAATTGACCAGGCAGAGAATCAGAGAAACTGTATGGCTTAATCCACAAAAAGAGAGAAGAAAATAAAGAAGGAGATACAGAAAAGGTGTAAAAAGAATTGATTAAAAATGTCTGTTTAAACAAAACAACCACCAGAATAACCAGAATAGAGAAGGAATAAGAGACAGAAAAGGAAGGAAAAAATGTGTGTGTGTGTGTGTGTGTGTGTGTGTGTATTCCAAGAATCAAATCAGAAAATGCAAAATCGGTGGACTGATATCTGATGGGGCCTGAGAACCAGTGGCTGTGTTGGTCTGGTGGAGGGGCCCTCTGGTTTGGTCACACAGAGGGGCGTGGTTTGGTGTAGGTGGGTCCTGCCTCCACTATGGGCCCCGCCTCCATAATGGGCCCCCTGTCCCCACCTTGTTGGTGATGGGGTGAAAAATAGCAACACACCAGTCTCCCGACCCTCCCCACCCAAGTGTCCCGAACCACTCGGTTCAGGCTGTCCTCACAGTGCCCCGGGCGGGAGCGGGCCACTTTGTCCTGTTCCACAGTCTCCTGTGCCTCCCAGGCACTGGGCTGGAGGCCATTAACCTACCACAAATAGCAGTAGGTAAAACTGGAAATGCTGAATTCTGGCCCCACCTGGGACCTACTGAATCACAATTTGCATTTCAAAAAGACTTACCTACACACTAAATTGAAGCGCAGTCCCATGGGGTCCTACATCAAGAATTCTCGTATGATTAATTGAGTCCCCACATTGAATACACATTGAAGGGGTGTTTTCCCAGGAGCCTTTCCAGGTGGTACTGGGTGACCAGATGACCAGTCATTTTCCCAAACACCATAACTAAGTGCTCTTCTAAACGACAGAGGTTTCCAGGTTCTTGCTGGAGCCTCCAGCCCTAAGCACTAGGACGGCAGAGCTCTTGCTTGTTTCCCATAGATCCGCACGAGACTTGCCACCCGCCACATAAAATAGTTCAACTTTTTAAACGCCGCGTAAGGGAGATAAATGATATTAACAGAAGTGGCTTATGCTAACATCAGTTTTACTACCCGGATGCAAGCTTTCTTGAGTAGCAAGTCAGGAATCAGAGTGGGGAGCTTTCTTCATGCGATCTATACTTGTGGCAATTTGTTTACCTTCAGATACATAAGTGAGAGGGAAGGAAAAATATTATTGACCACAGACCCCACAGACCACAGAAATATTAGATTTCTCCCATATTTAAGCAATAAGGAACAGAGTTTAGCCCTTCTAAAGTGGTAATTTCACAGAAGGAAAGCAGAGAAGACCTAGTTAATACTAGATACAAAATGAAATTAAAAATGGCTTCTGGAAATCGCCGCAATGCCTGGAACCTTGAAATGACAAGAGTTGCAAGAACTTGGGGACGGCAAATGCCCGGGAAGCCCACAGGAGGGCAGCAGTGCCACGCCGTGGAAAGACTGACCGCTTCAGTTTAGTGCAGCCTTTTCTGAAATGAATCTGGAAATGATGAAAGCAACCATGCTTTCCACGTCATTACAGAAACTTTTCATTTACACAGTTTTCCCAGGGTGCCTGGGTGGCTCAGTTGGTTAAGCCTCCAACTCTTGATTTCAGCTCAGGTCATGATCTCACGGTTCTTGAGTTCGAGTCCTGAGTAGGTTCTGGGCTGACAGTGAGGAGCCCGCTTGGGATTCTCTCTCTCCCTCCCTCTCTGCCCCTCCCCTGCTCATTCTCTGTCTCTGTCGCTCTCTCTCTCTCTCTCTCTCTCAATATAAATAAGTAAGCATTTAAACAGTTTTCCCATATATTTAATTGCCATTATTTGAAAAACAAAATTTTTATTTACACATTCAGAGCAAGATCACATATAAATATACTAAAATGAAAAAATGGCACTTGAAGCAGAAACGACTATAAAAGTGTATTTTGGAAAGCATAACAATCTTTGGTTGAAAAAGAGGGCTTGTTAAAAATCAACAGGACAGGGGTGCCTGGGTGGCTTAGTTGGTTAAGCGTCCAACTTCGCTTAGGTCATGATCTCACGGTTCGTGGGTTCGAGCCCCGCGTTAGGCTCTGTGCTGACTTGCCAGCTCAGAGCCTGGAGCCTGTTTCAGTCTGTGACTCCCTCTCTCTGACCCTCCCCTGCTCACGCTGTCTCTCTCTCTGTCTCCTAGAAATAAATAAACATTTAAAAAAAAAATCAACAGGACAGCCATTTCTTGCTTCTCAGAAAGTGCTACATTGTTGAAAGGTGTGAAAATGGGTAGAGTAAAACTTCAACTGTGTACTTAATTCAGAAGTCCTATTTCTTTTTGTTCAAGGAGAAAGTACCTCACCAGATCCCTCAGGGAGGGTTCACGTAGAATGGCTCAAAAACCTGCTTTATCTGTAAAACAATACTTACTCTGGTCCACGCCAGCTTCCCAACATGTCCTTCTTAAGGCAAATTTTCTTTGACCTAAATTGTCCTACTAAATATGAAAGTGCAAAACAAAATTTGTAAAACCATAATCTGAATTCGAGTAGCCATGGCTCCTCTCTGCCCAGTGGATTATTTGAAAGAGACCCTGCCTGGTGCAAGGATTCAAGAGAGGTCACAGTCTGTTCCACCTCAGCATCATGTGCCACCACAGGTGTATCTGTTTTTTGTCCCTTTGTTCCACCAACAGCAGATACCGTTTCCTTTCCTGAAATACATGGCTTAATTTTTACTGTGCTTTTACAGATATGGTTAAGATGCACATAAAAACTAAGATTCTGGGGGCACCTAGGTGGCTCAGTCAGTTAAGTGTGCATTTTCAGCTCAGGTCATCATCTCGAGATTTGTGCATTCCAGCCCCGCGTTAAGCTCTGTACTGACAGCTCAGAGCCTGAAGCCTACTTCAGAGTCTGTGTCTCCCTCTCCCTCTGCCCCTTCCCTGCTCACACTCTGTCTCTACCTCAAAAATAAACATTAAAACAATTTTTTAATAAAAAAGAAAATATTTTCACGTTTAACTTGTCTCATTGTGAAAACCAATCCTTTTATTCCTGAGTTGTATCTGTGATTCTCTCCAAAACAAAAAAACAGAACAGTATGATGCAAATACTTAGCAAATATTTCTTCAGTTAAATTAAAATAAGGGCTAATGGGAAAGACTGGAGAGAAATGTGTGTAGGACCTGATACTGAATTTTTAAATCTGGCTCTGAAACTGAACTTCTAATTTATTTTTTTTATTTTTTTTTTATTTTAGAGAGAGTGAGCGACAGAGAGAGCAGGAGAACAAATCCCATGGAGGTTCCCCCTGTCAGAGCAGGTCCCTCCTCAGGGCTCTATCTCACAACTGTGAGATCAGGACCTGAGCCAAAATCAAGAGTTGGATGCTTAACCGACCTAAGCTACCCAGGTGCCCCAGGTGAAACTTTTAAAAAGGTAACGATTCCACCAGTGTTCAAGTACAAGATTGCCCCACGTAGACCTCAGCGTCAAAGAAATCATGTGTTTTGGTAAGAGATTCTACTAAGTAACTGAAATATACATCACAACTCTACAGTAACAGTAGACATCTTTCTAAACTCTATTATTTTAGTCCAGTGCTGTCCAAAGAAATACACTGCAAGTCACACAGGTAATTTTACATTTTCTAGAAGCCACATTAAAAAAGTAAAAGAAGCAGGCAAGTTTAATTTTAATATTTTATTTAAACCCATACAGTCAAAATATTAACATTTTGTCATGTGTTTGACATTTAATTTGTACTGAGTCTTCAGAATTCGAGGTGTATTTTATAAGCACAACAGGACCAGCCACGTTCAAGTCCACAGTAGCCACACGAGACTACAGACTCTTGAACTGGACAATGCAGTTCTGTCCCGGCCTCAGGACACAGACTAGGACAGACAGACGAACACTAACCAGGCACCGTCAGCTGCTCTCCAGTACGTGTGCCCCGGCAAACACCTCGGGGATGTGCTAGATGCTGCACAACGGAACAGCTAACCATGGCTGTGGCTACCCTCCTGTTTCTCTTTGTGGGAGAGGCCGTCCTGTGAGCCTCCACCCTCACAGAACTACACTCCTGATAGAGCCATCCCCTGAGGACGACTGTGAGCCACTTTATACTGTGAGTCAGGCCTGTCACTGACTTCTCCAAGACTGCTCTATTTTTCTAGGTTTTTTTGGAGTCAAAACTCCTTTTGTTTGTGTGGTCGTGGTATCCTCTTTTTCAGGTACATAGAATTTTAAATAGAATCCAACATAGAAGAAAGATCAAAAGGATTAACATACCTTTTAAGACGCATTTATTATTTGGTATAACAATGAAGCTATTTAAAGATGAGGAGAATCTAAAACCGGATTACTCATTACAGAAATTTCATGTTATCTTCAGCATCCATTAAATTACCTTCAGATGGTTACAGAGACCGTAAAGCTCATGACAGACTGAAATCTACCTTCCTGGTTGGCTTTAGCCTCCAAGGAATTCTGGGACCAAGAAGACACACTGGGCCAGGCAGGCCTCCACTGCCAGTTCTAGCTGAATGTTTTGCCTTCCCCTTAGCTCCTGGGACCCAACACACCACTTTGCTTTTACCAAGAAATTGCTCTTCCTCTTGGCCTTTTTAGAGTCTGCTCCCAAAGTGCTGACTGTAAGGGAGAGGGGCACCCCCGTTATGAGTGGTGGTTACATATCTGCTCCCTTGCTGGTTGTGCGGACACATTCAGGCACAAATAGAGGAATATTTCCAATGCATTTCATTCGAAGACACAAGGTGGATGGAGTCAAAGGGTCTAAGGCAATGCAATTAATAATTTTTCAGACTCTAAGGAATTTTTTGTTGGTTTCTCTTTCATACGCTAAAAATATTCTGGTAAAGGAAAACAAATAAATGCCTTCAAAGAGTAATATTTACAAGTTGAAACAATACATTTACCAAATTACATAAAATGTATTTTGGATTCTGAAAAAGGAAAGTTTTTCTTCCCTGCATTAAAATGAACTGATTTGAATGTCTATATCTCTGAAATCATTTAGCCTGAAAGAAATTAGGTAAACTCTCTCTTTCTCACAGGGTAAGACTGTGTGAGGACAAGTGGTCCTTGCCCTTGCATCTTAGATATAGAGGGAATACATAGAGTGCATATTAAATACTGTCTTAGAAATCAATTTGAGGACAAGGCAGACATTTTCAGATGCATCTTGACTTTTGCATCAAGGACAGTTTCTTCCTGCGGCACATCTGTTTTCACCCCGGGGAAAGACCTCTGTAAAACTTCTCCCATAACATCCCATTTTCCTGGGATGGATCTGATGTTTGCTCTCAACTAACCACAACATCCTTTGTTATTTATTGTTTTAAAAGTTTTTTGAAGCGTTTGCAGCTCAAGCATGTGAGAGCCAAGTAGAACAATGTCCAAATTAATTTGGTCTTTCGGGTTTTTGCCCCTATACCCCCCACCACCTGATCTGGCCACTCTATGCAGTAAATCCCAAAACGTTTTGTAACATCCATTTAAGCACAGACAGCTTAAGAATTACAAAGTTAGAAAAATGTAAAAAATACTAAAAAGTTAGTGGACCAGTCATTATTAATATAATGTTAAAAACAGGCGTAAGTTATACCAAATAATAAATATCCTTAACAGAAAAAAAGGAGCAACTATTTAGTCACAGGTAATAAAATACATAGATTATGTACCTAATTCTAACAGACTTAAGCAAACTCTCACTTATCCAGCGACGATGTAACCGGAGGAAAGGAAATCATGCACGTATGAAACACGTACATGAAAACATTAATGCAACGCATGGCATCTATTTCCTAGGACCACGCGGTCACGACAAGCAAAACAGAACTCAAGCGACAGCAAGACACAGGGCAAGGGCGGTGGATTCCAAGACGAGAGAGGATGGGAGCAAATTAGTGAAGAAAGGAAACGGGAAGGAAAAAGGTGCGTTTCCGACGCCCTGGGAGCCCGTCCTAGTCCCAGCTGAGACTAAGGAACCGGAGCAGAACACTCGAACCCGTGGCCACTTGCCATCAAATAACTTAGAGATCAAAAAATAAATAAATAAAATAAATAAATAAATAAATAACTTGGAGATCTGTCTATTGATCTGAAAAATGACTACTTATGCTCTTTCTGAACTTTGGGACAGAGGCTGCAGAAGGGTAACTGTGTTCCGAAGTCATCACAAATACGACTTTACATCTGAATCCATTTGTACCAAGTTTTAGCAGCAATTTAGGACTATCCGTGCTTCCCGAGTTCTCACCCCTCTAGAAGGAGAGAAGGAACTGCATGTGCTTTATAGTCTTGTAAGGAAGTTTCCATGGCAATGACACTCAGTTTCAGGGGGAAAGATGATGGACATTAAGCAATGCAAAGAATATAATAGAAAACTTTACTTTTTTTAATGTTTGTTTTTGAGAGAGAGAGAGACAGAGTGCAAGTCAGAGAGGGGCAGAGAGAGAGAGGGAGACACAGAATCCCAAGCAGCCTCCAGGCTCTGAGCTGTCAGCACAGAGCCTGAAGAACCCACGGACCGTGAGATCATGATCTGAGCTTAAGTCAGACGCTTAACTGACCGAGCCACACAGGCCCCTCCCCCCCATTTTTTAAGAGAAGCAACACAAAGCCAAATTTTAGCCCATACTCTTTTTTTTTTTTTTAATGTTTTATTCATTTCTAGGAGAGAGAGAGAGACAGCGTGAGCAGGGGAGGGTCAGAGAGAGAGGGAGTCACAGACTGAAACAGGCTCCAGGCTCTGAGCTGGCAGTCAGCACAGAGCCCGATGCGGGGCTCAAACCCACCAACCGCGAGATCATGACCTGAGCGAAAGTCAGACGCTTAACCGACTAAGCCACCCAGGTGCCCCAGCCCATACTGTTTAAAAACAAACACATAGATGGGCCCCTGGGCGGCTCAGTTGACTTGGGCTCAGGTCACAGTCTCGGGGCTGTGTGTTCCAGCCCCACATCAGGCTTACTGCTGTCAGTACAGATTAAGCTTTGGATCTTCTCTCTCCCTCTCTCTTTCTGCCCCTCTTCCACTCATTCTTGCTCCCCTCTCCCTCTATCAAAAAATAAATAAACAGAAAAAAACTTAAAAGATAAAAGCAAACACATAAGAGTCTTTTAAAAGTTCAATTATCTTAAATAGAAAATTTTGCCAATAAGCTGATGATGTTTCTTCAAATTTGAAGAATGTGAGCACCTCAACGATATTCGTTCCCTGCCCTGTCACTCTATGCTGCCCAGGCACCATCCCTGGGAGCTCATGGGGAATATAGGGTCTCAGACACCACACCAGACCTAATGCATCAGAATCTGCATTTTAACAAGCCCCCAGGTGATTAATGTGCATGTTAATGTTAGAGAAACACTGCTCTAGATTCTACAGGAGAAATGCTTACCCACCCACCCCACATTTGAGAAACCTCAGCTTTGAAAGAATATAGAACCTAAGGAGTTCGATAGTTCAATGTCTTGAGTGAAATAATCTAGAGAATCTAAATCAATAAATCTATTCTATAATCCTGAATTTCTAATCGAGTATGTTCCTGTGATGAAAAGTGTAACATAGATCCTAAAAGATCTGTATGTACTTCATAAATTAGCTCATAGGCATTTATTAATTTCCCATCCCACACTATCTTTTGAAAAATTTTTTTCCTCTAAATTACGCTACTATATATGGGATTAATTACATTGCACTGGTTAAAGATAAAATATTTTCCCAAACTACTTAAAAATTTTATTATGGCAGTTGTGGTTTACAAAGAAAATTTGGATGTTAAGTGATAAAGTATGTCCTTTTTGAAAAAAATAAGAGAGATAATTGACACAAAACATTGTATCAGCTTTAGATGTACACATAATAATTTGATATATGTACATGCTGCAAAATGATCACACTACGTGAACACCCATCCCTTCACATAGTTACAAACATATATTGTGTATGTGTGGGTGTGACCAAAACTTTGAAAGTGTACTACCTTAGCATCTTTCAAACATGTCATGCAGTATTATTAACTATAGCCACCACTCTGTGCGTTACATTCTGTGCGATACTCCATCGTCAGGGATGGAGTATATCCTACCAACTGGGAGTGTGTGCCTTTTGACCACCTTACTTGATTCAACTAACAGCACTCCCCTGCCACACACGCCAAGTCTCCGGAATCCACCAATCTTTTCTCTGTATCTCTGAGTTCGTTTTTTAAAAATGAACTTCTATATAAGTGATATCATAAAGTATTTGTCATTCTCTTGACATAATGCCCTGAAAGTCTATCCATGTTGTCAGAAATGGAGGGATTTCCTTTTTTATGGCTGAACAATTTCTGCCAGATAATTGAATCTATCTAATGGGTTATACAAGTATATATCATATTCCATTATACATATTTATAGGTACAATATTCCATTATATATAATCTATGCACTCTATATATAGCCCATATTTTCATTTTATGGAAATATATATATTACATATATACATAATGGAAATAATTATGGAAATATACATATTATATATATACATGCCATATTTTCTTTATCCATGTATTCACTGATGAATACTCAGGTTGTTTTCACATCTTATTATAAATGGGGCTTCACTGAACTCTGGGGTGCAGATATAGTCTCAAAATAGTGATATTCTCTTCAAATGGAATTGATGGGTGTGGTAATTCTTTTTTTAATTTTTTCAGTAACCTCTATCCTCTTTTCCATATGGCCACACTCATTTACATTCCCACCAACAGTGTTCAAGAGTTCCCCTTTCTCATGATCCTCACAGATAAATGTCATATTTTTTTCATAACAGCCATTCTATCAGTTTTGAGGTCATCTCTCTCTGTGGTTCTGATTTACATTTACTTGATATTTAGTGATGTCGAGCACCTTTTCGTGTACCTGTTGGCAATTTCTATGTCTTCTTTGGAAAAATGTGTATTCAGATTCTGTGACCATTTTAAAAAATTGAAGTATGATTTACATGTAACATCATATTGGTTTCAGGAGTACAACATTATTAGGTGAGATTTGTAAATTTGCAAAATTATCACCACAATAAATCTAGTTAATATCCATTACTATACAGTTACACATTTTTTCTTGTTATGAAAACTTTTAAGATCTATTCTCTTAGGAACTTTCAAATATCAATACAGTATTATTAAGCATATCACCATGCTGTACATTACATTCTGTGACTTATTTGTAACTGGAAGTTCATACATTTTTGACCCCCCTCCACCCACCTCACCCACCCTTGCCACCTGCCTCTGACAACCATGAATCTGTACCTATGAGTTTGGTTTTTTTTAAGAGATCACATATAAGTGAAATCATGCTATTTATGTTTCTTTATCTTGTTGAACTTAGCAAAATGCCTTCAGAGTCCATCCATGTTGTCACAAATGGCAAGATTTCATCCTTTTTAATGGCTAAATAATATTCCATTGGATATGTACACTGTTTCTTTGTCCACTCATCTGTTGATGAACAGGTAAATCACTACTTCACTATGATCTTCTTCTGAGGCTTTATCTTGTTCTTTCACTTGGAATATATTCCTCTGTTTCTTCATTTTCCTTGACTGTGTTGGTTTCCATGTTAGAGAAAACAGCTCTCCCAGTCCTAACTAAAACACCCTCGTGTAGGAGATACAGCTTATCATTCAACTCCATCCTAGCTTTCAGTTGTCTCTCAAACTTTTGTGATTGTCCAAGCAGCCTACCTTATTCCCAGTGGTCTCAGTCATGGAGGGCATGCTAAGACTTCACAGAGTCCTGAAGAGGAGGAGTCCTAGTCAGCACCTCAATTTGGGCTGATTGGAAGCCAGTCCCTCACCTGTTGCATAAAGTATGCAACTATACCTCTTTCAGGGAAACACTGGGAAATGGGCGATTCCGCGTGCTCTCTCTGTACTGAGCCCTGCAGCGACAGTCAGTTAAGAACTGTTTCTTTAGGGGCACCTGGGTGGCTCAGTCAGTTAAGCAACTTTGGCTCAGGTCATGATCTTGTAGTTTGTGAGTTCAAGCCCTGCGTTGGGCTCTGTGCTGACAACTCAGAGCCTGGAGCCTGCTTTGGGTTCTGTGTCTCCCTCTCGCTCTGCCCCTTCTCCACTCATGCTTTATCTCTCCATCTCTCTCAAAGATAAATAAACAGTAAAAAAGGAAAAAAAGAACTGTTCTTTCTTTCTTACTGTACTGCTGACCACCAGGGCCTGGTTATCAAGGGGTGTGTCGTGTGGGTTGCAGCCACAAAAGCTGGGGTGCCAGATGTGTATATGAGCTCCTTTCTCAGAGACACCAACAACCTGGGACAGGATAGGAGAGTTCAAAGATGGTGCCTGCCCACTGGGCTCCCCAGTTTCTGGAGAGGCCTGCCTTGGGGCTCACCGACATGTGTTTAATGAGAAGCCCATTCCTTAGGCCATAGCTATGCAGAGAGGCTGAAAAGCAAGTCACAGAAAGACTGGGCTGATCTCAGCTGGCCAACCTCCGTGCCACCTCCTGGGTCGGGCAGCCAGTTAACAATGGTTTCTCCATTTGTCCCAGTCCTACGTGACCTGCAGGCATAAGCCCTGAGGGCCACCAGACAGGTGCACATGTTCCTTTTCGGAGATACTGCCGCTGTGGAGCACGGGAGAGGGAGAGCGAAAGATGGCGCTGGCTCTCTTAAGGTCTCCGGAGAGGACCATGGCCAGAGTTGGGTTTAGTTAGAAGCCTGTCACCTCAGGCCTCAGCTACACAGATAAGCTCATAGGCCTCTTTCACAGAAAGACTGGGGGTGCCTCTCAGACCGCTGTGTGGGCCGTGCCTTGGAGCACAGCCAGGTAGCAGCTGCTTTTCTGTTCCAGTCCTGTGACGTTAGCCTCCCTGGTCACCAGTGCCAGGTGATCAAGGGATGTTCCCTGAGTAGCAGCCACAAACACCAAAGCCCCAGATGTGTAAGTGAACTCCCTTCTGAATGATACCAGCAGCTTAGAGCCGGGGAGCAGCGGGCAGCAAGACAGGGCCCTCCAGCCTCCGTGGGCTTCAAAGAGTATTTCAGTTGGGTCCTAGGCGTGTGTTACATTAGATGCCTGCCCTTCGGGCCAAAGCTTTTAAGATAAACAAATAGGTCTCTTACCAGGAAAAACTAGTCAGCTGCCTCTCCACTGTACCCTGGGGGGTTTTGTATCGACCCAAGGTGGATTTAGTTTTCAGGTTTCTTTCAGAGAGAACTGTTTTGTATGTGGCTGTAGATGCCGCACGTAGGAGAGGAGATGAGTTCAGGGGATCCTCCTACATCGCTGTCTTGAAGTAGAGGCCCAGCTTACAAGACCCATTATTTGCTAGCTGGAGAGATTTTGATTAATACCTGTGAAGGAACCAGTATTTTGATGCAGAGAATTTAAACAGGAAAGGAAAGTGAGGAGCAAAAAGCCATACTGTTTTGCTTTCCTAAGACATTATTTCGCCACAAAACTTTTAGACTTGTAAAAATATTCTACTGACAATATTTCCTGCTCATGCTATTGTGTGTATATAATTTTAAAAATATACTACTGATTGAGAAATCAAATATGCATACCACAAATTCTACAAATATAAGATTGAAGGTTCATGGAGGCATTGTGGTTTAAAAAAATACAACCAATAATATAAAAGCGTGAGCTCTTTATGTGTAGGCAATGTATTTTTATTACATACCCTAAACCAAATGACTAGTATAAAGACAAAATATATCATAAAACCATGAATACCAAAAGTCTTAAAATTATTAGGTTTGATATAAAAGTCACTTCCAAAGCTACAAGAAAATTACTGAAAATCAATAAAAATCAAATTTCAAAGCACCTAATCTTAGTCTATGCTCCAGAATTTATTCTAAGTCTTCTACTAAATTGAAAATTATTTCATCAACATTTAAGTTTGATGTTTAAAAAACCTATTCTCCCTAGGAGGAACATACTTGTACACTTGTTTTCTATTATAAGTCCCCCCCTAACATTTTTCATTTTATAGATGAAAACAAAAATAAGGTTGATGAGGTGGCTTGTAAATCTTACGCCTCAGTAATGTTAAGTTTAACCTCAACAGTTTTACTGCAACCGAGATTAAGAGAATATAAATGGGCAATCAAACTCTGCTGCTTTTCACTCCCCAGTTTAACAAGTATAAGTAACAGCTCTAAAGGAAAAGAAATTGAACTGGGTATTCGAATGGGACCCCTGCACAGCTTCTTACAATTACCTAAGCTCCACGGACAAATGGAAACTTTCATCATAAAAACTCCACTGAATACAACTGTCCGAGTCTCCAGTGACCTGGTCTAAATTTCGTCTTGGCCCCTGGTCCAATTTAGGGAACGGGGGAAAGCTGGGTGGGGAAGGCCCCACGGTGGCCCGCGATTTGCTATAGAACTTAAACCTCAAGTCCCACAGAACTTTTTCCTGCAGTCATAACAGATGAAGCAAGTCTGCACAGATCGCTCTGACTGCTGGGACAGGAAAAGCAGCCTAAGATATTGTTAGTAAACAGATGTGACCGGCATGGCACATGACGCAGGCGCAGCTCAGGCAAAGGCGGCGTGAGGTACAGAAGCAAATGCTGCGCGGAAGTATGTCAGGAGTGAGAAGGCCCGTAAGTTAGAAGAAATGTCCTTTAATTTACCTTTTCCTCTGTCTTTGAAGACATCTGTACAGGCAGGTGCAAAGTACTGCAAGGCCAACAACTACAAGAAACCAGGAAATAAATGACACGTGACACTGAGAACTGACTGCCAAGATTCAAAACGTAGCAGCAGAAATAAGTCAATATTGGTTACATTTCAGTGGTCAGAAAATGTTATTATATTTAAGCACATATATATGCAAATTCCGTCTGGACTCTTTGGTAGCTGAAGTTCATACTGTGGAGTCACTTGAATGGTTCACAGTACGTCAGGGAAGAATCCTTGCTTAGCTTAGAGAAGTGCCCAGAGCATATTTGGGACCCAAAGTCATGGCTAATCATCCTGAAAACACACGGAGTATTGAGGGTTTGTTACTAAGTGGACATGTAGAATATAAAAGAATATACATTCACCAGCAAAACGCATAGTATCACATACAGGGGCAGACTATTCTAGACTGGTGTACTTCAAATTATGAAAACTATAGAAACTGAAAAGTCATTTAAAAAATAATGCACTTCCTCGCAATAAATTTTTGATTTAAGTGGCATCGAAGTTTGGGCTACTTACGGATAGTAAGAATAATCACAGCAATGATACCTGCGTCTGGGAAAACATGAAAACAGTTTGAAGATAATTGAGCACACAGGGGTCCCAGAGAGTAGTTAGTTGCATTGAATCTTGCTCAGATCATCTATACAGTACAGCAAGCAAAGAGTTCCTCAGTCTCGTTTTAGCATGACTGCTAGTGTGTCCGGGTCATTCTGATCACAGAGCCCTTGGACTCTGATCCCACATTCAGGGGCCACCTTGTGAAACTCTTAACTGGAATAACTTCTCATTGTTATATGTTGTAGCCACCACACCAGGTTATTTAGTAAAGCTTATTGGGTACTTAGAATCCCCTAGATGAGAGGAAATTGCCTACATGTCTCCATACTTAAGTACCATTTATGTTTAGCATGTTATCTGGACTATTACAATCACTATAAATGTCAAATTTTGTGAAACTTTGTTCCTTCCTTAAGGACAAATAATTTGAACATGATAGAAATTACATGTAGAACTCCAAGGTTTCATAAGGAAGAGTAATTAATAGCCAAAATAATACCTAATTCTTCAAATTCTTCTAATAATACTGATTCCTTGGGCTCGGGATAGCCTAGGGGAAAAAATAGAAAAAAAAAACAAGAAAGACTAAATCTTAATGATCCATAAATACACTGGTTTTTGCTTTTTGTCTTTGTATGAAACTGCTTATAATTTCATTTTCCTTATATATTAATGTTTCTCAATAAAAGTATAAATTACAAATTTATACTTGATGTCATCAGCAGTCTTCTTCCTGTGCACTGATATTTCTTGTGACAATATTCTGTGGTATAGCAAGCAAATTTGTCACTGCCGTATCCTCAAAATTAGCCTGAATTCAACATGATTCTACTTACAATTAAAAGATAGAGGACTTAAAAACAATTTAGAAGTTGATCGGGAGTAGAAAGACTCGTCAACATAATAAAAGCCATTTATGAAAAACCCATGGACAACATCATATTTAAGACTGAAAGATTTTCCTTTAAGATCAGGAATAGGACAGGGTGCCTTTGTTTGCCACTTCAATTCAACACAATATTGCAAGTTCATGTTAAAGCAATTAGGTAAAAAGAAATAAAAAGCATGCAAATTGGGAAGAAATAAAATGATCTCTGTTCACACGTGACATGATCTTTTACACAGAAAACTCTAAGGATTACACACACACACACCACCTAGTACACCGAATAAATGAACATAGTAAAGTCGCAGGATACAAAAATCAACATGCAAAAAAATCAATTGCATTTCTACACACTAATAATAAGCAATGTAAAGAGGAAATTAAGAAAACAATTCCATTGACAATTGAAGGAAAAAGAGCTACCCTATGGCCCAGCAATTGCATTACTATATATTTATCCAAAGGATATAAAAATGCTGACTTAAAGGGGCACATGCACCCCAATGATTATAGAAGCACTGTTGACAATAGCCAAATTATGGGAAGAGCCCAAATGTCCATTGACTGATGAATAGATAAAGAAAATATGGTATATATTTAAAATGGAATATTACTCAGTGATTAAAAATAATGGAATCCTGCCATTTACAGCAACGTGGATAGAACTAGAATGAATACATTCAATGCATGCTAAGCAAAATCAGTCAGAGAAAGACAAAGATATGATTTCACTCATATGGAATTTAAGAAGCAAAACAGATGAACATAGGGGAAGGGAAGGAAAAATAAAGTAAGATAAAAACAGAGCGGGAGATGGGGCGCCTGGGTGGCTTAGTCGGTTAAGCGTCCGACTTTCGCTTAGGTCATGATCTCACAGTTCTGACTGTGCTGACTGTCAGCTCAGAGCCTGGAGCCTGTTTCAGTCTGTGACTCCCTGTCTCTCTGACCCTCCCCTGCTCACGCTGTCTCTCTCTCTCCTAGAAATAAAAAAAAAAAAAAGAAAGAAAGAAAGAAAAAAAACAGAGCGGGAGGCAAACCATAAGAGACCCTTTTTAAAAAATGTTAGTTTATTTTTCTAACTATAATTTATTGTCAAGTTAGCTAATATACAGTGTATACAGTGTGCTCTTGGTTTTGGGAGTAGATTCACATGATTTATCACTTACATACAGCACCCAGAGCTCATCGAACAAGTGCCCTCCTCAGTTCCCATCACCCATTTCCTCCTCCCTCTTCCCTCCGCTTCAACCCTCAGTTTGTTCTCTGTATTTAAGAGTCTCTTATGGTTTGCCTCCCTCTCTGTTTGGAACTATTTTCCCCTTCCCCTCCCCCATGGCCTTCTGTTAAGTTTCTCAAGACCCACATATGAGTGAAAACATATGATATCTGTCTTTCTCTGACAGACTTACTTCACTCACCATAATACCCTCCAGTTCCATCCACATTGTTGCAAATGGCAGGATTTCATTCTTTCTCATTGCCAAGTAGTGTTCCATTGTATATATAAAACAGATCTTTATCCATTCATCAGTTGATAGACATTTGAGCTCTTTCCATAATTTGTCTATTGTTGATAGCACTGCTATATAGAGACTCTTAAGTTCAGAGAACAAACAGGATTGCTGGAGGGGTGGTGGGTGGGGTTACGAGCTAAATGGGTGATGGGATGAGCACTAGGTAAGTGATGAATCACTAAATTCTATTCCTGAAACTGTAATTATACTTTATGTTAACTAACTTGGATTTAAATAAAATTTAAAAAAGAATAAAAGACTTTGTAATAAACTTCACAAATGAGGTAAGAGAGTTGTGCACTGAAAATTATAAAACACTGCAGAAAGAAATTTAAAAAGACATAAATGAATGGAAAGAAGTCCTGTGTCCATGGATTGGAGGGCCGAATGATGTTAAGATGCAAATATGACATGAAGCAAGCTGATGAAGTACAACCCCCCAAAAGCCTAAATATGCTCTTTGCAGAAATAGAAAAATCCATTTGAAAATCCATATGGAATCTCAAGGGACTAGGAATAGTTAAAGCAATCATGAAAAGGGAAAGCAAAGCTAAAAGGACTCATAGTTTCTGATTTCAAAACTTACTACAAAGCACAATAATTAAAATAGAATGGCACTGGCATAAAGACAGATATACAGAGGCACCTGGGTGGCTCAGTCGGTTAAGCATCTGACTATTGATTTCAGCTAAGGTCATGCTCATGGTTTGTCAGTTCGAATCCCACATCAGGCTCTTAGCTGATGGCATGGAGCCTGCTTGGGATTCTCTCTCTCCCTTTCTCTCTGCCTTTCCCTTGCTCTCTCTC
Source organism: Proteles cristata cristata (assembly GCA_017311185.1). Classification (NCBI taxonomy): domain Eukaryota; kingdom Metazoa; phylum Chordata; class Mammalia; order Carnivora; family Hyaenidae; genus Proteles; species Proteles cristata. The sequence continues at coordinate 1,242,820 of JAESUZ010001426.1, read as the reverse complement.
TCTCTCCAAAGTAAATAAACATTAAAAACAAAGACAGACATACAGACCATTGGAATAGAAGAGATGCCACAAAATAAACCTTTGCCTATATAGTCAAATAATTCTCTACAAGGGTGCTAACAACATTCAATAGGGAAAAAGCAAACTTTTTCACAAATGCTTTTGAAAACTGAATCTCCATATATACAAAAGGATAAATTTTAACACTTGCTATACACCAACTACAAAAATTAATTAAAAATCAACCAAATACCCTAAATCTCTAAAACTATAAAACTCTTAGAAGAAAATAAGAGTGCAGGCTTCATGGTGTTGGATCTGGTAATGATTTATTGAATGCGATGCAAAAGCATAGGCAACAAAAGAAAAAAACAAATAAATTAGACCACATTAAAACTAAAAGCTTCTGTGCATTAAAGGACACTAACAGCAGAGTGAGAAAACAACCCAGAGAATGGGAGGAAACATCTGAAAATCATATATCTAATAAGGGAATGATATCCAAAATATAAAATGAACTCCTAAAACTCAAAAATAAAACAGAAAAACAACCCATCAAAAACAGACAAAGTACCTGAATAGACATTTCTCCAAAGAAGATATACAAATGGCCACTAGCACATGAGAAGATGCTCAACACATTGCTAATTGTTAAGGAAATGCAAATAAAAACCACAATGAGATAATACCTCTTGTATATTACATATATTCTAATGGTTATTATCAAAAAGCAGAAAATACTATGTGTTGGTACAGGTCAATAAATTGAAACTTTTTTGGTTTGAGAGAGAGAGCACAGTGAAAGAGGTAGAGAGAGAGAATCCTAAGCAGGGTCCATGCCCAGCGTGGAGCCTGACATGGGGCTGGATCTCATGACGCTGAGATCATGACCTGAACTGAAACCAAGAGTTGAACGCTTAACTGACTGGGTCACCCACGTGCCCCAAGAAATTGGAACTTTTGTGGATTGCTGATGGGAATGTAAATGGTCCAGCCACTATGGAAGACAGTATGGTCATTCCTCAAAAGAATAAACATAGAATTTTCATGTAACCAGCAATTCTACTCCTAGATATATAGCACCCCAAAATTGCAAACAGGGGCTCAAAATTAAAAGTTAACAACTGAAAACAAGACTCAAACACTTGAAAGCCAATATTCAGAGAAACATAATTCAGAGTAACCAAAATGTGGAAACAACCCAAGCAATTGTCTATCAACAAATGAATGAATAAACAAAATGCACAAAACAGTGGAATATTATTCAGTCATAAAAAGGAATAAAGTTCTGATACATACTACAAGGTGGATAAACCTTGAAAACATTATGCTACATGAAATAAGGCAGAAATTATTCCACTTCTATGAAGTAGGTCAACTAGCCAAATTCATGAAGACAGAAGACAGAAGGGTGGAGGGGTTGAGAGTTATTGTTTAATGTGTAGTAAGTTTAAATTTGAGATGATGAAAAAGTTTTGGAGATGGATAGGAGTGCTGGTTACAAACAACGTGGATGTACTTCATGCCACTGAAACGTCCACTCATGTAACAAAATGTTATAAAAAGCAATCTATAATCTTAAAAGAAAACTGACTGGTGAAAATAAGACCCAAAACCCCTGAAAAAATGTTCACTTCATATTAAAAGTGTTTTAACTTATAATGAACTCTCATAAATCAACAAGAAAAATATTTTAGAAACCTAATTTTTAAAAAATGAGCAAAGAGCCTGGATAAATCAATGCAGACTAAAAAGTTCAAATTCACTGATGACAATTAAAGAAATGAAAATTAGAACCAGACATAATGTGACAGTCGTCACCTCATTAGGTTGTTAACAATATAAGCAGGAGAAATCAGTACTGAACCTGGATACTTTGAAACTGGAGGTTTGGTTGGATGAGTAGGCTTGAAACCTGGAAAAATAAAGTGAATACAATTCACTAGCCTTATAATAAATACAAAATTATGGATTTAATTTTGAGTTTTTATTTTCAAAAAAGACTCATTTCTCAAAATGAAAAATACAAATATCTTCCAAATTTTGCGAATCTACTTCTGGGAATTTAACCTAATGTATATTTGCACAAGTTCAGAAGCATGTATGACTAGAAGTTACCTAACAATAGATCATAAAAGTAATGTGTTCAGAGTAGACACACATATCTTGAAAAAAAAATACCATCCAAGTCATATCATACTACATGAGAAGTTGTACCTTTTTCTTTTCTGCCTAGTATTTCTCAGACTTAAAAAATATTTGCACACTTAGATCTGCTTTAACACCATTATATATTGTTGGTCCTTTTGATATAGTCTTTCTCTGACTGATGAGAAAAAATGATTGACAATCCTGTGGAGAGTTTTGATTTTTTATTTTTAAAAAAAGATCCCTGTAGTTTCTCTTCTTTACAAGCCTTTTCTTACAGATTTTCTTCTAAAGACTAAACTGTATCAGTGTTCTATAAATCCTTTATGAAATGCTTATGGTTCAACTCTTTAAAAAGACCATATCAACAAACATAGCATACCACAGTGCATATACCCACTAGGACCATGGGAGTAAATATGGATGGGTCATGGAGTATAAATGTCATATGCAATCTTACGAGGTCAGTCCACCAAAAAATCATTTCTTTCCCTCCAAACTTCATGGCACTCAACTAAAGCACACAAGGAGGCTATTGGGCACTAGGTTTACAGGAATTATTAAAAACATATTCTAATTACCATACTAACATGCATAATTCCACAAATCCTTTAAAATAGTACGGCCATAGGAAATATACAAACAAATTAAGTCAAGCATGATCTGTCTGAGTTCAACACTTTCAAAAAACAGGAAGCTGAAGTCCACAGAAATGAGGTTACTTGAGTGAGCTGAGCCACACTAGCACCTTCACATGAGTGAGGTCAGTCCAGGCTAATGTCCCTCCCCCAATTCCTATTGTCTCTTGCTTCTGATGCAAAGAGAGGCCAAAGATAGCAGCACTGAAATCAGGAAGTTATTTCCTTCCAACATGGCAAAATAATCTTTTGAGTCTTAAACAAAGTAGCTGACCTGCAAGAGATCCTTCATTTCATTTCAGTGAACAAGGATGTTTCCTGCCTTTCAGTTGCTATGAAGTTCAGGTGCAGTTGCCAAATAAAAACGCCCAGTGAAGAGAAAAAGCATAATTGTATGAAGTTGGAAGGGGTGGGGGTGGGGAGAGAACATACAGGTCTTATTTGGAGATAGTAGATATTTTCCAGTTTAAATTGTGCTACATAAAAAATAAAAAACTAAACTGGTTGTAGTCCAGCAAATGAAACATAGTCCTAGACCAGGAAGATACCCTAAAGGAGCAAACAAATCACTTTTAAAAAGAATGAAACAGCAAAGTCTACCCGGAAAACACACATGTTAAAAAACAGAAGCCATAGGCCTTTCTCTTCACTAATATTAATTCGAGTGATGCTATAAGTCACATGAGCTACATATACAAGCTTTCCATATGCCAAGCACTATGCAAAGTGTTACATGCATCCCACTTAAACTGTATGTAACCTTCCCAAGTTTACATACCTGTGTATATCTGTGGACTATGCCAAATAATTTTAGAAAAACTAAACAGAACTAAAATGGCTGTAAACATGTCCTTCATTCTTTCATTACTCAAAATGATGAATGACTATCAATCACATGAATGTAAAGGATTTTTGTAAAATATAAACAGGAAAGTACAACTCGGAATGACTCAAAATTAGACGTTTTATATGGGGAGAAATCTGTACTGAAAAAAACATAATGTAGAATTAACTACTTCAGAATTACTGTTTTCATGTCATTTATATGAATTATGCCTTTTATTCCTGACTTAATATATGTAAAAATTCTCATGCTTCAAACTACTCTAAAAGTGGTTGCTATACATTTTTACACATAAAAATACTAAATGAGAAATTTATATACCTGTGTGATGCAGATAACATGTACAGACCCTATGAAAACATACAAAATCACAGCACAGCAATGATATCATATCTCTATCATGTAAATAAATACAAGATGGAGTAAAACACTAAAATGTTTTTCTTTCTAATTATCCAGTTTCATTGATATTTGGTGTCAAAAAATTAAAACTAAGAAGAAAGAAAGATGGAAAAAAAACATTTGTACCTTTAATACATGTCGGCATATCAGGTTCCCAAGTATTTTTCTCACCACAGAACACTGGGTTGCTGCCATTAAGATAAAAACCCGGGAGGCATTCAAATAGAACCACTGCTTGGTAGGAATATTTTTCTCTGACTCCTGATACCAGTTTTCCATTCACAAGTACTGGATGTTCACATTTGACCACTGAAAAGTCGAGAAACTCTAGAATTAATGGAAAGCTGCTTTAACATAGGATTAGAAAAAAATAGTGTCAAAGAGTAATTTCCAAAGGGAAGAAACATTCAAGGAATGAAAGGCAAGGTGTTAATTAAAAGAAAAAAGAAATACCCAAGAAACCTTTATACATATGCACATTTGAATTCCAAGGAAATGGATTTAGAGAAATCGAATAACTTTTTTCCACCTAGAAAGACTGCCATTAGAGTTTATTGGCTTTCCTATGTTTTTTCCCATTACTGACAACTTTTCAGAAGGGTCTGACCACCACATACAAATTCGAGGCCCGTTCAAGAGCAACCTTTGATCTTCATCAGCTCTAGGGATTTTTTTTAAAGGTCACGTTGACCCTGTTGCAGTACCCTGCTTTTTAGAGAGGTAGGAAAATCTTTTCTGAGAAGGTCATACTTGAGTTCAAATTTAAAAGTTGAAAAGCAAGTAGCCATGCAAGGATATGCAAAAAGAAAGTTCTCAGGTAGCAACAACATACATAAATGGGGTGTTCAAGAAACAGAAAAGCCAATGGAATTAGGGCAGTGTTTTCCAAACGTCTTGGCCTGCGAGCCAGAGATCAACTTACCAGTTGTAAACTGGTATATAAGCACACAGGCCTGAAATACAAGTCAGCCTCATACCAGCCTGCTCTGCTATTTCCCACTCTGCTCCACCTCTTAAGAAGTAAACATGGATGGAACTTGAGGGTGTTATGCTGAGTGAAATAAGTCAGGCAGAGAAGGACAAATACCATATGTTTGCACGTATAGGAGGATTAAGAGGAGAAGAAGGGAGGAAATAGTTGGGGAGAGGGAGGGAGGCAAACCATGAGAGACTCTTGAATGCTGAGAACAAACTGAGGACTCATGGGGGTGAGGTGGAGGGGAGGTGATGTGCATGGAGGAGGGCACTTGTGGGGATGAGCACTGGGTGTTATATGGAAACCAACTTGACAATAAACTATTGTAAAACAAAAAAAAAGAAGTAAACTACTGCTCATGACCTGATAGGTGGATTTCAGAATCTATTAATTAATCTACTAATTAATCTTTTCACCATTGTGCTAAACCACTGTTAACTGCAGTAATGATTTCCTTTAAGTTTGCTAGACATAATTTACATACAGTAAACCTCGACTTTTTAAGTGTAACGCCCATGTGAGGTTTGACAAAGACAAATAATCATGTAATTACCACAATAAAGACACAGAAAAGTTCCATTGCCACCTAATAGTTCCTCATGCCACTCTGTAATCAACCCTTCCCACCCCCACAACCACCTTCACCAACCAGTGGAATACTGATTTCTTTACTATTCCTATAGAGCTGCTTTTCCAGAATGTCGTAATGGGATCACAGCCTCTGAGTATGAGTTATTTCACTTAGCATCATGCATTTGATAGTCATTCCTATTGCTGCTTGGATTAGAGCTCACTCCCTTTGATTGCTGAGTATAATTGCATTGTATGGTTGTAAAATGGTTGTTTGCCATTCGTGAGCTGAAGGACTGGTGGGTTGCCTCTGGTGTGGGACAATTATGACTAAGGTAGCTGAATATTCTCACACAGGTTTCTCTGTGAACATGTTTTCATTTACTCGGATTGATGAGTTGTACGGCAAGTATATGTTTAACTTAAAATGTAAAAATATATTCCAGAGTAGTCATACCACTTTGTATTCTTAGCAGCAATATTTGAAAATTCCAATTGTTCTATATCATTGCTGGTACTTGGTATTGTCAGTTTTTTTTTGTATTTAATTTCAGTTGTTTTATCAGGGGTGTCGAGTGGTATCTCTTTGTGGTTTTAAATTACATTTCTATAGTTACTAATTATATTAAGAAATTTTCATGTACTTTTTTGACATCTGTATATCATGTTTGTTGAAATAGGTCTACTCAAATATCTTATCCATTTTTTTTTAAATTGGTTTGTATTCTAAGATTGAGCTTGGAGAATTCTTTATGTATCCTATGATACATAAAGAATAAAAGTTAGATAAGTTATTATCTGATACATGCTTTGCTAATATTTTCTCCTGGCCTATTACTCTTCCCCCCACCCCCATTCCTTTAACAATTCTTTTGCAGACCAGAAGTTTTGAATTTGGAACATCCAATTTTTTTTTTCTTTGAAGGACCATATTTTATGGGTGGTATTTAAGAAATTTTTGGCTAGGTCACAAGTACTTTGTATGTTTCCTTGCAAAAATCTTACGTTTTAGGTTTTACATGTAATTCTATGATTCTTTTTTTCTAAAATTTTTAATTTTTAAAAACTTTAATTGCTCTTTTATTTTTTTAGTATGAGAATTACACATCAGAGTTCAACAGGTAGAATTCATTATCCAAAGAAACATAAATCGTTTTCAGTTTTTCCATTTTTATATATTTTTAACTTTATTTATTTAAATTCAAGTTAGTCAACATACAGTGTAGTATTGGTGTCAGAGGTAGAATTCAGTGATTCATTGCTTACATACAATACCCAGTGCTCATCCCGACAAGTGCCCTCCTAAAGGCCCCTCACCCATTTAGCCCATCCCCCCCACCATCCTCCTGTCCAGCAACCCTCAGTTTGTTCTCTTGTATTTAAGAGTGTCTTACGATTTGCCTCCCTCTCTGTTTTTATCTTATTTTTCCTTCCCTTTCTCTATGTTCATCTGTTTTGTTTCTTAAATTCCATATATGAATGAAATCACATGATAATTGTCTTTCTCTGACCTATTTCCCTTATTGTAGTACACTCTAGTTCCATCTATGTTGTTACAAATGGCAAGATTTCTTTATTTGAGTATGAGTTTATATACAATGTTACATTAGTCTCAGGTGTACAACATGGTGATTCACCATCTCTGTATGTTATGCTGTGCTCATCACAAGTGTAGCTACCACTTGTCACCATACAATATCATTGACTATACTCCCTATGCTGTACCTTTTATTCCTGTGACATATTCATTCTATATTGGGAAACCTGTATCTCTCATTGCCTTTCACCCATTTTGTTCATCTTCCCACCTCTCTTCCCCCTGGCAATCATCCATTTGTTCTCTGTATTATAGGTCTGATTCTGCTTTTGTTTGTTTCTTCATTTGTTTTTCAGATTCTACATGAGTGAAATCATACGGCATTTGTCTTTCTCATTCTGACATATTTCACTTAGCATAATACTTCCTAGGTCCATTCATGTTGCAAACCACATGTTTTCATCTCATCCTTTTTATAGCTATGTAATATTCCCCACCCCACCCCCGTGTGTGTGTGTGTGTGTGTGTGTGTGTGTGTGTGTGTGCATATATCACACCTTCTTTAGCCATTCATCTCTCGATGGACACTTGTTGCTTCTGTATCTCTATTCTAAATAATGCTGCAATAAACATAGGAGTGCATATATCTTCAAATAAGTGCTTTCATTTTCTTTGGGTAAATACCCAGTAGAGGAATTATTGGATCTCTATGATTCATTTGAATAAATGTTTGCCCATGGTGCTAACATCAATGAAGGTTCCCTTTTTTTTTCGGCACATGGATATCCAATTGTATTGTACCATTTGTTGACAATATCATCATTTTCCCACTGAATTGCTTGTATACCTGTACGCCTGAAGAAAATCAACTGGACATATTGGCAGGTATCTAGTTCTGGACTTAGTATTCTATTCCATTGCTCTATATGGTTATTCTTTTACCTATACCACATTGTCTTGATTATATGCCTTAAGTATGGTTTACGTTAAGTCTTAACATCAGGTAGAGTGATTTTTTTTTTCAAACTTATTTTCACTATTCTAGCAATTTTGTCTTTTCACAAAAATTTCAGAGTTAGTTTAGTTTATACAAAAAGTTCTGCTGGGGGACACCTGGGTGGCTCATCAGTTGGGCGTCCAACTTTGACTCAGAGCATGGTCTCATGGCTTGTGTGTTTGAGCCCCATGTAGGGCTCTGTGCTGAGAGCTCAGAACCTGGAGCCTGCTTCAGATTCTGTGTCTCCCTCTTTCTCTGCCCCTCCCACTCATAGTATCTCTCTCTCTCTCTCTCAAAAATAAATAAACATTTTTTAAAAAGTTCTTCTGGGATTTTTATTGGGATTGTGCTGAATTTAGGTAAATTACAGAAAATTGACTATTAAATCTAATCTTCCAAACCATACCTAGTGTATATCCCTTCTTTTATTAAGGATTTCTTCAGTTTCCATTATTAGTGTTTAGTAGGTTTTAGCATTAATATCTTTTGCATATATTGTTAGATTTATACTCAAGAATTTCATGTTTTGGAACTACTGTAAATACTTTAAAATTTTCAATTTTTTTTACAAATATAATTTATTGTCAAACTGGCTTACATACAATACCCAGTGCTCATCACAACAAGTGCCCTCCTCAATGCCCACCACCCATTTTCCCCTCTCCCCCACGCTTCCATCCACCCTCAGTTTGTTCTCTGTATTTAAGAGTCTATTGTGGTTTGCCTCCCTCCCTTTCTCTTTGTAACTATTTTTCCCCTGCCCTTCCCCCATGGCCTTCTGTTAAGTTTCTCAAGATCCACATGAGTTAAAACTTATGATATTTGTCCTTCTCTGATTGACTTATTTCACTCAACATAATACTTTCCAGTTCCATACACATTCTGCAAATGGCATGATTTCATTCTTTCTCATTGCCAAGTAGTATTCCATTGTATATATAAACCACATCTTCTTTATCCATACATCTGTTGATGGAAATTTAGGCTGTCTCCATAATTTGGCTATTGCTGAGAGCACTGCTATAAACATTGGGGTACATGTGCCCCTATGCATCAGCACTCCTGTATCCCTTGGGTAAATTCCTAGTAGAGTTATTGCTGGGTCATAGGGTAGTTCTATTTTCAATATTTTGAGGAACCTCCACACTGTTTTCCAGAGGGGCTGCACCAGTTTGCATTCCCACCAACAGTGCAAAAGGGTCCTGTTTCTCCACATCCTCACCAGCATCTGTAGTTTCCTGATTTGTTCATTTTAGCCACTCTGACCAGTGTGAGGTGGTTATCTCAGTGTGGTTTTGATTTGTATTTCCCTGATGATGAGTGACGTTGAGCATCATTTCATGTGTCTGTTGGCCATCTGACTGTCTTCTTTGGAGAAGTGTCTATTCATGTCCTCTGCCCATTTCTTCACTGGATTATTTGTTTTTCAGGTGTTAAGTTTGGTAAGTTCCTTATAGATTTTGGATACTAGCCTTTTATCTGATATGCCATTTGCAAATGTCTTTTCCCATTCCATTAGTTGCCTTTTAGTTTTGTTGATTAAAATTTCAATTTCTGATAGCTTATTGCTAGTATACAGACATATAATGGTCTTCCATATGTTGATCTTATATTTTGAAACCTTGTTAAAACTTCAGTCATTGGGATCTTCTATACAATCAAGTCATAAGTGAATAGAGACTTTATTTCTTACCTTCTAATGTGTATGTCTAATTCTTTCCCGTGCCTTGTTTTAGTAGCTAAGACCTCTTGTACAATGCTGGATAGAGTGGTGAGGGTGGATTTCCTTCTCTTGTTCCTACCTGGGGGAAAATTAGTCTTTTACCAGTAAGTATAATGTTAGCTCTGAGATTTTTGTTGATGCCTTTTATAGGAATGAAATAAAAGTTTGTTCAGAAATTTTAACCTGAAAAAGATGATGAATTCTGTGAAATGCTTTTTAAAAAATATCTATTAAGCAGACCACTTTTTTTTATTATTTATAGTCTCTTGAACTAGTAAATTATACTGATTAATCTTTGAATTTGAACCAATCTTGTATTTATGGGATAAACCTTACTTCATTATGATATATAATTATTGTTATATATGGCAGGATTTGCTTTGTTATATTTTGTTGAGAAGTTTTGGTTCTGTTCATTAAAGATACTGTTTATAATTTTCTTGCAATGTTTTTGTCCAGTTTTGGCATCAGGATAATGCTGTCCTCATGAAATGAGTTGAGAAGTATTCTTTTCTCTTATATGTCTTTAAAAGCATTTTTTTATTATTGTTTTTATTTTTAAGAAAGAAAGCATGTAGGAGGAGCAGAGAGAGAGGGACAGAGAAGGAGATAGAGGGCAAGAGAGAGAATCCCAAGGGGGCTCCTTACTGTCAGCTCAGAGCCTGACATGAGGTTCAAACTCAGGAACCATGAAATCATGACCTGAGTTGAAACCAAGAATCGGATGCTTAACCGACTGAGCCACCCTCTTCTCTTATGTCTTGAAGAGCTTACATGAAGGTACAATTATTTATTCCTGAAATGTTTGTTAGAATTCCCCAGGGAGGCTATGTGGGCCTGCAGTTATCACTTTGGGAAGGTTTTTGTTTTGTTTTGTTTTGTTTTGTTTTGTTTTTAATGTTTACTATTTTTGAAAGAGAGATAGAAAAGAGAGAGAAAGAGAGAGAGGGCAGAGCAAATGTGAGGGAGGGGCAGAGAGAGAGGGAGACACAGAATGTGAAGCAGGCTCCAGGCTCTGAGCTGTCAGCACAGAGCCTGATGCAGGGCTCAAACTCACAAACTGGGAGATCATGACCTGAGCCAAAGTCTGACACTCAACTGTCTGAGCCACCCAGGCATTCCTGTGGGGAGGTTTTTAACTACAGGTTCTATTTCTTTAATAGATATAAGACTACTCAGGGGTACCTAGCTGGCTTTGTGGGTATAGCATACACCTCTTGATATCAGGGTTGTGAGTTCAAGCCCCATAATAGGCACAGAGCTTACTTTAAAAAGGAGGAGGAGGAGGAAGAGGGAGAGGTGGAGAAGGAGGTTATGTATATCTTTGAATAAGTTTTGGTTGGTATTTTGTGTCTTTGAAGGAATTTTTCAATTTCATGTATGCGTTGCCAAATTTATAGATGCAATTTGTTTTCATAATATTCCCCTCTCACCCCATAAACATAGGTAGGATATTTGGTGTTGTCCTCTTTTTCATTTTTGAAATTAATAGTATCTTTTTTTTCTTTCAGTCTGGCTGTAACTTTATCTATTTATCAACTTATTGATTTTCTCCACGAACCAGGTACTGGTTTCATTAATTTTCTCTTTTCCATTTCACTGATGTATTTCTAAAGATATTATCTCCTTCCGTCTCTTTGTTTAGAGTTTAATTTGCTCTTTTTTAGAAGCACGGATTAAGGCTTTTCTTTTTTTCTAACATTAACAATTTCATGTTATACATTTTCCTCTAAGCAATGTTTTTGATGTGTCAGATTTTGATAGTTTGCTATGCTGTGTTTTCCTTTTTATTCAATTCAAAACACTTTCTAAATTGTCTTAGGATTTTTTCTTTGATTCATGGGTTGGTTAGAGGTATCTTGCATAATTTTCAAATATTTTAAGATTTTCTAGGTGATTAACCTGTTTTGATTTCTATATTCATTCCACTGTCATCAGGTAATGCACTCTGAATAATTTCAATTTTTTGAAATTTGTTAAAAGTTATCTTGCTCATTGTAGACCATGTTCCATGTGCACTTGCAATTATTCAGTGGTCCCTTTCTTCCAAGAGTCAAATCCCCTCTAGTGACCCCCTGCTTTTGCTCACTCTCCAGAGTCTTCATCATTGTTTGTTAAATATGTTTTGTTCAGAGCTTATCAATCTTGGCTGTGAGAGGCTTAGTCTTTTACAATTTAGTGTCTCACCAGGACTCTCAGACATCTTGTAATATAAGAAAAGATTTCTTATTCTTAAGACAGTATACGTTGAATTTTTGAGTTCTTTCAAGCAAAAATTCCCAACTCATGCATATATGCAGCAGTTCACAATGTGTGAACTAGACTTCTGAGGACACGTGGGATGGGGAGTGGGGAGCTCTGTAAGTAAACCTGATTTGACTTTACTTGTGTTAATTTCCACTGGAAGTCAATTTTACAGGAGGAGGAAGCCCATATGACTGTTTTGTTTACTTACAGATAAAACTATTTACAAAGTGTTTCCAAACTTATAATGAACAAATGAAGAAGGGAATAAATGGAAATATCATTACCTTTACACTGAGGAGGGTCACTGCTCCACCTGTTATTCCCAATACAAATAAGTTTGCTGTCTCCAACAAGTGAAAATTCATCTGATCCTTCTGAAGGATTACAAGTGAAAGTTATTAATTCATTATATTCAAATATAGTTCTGTGGCTGTTGCTGTATTTTCCATTTGTTATTGCTGCAGGTGGTTGGCAGTAAATCTCTTAAAAAGAAAATAAAAAGAGGAAATAAAGGGCAAAAGGAAAAGTGTTAAGATAGCATTATAAATTCCTATGAACTGCCTTCAGCAAATTCATGAACATGATTTCTACAAGCTGTCTATTTAGGTTTCTATGAGAAAATGTGTTATATTCAAGTTCAAGCCATATGCAAATGAGCTTTCAGAACAAAACTCGTTTTCTTGAATACCTCTATGAAAAACCTGTTCTTACTTTATAAGGTCATGCTAAGTTTTGTTCTAGTCTCATTACTGAAAATGTAATGAGAAAAAATGCTTGTGATTAAAAATAAAATTCACTGTTATTTGAGAAATTCTTTATAATATTTAAATATATCTTTGCTAAATGGGTGTTCACAATAATACCAAGACAATGTCATTCTTAGCTCCTTATGAATGTACTGTGAAATTTTCTAAGTTATAGATTGTGAGCTTTCACAACAGACTGAATCCAGATGTCCTTCTTTAATCCAGATATTAAAAAGATTTTCAAAAAATGTAAAAAAAAGTCATTATTTTCACCATTTGTTTTGGAAAATTATGTCTCATGAAAATGTACATACATTAATATGTATCGAGCTTACTGTTCTTAAACAGGAGTGAATATATAATTATTTTCCAAACTTCTTAGTTTTTATTCCAATATAATGAATATCAATAATACATCCCGCATAGAAGAAAAGCTCTTTAGGATCTTTGACAATTTAAAAGTTTAAAGGGGATATGAGGGGTAAAAAAAAAAAAAAGGCCGAGTCTTGCTGGTATAAATTCTAAATCGAAAATTTACTTACTTTTACATTCTGGGGGTTTGTCACTCCAATGCACTTCATTTCCACGAAGTTTACAAACTATAACTTGGTGTCCAAGTAAGTAGTAACTAAATAGGGGAAAAAACACTTGCTGTTTTCTCTATTAGTTAACAAGGTGTACATAATAATAAATTTTAATACTTTCACTTTTCTACACTACAGTAGTTTGAGGGAGAAGTTTCTTAAACAAAATACACGGTGAAAAGTGCTAACCATATCTGCACTTAATTAAACACAGCTTCTACATGTGAATACGCACTGACCAAAAGCAAAAAGGTCTTGAAATAAATCTGTCATGCCTGTCAGTCTGGTCTCTTTGCTATCTCCAGGAATCACATTACACATTCATTTCTATGCCTATGCTCACTCCATTCTTCTCAATAAAAACAACTGAGTGGAGAGTTGAGGCCCCAGTGCTTGCCTGCCTGGATCTGAGTCCCAGCTCCATGAAATACTTTCTATTTGAGCTCAGGCAAGTCCCTTAATGTTTCTCTTGTTCGGCTTCCTCATCTATGAAAAGGGAATAATAGTACATGTTTCATGGGATTGTTCTAAGGATTAGATGAGTTAGCATCTGGTACAGAATGAGTGCTAGGTAGTTTTTAGCTCTTACTAATATTTTTAGAAGAATATTTTTCTGGGAGTAGTTCAGGAATACTACATAATGAAATTTTCTCTCATGATTTAAATTCACAGTACTCTCTTCTGCTGGACTTTATTGTAGTAACCATGAATAATTCTATTTATTTGCTACTTCTCGTTAATTATTTTGCTTTGACACCTCTCTGTGTACATTGGGTTTCTCAACAAGCCTACAACTTCTTTGAGAAAAGAATACGTCTTAAACTTTTGGTATCCCTCAAGCTGCCTAGCAGGCTGTCTCTATATAAGTACTTGATTGGATATTCCAGTATGTTTACTTGATCAAGTTAAAAAAATAGTCAGTGAAAATGTCTATACATGGATGCAGTTGCCTTTTCTCCCTACTTTAGTATTTGGGGGAGGATTCCAGAAAAACAGCAGAGTGGGAAGTGCTAAGAACCCATCTCCCCAACCAGATAACAACTTCAATGGCAGAATCTGTCATGTGTAACTACTTTGGAACTCTGGAGTCTGTTGGTGGCTTGCAACTTTCCAGAAAAGACTTGGACAGGTAAACTGCACTCATTGCAGTCAATTTCATCTTAGCACAGTGTCAAGTACCCATCTCCTGCCCCCAGCAGGCAGCTGTGCATGTGTTCTTAGAGCAGCTTAGAAGCAGTTTGGTGGATCAGGCATGGACAAAAAGGGCCCTGTCCTCCAAATAGCAGGGATCTGTGCTCTTATGATCTGAATTCTGAATTCTGCTTATGATCCCAGAGAAGTAGTCAATGAGGTTGGCAGCCACCGCTGTCACACCTACCCCTAACTCTTTTAAGCCCCTTCCTAATTGGCTGAAATGACTTACAGGGGATTTAAAAATCCAGGGTTCTTTGATTCCCATTGCATTTTTCACTTCTCCCCTCTTAGGAGCCAGACATTAAAGATTATTCAGAAACATCTTAATATGTGAATAAAGTTAAAAAGTGAGTGTGCATGGCCAAGGAAAGGCTCAAAAAAGTCTAAGAAGACCTTCAGTTTAAATATCAGGCTAGACTTCAACAGAGATATCCTACAACATTCAAAAACAAAACAAAACTGAACAATAACATAAAGCAGCTGGCCATAGGGAAAGGAAAGGATCTGATTTCCAGAGTTTCAACATTATTAGATTCAAGTCTCCAGTATTCTACAAAAAAATCACAATATATACAAAGAAACAGGAGAGTTTGGCCCATAGAAAAGAAAAAAAATCAATGAAAACTGTCCCCAAAAAAGACCTGATGGCACTTTTACTAGACAGAGACTTAAAAATAACTATTCAACATGCTCAAATAACTAAAGAAAGAACTGGAGAAAGTCAAGGAAATGATGCATGATCAAAATGGAAATGTCAATGGGGTGACAGAAACCCTAAAAAGAAACCAAAAAGAAGTTCTAGAACATAAAAGTAAGATAACTGGAATATAAAAACTTGAATGCAGATTTAAGCAGGAGAAGAAATCAGTGCACATGAAGACAGAGCAATAGAAATTACTGAGTCTGAGGAAAAGAAAGAAAAAAGAGTGAAGAAAAGTAAGCAGAACATATGGGACCTATGGGACACCATTAAGTGGACCAATATACACATTGTGGGAATCCCAGAAAGAGATGAGAGATAGACAGGGGCAGAGAGAATATATGAAGAAATTATGGCTTACAACTTCCCAAATTTAATGAAAGACATGAATATATTAGGGGTGCCTGGGTGACTGAGTCAGTTAAGCATCCAACTCTTGATTTGGGCTCAGATCATGATCTCGTGGTTCATGGGATGGAACCCCCATGTCAGGCTCTGGGCTGACAGCATGAAGTCTGCATGGTATTCTTTTTCTTTCTGCCCCTCCCTCACTCTAGCACACATGTGCTCTCTCTCTCTCTCTCTCTCTCTCTCTCTCTCTCTCTCTCCGTCTCTCTGTCTCAAAATAAGTAAACTTAAAAAAAAGACATAAATATAAACATACAAGAAGCTCAACAACCTCCAGGTACAGCGCACTCAAAGAGTAACTAAGACACAAAATAGTCAAACTTTCGAAAGACAAAGACAAAGAGAGAATCTCAAAAGCAGGAAGACAGAAGTGAGTCATCAATAAGAGATCCTCAATAAGAGTATCAGCAGATTTCTTATCAGAAGCTTTGGTGGCCAGAAGACAGTGGGACAATATACTCAAAAAGTACTAGAAGAAAAAAAACCCTGTCAACCAATAATCCTCTATCCAGCAAAACTGTCTTTCAAAAGTGAAGGGGAAACTAAGACTTGATAGATACACAAACTCTGAGGGATTCATGACTACTAGACATTCCCTGCAAGAAATAAGAAATGCTCAAGGGAGTCCTCCAAGATGAAGTGAAAGGATACTAGAAAGTATCTTTGAGCCATATGGATAGATAAATATCTCACAAAAGGTAAACACATGGGAAATTATTACAGCTTGTATTAATATAACAATGGCTTATAATTGCAATTTTTATTTTCATTATACCTTAAGAGCCTAATACATTTAAAGAAAAAAAAAAGAAACAATGAGTGTAAACCATAGTATTACTGTAACTTTGTTTTTAACTCCAAATCTTGTTTTCTACATAATTGAAAGGACTATTTTTTTTTTAATGTTTTATTTTTATTTTTAGGAGAGAGAGAGACAGCGTGAGCAGGGGAGGGTCAGAGAGAGAGGGAGTCACAGACTGAAACAGGCTCCAGGCTCTGAGCTGGCAGTCAGCACAGAGCCCGACGCGGGGCTCGAACCCACGAACCGCGAGATCATGACCTAAGCGAAAGTCGGACGCTTAACCGACTAAGCCACCCAGGCGCCCCGAAAAGGACTATTTTAAAAGAAGTATAAGTTTATGTTATGGGACACACAATGTATAAAGATGTACTTTTGTGTAAAGATCAAATGGGGTGGGGATGGAGTGATAAAAGAGTTTTTGTATCTTATGAAATTAAACGGGTACAAATTCAAATTAGAATGTTTTAACTTTAGGATGTTAAATGTAATCCCCATGGTAACCACAAAGAAACGGCCATAGAATATGAGAAATGAGAAAGGAATTAGAACATTTTACTACAAAAAGTCAAACAGACAGAAAAGAAGACAGTAATGCAAGAAATGAGGGCCAAAACAGCTATAAAACATACAGAAAACAAATAGCACAATGACAGAAGTAATTCCCCTCATCAGTAATTACTTCAAATTTAAGTGGATCAAAACTCTTTAATCAAAAGACAGAGACTGGTAGAATAGATACAAGCACATGATCGCACTATATGCTATGTATAAGACACTCATTAGAGATCTAAAGATGAGAAAACGTTGAAAAAGTAAATGGACTAAAAAAGGTATTTCAGCAAATAGTAACCAAAAGAGAGTAGTGTTGGCTATACTCATATAACACCAAGTAGACTTTAAATTAAAAAAGATTATGAGAGACCAATGATATTATATGTTAATAGTTAAGAAAGGCTCATACAGCAAGAATATGTCACAGTTGTAAGCATATATGCCACCTGATGACAGACCATCAAAACATATGAAGCAAAACCTGACAGAATTGAACAAAGAAATATACATTTCTATGAAATAGGCATTTCTACAGTAGTTGGAGGCCTCACTACCCAGTTCACAATAATGGATAGAACAAGCAGACAATGTAAGTAAAGAAAGAAATAGAGGACTTCAAGAATGCAACATTTCTGTAAATCCTCCTTCAAACCTGAGAGTTGGCATTTTAAATAGGGTATACTTCATCAAGAATAAAGTCACCATGATTACTACAGTTTTGATGCTTACAATAAACTTAATAGATATAGTATTAGACAATTTTGTTTTCCTTCAATATAAATTCCTTTGAATTAATTATGCATCGTTTCAGTCTCCATAAAAGGCCCAAGAGTTGTTTGGCGATAAGTGCATGTTGTCACATACAAAGCAAATATAATCAACTTTGTGGGAATGCTTGAGAAGTGAAACAAAAATAGAATTAGTAACATTTACCTTATTTTCTCTAAGGAGCAACTTACCCCTCATCACAATAAAAGTGAGCTTCATGATCAAATGAAAAGGTTACATTTGGGGCGACAACTTCGCCATTTTCGAGTGTTAGCTTCTGACATGATTTTTCTAAAATAAAATTTAAAAATTTTTTCTAGTACCAGTTTCAAAGCAGATTTAAATCAAGGTCAATATTCAGCACTGCTCTCTGCAACTAATGCAATATTATTTTCTATAATGAACTGTTATGCAAACTTAAAATTCACATTTAACCAGGTGAACAGCTATTGCCAAGAAAAAGATCTCCTGGAGATTTCTCAAATTCTAGATAAATAATTACTATCTGAAACTAATTTTTCACATGAGAAAAATTCCTGTAGTGGAAAATAGACCCTAATATTTGTAATAATCTCTAGAGAAAACAATATATACATACTGTTCTGTTTACTTACTCATACAAGCTTCTTGGAGAGGGTACCATGAGTGATTTTGCTCACAGTAAGCCATGACGGGAAACACAGTGAAGTACCCTTGATGACACTCATAATATATTCTCTCCCCAACTTCATAATACTTTTTAGGGGTACCCTTGAGCTTCATAGTTTCGAATTTTGGTGGATCACCACAGGCATCTAGGGATAAGAAAATGAGAATGTGAAAATGAAGTATGTATCTCTTTCACCAGCCAAGGCTGTGGTCTGGCAACAGATAGGTAATAGAATAAAAGAAGGAAAGATCCTTACAAGATTTTAATGATTCTTCCATGCTTTTACCCAGGTAGTAGGAATATGTAAGACGTGCCTTGCTTGCATTAAATTACAATCTATTAGCATTTGATTTGACGGGGAATAAGCTGAATTTACATTCAACAATAAACTGAAGAGACAAAATAAATGTTCATGGTCTTAAAATATATATAGATAGGCAACCTTCCCCACTTCTATCTAAATTCATTTCAAAACTCACCTCTCTTCTAAGAAGCTTTCTATCGTATATAGCACTCTGCTCTGATTACTTTTTCACAATCTGAAACAAACTAATGATAACCTGTTATTTCAGGTTCAGTCTCTCTCAGAAGTCAAGTTTCTAGAGGTCAGGAAACATGTCTTCTCTTCCTACTATACTCTGTACACAGTGGATGCTTAATAAATGCTATAGTAACAGTGATTATTAAATAAGCATTACGTGGGGCACCTGGGTGGCTCAGCCGGATAAGCGTCCGACTTTGGCTCAGGTCATGATCTCACTGTTTGTGGGTTCGAGCTCCAAGCTCAGAGCCTGGAGTCCGCTTCAGATTCTGTCTCCCTCTCTCTCTGTCCCTGCCCCACTCATGCCCTGTCTCTGTCTCTCTCTCTTTGTCAAAAATAAATAAACATTAAAGATTTTTTTAAAAATTGAAAAACTAAATAAGCATTATGTATTTCATAGATCAAAATAAATACACACTAAAGTCTTTCAAAATATAAGGCTTCATTTCATGTTTCATGTTAGTGAACTGAGCTTCTCATAAGTGAAAAGCTGTCATTTAAATACCAAATTTACAGCTCTGAATAGCCCTACCTGAAAAAAAAAAAAAAGGTTGCTTTTTCAGCATGATGTTAAATAAAAGTTCATCTTCCTGCACTGATCAATGGATCACTCATTTCTTCAGAAGCTCCCTGAGGTAGCTGTCTGAGCTGTTTACCCAATATCCACCTACAGAAAAGCTATGATATTGCTATGCTTTTAGAATTTGGGGGGAGTTAAGGGGAGTTTTTTTTCCCCCTTAGAATAGTGTTATTTCTACTCAGCAATTCCTCTTCCTTGAAACCTCATTCCTTGGAAATTCTCATTCCTTGAAAACTAAACAGATCTTTATGTAATTATGTAAAATTATGTAAAATAATATGACGGGACATATCCAGTAAAGTGCTTATGAACTAAAAGGACCCAGAGATCTCTCCTATAAGGGTGAGGACCTAAGAAAAAGCAGATAGATCTACTTTGATCTCTGAGGAAACTTTTCTTTCTTACTCCCTGGATCTCAGTCTTACCTCAGATTGAGAGACTGGTCAAGAGAACTCTACTCAAGTGAAATATTACTCTCCTTTCACACTGTATCCTCAATTCTAAAATTGCATCTATAAACACCGTCCAACATTTCCTGTACATCATGTCCTCAAATCCACCTACTGGCAATATGTTTTCCACATTTCCACTATGCTGGCCAAGATATGTGAATGTTCCTCAATCAGCTGTCCAAATCAGAACAAAAGCAAAAAGCATACAAAAAGCCAGAGTAATTAAAAGCATTGTTTAAAAAAAAAGAGGATTAATATAGAGTTGTATTAATGACATTACATTTACTGAATACCCTGAGTCATTTTACAATAGGACAAAAAAGAAAAGCTAAAAATGCTAACTTATTCCATTGTAGATACAAATATATAATGTCATTAGAAATTCTGGAACCATCAAGAAAAAGATTAAGTAACAGTATGCCCCTGCTTGAATGATACAAGTATTCCTGTTTTATGCATTCAATTTCAGTAACTTTCTTGGAAGCAGATTAAGAAAATAGAATTCCAAATATGACTTTCATATACAGTGATCTGTATGGAAAAAGAAATATCAATTGGATAGTTTTAACTTATTCAACTAATATGAAGTATTTCTTTCTTCGAACATGCATCATAAAAGACATGCTTTCAACAATATGCAGAGTTTATAATTTGGTTTGGCAACCATCTGATTATAAGCTTTATACCCTATAATAATTGAGACCAATCTTTTTTTTTTTTAAAGAGACTTTCTTCGGGGCGCCTGGGTGGCTTAGTCGGTTAAGCGTCCGACTTTCGCTTAGGTCATGATCTCGCGGTTCGTGGGTTCGAGCCCCGCGTCGGGCTCTGTGCTGACTGCCAGCTCAGAGCCTGGAGCCTGTTTCAGTCTGTGACTCCCTCTCTCTCTGACCCTCCCCTGCTCACGCTGTCTCTCTCTCTCTCTCTCTCTCTAGAAATAAATAAAACATTTAAAAAAAAAATAAAGAGACTTTCTTTTTTTTTTTAATGTTTTATTTATTACAGAGAGAGAGAGAGAGACAGTGTGATCAGGGGACAGTCAGAGAAAGAGGGAGATACAGAATCTGAAGCAGGCTCCAGGCTCTGAGATAGCTGTCAGCACAGAGCCGGACACAGGGCTCGAACCCACAAACCGTGAGATCATGACCTGAGCCGAAGTCGAACGCTTAACCAACTGAGCTACCCAGGCACCCTGAGACCAATCTTATACTTTCTTTATAATCAAACTTCTTCTACTGCTCAGAATGTTTTCCTGTGGGGATTTTGAAACAAACTATTCCCAGCTCCAGAAAAAGAGTATCTTGGCTTAGTTGGTTCTAGACAGTTTACAACATAATCACTATTACCCGGCAATGCTATACTTTAACAATAGATGCCATTTTATAAAACCACAGGCAGCACGCAGAAAATTCCCCAATATTCCAAGGGAGTTTCAGGAGCATGAAATACTGCTCTACTATCGATCAAGACAACAGCTCACCTCTACACTTGGAAAAATTGTGCAAGCACTCCCTAGCCTTTCAGAAATTAAAGTAACTCCCAGACAGTGGCACACACCCACAGCTCTGCCCAAAATGCTACCTTCAGAAAATCATCATCTCTGACCAAGACTGTAATCTCAATGAAACCTGACCTACCCACTATGTATCTTGTGTCTACACAAGTTTTTTAGTTTTGTTTGTTTCCTTAAAACATAGACTCTGGCATCTACACCCGTCAAGTGTATTCTCACTTCCTATTCACTTCTGAGTCTACAAAAAAAATCACTTAAATTACTTTGAAAGTCATGTGACTCTCTTCTTCGTAAATCCATGTTAACAGTTTCTTGCTCAGTGATGTTAGTTACCCTGTGTATAACATCTGTAGCCATTGATCACTCGTAACTCTCTCCTGCCTGAAATGATCTCTCCTTGGTTTCCAAGATAGCACACCATCCTGGTTTTCAGCTTGTCCTCTGGCTACCCTTCCTTCTTTGCCTAATTGGATAATGTGATGTTCCTAATCGGTGACTGTAGGAACTCTTGCTACTTCATTCTGCAGATCCCTCTGGGGGTGAATGTGCACACTCCCATGACTTCATTGCCACTGAGAAGACCTGCCTTCAAAATCCTAGTCTCCAGCCTCGAACTCTAAGCTGGGGCGCCTACTGCATATACTCAATTGCCTCCCTGAAACTATACCCCATAGGGCTAATGAAGTTGAAACTAGCAGAAAACTGAAACTCTTTTTTTCCAGAGAACTGTCTCCCTAATCAGTTACTGTTTCTTTTTAACCCTACTAAAAAACTATGAGCTTTTTCTGCAGAAGCTAGATTCAAGGTCAAATGGATGACCAAGCAAGACGATACATTCCTTACCAGGGATAAGGAGTGACCTAATCCAGGTTAGACTGGCTCTCAGAACAGACTCATTGTCCCTTTTCCTTCTCCTGAGAGAAGTGCATGAGGACAGGGGCTAAATTTTGCCTCCTTCTGATGCTAAGTATCCACCCCGAAGGGAACGAACGTGGGATGTATGCACATGGTCACTTAATGCACACGCTCCCATTCTCCTCATGATTAGTTGTGAATTTCCCCACTGTTTTTTATCAATATGTACATAATCTCAACCCCATGATTATAAAAGCACTTGTTCTCGCCTCCTTCAGAGAGGGGGATTTGAGGCTTGTTCTCCCATTTCCTCCTTTGGTTGCCTCTCAAATAAATTTTCCTTGCTGCATAGCTGACGTCTTTGTGATTGCCTTTGCTGCGCATTGGGCAGATGAACTTGCTTTGGTTCTATCCCCACAGGCAGCACTTGGAAAGTGTCACGCTATCTCAAATAACATTATGAAGCCAGAGTGTGGCCTCTTGATTCTTCACACTCACGTATGCCCAGCAAACATGATAGACGGTCTTTGCCAACTGAAATGCCTCTTCCATGTCTCTAATTCTGCCTTTCCTTTGAATTCAAATCACCACCATTTCCTATCTACATTGCTGCTAGCATTTCTGAATAGGCCTCCTTACCTATCTCACCACCTTTCATTCATTTCGTGTCTCACATTGCTGCCAGAGTCATGTTGATATGATACAGTGACCAGAGCTCTTCAAAGTCTGATACCTTTCAATGACTTCCCAATGCCCTCATGACAATGTCTAAGCCTCCTTATCATGGCCAACAGATTTGTCAAGCGTGTCTTTAGCAGGACTCTGCCCATTCTTGCATATGATTCTCAAGCCCTATCAATTGCTTGCAGTGTCCATTAAATTCCCTAAATTACGTCAGCACTCCAGACCTCCATGCATCATTTAACTTTTTGACCAGAGACTCCACACCTCTGCTGCCCACTCATCCTTCAGCTTCAGCTGAGATGCCCCTTCTTATGGCTCTTGACATCTCTCAGCAAAAAACTGGATTAGGTATCCCTCATGATGTCCCATTGCTTCTTCCAGGGAATACTTCAAAGTGTTAGCCTTATTGCTTATACTCCCAATGAGGCAGTCATCTTCTGAGGACCACGCATGTGTGATTCGTCACTGCACTTCTAACACCTAGTGCCAGAGCTGAACAAGCACCGTTAACAGTTCCATATATTCCCAGATAAAAACTCAAATTCTTTTCTGCTCAGATAACTTCTTCCAGAGATAGCGGCCAATTAACATTTCTTTCCCTGCTGTTTTATGCTTGTCTTCAACCTTTTTCGTTTGGCTGAATGACAACTATTTCTCTTTATCAGAGTATATAATTTCATTCATGTCAAACTATGATTGCTTTCTTGTTTTATTATGATCCCTTTCTCCATTGCTGCTATCATTAGAAGAGGTATTTTGAGGGGCGCCTGGGTGGCTTAGTCAGTTAAGCGTCTGACTTTCGCTTGGGTCATGATCTCGCGGTTCGTGGGTTCGAGCCCCACATCGGGCTCTGTGCTGACTCGCAGCTCAAAGCCTGGAGCCAATTTCAGAGTCTGTGTCTCCCTCTCTCTCTGACCTTCCCCTGCTCATGCTGTCTCTCTCTCTCCTAGAAATAAATTTAAAAAAATATTTAAAAAAAAAAAGAAGAGGTATATTGACATTGCAGAAGGTGAGCTCCAAACACTGGGGATTTTCTTTATTCCCAAAGTACAGTAATGAAAGATTCCATATCTTGTTTCTTAAAACAATGGTCGTGACATTAATAATTTTAGAAATTGCAAACATTCAACACTACTAGGCCTACCATTATTTTAAGAGCATTTTAACTAACAATGTTCATATTCATCTAATGAGGTGGGCTCTATCTACTCTCCACCCCTCCCCTGTAAAATGAGCAAACTAGGTGCAGGAGATTAAATAACTTATCCAAGAAAATATGCCAGCAGCAGGCAGCCTGGTTCTGCTACCGACACAGCTTCCCACCACACTCGTCTGAAACCCTCCCACGCTTACACCAGCACACTCTACAATATGGTCCTCAAGAAATGATCTTCTACTGAGTCTAGAGAAATTAAAGTAAACTTGGTTTAGATTTGCAATGTGCCAAGTCAAACAAAAGGACTCAAGGAACCGTCAAAGGACAGATACTAAATCCTATCTGGTTTTTAAGGATGGTGACTGGTCATTCCTGACTATCACGTTGCTTTTTACAGCAATGTGCTCTGTGATCTAGTCCTCTGCCTCTCTCTCGCCTCTGAGTGTTCCTGCTGCCGCACCAGGTGGCTCCACAGTCCGTGAATGCCCTAAGCCATGTCACATCTCTAAGCCTCTGATCACACTGTTCCTTCTGCTCTGAACCTCTTTCCTACCTGCTCAGCTGCAAGCCCTGCTCAACTCTTGTCTTCTTACACTCAATCCGCTCAACTGTTTCTCCAGCAAGCATGTTCCGCTTCCCCCGGGGGGCAGGGCCCTGTCCCCTTCGCTGGGACTGTCCTCTGCATGGACCTCTCAAGTCACCATCACATGTTTTTGTGTTTAATAGTTCCCATGGCTACTCCATTCATCCCCCATGGCTGACTCCATTCATCCATGCAGCCATAACACCAAGCACACTGTGCCCCTCAGAGTCGTGAACCAAAACAATACGGCACTCAAGGGACCACTGCTGCCAAACAGAGCGCCGGGGGGAGGACCATGCTCTCAGGCATCTGATATTGAAACTCATCATCTTTAAGCTTCAAGCACTGGAAAAAGATCTGGCCACATCATTTCTTCTGTCGCCTGTCTCGCAGTGTCCTTTCTGTACCCTAGCAAATGACCAGATAAGGACTGTTCTCTGGGTTTTTTAATATGTAGAGTAAGGAAACTAAGAAACTACCATGTAAGCACACATGGAACTTGGCTTCTATAGTAAGAGGGAAATAAAAGACCTAACGACACCCCCCACAACAGGACACAGTGGGTTTTAAAAAAAAAAAAAAAGCAGACCCCTTGGGAAAGAATGAGTCTGGTCCTGACACTGGAAAACGTTCCCTTCTGCCATCTTGTGCAGCCGGCAACTGACCACCTCTGAGGTGACAGGCCTCTGGGCACAACGCTATCTGCCTACAAACCTCCTGAGAGCATGAGATGCTTCAAAACTGAACTGTGTACTCACGTCCTGTGTTTCCCTCCCAACATAATGAGGTCTCATTTGCACTTTCCCTAATTTCATCCGTCCTGATTTTACCTTTGAACCTTAAACTTGGCCTTGATTTTCTTTTTCTCCATTTCTAAGTTTTATTTCTTTCCATGTTGCACCCTGTTCATTTCATGTCTCTTTTCTCTCCTCCAAATAACATTCATAGTTTCCTTCCACATTTAGCTCTAAGGCTAATCTAAACTTGATGCTTTAAAATTTTTTTTTTGGTTTTCTTATTACCACCACTGGCCCCTCTCCGCTCTACTCCCCACACACAGAAATGAACTGTTCGATGATCAGCAACCAGCAAGACTATTGTGAGCCCTGCAGACTCTCCATAAAC
Organism: Proteles cristata cristata; assembly: GCA_017311185.1. NCBI lineage: Eukaryota > Metazoa > Chordata > Mammalia > Carnivora > Hyaenidae > Proteles > Proteles cristata. The sequence continues at coordinate 1,216,849 of JAESUZ010001426.1, read as the reverse complement.
AATGGGAGACACAGCCCCTCTGACAGCTGCCCCTGCCTTAGCTCTGGCGCCTCACACAGGCTGTCCTAAGCATGATTCTTCAAAGAACCTTCCTCCTGTACCGTCAGCCTCGCCTGAATATTTTATTTTGTTTTCTGGTACTTAATGGTTATACAAGAGTGTTGATATTGAGGCAAAGAAATGGGCATCTGGAACCACAAGTGTGACAAGACAGAGGAGCTCTTTGCAGTGTAGTGGGGAGAGCAGAAAACAGTTTTGGAAGAGTGACTTCCGGTCAGGGGCGATTTGAGGTGGAGTGTGTGGGTCAAACCTGAGACAGGGTGGTGAGAGGGGCCTTCTGAGGGGGTAACATCTCAACTGAGTGTGAAGGACAAGAAGGAGCCGCACAGACAAGGGGCCGGGAGACGATGCTCCAGTCTAAGGGAACAGCAAGTGCAGAAGCGCCCCAGTGGCAGAGTTAGCCTGTTTCACGAGAAAAATGTCCCCCGCCTCCTGTTGTTAAATGCTGTCAGAGAACCAAGCTCCTTTCCTCCAGGGCACCTCTCCGGGGTTAGAACCTATTATTAAGTAGAGTGCTTGCTGTCTGCCGCTCCCAATACATTTTAGCAACTATTTCTTGACTGCTGCTGTGTGCATGGCACTGGGGCTCTCACGGGGAGTAAAACAGTCACTGCTTATGCTGGTGTGAGTGCAAGCAGATCAACAGTGAAAGAAGGATCAGGAGGTTAGGAAAGTAAAGGTCGGGGCCCTGGGCCTTTGGGCGCGTTCCTGGACCCGCTCCAGCTCGCAGCCAGAGCGCACGTCTCCAGGCTCTTACCAGAATTTAGAGTGAGCAGGAGCACTGGGGCTACCAAAAGAATCCCGACCAAGCGCCAAGAAAAGCGCCTCTCGGGGAGGCAGGGACGGCGAGGGCGCTGTGCGCAGGACGCCATCATCCTCCTGGACAGCTGTGGGACCGTGAGAGAAGGCAGAGGAGAGACCTTCTGGAGTCCGGCACCAGACGCAACAATCCCCCAAGCACCCAGGAGTCAGGCGCCGAGGCCGGGGGCGTGGCCTGGGCGGGGCTTGGGCGGAAGTGACTGAAGTCCCCGGAGTGGGCGGGGCAAGTCGGTGCTGGAGGCGGGGCCTGCGTGCCAGGCGCGTTAGACTGGGGTCGCGTCGCCGGGTGGGTGGGCGGCTGGGTCCTCTACTGCAGGTTCCCACGGCGTCCCCATCTCCGACCTACACGAGGCCCCGGGCTGCTTGCGGGTCTCGGCCTGCTCACCGCCGGATAAGGAAGGGTGGAAAGGGAAGCGGAGCTGGCGGGGTCATCTTTGTCCCTTTTCTGGAGAGGAACGCTGCTTTGAGGGAGAGGCGCCTCGCCCCGAACATACAAACCCAGGACCCCGCCGGCGGGTCGTCGTGGGGCCAGCACCCCTCGGGGCTCCAGTTGTGTCCTGAGGCACTCGGACTGCCCGGACCCCCTGAGCCCTTGTTTCAAGAGTTGGCAGAAATCGGGCATATTTAGGGACAATACTTGTGATTTCTAGGGCTCAGCATCTGCTCTTGGATCTTCACAAGGCCTGCTAGATTTCAAAATCTCAAAGGTTTGGCCACTGCACTCCCAAGCCTTAAAGGAAAGGAAGGGAGATGAATTATTAAACGACACCGGGCCATTAGCAAATTGGGTCTCACCTCTCTGGGGCCCTTGCCCTTGAGCAACTAAATGTTTTACTGAAGAGGAAAAAACATGCGTGAAAAAGGTAAGGATAAAGAATATTAATTGCCAATCTCCTATAAGTATTTAAAACCGTTATTGATGGGATGCGAGGAATTGCTGAGAGGGAGAGCTTTTCTGGTGGAACAATCTCTAATTGGAAAGTCAAGTGGAAAATTTAGAATCAGCCAGATCTACTTGTAGAGTTGTGATTAAACCTGTATAACTAGTAGGAGGAAAAGTAACATGACCTCTGTTAAAAGAGTTCACAAAAGGAGGTGACGTTTTCTTCCTATTAGCTGCCGTAGAGGGATAAATGTCAACCAGCGTGAGTAAAACTATCCGGGAACCAACACCCTCAAACTTTTAGCTTTTAATTTAACTTGTCCATATGATAAGTTTTCAAACGGACACGACTTTTAAACCACTAGTTCCACTTAGGGTTCATGCCAAAGAAATCATCAGAGCTGTGACCAAAGATGTATAATTTTGGGGAAAAAAACTAAGTGTCTAGCAAAAGTTTAAGGCATTTAGGATAGCTGGCTTTATGGTATGAATGTCTATGCAGCAAGGAGTGTAAAAAAAAATCCATGTGAAAAAATATGGTATCTATGTAAGTGGAAACAGCAGATTCCAGTTCACTACGTGCCTTTTGGTATTCCTTTATTAAAACAAAAGTAGTATGTTGATACTTGTAAAAAGAGATTAGTTGGAAATATACTGAAGTTAACTAATACTGGATAGGATTATGGATATTTCATATTGTTTGTGCTTTTCAGTTTTCTATTGTGCTCTTATATTACATTTGGAATCAGTAAAGAAAAAAATTAAATCCAACATACATTTCAATTATTGTTGTTTTCATCAAATGGTACTGAGAAAAACCTGCATCGCAAAGAGTCATGGTTTGAGAGGAAGGGAAGGACATGTGAGCTCTCTGCATAGACTTCAAATTCATATTCTGGAATTACAGAATTCTCTTTATATTTTTATAATTCTGTATCCGGAATATACTGAAGACCTTCTGGGTTCAACAAACCATGGAATTTCCTCTTCCCAGACCAAAACACTATTTTCAATTCTGGGTACAGCATGTAGGCCACAAAGTTGTGGATTGCTATATAAAATCAGCTCCTGACCTAGTATCTTGGAGTATAAAAACCAGACACTCCACGATGACTAAACTTAATTGAAGGAGGTATAATTAAGGAGACACTGGAAACTCAAATGAGGGAATTAGCATTTCTTGTAATTCTTAGAGTTGTAAGAGTGACAGGACAGAAGTGTTGGGCATTCTTTCTGAAAACAGAATCTATTATAAAAACTTCCACATTTATTTCTAGGCTTGGAAGTTGCATTTTCTCATGAAAAAAATTTAAAAGATGTGGAACAGTTTATGGCTAGTGTTTGGTTTCTTAGTTTCAGATACTAGATTAGATTCAAGAATTGGGGTTTTACTGGAACGTTCAGTCAGTCAAGCTTATATACCTGGCGTTCATCCAACCACTCTTAATGTAATTGAGTACTTTTATGTTGATTAATTTATTTTCAGATGGCCCAATTAAGGCTCCATTTGAAAGGTTCTGAGCCCCATTCCCTCTTGTTCTGGACAAGCTCTGTGAGACAGGGGTAAGAGTTTTCTTGCTGTAGCTCCAGCCCTTAGACAGTTCCAGGTCTGTAATGGGTGTGTAATAAATACCTGTATATACTGAATGAAATAAACAGTGCTGCTGTCACGTGCCTCAAACATGTCTGCCAATTCTCCCCCAGCGTGAATTTACTAAATACTGGGAAAGCATGGAGACCAGGCCCGTGTGTAGCCCAGGTGTGAGTTACGTGCTAGATCTGCTTTCAGACTGTATGGATGCCAGCAGGGTGGAGGGAGATGTGTGAGGATGCCACTGAACAGAGGCCAACTTCTGGAACCTACGTCATGATGGCGGAGGATTCCTGGCCTCCTAAATGAGTATATTTACATCACGCTGGTGAGAGGTGTGGGTAGCAGCATGAATGGGCCCGTCCTGGTGAATCCCGCACTAGGTGTTGGTGAGAACCTGAAAGAGAATGGCTAACCGGGGGCGCCCGGGTGGCTTAGGTCATGATCTCGCGGTTCGTGGGTTCGAGCCCCGCGTTGGGCTCTGTGCTGACTGCCAGCTCGGAGCCTGGAGCCTGTTTCAGTCTGTGACTCCCTCTCTCTCTGACCCTCCCCTGCTCACGCTGTCTCTCTCTCTCCTAGAAATAAATAAAAATATTTAAAAAAAAAAGAAAGAGAATGGCTAAGCAGAGAATAATTCAGCCTCCTCTTTGATGTTGGTGCTGGGAGCTGTGCCACCTCTGTTTGTAGCTGGTAAGCACCTGCCAGCCAGTTGACCTTCTTACTTGGCTGTTACCAGCAAGAGCATTCCTGTGGTGAGCCACTACCTGCACAGGGACTGTGAAGCCAATCAAGTACAGAAAAGAAGGCATTGCTTAGAAGGAACACATATTCATTTTGTTTATTCTTGGCTTTTGAAGGTTTAAATGTAAATATATTCCAAATCATAGTCCATAAATAGATTTAGAAAGGAAAACCTGTTATTCCTTTTTCATTATAATGATGGAGACAGAACAGTTTATTTATATGTCATAGATTTAAACTAATGTACACCTTACACTTGCATGTACACAAAAGGCAAATGAGAAAAAAAAAAAAGAATGTTAGCAACTAGGAATAACTTTAGAGACCAGTTGGTCCAACCTCTGCTTTTCAGAAGGAAAATGTAAGGCCAGAGATTAACAGAATTACTCAATAATACAAGTAAAGTTAAGCAAGTCGGTATTTTACCCATAGTTAGTATATACAGTATTTCCCATATATAAATGATGTACAGGTAAAAAAAAATCTCATGAATGTCTTGAAATTTAATGTACAGGCATCAGATATTTGTTAATCACAATACTCACGACCTACTTCATTCCGGGTGGAAAAAAAAGGAATTTACTTTTTTTCATATGATAGGGAATTAATTCTACAATAGGCCAATTCCCAACAATTATTTTCCAGCCCTCCTTTAAAATGTACTTCTTCAGAAACTTAAGACGTAATAGATTTCCCTATGTTTCAGCTGAGTAACCCATTCAGGGTCTTTGTATATGTTCACAGGTTGCTTGCCTGCCTTCTTTTGGTTTCCTGGCTGTATATCCTTGCCCTTTTGCAGGGAGGGGTAATGGAGAGGGTTTGTTTTTAAATTTTTAACTCTGTAAATATGCCAATTACCCTTGTCCATGACATAAGTTATAATTTTTTCTCCTAGTTTGTCAGTTGACTTTGCTTATACTGTTTTTTCCCTATCTTCCATGATTTTAAAGAAAACTTGAAGTTGATGTTCAGCTCACTCTTTATATTTATCAAGGTCAATATGGCAGAATACACTCTAAAAGCAACTTAAGGGGTGCTTGGGTGGCGCAGTCAGTTGAGCATACGGCTTTGGCTCAGGTCATGATCTCACAGTTTGTGGGTTTGGGCCCTACGTCCTGCTCTGTGCTGACAGCTAGCTCAGAGCCTGGAGCCAGCTTCAGATTCTGTATCTCCCTCTCTCTGCCCCTCCTCTGCTCACGTTGTCTCTCTCTCTCTCAAAAAAAAAAAAATAATAAAACATAAAAAATAAAATAAAAGCAACTTAAAACCCAGGATTACATGGTAGGTAGCAGTAGTCATATGCAAATCTATTGTTAAATATTTAGAAAGATTATATTATTTTCTAAATTATTAGCATGACCCTTAATATCATACTAAATAATTTTTAATCTCTAAGTATGTGGACTAGTTAAGGACTCCAAGACCACTTATTTATATACTAACTTTTTATCTTCTTATAAGTCATAGTTTCTTAATTTATTTGGTGTATTCTGAATCCATACAAAAGTAAGCCAGTTGCTTTTGTAATAAAATTATTCTTTTATTTAAAATAGTATGTTTTTATAAAGAATAGAGTAAAAGTGCTTTTGAAACAGAACTTAAGGAATATCCAAAGCTCATTGTTTAAGATATTTCTCTTGAAAACCTCTCCCCCAGAATCATTTAATGTTTATTTAATAAACAGAAAATATTCTTTATCCTAAGGTAAGTAAAAACTGATATAGCTATATTTTACTCTGATCTAATAGGAGGAGATTTTGCTGTATGAAAGAAAAAGTAACTATTTAAGAAAGAAAGACTTCTTTCTAAGAAAGAAACATATCAAGAAAGGTAATCAGAAAATGAATCCAAATATTAACAGCGTCCTTCACTGAGTAGTCGAATTGTATGCGACTTATTTGTTTTTCATGTCTCCCTCTGGATTTTCAAATTCTTGTTAATGAGCCCATTCCATAGTATGGACATTTGAAAATAAGAAAGGAGAGTGACAAATTTGTAATCTAAAGTCCTAGGCAACACCTTCTTCCATTAGGTAAGTGAGACTATTTATATACCCCAAGGGCAGTCTTCTCCCCTCAGTAGATGGTGTCTGCTTTCAGCACAAGGTTTGAAGGAGTGACATAATCCAGACTAAAAGGAGGGAGCTTTGACTAGATCCTGGGGGCGCTTCCGCATCTCCAAGTGCACAGGCTTGCATCTCTGTGAGGTCACTTCCAAGATTTTACACATTTCACATCTTATTCTGTTGAAACGAATTGATTCCTTTCCAACCAACATTTTAATTCAAGGTGTTCTCCAGCTTTATATACTTTGTCAAGGAAGGGCACTGAAATAACAGGATATTTTTATTTAGATGTCAGCATGGCTGAAATGAATTACTCAGAATTTATTGCTGATAATCGTAATGATAGCCTTATACAAAATTATGAGTTCAGAAGAAATGTTTACTGCCTCTTTTATGGTTGCTCTGTAGGGCCCAAGAAGGTATTGCATAAGTTGAGACACTGAGTAGATAAGAGAGCGATTAATGAATAAGCTGACCTTTCCTCATTCCTTCTTTTATCAAAGGAAAAATGTTCTCAGCATGGGGCATCTAAATAAAAAGAAGCTCATTCCAGAAACATAGGCTCTTCCCAACACAGAAAATATCTCAGAGTCTCTTCTGAGCCGTGTTGTGGCCGGGAAAGTAACCAGGAGCCGGCAGCTTGGAGGAGGGCCCGCCCCAGAGAACACATCTTCCTCTCCTAACACAGTCAGGGCTGCAAGAAATTACTGGATAGTCCATGATGCCCAAATGCTTCCCTGCCCATGCTGAGCCTCTCCTCTTCGTAACGGCCGGACTGTCCTTCTGCCAGTAGACATCTGATCCCTGATGAGGCCCATCGGCTCACGGACACCCCGTTATTTCTGCCACCTGATCCCCCATCATTGTTCCCTTTCTACCTCATAAGACTTCCCAGCACCGTTTGTTACCTGCGTCGTCTTTGAACATGCTCATGTCCTTCAGCATGCAGCTGTGGCTCTGGAGTCTGCCTCCTTCCCTGTACCTCCCTCTCTGCCCCTGCACCTGGCTTGGGTGTCTGGGTCTTAAGCTTGATACAAACACTAACTCACTCCTTGTCTACCATATGTTGCCCCAGATGATCAACCTTGCTCCTGTGGCCAAAATTCCAATCTTAAAAAAGAGATTTGAGACAAATTCATTAAGAACTTCCTATATTATTATTATTAATATAATAATATACAATGTCAACATATACAATTTGACATGTACCTTCATGTAAAAAAAAAAGTTTCCAAAAATTGAAGATAAATGACATTTTGATAAATTTATTCTCAACTATTTACTGTATACTTCTCATTTCATCAAGTCTATACTTAGAATTTGGTGAAATTTAAAAGAAGTCCCTGCTTATTAGTTAACTTAGTATGGGAAAGAAAACACATAAGTATGATATTGGTATATTATAAGTGACAAATGTTTGAAGAATGAGCAAATGAATGAATGCATTGGTATTAACTGGCAAAAACAATAAATGAAATATTGAACCCTAAGGTATATAAGCTTATATACAGTTTTTAATGTCAAGGGAATGGCTGTCATTTGGTGGAAAACAAACCAGGATTTAATGTTATACAGTCAACATAATCTCTGTATAACGCTGAGCTTACGTACTTTATATTTATCTGTATTTTCTACATTTTCAACGCTGAGCTTACGTACTTTATATTTATCTGTATTTTCTACATTTTCAATAAGCACATATTACCATTAAAAGAAACTATTTTAAAAATTCTATAGACAGTAAGTGCTATGAGTTCCCAAGAGCTATGAGTTCCCAAGAAAGACATTACTTTGGACCAGAGCACATTGGGAGGGCTTCTTGGGTGAGTGAATTCTCAGCGGAGTTAATGCAGATTTGATTGGAAGAAAAATGGTAAAGGGTTTAGGTAGGTAGCCTGGCAAGATTGAGGAGATATCAAATGATATTTCAAGGACGCTTCTATATTATTATTATTTTTTAATGTTTTATTTATTTCTAGGAGAGAGAGAGGCAGCGTGAACAGGGGAGGGTCAGAGAGAGAGGGAGTCACAGACTGAAACAGGCTCCAGGCTCTGAGCTGGCAGCCAGCACAGAGTCCGACGCGGGGCTCGAACCCACGAACTGCGAGATCATGACCTAAGCGAAAGTCGGACGCTTAACCGACTAAGCCACCCAGGCGCCCCAACTTCTATATTATTTTTAAATGGACTTTTGTAAAGGCCACCATTGCCCTCACAGTGGACAGTTACTTTGTGTGTTTACAGTTGGTGGCCTCCCGGCCAGGTATGAATCAGTTTGGCCCAGCTTTGCCCTCATAGTAAAGGACAAGCAGTACATCACCCCTAGAGCCTTGGAGGCATAATGTAAAGTGTCACTGAAAGCATTGTATTATCTGTCTTATTTTATCTTACAATCTGTATTATATGACTTCTGTCCCTATACGCATGTATTTGCATTAACATAAAAGTAATGCTCTTTTCCTTTCAAACTATTGGAATCACATTAGAGAAAAAGAAATACTCTGGGGCGCCTGGGTGGCTTAGTCGGTTAAGCGTCCGACTTTCGCTTAGGTCATGATCTCGCGGTTCTGGGTTCGAGCCCCACGTCGGGCTCTGTGCTGACTGCCAGCTCAGAGCCTGGAGCCTGTTTCAGAGTCTGTATCTCCTTCTCTCTCTGACCCTCCCCTGCTCACGCTGTCTCTCTCTCTCCTAGAAATAAATAAAAAATAAAATAAATAAATAAAAGAAAGAAAGAAAGAAAGAAAAAAAAAAGAAATACTCTCCTAGGAAGTCATGCTGTTCTTGTCTCGTGACTTCTATATCCTACTGATATACTAATCAAGCTTCTCCAGGTATATGCAGATGCTCTTTTGAGAAGAATCAGGCTGGTGATCATTACAGCTTCAAAAAGTTAATTACTAATACTAAATTTTTAAAAAGCAATGCACATTTCACTTGCTTCCATAAACAGTCATGAAAAACAAACTGTTCAATGAAAGCAAGGTGAGTACAAGCCAGAAAATAAACCTAAGGATTCTCAAATTTCTATTTAGGAGAAACTTTACCATATCCTATATATTCGTTCAGAAGATTTGAATGGCTTATGTCTTGATTATAAAATGCCTTTCCCCCCCTTCCTCCCCCCCATTTCCTTATCCTGTGGCCACTTTTACTGTCTAATGTTGAATTTAAGATTTGGGACATGTTTGCAGATAAAATGCCAAGTTTAGATGAATGCACAATGATATATGGGAAAGAGGACAGAAAGGAAATTTACTAAAGCATGTGATACTTTTCTGCTTTCTACAGGAGAGGCCAGTCTCCTTTATGGACTTTTAGTGCTGGGGTTTCGGACACCCAAGAATCTGAATAAAAATTTTAGGATACCCAGGCACAGCCAACATAAGCAAGGACTGGGTGAATTGCTCTGTATGATTTAAAAAAAAATGGAAATTTGAATTTACAGCAACCAAGAATCAAAATGAGGTACCCTGAGAACACATTAAAGACTTTAACAAAACTGACAGATGTCTAATGTGAGAGTGGCCTAGGCAAAGGGTGGAAAGCCAAGGCTTACAGGGGAACTAAGCAGTGAGAAAATCCTGATCATCTGATAGAGTTCAGGGTTTGGCATTTTTCTTCTGAAGGACCATATAGTGAGTCTTGGTCTCTGTGGCTTTTATTCAGTTCTGCCGTTAGAGCAAGAAAGCAGCCATAAACAGGCTAACGGTGGGGGAGGCTGTGTTCCAGTAACTTTATTTACAGAAACAGTCACTTTTTAGTCCAGTGATTTCTAATATTCACTCTGCATTGCATGCCACTTTGGCACACATAATTTGGTAATTTCTCTTTTCACTCCATCCTTTAGCAAACAGCTAAACATTGACCACACAACAGCCATGGTAGGAAGCTGGTACTTTGACTAGGTGGAATGCAGGGATGAGGTGCGGGGACAGGCCCCTGTGGGGGAGGACAGGAAAGAGAGAGCAGTCCCAGGAGGCCAGGTGAGGCCCAGAGTTCAGTGGGAGTCAGAAAGCGGGGGGTGGGGGTGGGGGTAAATGCAGCGTCTCCACAGGACCCTGAGGTGATCCTGCACATTGAAGGCAAGGGGGGAACCCCGAGGACACCCGAGTGCCGAACGCTTGTGTTCCACAAGAAAAACAAAAGCTTGCTTCTTCTCGAAGGTGCATAGTATCATGGTACAAAAATGCTTTGTGGAAATGCTTTGAGGAAAGAGCGCCCTGTGCACAGCGCCAACAGCCACCACCCAGCTCCCTGGAAACAAGAATCTAAGAAAAGCAACAATCAAGGCATTTCCAGCTCCTGAACAACTTTCTAACTCCGGTGGTCCCAGTGATCCAGCCAGAGCAACATCTTACGCAAACCTGTTCTCACTTTCGATATCTGAGTTATTGAAAACGTTACGAATTCAGTATGTACATTAGGTACCTGGTGTTTTCCTGATTTGTTTGCGGAGTTTGAGGATTTACACCGCTGTCTCCTTGAGGATGTAAATGGATAACCTCTTTAGATTTTTCATCTGTATTGTTGCTAATTGGCAGAGGGAGAAAAATAGGAAAAATAATTTTATACATTTCAGTCTTGGAAGAAATTAGTGGCTTTCATTTTGAAATTTAGGGCATAATTTGCCTCAAGTTTCTGAAACCTTTGCAAGATATGTAAAAAGAAAACCAAATCCCACCTCTCAAGACTAAACAAGTCAGAGTAGGAAATAATACTAAAACCATCCAGTACGTTGTCAGAAGACTAAATTGCTTATAGACAAGTGTCCATGCCTTAAACACTTGCTTCCAAAGTCATACTGTTTACGCCCAGATGGTGACATTTAAGCTTCACAGGGCAGCAGCTTTGCACTGCAATCTTACACGAGGCCTCCCTCCTCCACTACAGCGGAGATAGAAGTTCTGTTTTCTGTACAGGCTGGACAGCAGCAGTAGTTGTCAGGAGGTGTATGAGGACTGACAGTAAATCCAAGTATTTAAGCACTTTTAAATGTCAATAACAATCACGTGTCAATAACAATAGCTAACACTTTCTGCCATTCATCCTAACAGAGACACTGTGTTAAGTGAGGAAGCAACTACTATTATCCCTTTTTTAAGGACAAGGAAAATGAATTGTAGAGAAGATAAGTGCCTTGCTGAGGGTTTCAAGCTAGGAAGTGGGTGTGAACACAGCTCTTACTAATTGCAAAGCCCATCATCTTACCTGGGATGCTGCCCTGCCTCTTTAGGAGTTGTTTAAGTAAACACTTCAGTTTACATAAATGATAAATGGTACAACACCAGTACCTTTAGATGTCAAATGTGTTGGTATTAGGGACTTAAGGATGGAAGCACAGAGTTAAGTCACTCCACCACACTTACCAGTACTTCCTCATTGCTCAGTTACTCTCTACCCTTTCATGGAGATTAGAATGAGGACATGCCTGAGACAAGACTGAGTCAGAAGCAAAGCGTTCATAGAATGAGGAAGGACAAACTTGAGAGCCATGCATAAGGAAGAGTAGAAGGTTGTGCTGACAGGTGTTATGGGCTTCCAAGAAGCAAGGACTAAGTGGGTTAGCCAAGGAATAGGGTAAAAGTAATTTTGGATGATAAGTGGTACATGGGGTGTGAGAAAATACAACCTTAATATACATTGAACGAATAGCTATCCAGTTGATTGATGGTGGTTACCAGGTAACAAAAGATGTATTGTTTTCTTCCCTCAGTACCTGGCACAGATATCTGAAACCCTTTTATAATTTTAAGAGCACTAGGATTATCTCTTGTTTTAATATTTAATATTTAATATTTGTTGTTTGGCCGCATCTCTGACCCAGTTCTCCAAAATCCCTTGTAAACTCCTAAGTTATAGGAGCACTAGAAAAATCGTTCTTTTCAAATGAGGTGACTGGGGTGTGCTCCTGGCTAGCTCACTGGGTCACTAGAACGATGAAACCATGATTAGACGGTTGGAATTTTAGCCCCATCCCCTATCCTCCAGAGAGGGCAGAGAGGCTGGAAATGAAATTAGTAATTGAGCATGCCTATATCCATAAGCTTCCATAAAACCCCTGAGGTATGGGGTTTGGAGATCCTAGTATGTGAACGTATCCATGTATGGATGGGGAAGGTGATGCACCCCAACTCCATGTGGACAGAAGCTCCTGTGCTTGGGACCCTTCCAGACCCCACCCTACATATTTCTTCAGCTGGCTGTTCATTGTATCCTTTCTCATATCCTTTAATAAATGGATAAATATAAGTAAATGTTTCCCTGAGTTCTAGGAGCCACCATAGCAAATAAATCAAACTCAAGGAGGGATTCCTGGGAACTCAGATTTATAGCGCATCTGTCCGAAGCACAGGTGACAAGTTGTACTTGGAATTGACATGTGAAGTGGTGTGGGAATAGTCTTGCAGATCTGAGACCTTAAGCTGTGTGATCTGACATTATCTCTAAGTAGATAGTTTAAGAATTGAATCAAGTTAAATTGTAGGCTACCCAGCTGGTGTCACAGAACTGCTTGGTATAGGGGGGGGAAACCCACACATTTAGTGACCAGAAGTCAAAATTGAAGTGTTCTGTGTGTAGTTAAGAGGACCCACGGTAGGAAAGATGGATTTTTCTAATATAGTGGTTAATGTGAACATAGGAAAACACAGGGAGCCTTTGGACAGAGGGGCCTTTATAGTCTTGTCACACCAAGCATTATACCAACAAAGACCTTAAAGTGCTTTCTCACTGTGGACAAGAAGGCTGTTTGTAGAGAAAAGGAAACGGATCAGAGGCAGAAACAAGAGGCTAGGATCAAGGGGCTCTGAATGGACACGTCTAACAGCATTACTCCCCGGTGATCTGTGCATGACTTAGCTTGTTAACATTTGTCTCAGGTATTTAGTAAGCACACAGTGAAATGTCAGCTGTGCAAATTATACTTTTTACAAGTGACATATCAAGCCAGTGAGGGTTTTTAATCGCAAAATGAACAATTTCAAATTTTTAAAAATGCAGTCACTCAAAATGAGTAAACAGAATTTCATTCAGACTTCAGAAATAACCTTTACATTTGGCCTGAGATTAAGCATGACAATGTTCAACCTGTGGTTACTTTTCATTGCCCAGTTAAGCATCTGAAAATAAAGTGTTTTCAGTGAGCATGCATTTATCAAACATGATTAAAGCCTCCTAATGAACTTCGACAACAAACAGTGACCCAAACCAAATTCTCATTTGCTCTGGTCTACCTGCTCTTCAGAGCCTAAAAGTACCTATTGTTTAGTAATGATTTCAAAAAGTCACAAAACTCGTAAGTCTGCATGTATGGACTTCCCTAGGTGTTCAGTAAACCTCATAAAGGCTAATGAAGGGCTTAATAAAGGACACAGGCCCTTACAGAAATATTACAATAATCTTATGGTCTCATAACTCAGAGTAAAAAGGAAGAGAGTGGATACTACGCTCTAGAAGGATAGTGGCTTAATGTACCAGAGTTCCTAAAAAAAAGATCCAAAAGTAGATGGGAAATATTGAAAGAAAAAAGGAATTATTCCAGTTTTGTGCCATATGCAGTACTGGATGATACAGAATCAGATTCAGAAATGAGCAGCTGAAATTATTACTTGATAGCCAAATGGGTTCAAGATTCTGAGTTTGACCATCAGGACTGAAGCCCTACCCCTGAGCAACTTCCTGTTGGTATGATTTTAAGCAAGTCACTGAGTTCCTCTGCACCTCAGAACTTTCTCTGCTTCGGGATAACACTGTTATTGGGCCTACCTACCTCACAGAGTTGCTTTGAGGAAGAAACAAGACAATAAATGGTCTTTTGTAAACAAATCTATTAGCCGTTGCTATTCTTTATGAATCTTAACTAGTATACAAATAGAAGTAAAAAAATCATTAAAAATTATTTTTGAAGTAGACTTGCTGTCGTTATCATTTTGCAATGGGTACAAATGCCAAATCATTAGGCTGCACACCTGAAACCAATATAATGTTATATGTCAGTCATACCTCATTAAAAATAAATCACCTATGGGTACTCAGGTGGCTCAGTCATTTAAGCGTCCCACTTCGGCTCAGGGCATGACCTTACAATTCATGGGTCCAAGCCCCACGTCGGGCTCTGTGTTGACAGCTGAGAGCCTAAAGCCTGCTTTGGGTTCTGTGTGTCCTCTCTCTGCCCCTCCCCTGCTCACGCTCTATCTCTCTCTCAAAAATAAGTATACAAAACAAAAACAAAAAGAAATCACCTAAAAAATGATTTTGAGTACCTATAGGAGGTCCCTGTTCATAAAACGTTCATTGTCTAGGGCATAGTGAGAAGTATAGTACCAACGGAGGAGACGAGAGCTAATTTAATGGAGATAGGGAAGGCCCAATGCAGGGCAGAGGGAGGAAATAAAATACATGATACTCCGCTTTTTAAAAAGTGTCCATTGGACTGGCATCCTCTGTAAATTATCAAAATTTCAGTTTCTGTAAAGCTTGCTGAGGAGACTGTTGGCTTAGAATGTTTACCACAGAAAACTGTTCACTCAGAGTTATAAACTGTTTTTCATAGATACAACATTTGCTCATCAAGCTTGTAACACTGGTATTGGTACCGACCCTACGATTTTGTTATAGATAAATAGTACAAAAGCTGTTTGCATTTTTTCCCAGTCAAAATGTTTATTTAGACATTAATCTTTGCAAAGCTTTTGCAAGTTTAAAAAGTAAATGGTGTTTATAGAAGTTTTTTTTTTAATGTTTTTTTTTTTTTATTTATTTCCAGGAGAGAGAGACAGCGTGAGCAGGGGAGGGTCAGAGAGAGAGGGAGTCACAGACTGAAACAGGCTCCAGGCTCTGAGCTGGCAGTCAGCACAGAGCCCGATGCGGGGCCCGAACCCACGAACCGCGAGATCATGACCTAAGCGAAAGTCGGACGCTTAACCGACTAAGCCACCCAGGCGCCCCTAGAAGTTTTTTTTTTTTTAATACTCCAAAGCAAGTCTTGTTCTTCCATAGTGGCAGCTGGTGATGGCAGCCAGTGGGACACACTACCTAACTTCTAGGCTGAGTCTGGAATGTTTCAGCAAAACTAGGATACCAGCTGCCTCACTCATCTTTGGAAAAATTCCTTCTGCCCATTTTCTCTTTTGCAAAATTTGAGTCAAAATCCTAAGATTTAAAAAAAATATATGATCATATACATTTCTTTTAGTGCGAATACTTCTCTATCCATAATGTACATCTGGGCCTTCTTTATGAATTATTACATCGGTTTATATAGTAGTAGTGGTTTCTTTTAAAACTTTTTTTTGAAGTTTTTCTTTCATTCCTCTTGTCTTCCAAGAGGAGGAGGGTACAGCTGTTGATGTTTTCTGGGAGAATTTGGTTGTACTTACCCTTTTTTGTGCTTTATAATTATCCAACTGGCAATAATGATGAGTAAAAGAAAGATGATCGTGCAAAGGAAAATGCCTAGGTCATAAAACAGAGTCATTGAATGCATGGAAAATATAACCCATGGGTTTTTGACTTGGGATATCAAGTCCCACTAGAGGTTGCCAGTGAGTTTTTTAAAGGCAACTATAAATTCTGCCTGAGGAACACCTCACACAGGCTTCACTTTAAGATTTGCCCTCTGCTCCTGGTTTAATCTGGCACATTAGTCTTACTACCACAGGGTCACAGATGAGGGTTGAGCAGAGCAGTGTGTAGCCTTTAGTCCAAAGCAGCGTTTCATCGAGGAGCTGAGAGCGGCCCTGGGGGGGGGGTCCCACACTCATGTCCCGTGTGAGGCACAGGTGCGAGCTGTTCTAGGCCAGACTCCATGGATTCCCCGGAGGCAAAGTCTACCTCCACACCCCTCCTCTTGCACAAGCAGTTCACAAAAATGGGCTAAGAAAATTAATCTTGGTGACTTCTAATCTGTGCAAGTGGGCGTGACTACCGTCCTGAAGAATCTACCCTGGGCTATACGCCAAAGAGGACATTGTGTTCTCCAGCCCTGTTGAAATAGGAAGGGTGATTATTCGTTTGTAATGATTCAAAGAGGGTATAGCACCTTTGATAGAGAACAGTCTCTGCCTGCGAGGATACTGGTCTTGCCACACCATGGCCTGAACGTAGATTTTGATCTCTCCTTATACATTTCACCCATTGTGAGCGAGTACTTACTGTTCAAGGAGCTAGACTCCTCAGCAAACCCTTCAGGAAACTTACCAGTTATGAGAGCAACAGGTGTGCCTAAAGAGAAGACAAAAGCCAGGACAACATCAGTCCAGCACACTGTGATCAAGCAGGAGTCTCAGCCAAGGCCAATTCATCCTGATATATTCAGCACGCAGTCTATAATGTTTGTCTAATATAGAAAGCCATTGGTTTCTCTCACACAACCTCATTTTATCATGTGCACTCAGCAAAGTATGTTTTTTTTTTCTATTTAATATAACATTTTAGCATAAACGTAAATTAATTACAGCAGAGAGTTATAAAACAGTACAAAAGAAAAATATCACAGATGATCCTACTACCCTGAAATTTTTTGTTCGTGAAGCTGTCTAAAAATTGTGGTGTACATTTCTCCAGCTTCCTAGGCAGACTATGCCTGCCTAATGGTACCTTTTTTCCTACATTCAGCTCCAGAAAGCTATTTCTGGAAGCTATGCCTCCATGATGGCTCTGGTTAGGTCTTCAGGGACTAGAGGGCCTTTAA